>OY728152.1:279369678-280619678 GCA_963277665.1 Viscum album
GGTTGCTGGAGACACAATTTGATGGGTGAGGCCATTATTTTGTTTACATGCCTCAAGAGCCTCAATTAAATCATTACACATCATGAATTCAATTGTATACAATTCATAAGTGTTGAATATCTTCAGTCCTTACAATTTGATATTTCATAAATTCATGGAAAGTGAAATGTAGTATATGATGAGCTTTGTCAGAAGACCAATTCACAGAAGGTACAAGAATCTAGTGATGAATGGATAATGATGGAAAGATTTTTTAAGATGTAGTTATGGTTTTTGTATTTTCATGAGTTGTCATATGTCGGATCCATGAATGTTAACTCTACAGTCCTTGATAGGGTATAGAGAATAAAATTTTCAATTCCTGATGGCCTAGTTCTGTGAAGGAGAATTGCTATAGAGGAACAACCACTGGATTGTCCTATAGATAGAGAAGACATCCTGTATATACATGTATGTGTTTGGGTTCTTATAGATATGATAGTGGAACTTATGTGGGAGTCAAATTCTTCTCTGCAGGTTGTTCTTCCATGTGTCTCGAAGATTTATAAAGTTATGTAATGCCAATATTAGTATCATGGGATGAAATTAAATATAACAGGCTATATAACTAGTTCTTCCAGCTATTAGTATGTGAAGGTGGGGATCTAGGGACCATCTTGTTGTGGCCTCTTATAGTCATGTATTTGAATTGTTATGATATTTCAATATATTTTGAACTATTCATACAAACGTTAGCTAGAGGTAGTGACATAGATTGTGTAGTCATTGACCAACTAATGATAGTAGACCACTTCCTTTCTATCCATGAAACATTAGCAGTTGATTATCTAGGAATCTTATAATGAACATAGCCTTTTACATATAACATTACATGATTTTATGCATATTTATACATCATAGAAAAAGACATGGATTGTGAAGTTGGTTATCATTGAGGACTAGGTATAGAAAAATGAATACATGGAATAATAAATATCCTTATTTTGCGTTCATAAAGATCCCATAACATCCATTGATCTCAGAAATATTCATAGGATTCCCTATGGATAACATGAACAATGGGATGAGCTAAAACCCATTAAGGGAATTAGAATAAGTATAAATCCTTAATACATGGGTTAGAAAACATGACATAAAGAAATAAAATGGCATGTAACACATGGGATCATAACATATAATCATATATTCATACAAACATGGAATCATAGAAATTTTTCAGCAACATAAATCATGACTTTAGTACAATTCAAGGAAAACCACCAAGATCATTTTCCATAGTAGCGAAGCCAAGGCTAACCGCCCTGACAGTCGCACATAACATCTCTTGAGACATAAACTTACACAATGAATTGAAGAACTATATGGGTGAACCCAAAATAACATGTTCATGAATATTACTTCCACATAAATAATCATACATAATAAATTATACATAAACGTACGAGAACCCATTGAGAGAAATGGGATTCACGTACATTACATAAATATAACGTTTGGGGGTATCATAAATGTTTCCATGATCGAATGGAATTAAATCATATGTGGAAATTAATAAGGTAAAATATTTACATTTCATGGTAAGTGATGTAAAATATAAGTGAAAACATGAGAGAAGGGTATTTAGAAAATTATTAGCATTAAAATAATTTACTACGGTTTTAAGGAACAATTTAATGAGAATTTAATTGAAAAGGGAAAAATATATTATATAAAATGAAATGTGAACGAATAAGGTTTTCATGATAAATGTTTTTATTTTTTACGATAATTTTGGCATGAAAATAGGGATTGAGTTCACATGAAAGTGGTTAAAAATTTGGGATGTTCCCTTAAAACGTGTTTTCTTACTGGGAAGTATTGAGAAACCTGATGGAATAAAGTCAATTTGGGTAGGTTTCCTTAAAAATTATCAGCATGATATCATGTGTACATAAGAGGGCTAAATGAGAGAGAAATGGATTTCTCATATTTTATAAATCATGAGGATAAAAAAAATATAGGACAGTTATTATACATCGTCACTAGGAATTAAACATGAAATGGTACAGTATAGTGGAGATTCTTGAATTAAAGCAAAATGGAGAGGATCCTTTACCATAAATCTGATGGTGTTCTCCAAATCTTATTAATGACATAAATAAAAAAATTAGGTTAATTAATTATTAATTACAGAATATATTCTATATTTTATTCATTTATTATTAATTTTTTCTGTTCATTTATGACCTTCATGATTGTTTATAAGGATAAATTTCATTGTTCAGGTCTGTTTGTTGTATGGGTTTAAAGGATCGATTTATGTTCGGATAAATGTTTATGATGAAGGTGTTTGCACATAATTAAAGTTATATTTTATTAATGAAAATCCAGATGGTTACACAGTTGAATACTTAATTTGGTTACTTGATGTGAAGTTGAAACATTATATAAAATGTTAGGTATATTAATTTGGGTTACATTGCAGTTTCTGACTAGATAAAACACATTTTTCTTCATAAACCAAAACCATATGTAAAAATTGATTCATGAACCATAGATGAGGCCTAATCCATATATTATTCTTTGGATCATCCTTGAAAATGGTCTCCTGACCTGAATTGAAGACATTAATGGAAATAGATATTTTGTCTTCATTGATTATGGTAAATTACACATCTCAAATGGTGTTTCATTTCTTTCAAATAAAAAATGGGTAAAGGTGGGATGATAATGAATTATCCCATTAAAATAATATAATTTCTATACATGTATGTTATTTCCATTATCATATAATTAGTGTGATGGGAGGTGAGGAAATAAACAATAAAATAAAATAACCTAAAAGAAATAAAATAATTGGAAATGGGAATTATCCTCTTGAGTTTATCTCTTTTGAGAGCCTCTAATGGGGAGAGGATTTGGTATTTTTAAGAGTCTAGGGGCTGTTTGACATGTTGAAGGATCATGGGATGTTATTTGGTCCTAATATTAGCATGTAATAATTATTGAGATGAGTGATGAGAAGAAGTAATAATGGGTTGTAATTATTATGGAGGGGAGGATGGATTTCATAATATTTTAATAATTAATTTATTATTTCATTTATAGATATGAATGAGTGAGTATTCCATGACCTAGAATAGTAATAAATGCACGTGACTTCATGATTTGGGTTCTTAAATCACTTGTTATGCATTCAATAGAGTATTTGAATTATAATTTATTTAGATTGTAAATTAATTTATTTTACTATTCATAAATAATTTGTGTCTTTTATAAATATCCCAAAAACTCACCCTTACCATTTATAAAGTTATATAATTGAAAAATGAAATCACTTTTTCAAAAAAAAATTACAAATATGATTAATTTAATATTTAATTAAAATGAAAATTTAATTGAAAAATAAATATTTTAAAAAAATTTATTTTTTTATTCCTAGATAAAGCTCTTTCGTACTTCTACGTGAATCTTATTTATATAATTTCATAGGTAAGGTTATTATTCATTAGGTTATGTCACTATTCACAAGGGTAACATTACTATTCTGAAGGATATGTTGCTATTAGACAAAAATTAATATTGTCATATTAGACCTCAAATAACATACTAATCACAACCTTGTAAGTTAGATTTTCAATTTTAAAATCACAGAAGTGACAAACATATGTTTAGAGGTCATATAGGACTTAGTAGTCCATTATTTTTTTATTTCATATGATTATGAATTATATATTGGAACAAAATTTCCATTGAAATACTTTGGCTCATTATATTCTTCCCCATTTATGAAATTTCACCATCATTATTTTGTTTTACAATCTTATCCATAAATAGTTGCATGTACCTTTTCATCATTGTGTCCTCCAGTTCCCACATTTCATCTTCTAACTTATGGTTTCATCATTGTACCTTTACCAGGTAAGTACTCGTAATTTTTAGAACTTTATCTCTATGATCCAACTTATTCACTTACTACTCCTCATAAGAAAGATCATCCTCAAATTTTACCACCTCTGAATAGAGTACATGTGAAGGGTCTGGTATGTACATCCTTAGGAGTGATACATAAAAGACATCATTTACTTTGTCCATGGAAGATGTAAGTGCTATCCGATATTCCACCACTCAGAAACGATCAAGGATATCTAAGGTGATGTTGTATAGAGGATATAAATTCCCTTTCATTCCAAACCTCATAACATCATTCCATAGAGATAGGTGTTGAAATACCATGTCTCTAATTTTGATCTCAAGGTCTCCTCAAAGATTGTTTGTATAACTATTCTATTGAATTTCGGCTAGCTTGATATGCTGCTTAATGGCCTTCATCTTCTGCACCATTTCATCGAACATTTCATGTATTAGTAGCTTACACTCACCAAAATCATCCCAACATGCTGGGGTTAGCACCTTTTCCCATAAAGTGCTTCATATGGAGCCATTCAGATCCTCGAGTGGAAAATGTAGTTGTAGGAGAATTAAACAAGTGAAATATTTTTGCCCCATCATATTTTGAATTACATAATACATACTTCCATATTTTCTTCTAGTTTATAAATGGTTTTCATAGATTTCTATATGTTTGAGGATGATAAGTCAGATTGAAGTTCAGTTATTTTCTTAGAGCAAGTTGGAGTCTTTTCCAGAACTGCGAGGTGAATCTTGGATCTCGATCAGAAATAATTGGTAGCGGTACTTGATACAGCCTTAACACTTATTTGACATTTATATGCGAATATTGACCCAAATTAAAGTCCAATTGAATTTCAATAAAGTGAGATTTCTTCGAAATATGGTCCATAATAACCCATGTAGCCATTTTTCCTCTAGATGTCCTTAGAAATCAAATGAAAATGTCCATGGTAACGTTTTCCCACTTACATGTTCATATGGGTAGTGGTTGAATCACCCCCTTATACATTTTCCTCTTATCCTTCACTTGTTGTCATACTAGGCACTTTTATTTATATTCATCAATCACCCTTTTCATATTATCCGACCAAAAAATTTCTCTGAGATCTCGATACATTTGTACACCCCCTAGGTTGATAGAGAAGGTTGAGCTTTGTGAATCATTTAGAATTTCCTAGATTATCTCTTGTTCTCAAAGTACACATAACCATGAACTACATATCACATCTCCTTATTCATCAATAATTAACTCTCTGGGTTTCCCATTTTTAACAACATCCTCCATTTTTTAAGATCCACATCTTTTCCTTGATCATCCTTTATTTTCTCCTGGAGGGATAGTTGAGAAATCAATTGATAAAGGATTGACAATGTTACTACAATAATTATTCCCAGGTCCATCCTCTGAAAATCTAATAAGAATAGATCCTTTTCAATATTCATATTTGATATATATGGAAGATCCTTTCTACTTAGAGCATTTTCTACCATATTTTCCTTACCAGGATGGTAGTGGATTAAGTAGTCATAATCCTTGAAGATAACTATCTATATTCACTAATGAATATTATTCTCTATTTGAGTGAATATATATTTTAAACTCTTATGTCTAGTATATATCTCACACTTCTCCCCATAGTGATAATACCTCCATATTTTTAACGCAAATATCACTGACGCCAACTCCATATCGTGCATATGAAAGTTTTCCTCATGGATTTTTAGAAGCATTGAGGAATTAGCTATAAATTTTTCAATTTTCATTATCACATAGCCTAATCCCTTATTTGAGGAATCAATATACACCACAAATAGTTTTCCACTTGAAGGCAGTGTGAGTACCGGTGTAGTGATAATCCTATTTTTCAACTCATTTGATACAATTTTCACTTTCCCTAGACCAGTCAAACATTACTACCTTCTATTTCAGCTAGGTCATTGGGACTGAAAATCCTGAACGTTTCAACAATTATCATTGATAATACCCATCTAGACCCAGAAAGGTGAGGATTTTCATTACAGATGATGGCCTTGTCCACTCTTCAATTGAAATTTCATGGGAAGGTTCCACGAAAATCCCTTTTCTAGTTATAACATTCCCCATGAATGATCCTTCCTCTATCTAGAACTCACATTTTACATAAATTGAATAGATCTTTTCCCTTTACAATGCCATTAATATAGTATTCAAACGCTCCTCATGTTCCTCCTTTCTGTTGGAGTATACCCAAATATCATCAATAAAGACAACCAAAAATGTGTTGTGATAATCTCTAAAGGCTCTATTAATTATATCCTTGAAAATTTCTAGAGAATTACTGAGTATGAAGGGAATAAATATGAACTCATAGTGTTCATACCACATTCAAAACGTAGTCTTGAGAATTTCTTCTATCCTCACCTTTAATTGGTGGTATACCCACAAAGGTACACCTTAGAGAAATAATTGGCCCCACAAAGCTGATCGAAAAAGTCATCCATCCATATAAGTGGATAATTGTTCTTTATCATTATTTTATTTATCTCACAATAATCCATGAAGAGGTGCATTAATACATCCTTCTTATATAAGAGGACCGGATCACTCTACAGTAAATCACTCGGCCATATAAAACAATTCTCCACACTCCCTTGCTACTACTTCTTCATCTCTTCTAGATATACAATGGCCATTCTATAAGGTGTCAATGATATATGCAGAGATCCTGGAATAAGTTCAATTGATAACTAAACCTCTAGGTCATAATGAATCCTAGGAAACATGATAGGGAATACATCAGTGTAATCCTTCAAAATGGGCACGACATTAAGCAAGATTCTCCCCATTGTCACAATCATTTTTAGCAACATATGATTTCTCATAAAGAAACAATATCCACACATGAAATGATGATTCTAGAAGAGATTCATCTTCCTCCTTGAACTTTTAAAGAATTATAGGATTATTCTTGATTTGAAGAGTGATTTTCCTTAACCGACAGTTGATATTGGATTTGTACAAAGATTACAAATCCATGCCCACGATAGCATAAAAATCCATCAATGGATGTATGAATATATTTTCTGGGAAGGATTAGTACACAAACTTCTATCGGGGAGGAGTTATAAACCATGTATGAAATGATTTACCCATTCTCTGTTCTCATAGATAACTTTTCTTCCAAACATTGAGGTGGTGTTTCAATAGTTCTACGAATCATACAACATCCGAAAGAATTTGTTGAACCAGAATGAAATAGTAAATTCTCAATTCATGAATGAATAACTAGCTATCCTGTCTCCAAATTGTTGTCTGAATCCAACTCATTAGTAGTGATAGCATAAGCCCTTCCTAGTTTCCCTGGATGTTTTTGTATATTTCCATAGACAACCCTTGGTTTAGTAATTTTTTTGAATATTTCTTATGCTCCTTTGCGGTTGTAACATGACAACACTAGCTGAGAGTTGATATGATTCATAATCTCTTCTTCAAAATTAGCACGAATTTTCATCTCCCTTCGATAGTTAATTTCCAGAAGACCAAACATTACCCATTTGAAACAATTCATGGTTACCTATAGACAGTTCTCACAATGATTCATCCCACTACTTCTACAAGTATGATATTTGGGTTTCTTTCCATCATGTGATTTTTTCGTTGAACCACACATGTTGTTCTCCATTTTCTCTTCTTATCACTGGGCGCACAAGTCCACTGACAATATCAAATCTCTATTTCAACTTTGAGGTCACAACGGAAAATCTACTCATAACTGTTGAAGTCTAGGATAGCAAAAACCTTCTGTAGACTCATATTCATCCCTCTAAAGAAGTGATCCACCTTTCATTCAGTGTTCATAACAAATCTTGAGGCATACCTTGAAATCCTTCTAATTTTTTCACTATACTCCCCAACAGACTCATCTTCCCAATACTTGAGTCTAAGGAACCCTCATTTCTATCATGATATGTTGTTTTTGTGGAAAATATTTATTGAAAAACAACCTCTTTAATTCCTCCCATTCCATGGAATCTATTTCTTCTTAGGGCTTCATATTCATGATCTGTGTCTGCCATGGGTCAACTTCCCCATAAAAACGATAGAACTCCCCAACAAATTTATCATTTTCTGGGAAGTAGAGAATGAATAATACCTTTTAAATGGAGTTAATCCACTATTCCATGAGGATGGGATCATACAATCATCTAAACATGGGGGGAATTTTCCTAATGAATGATTCTACAGAAACATTCTCTTTCTATGGAAGAGGAGGGGCTTCCACACGATTCATGTTATTATTCATAACTTGAGCCATCTGAGAAAGTACTATTGTGATGTTTTAAGCACCCATTCCAGTCATATTAGACATATCATTAAGGAAATCGTCACATTTTATATCAAATTGTTTCTTGTAACATGTTCATCTATTTCACGCCATTATCTTTAAAAAGGAACTTACAATTAGAGGTATTTAATAATTGGTTATTGAAAACAAAAAAGGAAACATTTGAACATAAAAGGATAAACATATAGAGGATAATTATATACCAACATGTGGTTCATTAGTTATAAATCTAGGCTATCCTCAATCTATTTATTAACATATATACATATGGTATTTTTTAGATCCCTAAATAATGGTATGTATTAAGCTCATGAATTTACCAAAGCACATCACCAGGGAGTGTTAATACCAAGAGTGAATTAAGGCCTGTTGTCATGTACTAGGATACCCCAGGTTAATCTTGAAACAAATTGTTAGAGTATTCACTCCTAGGATCATCTGTGCCAGAGATGCCTCTACCTGTTTGTATCCATACATGGACATATTTTCTTGTCAAAACAATTATGATATACTTAAAAAAATTGTAGATTTTTTCTTAAACATAGAATCATCCTTATGTTTCTCACTAAAATTCTCTTATTTTAATCACCAAAAATAAATAGACCATCCTATTATACAATCTATAATGACCCGGTACTTTTACATATAAATTACATAATTATAAGTATATTTATACATCATAGTACATTCCATGTATTGTGATGTCTAATGTCTTGGAAGAAAAGGTACATAAAACTAAAAACATGGAATAAAAAATATCATTATTTAGTATTCGTAATAATCACTAAGCATTCATTGTGCCCATACATATTCCTAGATTAACCTAAGTATAACATAAACTAGTGTATATGCTAATATACCTGTAAGTGAATGGGAACAATAATAAATCCTTAGAACATGACATGTAACCTAATGGATCATAACATAAAAACATAGATTCATATAAACATGGAATCATTTAAATGTGGCAAGAAACATAAAAAAAGACATTAATATGACTCAAAGCTAACCACCATGATATTTTCACATAGATACACAATCTAAGGCTAACCGCCAAGACCATCGCACAGAAAATATCAAGAGACTTAACATTACCCAATGCATTGAAGAACTGTTTAGGTGCACCCATATTAAAATGTTCATGAATAATCTTTCCACATAAATAATCATACATAATCAATCATATATAAACATAATGTAACCCATAGAGAGAAATGTGTATCACATTCATAACATAAACATAATGATGATGGTATCATAAAATTGTCAATGAGAGAATGTATTTAAAAGATATATGGAAATTGATAATGTAAAAAATGGATATAGCATGGTAAGTGTTGTAAAATAGATTTAACAACATGAAAGAAGGGTTTTTAGGAAATTCTTATCATTAGAAAAGTTTAGTGTGCTATTAAGGAAAACACTAAAGTGATTTTAAAATAGAAAAGGGAACAACATTTATATAAAAATAAAAGTAAACAAAGTAGGTTTTCATAAAACAAATATATGATTTTCTAAAGACAATGACAGAATAAAACATAGGATATAGTAAACATGAAATTGGGTTGAAATTTGGTAAATTCACATAAAACGAATTTGATTACTGGGAAGTATCGAGGATAGAATCCCTTAAAAGCATGTATATCACCGAAATAGAATAAAGGATAGATCTTAAAACATGATATTGGAGAATTTAAACTACTTGTAAAATTTTTACATGAATATGAAAGTAAGACATAATTTGTGTAAAAGGAATGACATAGAAACCCTTTGGAATAAATATGATTCGGGTAGAATTCTATACAGATTATCAGTATGATATCGGGTGTAATTAATATTTAATAATGAGAGAGAAATGGATTTACATTATTTTTATAAATAATTAGTAATGTATGATGGATGTGCTTAATTGTAGCCCATCACAAGGAATTACACATAAAATGGTATAGCATAGAGGACAATCGTGAATTAAGACGAAATGAAGTGGATCCATAACCATAAATCTGATGGTGTTCTCCTCTTGTTATTAATGACCTAAATAAAAAAATTAGGTTTATTAATTAATATTTCCATAACATCATATATATGTAAATGATTTAGTTGACCTTTTATGTTCATTCAAGTCCTTTTTTAATGGTTATAAATCTCAAAATCATTGTTCGGGTTTGTTTGATTTCTTTCTTTTAAGGATTAGTCCATGTTCAGATAAACATTTATGGTGTAGATAGTTTTACAAAATTGAAGTTATATTTTATTAAAGAAAGTATTGAAGTTTACATGTTGGACAACATAATTCGTTTTCCTAATGTGATGTTGAATAATTATATAAAACTTTAGTGAAATTATTTTGGGTAAATTGTCTGTTTTTAACCACAAAGAACACATTTCGATTTATAAACCCAACCCGTGTGTAAAAAAATTACAAATCCTTGGTGAGGAATAATATATATATATATATATATATTATGCTCTAGTTCAACCATGAATATGGTTTCATGATGAGAATTTAAGATGATTATGGAAATTGATAACTCATCGTCCTTGATTGTACTAAATTAACTCATCTCAAAAAGTGTTTTCATTTCTTTTAAAAACAATATGGTGAAATGATAGAATATAATGAATTATCACATTAGTATAATATAATTCTAGTAAAATTATGTTAATAGAGTTATCAGTCCTTTTGGTTAAAGGGAGGAAAGGAAATAAAGAAGAAAATAAAATAACATAAAAGAAATAAAATAATTGATATGGGCAATTTACTTCTAGATATAATCTACTTTGAGAAAATATTAAGGGGAGATCATATTGTAACACCCCAAGATTTCATAGTGTGTTATTTTTCAAAATAATTCAATAATTTGCACTACATGCAACACCGAGTTCAAGCACACCATGACGTACCAAACAAGCCATTCAAAAAAGATTATGAATAGAATTAACTAAATTTTAAACTTTATATAAACCTTATAATTTTAGAATCCGTATTATGAGATTCTTATACATAATTTAAGAACAAATTCATTTTTTTTTCACTTTTACCAATTTTAATAGTAAACCCTTTTTAAATCCAATATTTTAAACTTTTATATATTCAATTTGACTAAATAAATTTACTATTTAGATTGGGGATATCATAAGTTTACAATTAAATATCCTAATATTCCACGGTACGCTTTCCTTTGAATAATACAGAAGTGTGTGTTGTATGCAACTTCGAGTTCTAACAAACACCACAACCAATCAAACTAGCCATTATGAATAGTAATACCTACTTTTTAAAATTTTAGAAATTTTATCTCTCAAAATGTACATCATTTTTGGATTCGGAGTATCTAATTTAGCCTAAGGTGATATTTTGGTACTTTTCGGATAACTTTAATATTATGATGAATAGTGAAAATTACTAAATTTTAATTAAAAACAACTTTTTTCATCAAAATAATTAATGGTGATAAATTATGAATTTGAGTGGTTTTAAAGTATATTTAGAATATATTTTTACTATTGAATTAAATTTTGGTCATTGGATATAATCTCACAATTTAACCGAACATAAACAAGTATCAATCTTTTGATAGTTAGTATATCATAAAAACAAGATTTTTGTTTTGACAGCGGGAATTAATTTTAAATTAATTTCTGCCACTTTTTTGTTTTGAATTTGGAAAAATGGATTGCATATTTGGAATCAGGATTTTAAAATTCTATAAATAGGTAACTTTTATTTTTAGACATTTTGATTAATTACTTCGGTAAATATTTTATTTACCATGGTTAAAGGGTAAATCCGCTAAATAAGGGTTAAAAATAATATTATAATAACTCAAAATTACCCTAAAACATGTCCTAACCTTATTGGTTGATACATGTCCGACCATGGGCATCTTTGGGTATATTTTGGGACCCCATGGTGCCTCTTGTAAGTGATAGGGACACTTTATTTTAATTAAGTTAAAATGAATACAAAAATGACACAAGCATATATCATTTAGAAAAAAAAATTTACATAGGGTTATATATATTGGATTTTAGACTATAAATATTCATTAGAAAGAAAAAAAGATTTCCTACATAATGGTATTTTATTTATTATTTTTATTCATTAAATAAGTTAATTTATTTATTACATAATGGTGATGTAGTAATTACCATAATAGTGAAAATTTAAATTGATTGATATTGTAGATACCCAAATAAATATAATATGAGACTTTTTATGAATTAAACTACATTTCAAGGTTAATATGACATGTTAGGAATGATTTAATTAACTTTCTTCTATTTAATCATTATGTTTTGATTTTTAAAAAAATCAATTATTGAATAGTGTCAAAATTGACATAAAAGACTTTTTAAAACAAATATTATATTATTAATTTATTGTAAATTGTTAAAAATTTGAGGCTCTGTAAAGAGACTTATATAATGATAGGTATATCATTAATGGACCACTTGTGGGTATCTTGGATGTATATAGTATGTTTATTAACTATATAATATAAAAATACAATGAGACATTGTAAAAGAAAAACTAATTGACTAAGAGTTAATACTTAAAGATAATGTTAATATAATAACCCAAACCTCTCTAAATTCTATTGGTTGAGTGTTTTTCGACCCATCCACACATTAAACATTAAATAATCCACTTTTGAGCCATTATAAACCGAAAATTAATTTATTATAAATTAATACATTAAGTTTTTCCTAAAGATCCCATCCTCCCCCTTATAAAAGGACCCAACTTCGAACCAAATCAACATACCTTCAATGGCTTTTGGTTCGGCAAAACCCTGAAAAAATACTCTCTAAACTACCCTAACTTCAACATAGAGGTCTTATTTTGATCAGAAAGCCAACCTATGGAGCCCTTTTGATCAAATAAAAGGAATAACCCGAAGAAGGGGTAATGTTTTCACCACCCTCTTTCAAGTTCCTTTCTTCTTCAAATTATTCATTCTTTGTTATTTATATTCTAAAATAATAAATCCAGTATATCCTATATACTTTGATGTTATTATTAATATGGTACATCCATATTCATAATTCTATCCATCTTTTGAATGACATGTCACCATACGTGCGTACGTACGGCTTACCGTCTCCACATTGTGGTGCAATTGTTATTCAATATATTATTATTTGGATGGATATAATAATGATATTTATTTGATGTAAATAATAAATATAACATTATAAGGATTATGTATATATGATATATCATCCAATTATATATTATTTTAATATCAAAATAATGATATTTTCGCTCGTGCGTACGTAAGAATTACCATCTCCACGACGCGATGAGATTCATTTCCAAGTTCACCATTCATCAACGATTATAAAAATATATATTACTAATAAGTATGTAATGTATGACATAATAATTCTACTGGATATATAAATATTTATATATATAAGTATTTATGTACTTACATATATATTATTCACTTACTTTCGTTAAATACTAAATGAAAACAGAAACAACATTTATGCATACGTACGGACAACCGTCTCCATAAACGGTGCTTTCCATTTCATATATATGTCTATTATACATATTTATATTCTAAATATATATGATATATTTATCATGTTTTATATTCTTTAAGTATTTAAATCATGATCTATGTGATACAACCGAGAGTAACAAGATAAAACACGTATGATAGAGAAAGTGATTATTACCCAAAATGTTAACTTAACATGGAAATTATTATTAAATGGGTAATATAAAGTCATAAATGAATCATGTATAATATCATAAATATTAATATGGTTCTGGTATAATTTAATAACATACTACGATCTTCGTATATAAGGTTAAACGTACCCTCGACTAAAGGAATGTTCAAGGTAAGGGGTTTCCATCTCAGTCCTTATTCCTGTGAGATTCATGCCATTTTGCCACTATTACATTTTTTGTGGTGTATGTACTTCCCATAATTGTATTCTGTGTGTAATACACATTAATTTATGTGTATTTAAATATTCATTGTATGATACCTCTTTCATGGGTTGTATGTTTCGTAAGTTACATAATTGGTATGGGTTAATTCCTCAATCTCATCATTATCCGAGATTGTTTATGTGTAAGTATTTACTGGGACATTTTTATCATCCATGACCAGTTTTCATAAAAATGATTTCAAAATGAATATTTTAAGGATTTTGAAAATTACTCTTTATCAAGATCAGAATTTCAAATGTTTTAAAGATTTATCTTTTTAAATATTTTTAATTAATGTCTATGTTTTCAAAATAATTTTAATGATTTATTATATGGGCATGAATGTTTTGAAATGATAATTCTTTACCAAAGTTTCAAAGTGGTTTGGGACACTTTGATTCAAAAATGTCTTTTAAAATTACTTCCTTTATAAATGTGTGACTTTTAAATGATTTTACAAAAAGAATATTTCTCTCAAAAAGTTTTACTCATCATTTTCATCTATGTCAACATCCTTTGATGGATTTTAAGATCATTTGAAGTTGATTTATTATAAAAAACTTCCATTGGAGGTTTTGTGATATGTCTGACTGTGGATGTGTTATTTTTATACCATTCATGGTTTATGGAGAAAATATTGACATTTCGTATGCTAGTTTTAATACGAATGTTTATGTTATGTTTAAACCCATTCATATGAGGAATGCATTGGACATAGTAAGTGATGGGTGGAGCCTGCTATAGCTCCTCGATGCATCGGTAGGTCTCATGAGACAAACTAGTGTCTTGGCCCAAGGCCCTGTCAAAATCTTATTTGTTGTCATGGCATGAGGCCTTGGCTATGCGGTTATGATAGTCTCACATTATGAATTCTGTCATTATGAAAGTGGTTAGTGATATTGCATGTTATTATTCGATTAGTAGAATATCCATGTGAATAAGTAAATGGCATTATTTCATTTTATTTCTGCCATATTATGCTTAAGTTCAAGTCTAAAAGGATTTTGTTTTAGTTTTATACATTTCCTTAAATGTTTATGCTTATTTATGAATGTTTCTGCTGTATTGCTTACCCTTACTGAGCATTTGAGCTCACCCCTTTCTATGTTTTATTTTTCCCAGGATTACAAGAAGTGTAATGTGATTGATATGCAGGGTTAATCCAAGGGTATAATGGTGTTCATAAAGATTATTTATGTTGGTTTTTACGTCTTTAAGTGAAAATGTAACATTCTTGTATGTGATCTATTTTTCAAAGACTGCTAAATTGATCGGTCCTTTGGGACTTGATTCTCTGTAATCATGCCAATGTAATGAAATAATGCACCAAATCTGGGTAACTGGGGTCAGGGAATTACAGTTGGTATCAGAGGAAGTTTAGCAATAACCTTGGAAACTAGATTTAGATAAAACTCTGAACAGAGCACATAGCCCTAAGAAAGACTTTTAGGATTAGTATAGAATAACATACAAGAATTTTGGTATTGTAGATATTTTGTGAGTTTTCCGAGAAACACATCTCTATCAGTATACGAGTAGGTAGAGGCGACTCTGGCACAAATGTACCTAGGGTTAAAACTCGAAAACACCGCTTTGAGCTAGACTCGAATGGGAACTAGCGCACGACAATGGGCTTTGCTGCACTCTAGGTTACGACACTCCTGGGGGATATTCTTAGGATAATTATCATTTTCTTTACAAACCATTATGAATGGATCATGAGTATATACTTAAATAAATTTTTTTTATTATGGATTATATCCATAAACTGTTCAATTTGTGTTATGTATTTTACAAGTTTTGTAATTATTCATTGCAATTCATACACTGAACTATTTTATGATATTGTATAGAAATGGCGCCCAGTAGAATGAATGTGAACTCCCGTAATACGTATGATCCAAAGAGTAAGAAGGATCATATCTTTCTTGGTCCTATGCCAGGATTTAGAAGGGAAATAGTCTCCCACGTATTATCATCATATGAAGAAATAGTATCATGTGTTGATAAGATGAGTAAAGAATTCTCGGAGTCCTATGGCATTGAAGGGAATCCAGAGAATGAAAGGATGGTAAAAAGAAGGACAGATAAAGGGAAGAAGGTAAAGAAGGGTTTTTCTCATATGTGATAACTACGGAAAGAATCACCTTGGAAAATGCTTGAAGGGAATGGGAGAATGGTATAAGTTTGTAGAAAAAGGACACCAAGTACGTGTCTACAAGTGTAAGAAAAATGTTTCAAATATACAATGCTTCATCTGCAAGGAGTTTGGACACTACGTGAACCAATGTCCCAGTCATCAGACAATGCCGCAAATGATGCTATTGGATAATAATCATGTTATGATACTACAATAGATGAAGAGGAATAACTAGTGTTCTTAGGTTGTTATTTAATAATTATTTTATTTAAGTGTTGTATCAATTATGTTCTAGAAATAAATAAGGATTGTACTACAGTACTATTTAATTAAGGATTTGAGATTTTATGGTACTAAGAAAAGTGAATCTACAGTGAGATAAAATTTTGGGAAATTATATTGTTGATGGAAAGATAAACCTTAATATGGTTCTAATATTGAGGTAGTGATTTTGGAATAAGAGATGGTTTATTTTGGTAATTCAGGGTGTTGTGGTGTTGTAAAAGAATATATGAGGAAGGCGTTCACATGTTATTACCTGGAAAAAAGGATACTCATTATGTTGAACTTCCTTGGAAATTTTGGATTGTGAGTTTGGATAATAGTATATTGGATAAGTATAATGGTTGGAATGGATTAAGTTTGAAAGGTTATTTTTTTATCTTTATAAAAGAACAACACTCAGACCGTGTGACGACCCATCATATCAGACAAAGCTGTGGGAATCGAACCCACAACTATAGTGAAATTGGGATTTATCACCTACCATTGTGCTACATGAAGTTCCTGGATGGTATAATGTAGTTTATCTACATAAAGGGTCTGATATGTGAATTATAAATTCATTATATTTAGAACCCTATATGATTAGGATAAATAGAGTTTTTTTGAGTTTTATTATGTTTTAGAGTGAAAGATGAGTTTGTGGTAGAATTTTATTAATGGATAAAACTCTAATTATAAAGTAAGTATATCTCCTTTTGATCTTATTCGATCCCATAAATAAATTCCTCAACATTAATAAAAGGAACATAGAACAAAAAATTTATCCTAGATTGTACATTAGATCATCACTAATTTATGGCTTTGGGATTGTTGGCCTTTTCATAGCCATGTTCTCTACCACTGTCCATCAGATAATTGATGGTTAGATTTCTCTTCCATATCTTTGTTTTCTTACATGGAACCCTAGAATGTGTTATTTTCGGTAATCTTCATACTTTCCACTCTTTATGTTAAATAGAGGCCTCATTGATTCATTTTTTGATGTGGGATTTCAACAAAGATATTTTGAAACGTCAAAAATTTGTTATACTAATACCTTATGTTATGTTGAACAGATGGTCTTTTAAATCATCATAGATTGATGAATTTAAGGCCCTCAATTTTTCACTTCTTTTTGATTGATGACCTCAATCACTACCTATAAATATTTACGTTTTTCCTCTAATTATATGTCTCTAATTTCCACCAATGTTCTCCGAATAGAGATAATAATTTGGTGGTGACCCCTTTCATTTCTCTTTTCCTCTTATTAAGACTAAATTTTATTATCCCAATTTCCGATGTGGGTTTTTGCACAAAGATATTTACTATATTCAACCTTTTATTTTATAAGAAAAATTTCAAATTGTGAGGATGCAATTTATTGATGGAGGGGAGAATGTAACACAACAAGATTTCATAGTGTGTTATTTCTTCAAAATAATTCCATAACTTATAGTACACGCAACACCGAGTTCAAGCACACCATGACGTACCAAACAAGCCGATCAAAAGATTTTATGAATATTATTAACAAAATTTTAAACTTTATATAATCCTTATAATTTTATAATCCATATTATGAGTTTATTAGACATAATGTCAGAACAAATTCATTTTTCCACTTTTACCAATTTTAATAGTGAACCCTTTTTAAATCCAATATTTTAAATTTTATAAATTCAATTTAACTAAATATATTTACTTTTTATAATGGGGACATCATATGTTTACATTTAAACAATCCAAGACTCCACAGTACGCTTTCCTTTGAATAATATAGTAGAGTGTGTTGTACGCAACTTCGAGTTCTAACACACACCACAACCGATCAAACTAGTCGTTATGAATAGTAATACCTACTTTTTAAAATTTTAGAAATGTTATCTCTCAAAATGGAAATTATTTTTGGATTCGGAGTATCGAATTTAGCCTAAGGTGAAATTTTTGTACTTTTCGGATAACTTTAATATATTGATGAATAGTTAATATTAATAAATTTTAATTAAAAACAACTTTTATAATCATAATAATTAATAGTGATAAATTATTAATTTGAGTGGTTATAAAGTATATTTAGAATTTATTTTTACCATTTAATAAAATGTTGTCCATTGGACAAAATTTCACAATTAAACCAAACATAAACAAGTATCAATCTTTTGATAGTTATTATATCATAAAAACACGCTTTTTGTTTTGACAACGGGAATTAATATTAAATTAATTTCTGCAACTTTAGTGTTTTGAATTTGGAAAAATTTATTCCATATTCGGAATCAGGATGTTCAAATTGTGTAAATAGTTAACTTTTATTTTGAGACATTTTGAATAATTGCTTCGGTAAATATTTTATTTACCATGGTTAAAGGGTAAATCCGGTAAATAAGGGTTAAAAATAATATTATAATAATAACAAATTACTCTAAAACATGTCCTAACCTTAATGGTTGATACATGTCCGACCATGGTCATCTTTGGGTCTATTTTGGGACCGCATGGTGCCACATGTATGTGATATGGACACAGTATTTTAATTAAGTTAAAATGAATAGAAAAATGACACAAGTATATATCTTTTAGATACACAATTTTTACACAGAGTTATATATTTTGGATTTTAGACTATAAATATTCATTATAAAGATAAAACAATTTCCTACATAATTTTATTTTATTTATAATTTTTATACATTAAATAAGTTAATTTATTTGTAACACAATGGTGATGCAGTAATTACCATAACATTGAAAAACTAAAATGACTGATTTTGTAGATACCCAAATAAATATAATTTTAGACTTTTTATGAATTGAACTACTTTTATAGGTTAATATCACATGTTAGGAATTATTTAATTAACTTTATTCGAAGTAATTATTCTGTTATGATTTTTACAAAAATCAAATATTGAATAGTGTCAAAATTGACATAAAAGAGTTTTTAAAACAAATATTATATTATTAATTTATATTAAATTCTTAAAAATCTATGTTTTGGTCAAGAGACTTATATCATGATAGGTATATCATTATTGAACCACGTGGGGGTCTCTTGGATGTATATAGTATGTTTAGAAACCATATAATATAAAAATACAAAGAGACATTGTAAAAGTGAAACTAATTAACTAAGAGTTAATACTAAAAGATAAGGTTGATATAATAACCCAAACCTATCTAAATTATATTTGTTGAGTGGCTTTCGACCCATCCCCACATTAAACATTAAATAATCTACTTTTTATCCATTAGAAACCGAATATGAATTTATTATAAATTAATACTTTATGTTTTTCCTAAAGAGCCCCTCCTCCCCCTTATAAAAGGACCAAACTTCTAACCAATTATTCACACCTTAAAATCCATTTGGTTCTGCAACCCCTGCCAAAATACTCTCTCAACTTCCCTAACCTCAACATATATGACTTATTATGATCTGAAATAAAACCTAAGGATCCCTTTTGATCAAATCAAAAGGAAGAACCTGAAGAAGAGGTAATGTATTCACCACCCTCTTTCAAGTTCCTTTCTTCTTCAAATTATTCTTTCTTTGTTATTTCTATTCAAAAATAATAAATCCAGTATCTTCTATATACTGTGATGTTATTATAAATATGTTTCAAAAATATTCATTATTCTATCCATCCTTTGAATGACATGTTGCCGTACATGCGTACGTACGACTTACCGTCTCCACGTTGTGGTGTAATTGTTATTCAATATATTATTATTTGGATGGGTATAATAATGATATGTATTTGATGTAAATAATAAATATAACATTATTAAAATTCTGTATATATGATACACCATCCAATTATATATTATTTTAATATCAAAATAATGATATTTTCGCTCGTGCGTCCATACGGATTATCGTCTGCACGACGTGATGAGATTCATTTCCAGGTTCACCAATCATAGACGATTATAAAAATATATATTACTCATAAATATGTAATATATGAAATAATAATGATACTGGATATATACATATTTATATATATAAGGATTTATGTACTTACATATATATTATTCACTTACTTTTGTTCAATACTATATGAAAACAGAAACAGCGTTTATGCGTACGTACGGACTACCACCTCCATAAATGGTGTTCTCCATTTCATATATATGTCTATTATACTTATTTATATTCTAAATATATCTTATATATTTATCATGTTTTTTATTCATGAATTATTTAAATCATGATCTAAGTGATACAACCAAGATTAACAAGATAAAACATGTATGATAAAGAAAGTGATTATTACCCGAAATGTTAACTTAACATGGAAATTATTATTAAATGGGTAATATAAAGTCTTAAATGAATAATGTATGATATCTTAAATATTAATATGGTTATGGTATAATTTAATAACATACTACGATCTTCGTACAAGAGGTTAAACGTACCCTCGAGTAAAGGAAAGTGCAAGGTAAGGGCTTTTCATCTCACTCTTTATTCCCGTGAGATTCATGCCATATTCCCACTATTGCCTTTTGTGTTGTGTATGTACTGCACATAATTGCATTCTTTGTGTAATACAGTTTAATTTATCTGTATTTACATATTCATTGTATGATACCTCTTTCATGGGGTGTATGTTTTGTAAGATACCAAATTGCAAAGGGTCAATTCCTCAATCTCGTCATTATCTGAGATTTATTATGTGTAAGTATTTACTGGGAAATTTTTATCATAAATGTCCATTTTTAATAAAAATGATTTCAAAATGAAGATTTTAAGTATTTTGAAAGGTACTCTTTATCATGATCATAATTTCAAATGTTTTAAAGATTTATCTTTCTAAATCTTTTTAATTAATGTCCATGTTATCAAAATAATTTTAAGGATTTATTTATATGGACATGAATGTTTTGAAATGATAATTCTTTTCAAAAGTGTCAAAGTGGTATTGGACACTTTGATTCAAAAATATCTTTTAAAATTACTTCCTTTATAAATTTGTGACTTTTAAATGATTTTACAAAAAAGGATATTTCTCTCAAAAAAATTTACTCATCATTTTCATCTATGTCAACATCCTTTGATGGATTTTAAGCTCATTTGAAGTTAATTTATTATAAGAAACCTCCATTGAAGGTTTTTTGATATGTTTGACTGTGGATGTGTTATTTATATACCATTAATGGTTTATGGAGAAAGTATTTACATTTCTTATGTTAGTTTTAATATGAATTTTTATGTTATGTATAAACCTATTCATATGAGGAATTCATTGGACTTAGTAAGTGACGTGTGGAGCCCGCTATAGCTCCTCGATGCATTTTTAGGTCTCATGAGACAAACTAGTGTCTTGGCACAAGGCCTTGGCAAAATCGTATTTGTAGTCATGGCACGAGGCCTTGGATATGTGGTTATGATAGTCCGGAATTATGCATTCCATCATTATGGAAGTGGTTAGTGATATTGCATTTGATTATTCGATTAGTGGAATAACCATGTGAATAAGTAAATGGAATTATTCCATTTTATTTCTTCCATATTATGATGAAGTTCAAGTTTAAAAGTCTTTTGGTTTAGTTTTATACATTGCCTTAACTATTTATTCTTATTTATGAAAGTTTCCGTTGTATTGCTTACCCTTACTGAGCATTTGAGCTCACCCCTTTCTTTGTTTAATTTTTCCCAGGATTCCAAGAAGTGTAATGTGATTGATATGCAGGGTTAATCCATGGTTATAATGGAATTCATAAAGATTATTTATGTTGTTTTGTACTTCTTAAAGTGAAATTGTAACATTCATGTATGTGATCTATTTTTCCAAGACATCTAAATTGATCAGTCCTTCAGGACACGATTCATTGTAATCATGCCAATGTATTAAAATAATGCACCAACTCTGGGTAACTGGGGTCCAGGTTTTACAATTATGGTATTTATAAGGGAATAGGGTATTTTGGACATGGGGATGTATCTTGGGAAGATATTTGGGAAGAATATTGGCAATGTAGATAGGGAATTTGTGAAAATGTGGAAATATTATGTCAATCGCTCTCGATGACCATTATAGGTTAAGGTCTAGAATAATGTTTCTCAAAGGAATCACCCTACCTTGAGAATAGAAAGATACAAAGACAGAAGATGTTTTATCCCAATTATATAGGGTCATTGGGTATTCTAGAGAGAGACGTACTGGTAAACTATCGGTTGCTACTACATTAGAGGTACCGTTCCATGCACGACGTCTTCCACATTTCACAGATTCACCATCATCATACTGGCCTACCTCATTTTTTTATCCCAAGGAGGTTGAGTAAGATATCGATTATTCATTTTTGGATTATCAAATATGAATCATAGAAAAAATAATTAAGGATATTTTATGGATTTTGTCCTGTTAAAATGGGTTCAATGGAAGCACAACCATGTACATAATGAGACCTAGGAGTGAGAGACTGACCTAAATGCCTATTGGCCAATGTTTTTCCCATAAGGTGTTTCCCCTCAAATTGAAGGTGATATAGGGGATGATTTCCATTATGGGATAAGAATATATAAACACTATTTTTCTATTAGGTATATATCCATTTAAATTTTTCCAATTTTTAATTTTGGACCTAATACAGATTCTAAAAGAGACGATAAGGATTTTTCCTAGATCAGAGCCTCTTTTGGGGGGAAAACATTTAAAATAATTGTTAGTAAACTGTGTGTGTCCCAACCGACCTGATATCCCCAAATAATGTGCCGATGGACATATGAGAAAAATGGGAGAACTTTTTTCCATAAACATGCTCCAAGGACCTCACACCTGTGTGAAATATTTTCTGTTTTTAGAAGATATGTTTTGTAGGGTTAGTGCATGGTTTCTTTGATTATGAATCCTAACCATGTGGGTGAACTATGTAAGTAGTGGTATTCACAATTATGGTACACAATATAGGTGATTGTGCAGCCACATAGTGAGATATATGAATTTTTGTGTAAAATGTAAACATTACACATAATTAAATTATTAATCCAATTTCATTCTCCTTGGATCATTCCTGCATATAATAGCTCTCCCATATCCTTTTTTGATATCAATTGAATCCTATTCCATAGATTTTGTTGATGATATCTTATTAGATTTATGATTTCATCCCCATCAGTCATGTAAGATGCACATAGTTAAGATATCACTTCCTTTTTTAGAAATTCATTGGTGATCATTATCTACACATAGTTAATGTAGTGCAGGCCCATATGCCCTATATTAAGGGTGTTGATGCATTTGTTAGATCACTTTGAGAAGAATCGATTCTAATGGTTGATATTGGATGTGGAGTGTTTTATGAGCCTATGGTAGGTGGTCTATGACTCATCCCTTAATTTATTCCTTGTTACAAATTTTCATGTGTTCATGGTGATTTCATCCAATGTGTCCTAATGAATTCATGTTCCTTTGTCATAATCATTATTAATGTACTCACATATTCTTGTTGAATATGATATCCATCATCGGAAGTTAAGAACTCAATGTCGACTACCCCATGTATGGTGATTCCAAAAATCATCATTAATTAGCAAGTTATGCTTATTTACGCCACTATTCAGGTATTCAAGGACTTGAAATTAATAAAGTTAAGTGGTTAATGAAATTAATCAACTTTTAATTTCTAGAACATATTTTATTATATCTTGACACTCCTATGTTATGTAATTAAACTTGATTAATAAATTATATAATGAAATGGAAAGTGCATTTGGGCCTAATTAAATGTGATTAGTCAACTTAGTTTCAAATCTATAGAACACCATTCCATGATTATTGGAAGGAAGAGGAGTGAACCTAATGAATCAAATATGACATATATGAATTAACACATGAAATGGATTTATGTCCTTAAAAAGGACTAATTAATGGCATGGAATAAACCTTTTACTTATTTAATGTAATGATCATTAATTTTCCTCAATTGATTAATGAATTAAGTTTCCGGTGTCTATTTCATGTACACCATGATGTTATTATAGGTGGGTAGAGACTAATGATCACCTTATATTCCATTGGGAATGACTTGAGCACTTATTGATGCCTTTCTAATTCAGCAATGCCGATTTCTAATTTTAATAAACACCTTGGATCCTGATCAATGTATATTTTTGGATGCTCTATATGACACCGTACAATCCCTCTTTTATCATTATAGGATTCCTTGGATACGCTCCTCTGATCTAGATTGAAATCATTGTACATGTTTTACCTTGGATACACCCATTATCTTAGTCATCACTTGTCTTATTCTACTGTGGATGAATTCCTCATACTCGCTTAGAATAACATTATTGTGGAATTACTTTGGTGATTCCCCTTGTATTACACTCTTACCCCTTTTTTAGGCTACAAGTTACTATTTATTTGGATATACCCTTGAGGTATTGGATTCTGTGGTTATTACATTGGATCCATATCTATATTACTGTCTTTTTATGTTTCCTTGTTATATTCTATATTCATAATCATTTTTTAATTCATATTATGATGTCAGTTCTGGTTTTACCTCACTTCACCAACATTTATATAATATAAAATAACTAATTAAAGAAATGGATGCACATTCAATTAACATATGATGTTGAAGAAGATATTTCATTGTTTACATTCTATACTACTTGATATTATATTTTATTTCGTTCACATAGTTTTACTTAATATCACATGGACATGATGTTATAGATGCTGGTGGAGATGGAATAATGAGATTTATCTCACAACTAATTTATTCCATTGTTGGTACTCGTTATGATTACATGTATACCAGCGTTGAAAATGGTAAGCATCCAAGATTGGACACTTTATTACTTTATTGGATTAGGATAGAGCTTGGTAGAAGATGACCATTCTTGAGATGAGGATGCATGTTTATTTTTTATTCCTTCTTTCTAATTCTGTATACTATGAATTTACTACTGACATTTACCCATGTATTCCTATTTATAGAGAGATTACATACATTATATTCATATTTTCATAATTATTATATGTTTTTCCTATTTTTTAATATTTAATATATGTCTGATGTTCCTTCTATTCACATCTCATATGATATTTTACCAAATATTATATTTATCTACTGTTTTCCAATTTCATAATGAGGGAATATTCTCCCCAAAGACACACTATAGGCCCTCATTTCTAGTCGCAAGCCTCTAGATATTAGGGAGATACACATGATGCCATGTGTCCGACTGGGATCGGGGCACCATTGAGTGGAACCTCAGACATTGATGTGAAAGATTGTGTACATGAGATATCATTTTATTGATAACTTTTAATACTCACATCCCCTAAATGTATAATTGAGAATCTATGAGAATTGTTTCGCATGCATGCTAGTTTATGTACAATATTGAATTCCATGGTTTCACATCACTAGTTTGATATAGAATGTTAGACCAAATATACAAACTGATGATTAACTAAATGTTTATTTCTATGAAACCATGTGATATCACCCTTCTTTAAAAAAAATTTGAGATGAAATCATACCATATATGAGGACATATTTTATGAAAATTGGGATGATGAGACCCCCCCGACATACAGTTTTCATTGCATTTAAATTAATTGTTAGAATGTTTTGATCATGAATTTTGAACATTATATATGTGATGACATATATACAAAAAAATTAAAAGTTTTAGGATGTTGGGATGATTTTTCCATTTTTTTCAGTGATGAGTCAATATGTGTTCATTGAGTTGATGGTGAGAATTTTTATTCTTGGAACATTTTTTTGGATAAATTTTCCTAAATTGGATTAAAAAATTGATGAACTCTCATTGATTATTATGACGATTTTGGACGTGATTTTAATTAAAAATACTTGTTTCAATGAGGAAACAATATTTAAAAAATCAAGGATGATATTGAATATCTATTTGGAATTTATATTCCAAAAATGAATTGAAGATGAGGAAATTGATTTCCTGAAAAAACTGATGACAATTTATAAATATATTCATATTTTTTCCATTTAAAATCATTTGTATACAGGTTACATTAATACATCATATTTGACATGGTAATAATTATATTTTCTTGAGAATAAATTTTGAGGTCCACCTCTTGAATAAGGATTCCATATCAACCATTTTTTTGTAAGGAGGACACCATCACCCATGGGATCTTATCTTCATATAATTCATAGTGGACAAAGGGTGGCCATTATATAAGAGCATATGAGTACACATATGTGATAGTGCACGAGATTCGGTATGTGGGCCAGTAAATGGATGTGTAGTCCATGAATACCATGTTGTGTGAGTGTTATGGGTTCATAATACCACTACCAATATAAAGAAATTACGGTAAATAAATTATTAAAAATAATTTTCCAGTAGAATCCACTTCTGATGTTGGAAATAAGCATCGTTGAACTGTATCTCAACATAAAAATGATACTGAAATAATGCTACAATCTGATATATTGTTATATGATAATCACTTTCCATTAACATCATAATATTCCACAATTACTTATTAAGTGTTTAAACATATTATAACTTTTGGTTTTGGAAGTCTATGATAAATCTATAGAAATCCATGACAAAAATATGTACGCAAGGATTAATTGTCCAGATGATATACTGGGAAACAAATTCATGAAATCATAACAATTCCAATATTAATCAGTTGAATGAAATAAATATTTTCAATGACAGTAATAACGAACATGAATTGTTTAATTGACAATGATTTTGAGTATAAAAGATACATGATATCCTCATCGCATTCATGATATCTCTTCACCTTGCATAGAAAATGATAACTTATATAAAAAAGAGGCTATGAATATCAGTGTCTTAATATATGGTATCTCATTATTTTATATTTAAAATACTAATAGGTTTTATGATACTAAATCATTGATAGAAATGAAATTAGTTTTGGAAGATAAGGCTATGGTGGAATGAACCTATGGTACGACTTGAGAGAAATTAAAATAGGGAATATATATTGAGATAGATTAATGATGCTTGAGGGAAAGGATTTTTTTAAATAAATATTGAAAACATTGATTCTACAATTCACATGTAGAGTAAGAGCTATAATGATACATTTATTAGAAGATTAATAATATTTTATGAGTCTCTGACTATCCTTTATTGTCCTTGAAGATATTTGTGAAGAATTGGGTATATGAATCCCCTCAGGTTTGAATGAAAAACATGGAGACCCCATGGGTTAGTTTTCTGAAACACTATGTTCCATGAAGATAGAAGTTAAGAGATATAATTTACAATGTTCTGAAAGGGTAATATTTTAAACAAGTGAGAACAAATAATTCATGAGTAATCATGTCATGTTTTTAGAAATCATGGATCATGACACTTCTACTGTGGCCATGAAGTGATAAATATTTCCGAGAATAAGGAGATTAACTTGCATACAAGTTTGAGTTTGCAAGAGTATGTTACTAAATTTATGTATGATGAAATACATAAAATTAAAAAACATCATTTGAGAGACCCAATCTTGGTTCCATTACAGATTAAAGAAAGAGAAATACTTTAAATGGTAAATAGAACCTAAGATAATAATACATGAAATATTATTTGTCTCAATTTTTAGGATGAGATAAAAATGAAATAAATTCTTCATGAATGATGTTTTTTCAGGATTATTCTTGTATAAAACAATGGAGAAATTTTCTCACATCTTTTAAACATTTATGTTTGATTTAGACGTCAAAATAAAGGATGATTTTCTAGAACAGCGGTTCACTGATTCAATGGATAAATTATCGGCGATATAAATTATTCTAAAGGAAAATAATTAAGATCAGTGGTTGTGGAAGGTACTTGAATTATACACAATAAAATGGGATTCAACAAGAACATGATGGATGATCAAAATATCCTCCTATAGTGGATAAAACCATGATGAAGGGTATAAGTTTCTTGGTTGGAGTTGATAAAAGATGAATTCTTTCCATCAGATCTTGACGAAAAAGAAAATTTATAATTACACATTATATAATTGAAAAAATTATTGAATAATGAATCAATAATGATTAAATATGGATATTTTTTAAAAAATTAACATCCTAAGTGATGTACCAATCAATTTGAGATCTATTCAAAAAGGATTTTAAATCTGTAGTGATATTTTAGAATTTCCATTATCTTGAAATGATAACTTGAAACATGTTATAGTTTCTACTTTTTAAAATTTTATATATCAAACTCAATTGTATGAAATTATGGGAATTTAAAATATAATAAATATGATTCAGAAATATCTACCATAGTGTTGGTGACTACATCCTTGTCATAGAGACATTCATCAATCCTCCAATGTTATATATGGAAATAAGTGAATACGATGAGACTAATTATATTAAGATACTACAATATCTAGACAAGAAATTATATTAAATCTCAACATTTTCAAGGTTCTCATTTACATTATAGCTTAACACGAGTAAAAATCATTGAAAACAACACATGGAATAATTTTAAGAAATTGTCCTATTGGTACACTCTATATCCAATATAACATTGTCAAATGTGCCTCTATCCTTATCTGACATTGAACTATTTGATGTGCCTCAAATTTAATCCAGTATAACTCTATCAGGAATACCTATGTATGGTATACAAATCCCTGATCCTAGTATATCAAACTTGTTGATCACTTTGATATATTAGTTCTACACACATGAACACACATCCTAAATGATCGAATAGTTTAGAACTTTTGGAAAACTATTTACATTCAAGAATATAAATTATATTTTAAAACATTTAAAAAATATTGAAAAATAATATTCTACATAATTGAAAAAAATAAAAGATACGTTATTCATATTAATAGAAAAAGGAAACTAATAAATGTTGATTTCAGGGACTCAGAAATGGAAGGTGAACATTATAATCTATCATTGATTAAAACCGGAAAAATTAACAGGGAAATGTGAATAAATGAAACAAGGTTATATTTAATAATTATTATTAGAAAAAAAAATAATATGGGATCATTTAATAATGATTAGATAATTACATATAAATAATAAACTGATGATGAAATATATCAATAAATATTATAAGTATTCAAATAATTATATGGACATCAATAAATGATTTCATAGCGACTGAAATAATAATTTCAAGAATACAAAACATACCATCAAGGCCACATTATATGAAATCTTATTTAAATGTGTAAGGTCCCCACAAAATTTCCTAACCAGTTTTTCCCATGAGACCTAAAGATTCACTGGGGGATATAAAAAGACCATCCCATTACATGTTATGTATAAATGTTTTACCATATGAATAAATAATAATAATTAATGAATATATCATATCAAACAATAACTACCAGTATTTGAGGAAATAGTCTATGAATTATAAGCATATCCCCAATTATGAAACAGATAATGAACCATCTATGGAAAAAAAGTATTGTATCATTCCATCATTTCCATAATGTTTCATAATTAAAATAAATGGTTATTAGCAATTATGATAAGAAATACCCTAAAATGTGAATTATAAAATTTATTTTGTAAATTACTCTTTTGAAATTTAAAATTACATAGAAATAAATTAATTAAAAATTAAAAAAAATAATATTAAACCATTTATTCTAATATATGATGTTTCAAAACATTGGATGGCCATGATTGTGGGAAGTTTTATTCATACTAATTATCTTAAAAATTATTTCTTTTAGATATTTGGCAAAAAGTAAAAGTGAATCATTTAGAATAAATCAATAACAAATCATCGAAACTATTTTTTACAAGGTAAAACATGGAGAAAAAATTTATTAACATATTATTAGAGGATAGTGAAAACATTTCGAATGTTTTTTATTACAATATAGACATGGAAAAAAATATTCTAGACCATGAAAATGAAGATTTGTTTTCCATTAGAAGCACATTATCAGTATCATGATTAATTAAATAAGGTAATTGTATGGAAAACATTAATTTTATGAATAACTATAGTATAATTATATATAATTGTACTTTAATATCAATATCAAACAATTCCCCTAGTGGAGACTTAAATATAAACAATCTAGAATATGGGTTACATTGTGAACTAAACACTTACAACCTTGGTATGTGTTGAATGAAAATCAATATGGAGGAAATAACATAAAATGAAACATTAACTACAATATATGTAAAATTATTCAGGATATATCATATAAAAGAGAGATTATATAAACCACAAGAATAAAACATGGGGTGAATATGGCATATCCCTCAGAGGAACAAAATTGATTCATGAAACCCATACCATTGGCGCAACTTGATTTATAATATATTTTACTCTCTCATAGAATAAATTTTAATTTATTATATTTTTATAAAAAAAAGTAATCATATATATATATAATATGATATATTATTTAACTATAACCTTTAATCAATTTTATATATTTAATTATTTATTAAAATCGCTATTCTCCGTAACAACTCCTTCATTTTTTCATGTTGGTTTGGTTTAGATATTCATCATCCTTGTACTATATTCATGGTTCAAAAAACTATAAAAAAATCATAAATGATGTAAATATCATATATATTCAATATATAGATATTTAATTATATCTATAATAGACAGATATAAGATGACGATTTACATCGCTCATAGAGACAACAAGCTGTAGGTACACATGAATGTTGATTTCACATTTTTATAGATTGAATGAAATAAATTTTAATTTTAATTAATCTATATAAAATCATTATTATATCATATATTTCCTATATATTATTTATATCAATCCATATTACCTTATATGAAATATTGAAATGAATAATGAACCACTTCACTTCATGGTGGTGGTACTCAATAGGTACGCAGGAGCAGTATTTTCATGTCAAACAAATTGGAATGTAAATTGTATATATGATTTTATATTTTCAGAAAAATAATTATCTGAAAAATATCATTAATATATATAAATATATACTACATCCATCTTTATTACCATTTAATTAATGTTTGAAGCATAAAATTACACCTCTATGTGGAGATGGTATGCTTTAAATTTGCATGAGCGAAGTTTTATCATTTAGTATGATATAAAAGTTATTTAATATGGGTTTCCCTTAATAATAATTAAATATAAGTATATTTATCATACTAGGGATATTAATTATGGATGGTTTAAACAAATTAATAGGAAATATAAAAATAATCAAACATGAAAGGGTTGGTAAATGAGACGAATTTTTATTTTGTAGAGTTCATTTAGATCCCATATAAATGATTCAATGAAAGGTTTGTGAAGATGATAAGAACCTCAATTTCATAGATAGGTAATTTTATAATGGAATTCGTTAGGTTTTATTTGATCTTGTTTTCTTATTGTGGGGTAATGAAAATATATAATGAATGACATTTTACATGGTATGGGATATTATGCATAGAATATAATATTTTATTAATATAATATTAATTAATTTTCAATTAGCAGTTTATACAAATTTAGGAAATTCAACGGCATGATAATTATGAGTCAAAATAATATAATACAATAAAATACGGATGTGTTTATGGAAATTATCTCCTTATATTTTAATTTTAGCCCCTTATTAACCATTTTGACAATTACTAGAGTAATAAACCTTACTACACTTTTAGGGTCATGAAAATATCCATAATAATAAAATAAACCATTAAATATACCCTAGTTGATATTTTAAACCAAATCCAATTCACATTGTTGATTCTATGAGTTTTATAAATTTTATATAATTTATAAAAAATAGTTATTATAAAATTTTGTTAATATCATTTTTCGGTCAATTAATTTCATTTTTCCATGAAAGCGACCTGACAATAATGGAATCTGAATATAATCCATTAAAATATCTATAATATGTCATTTTTATAAAACAAAATTCATGTATCATATTACTCACCAAAATTTTATTATATATAATATTTGAAAATTCTTTAATTTTATTTCTATACTAATTGATTAAATAATAAATCCATGTTTTGTAAAAATATAATGTAATTGTTTAATAAAAAATTATAAATAAATTACAAGATAATAAAATTATTTTATCATTCATTTTTTATAAGCTAACTTATTCTATTTTAATCCTTATGTATAAAATGTATATATATTAAACTCTAGAGTGTGACATTCAGTATTTATTCATTCCAAAAATTAATATAATGGTCATAATAAAATAAAAAAGCACCAATTTTCCTTATATTATAGAAATTAATTGAAATGGATGAAATAAACCCATACAATAGGATAAAGGTAAATTTTTGTTTGATTCTATGACCTTACCTGAAGGTTTTAATTCAATTTCTCATATTTTACCCATACATCGGTGATAAATATTTATTATTTTTACTATACATAATACTAGAAAATAAATGGGAAATATTTAAAAAAAATTATTCTCATAAGTCCAAAAAATACAATACGGTTTTCTTAATTCAATTTATAGAAGTTTCAGTAATTACTTTAAAATAAAACTGAATAATGTAATAAGAACAATTATTTCTGAAAAATTCCATTTTAAATATGAAGATTTTATTATACATAATTGAACTATAAAATTGACCCCAATTAAATTTTTAATATTATTAATAGATTAATATAATTAATGATATATTAAATAAATTTTGAATAATAATTTATCTTTAAAAATATTGAAATGAAATTAAAATTTATGAAAATAAATTATTTTTCATTATGCAGTAGAAAATATATCGTTTATCAAAAATATAATTAATTTACCCTATGGTATTTTTTACATGTTAATTACTGAAATTAAATAAAATTTTTATATTAAAATTTATAAATTTTCTATATATTATTTATACTATCCTCTCACAGGTTGAAATAAGACACATTTTTTTGAAGAAATTGTTTTTTGATGTATAGAATGACTTTAATAAAAATTTAGTGCCTCTTTCTAAAAAATTAATCAGTACATATGTACTGATTATTCTTTTTTATTTATAAAATTTTTACAACCCTATCTATTCCTACCAATTCATTTTATGTGTTATAATTGTCATATTTAGGAAATAATTTATTTGTGGATTGTCTAAACATAGTGATCCATGTTTTATATGCTATCAAAAATAGTGTTATTTTAAAATATAGGTGTGTCACATTATACCACCTTTAATAAATTACTCCCATAAAATTTAACTTGATCTCATTAATCAAGGATGTAACGTCTCTTAATATATTTTTTGAAAACCCACATCAGAAAAATGTTTATGAAAACATCAACTTAATTGAGGGAAAGGGAAATATGAAGGTCATCTAGAGTGACATAAAACTAGGTTTCCAAATATTAGAACATTAGTTTAAATTGATTATATCAACATAGAGGAAAATTAAATATCCATATAATAATAGAGAGTGAATGAGGACATTGATGAAAAGAATGTGCATGATACTAATAATATTAATGAACACAAAACCATAAATCAATTTTGTGTGGAAAATTTCATTAATGCATTGGTAATGTATTTATTTGGAAAACATTTTAGGTTTCATAGTACATTCCCTAGATATCAGGAATTACCATAAAATAAAGACTATGAACATTAGGAAATATACATACATAACAAGTATAATTTCATCAATAAATTAAACATCCAACATAGTCACATATATTTATATAAATGACGAGTATTAAAAACTAAATTTTCATCCATGAAATACTAAAATAAACCGCTTCTGGGTCACATAATAATAACATATATTTATTTATATTCGTACATTATTTAAATATTATAAAATAGATAACTTTTTATCATAAGGTAAGATAATATAAAAAATGTATAAGGATTCACATGATGAATATATATATTGATATCCAAAATTCAAAAGTAAAATAAAATGTGTAATTTCGATCACAAAATATATAAATTACCATGTATCCAAAAAACCATAATAACATAAATATTAAATAATTATTTAACATCATTGGTTACCTCATTACCATTAGCTAAATTCTACAAAAAAATTATAACAATATTCCCTAATAATCAATTTCATTCTACTCATGGGTTATAGATACATATACATAATAAAAAGTATCCCAAAATATCATTTATCACCACAAAATTATAAAAAAAAATTATTTGACCATGGGACATGATTTAACAAATAGACATAATATTTATTCATAAAATAGTTTATTCATAAAAAATTGCATACTAAATAGGACATAACATTAGACAATAGTAGGCTGTTTGCCTTTGTAAACCATCAATTATGGGTTCAAGCCCCATGGCCTTTCCATATGCTATAGGTTATCACCTTTCCTCGGATTACTCCTCTTTATAAAACATTAAAATACTAATAACATTCCCAAATATATGATGTAGATTCAAATAAATAATAATAATCAACAAATCAATTTTTAACCACAGTGTGCATCTATAGGACTTATTTTTCTACAAACCATAATTTAATATTATTACCTTAGCATCATGGATAATATTTACCCAAATGGGTATAAATAACATTATTCATATGTCGAAAAAAATTATGGCATTATTTCTCTAATATAAATTCCCCTATAACATATACTAAACCAATGGGTTGTGTTCCCATAAATGTCTCTACAAACACCATTGATCATCTTAAATATTAATCACAAAAAACCTAAAAAGGCGGTATCTATGAATATAATTACATGATCATCCAAATATTTATAAACCATTTACACTATAGTTTTATACAATATTAATAAGGAATATCATTGTTTTTCATTGGTTCTACTCTATCATTCAAAATAATGGTTCATAATGATATTGTTAATTAACCCTAGAATATACTCTGGTAGTATAAAAGTCATTGACCAATAAGGGCACACACACCATGCACCTGAATGATGTCCAATATATAGCCATCTGAATATTTTTTGAGATAATTACCCCTAGAATAATATTTTCCAAAAGCACATCATATTATTGTATCTAGATAATGATTTATTTCTGGGAAACCACAAAATATTTGATATAGCACAATTTTATGAGTTATCTTATAAATAGAAATATCATAAAATTCATTCACAGGGTTATGTTCACTAATATATGTTTTCATAATTCATGTTCATAAGGTTTTAAATAAATGTCCTCTGATTCCAACTATAATAACCCCTAACCTATAATCCTAGAAAAAATCTTACATAATTATATTACTAATTGATATAAGTTTTCACTACCCAATGGTCCAATTATTTTAGTAGTATTGGTAAATTGGAAACATACTTGAATATCAAATTACATTTCAATATATTTAATACATCATATTGAATGTAAATATTCTATATATTTAACTCATTTAAATTTTAATTATTCATATCCTATTGAAAATGATCCAAAAAATGAGTTAGTATATATTCTCATTAAGAGAAAGTGAATTTATGATGATATCAAAGAATAAATGAGGCATAATCAATATGGAAAATTGATTCACTAAAATCAACTTCAATTTAATCAATATATTGATTATAAATAATAAAATGGGAAAATATTCCATGATCATACCAAACAAGGCTTGATTTGCAACTATTGCAATTCCAACTATTTAGGGAAGGGGATGATGAAAATCATCGAAATGAATATCTAACATGGGAGGCCATTTAATAATGTACCTATACAAACAAACTCGACCATGCAGATGAAAAAGTAAAGAGGATTAATAAAAATATTTGCATAATCTATTTAAAATATATGAATTAAATGCCCTCTTGGGTGTAAAATAGTAAAATAGTGTAAAAAGTATTGTATAGGGGAAAATTAAATTCCCAATGAGTAATTTTTCAAAATATAAATAAACTAGATATGTAAAATTCTGAGATAACCCCACTCCAAATATTTAAGCTTCATCCACCGCATATGGTCCTAGAAAACCAGGTATCCCTTTGCTCCTCTATATTCATCACAATCCCTTTTTTTTTCTACATAAAACATGACACATACGGGAAAATCTCAGGTGGGGGTGAGTATATATGTACCTTTTAGGATACCCAAAAAAATACATATGGAGGGGCACAATATATTGGAAGAGGACACAGTCTCTGATAAAATAGTAGGGTTCCTTCGAGGAGATATATTGAGGTCCCATTTCAGGTCCCTACCGAAGTGTTCCACTTAAGTAATTAGTAGAGGAAATATGCCCAACCCGGCTAAAGGGTACCACTCGAATGGTCGGTAGAGGACCTATGCCTAGACCAGTTGTAGGGTAACACTCTAATAGATGAGGACCCATTTCTATATATGTACTAATGGTTCCAATAAGATAGAATATGGATGAATAATTTAATATATAGTAGGAGGGCTCCACTCTGGTAGTCGAGGACACATTCATAATCTAGTTATCAGGTACCAATCTAGTAATCAGGGACCCATATCATGACTCTGCATAAGGGTTCAACTTAGTGGACAGGTATTGGTCGAATGCACTATCCTAGAAGGAGGGTTTAATTATAATAATTTTTATAGGATCAATTCTCATACTAGTTGGAGGATTCCACTATATCCATTGATTGAGGACCATTGCCTTGTCCAACAGTACGATGCTACTCTAATCACTATGATGTTCTGGATTTATCACTTCCATTTTATAGAAACTCAAACATAGGTTTCCTATAAAAACACCATTATTTGTGTCTCAAAATCCATAATGGATGAAATTATCATCTTCCATGTGGAAAATAACCTGGTATATGGTGCTCATGATCCAAAATCCCAGTCCAGAAGAAGGATATATGAGAGTTTTATGATTCATAAAATCAACGAAGGGGTACCATGCATGTTAAGGGAACCACAAAGAGTGTTTTTCCACATCTCTTCATGGATTATTCCCTACCAGTACACTACTAACCACTCAATAAGGAATTAAAAAACATGTAAAGGTATTGCATGGAATGTTTCATCCACCTTACATCCCACCCGTACTCCGTTACATGTTAGTTCAATTCATCTCGTGTCTGTGTACATTGATACATGTTGTTTCCTTCTACACAGGTTTTTTCATATATCCCAATATGTGTACATTTACATTATTACATGGTGTATTCTGATCCATATCCTCCGATATGTGGTCCTACCCATGTGAACCACCACACAAATTAACTACCCAAAGAAGGATATAATGTTTTTTCTCAAACCCATTGTGTTTCATCCATAACATTCTCAAATCCTAGTGTCACATCAATAGGGGATCTACATTGCTTGTGTTCTACAAAATACATGGAGTATAATTATATTTTCATAAAATCACATTTCTCCATCTAGAATTAATGATACCGCCATAGAATTAACATAACTTGCCTCCAAATTACACAAAATAAAATTAAAATCCCTTAATAATCGTTTATGGTCATCCATTTGATCGAATATGATTACCATTTTATTTTTTCAGGTCATTGATTCCCCATGTTGGTCTTCCATCGGTGATCATCACCGATATTGATTCCAGAACATAAAATCGATCATCTATAACTGAAAAAACCCTTTATTCTTTTCTTTATTCACTACTATGTTTGCCACATGAAAATCCCTTATGTATCCTCAAGTCTGATCAGGCTCATTCCAAACATGAAATATCGAATCATTACCACATGGTCCAACGAAGTCTAACCTGAGAAATGGTGGGAGAAAAGAAAAAAAATGTATAGCGGCTATAGGCTAGGATTTCATTGTAAACAGATACAGATTTGGGGTGCCCATGGAGGGAAATCTGAATAATAAATTAAAATTGATAGATTGGAACATGATGTGGATTAAAGATTATGTTTATCATGGAATAGTATGATTATGCTAAACCATTTTATTGAACTTGAAAAAAGTCCATAAAATAGAAAATTCATTCTTATAGATTGTATCATTCATTAATAAAGAACCTCCTCTCCAACATAGAAGAGTAATCCTTGTGTTTATCTCATCTGGATCTCCCAAGATATAGAGTTTCCTCAATGATCAATTTTAATTATCAATCAAATGGTGGAATGATATATTCTCAAATCATATATTTTTTATGCTGATAAATCTATAGTATTTTCCAAATAGTTTATTTATAAATTTTTTTTTTGTAAATAAATATTATAAATAAATTTTTTGTTTATTTATCTAATTGAACACACCACCAATAATAGTTTTGTGTAAATGCCCTACACCAATACTTTTTAAGCCATTCATAGTGTAAACCTTGCTTTCCAGACTCAAAAATGGTCTCAGATTTCGTGTAACAACCCAAACATTCATTAATGAAAATTCTTCTTGATCTAATTAAATTTATTATTATGGTTATATAAAATGTGAACTTCATTGTTTTTATGTTTCAGGATTTTAAAATACCTTTATGAGTTGGGACCATTTCTAATATAGTTTTTGAACAATGATCAAATTATTTGAATAAATATAGGGCTTTAACAAATCCAATTTTGTCAGACAAAGGAAGCGATGACCTCATCCAGTAAACATGCCCCATACGAATCCCATTTATCAGAGCTCGGATAGTAGGTGGAGTTATTTGGATTTTCTCTTGACCAATCCCAAGTATATCTTGAACACGTTAAGCTTGAGTGGATACTATAATGTGAGAAGTGGATGTTAATAGAGATTACCGCTTGAGTGATGTTATCCGAGCCCCCCCCCCCACCCAAGAGTCTATCACCATCACACACCTTACCCTGTGATCTTATGTAGGTGTTATAATTAGATATGTTACAAGACCAAAGCACAATGACTATGAATATTCTTTTTGTATAAAGAATGTGCACTCATTTTATTATTGTTACTTTGTAAATTGTTTTTAAAGAATAAATAGTATTTTTACTTAATATTCAACTAAGAAATATTTTTTAATGAATAAATGGAATTTATAATAAAATAATATATTAAATAAATATTATTATTATTAAATCATGTTTTATTAAATATAAATGATCATATTATTTTATGAATGAAATTGTAATTTTTATTAAGGATTGAAAGCTTTTTTTTTCAAAACCGACCAATTTTCAGTAAATGTCAGTTTTTATATTAAAATTAAAAATTCAAAAATTTATATAACTATTTAGATAAAATTTATTTTATTTTTGGAATCAGGATGTAAAAATTATCCCATGGTGAATTTATCATAATTTTCTAAGACAGTCGAATGATTGGGTACAAATTAAACACTCTTTAAATATATAATCGGTTTAATGACATCATAATTTCCAAATAGTGATGTCAGAAAATAACATAAACATTATGTTTGGCCAATATATTTTTTCATTAAAATAATTTGATTTTTATTTGTTTGTTTTATTTTACAAAGCTTTAGTGGACCTTTCTTGGCTTATAAAACATTTTCCATTTAAAATTGTTTTGTTTGAGAGTGTGACTCACCTCCACATAAGAAAGCATATTATTTTTAGAAGTTCGGCCACTATCCTTATAAAATTATTTTTTCCAATCCCCTTTTGGAAAAACCATGTTAAAAAACCAGAGGATGGTTTTTGGTTATGATTAGTTTAATGTGAGGTGTCCCAAACCTAAATAATAAATAATTCTCTCTCCTTTCCTATATAAACCCACCCATACTCCAACATACTCTTCAATAAAAGACTTTGAAGTTAGATCAACCCCTGACATCCTCTCTCTTGAATCCTCCCATGGTGCCCCATAATCCCAAGAAGCCTCCCTCAATCCTCTCTCAATCCATTAGGATTACAATTCCATGTAAGGTATTTCTTCTTTTTTCATTTTTGTCCAATTTTCATTAAGTAGTTATAGACATTTGATTTAAATTAGAAATTTGCGGTATGATTTAACACCTCCCCCACACTAATCTATTTATTTTTGGATCATGGGAGACACCATTTAATCTCCTAAATGCCTCCCATGTACAACTTTTACCATGCCGAAATTCCGTGATGGATTTCTCTCTTCTCTATTACATCCATGTAATTCTTCTGTATTATGCATCCAAATACCATTACATTTTTTTGGGACATGTATCAATATGACCCCCTTACTGTCCATTTCATGTACATATGATGAGACACCATTTTCTCTCTCATCAAAAATTTTCATGAATCTTTATGTCAAGCCGTTATTTTGGAAAAATTGCACTGCGTTTTTTAAAGACAACATCATTGTTTACTGAATACCATACTCATATCTCTATCAGGGGTATTCACTTTTTTGGATATATACATATTTAATGGTACTATCATTTATTTATTCGACATTACATAATATTGGAATAACTTATGATGTTGTTTTAATCCATGTTATATGATCCATGTGGCACACTTATCCATGAAATGAAATGTTTAAGAATGATGTGACCTAATAGAACTTTTATGCATTGGATAATGTATATTATCATGATACATCATGTGAAATGAATGTTTACATAGGTAAATTAAATTGCAACATTGTTTTACCCATACTTCCTGTGTAGTGAGGGTTTACACATGCACCATGTGCAATGAGCATTGACACATTCTAATTCCATGTTGACTGTTGTTGCCATATTTATATGTTATGATTATCATGATTTATAATTACTTTACATTCATGTCTCTCTTATTCTCCATTTATATTCCTATTTTATAACATGTATTATTTTAATCATGGTATTCTTTGTTTATTCCCTAACTGGGAATTATATCTCACCCTTTTTGATGCATGTCCTCAGGTTATCCCATGAAATGCTATGTACGAGGGAATGCAGTGGTCATGTAAAGGAAATTTTAAATAAAGATTTTGTATTTCATGTTTTATGTTGTTATGTAATGATTCTAATCCCTAATGACACTTTACCTATCGATCATTCGTGTGGTATCAAGTGAATAGTTTATGAAATAAATCATGTTTACGTGTGAAATAAAGTGTAGGGTTGTAATAGTTGTTATCAGAGGATTGGTTTAGTTTTTTTTGGGATTAGGATTAGAAAACCCTATTGAATCCTTTTAGACAAGAGTATGTATAATAAAAACATGCCTATGATTTGATGAATATTGAGTAAGTTGCTTATAAAGGAAATATATCCACGTCTGGATACGAGCAGGTAGAGGCGGCTCTGGCAGAGATGTACCTAAGAGAAAAAATAAGGACATGGAGTTTCAGGCATGACCTAGGATATCATAGTACCCGACAATGGGCCTTGATAAAATCATGGATACGACACTTCTAGGGGATATGTTGTGGAAAATTAGTATGCCTCATAAGAACCATTATTAAGGGAATTTAAAAAAATCCCTATATCAATACATGTTAGAACGAAGATCCTGAATAACATAGGTTGAAGCCTATATATTCATAAGTTATCGAATAAATGTAATTTATATGTTTTTCATCATTTCCCTAAGATTCCCCTTTATGTGTTTAATATTTTAATGTACCCATCTACTGACTATATCAGATAAGGTAGAACTAGAATCAAAATTCTAAAGGTAGTGTTATCACCCATATTTATATGCATTCTTTTATATCCCAGGACTTTAGTAGAACAATCCCAACACCACCAAAAATCATGGATGTAAAGATATCAGTGAGTACAGAAAATGGGGCAATCATTGCATCACCTAAATATAACTCCTCCAATGTCATAATATGTGGATTGGATTACCCGGTGATCCTCATCATACTCCCTATAGTGTAATTTGATTTAATACTTGGTATGGATTTGTTTTCCATATATTGACCCAACTTAAATTGCTGTGAGAGGGAAATCACTCTCCATATAGATAATCGACCCCTGATTCTATACAAGTGAAAAGAGGAAGATTGATCTTTTTTATCTCCATCATCTCAATCATGGATATTACAGACCAATGAGCATTCGTATTTATCTTGGATGATTGAGTCTAAGGAGGCATCCATCCATGAAGACATGCCTATTGTGAGGGAATTTTCTAATGTGTTTACCGATGAATTGCATGGACTTCCTCATAGAAGAGATGTTTAATTATCAATTGGTCATATACCTGGGGTGTTTCCAATATCCAAGACACCATATATAATGGTTGATGGGGTGCATGAGGAGATGGAGAAACAACTACAAGTGAATCTGGGTAAAGGGTTTATACGCCCAAGTGCTTCACCTTGGGGTGCACTAGTCCTCTTCGTCAATAAATAAGATGGGTCAATGTGCATTTGAATCGATTATCATGATCTTAATAAATAACGATAAAGAACATGTATACTCTCCCATGTATTGATGACTTGTTCGATTAGTTTCATGTAGCACAATACTTTTCCAAGGTAGATTAGTGGTTGGGATATTATCAAGTAAGGGTGAAGAAGATTGATATTCACAAGACTGCTTTCCGTAAAATGTACAAGCACTATGAATACATAGTAATGCTTTTCAAACTCACTAATGATCCAGAAATATTCATGGACATGATGAATTGTGTATTTATGGATTACCTAGACAAATATGTGGTAGTAATTATATATAATATTCTAATATACTCCAAAACCATGGTGGATAATTAAGAGAATCTATGAACTATACTATAGACCTTCTAGAATGAGAAGCTCTATGAAACGTACAATAAGTGTGTGTTCTGGTGGAAAGAGGTCTCATTATTGCGCTATATCATTACAAGGAATGTTATATCTTCGGATCCCTCCAAAACTGAAGCAATTGATGGATGCTTGAGGCCAACATTGGTAATGAATATCTGTAGATTCTTATTGTTAGTGGGATATTATCGACGATTTCTGAGAAATTTCTCACGATTGTCTAACCCATTTACCAAGATAACTCAGAAGGATTAAAGCTTTCAAGGAATAATGAATGTTTAGAATGATTCAATTAGTTTAAAAGGATGCTTATCATTTCACATGTGCTCTCTTTACGCACAAGTGAAGTACAATTTGTGGTATTCAATGATGCTTCGAAGAAGGGTTTGGGCTTAGTGATTGCATATGCTTCAAGGAAATTGAATGTTCATGAGAAGAATTGTCCAACACATGATTTGGTGTTGGCTATGGTGGTATTCCATTTATAAATTTGGTAGAATTATCTTTTTCAGGAGAAATGTGAAATATATACGGATCACAAAAGCATCAAGTATATATTCACACAGTAAGAGTTGAACATGAGACAACGAAGATAGTTAGAGTTGGTCAAAGACTATGACTTCTCAATCCGTTACCACCATGGGAAAGCGAAAAAGGTAGCATATGATTTAGGTATAAAGGACCCAACGATTCTATCATTAATGATAATTGAGAAGGATTCAATATTCTAAGACATAATGAAGATGGTCATGGGAATCATAATGAAGGGAACATCTTCAATCCTTTCACAAATGATTCCTCATCCATATCATTTGGAAAGGTTAAAGTATGCTCAGAATGATGATGTGGGAATTTAAAAGAATGTGGAATCTATCAGTAAAGGGAAATCCTCAGAGATATGTGTTAATGAAGTAGGAATTGTGAGATTTCGGAAAAGACTATGTGTTCCTTTAAGTCCATTTCTAAGGAATGAACATTGGGAAGATGCACATAGTTAAAATTTCTCTATTCACCCAGGAAACCCAATGATGTATTGAGATATCCGAGAGAATTTTTGGTAAGATAATATGAAGATGTAGATCGCTGAGTATACATCAATGTGTCTGGTCTATGAGAAAATGAAGGAAGAGAAGTAGAAGTCTAAGGGGATGATGAAACTATTTCCCATACCATCATGGAAATAGGAGAACATCACCGTTGACTTTTTCACCGGACTTCCTAAGATATATATGGAAACAATTCAATCTAGTATATTGTTGGACATCATAAAAATTATTCACAATTCATAGCAATTCTAGGATGGTTTATGTAACGCCCCGACCCTAGTTACCCAGAGTCGGTGCATTATTACATAACATTGGCATGATCACAAGAAAGATCAAATCTCAAAAGACCGATTGGTTTAGTAGCCTTGGAAACACTAGATATATTCATAAGTCATATATAACATCATAAAATGAAAAACTAATACAACAACATAATGTCTCCATAATCCACACTCATATCCCCTCATAATATCCCTGCAGGTCATTCATAATTTACTTCTTCACTTCCTGGGAAAAATAAAACATAGAAAAGGGGTGAGCTCAAATGCCCAGTAAGGATAACAATATAGCAGAAACATTCATAAATAAGAATAAACATTTAAGGCAATGTATAACTAAAAAAAATCCTTTCAAACTTGAACTTTCAACATGGTATGGCATAAATAAAACGAAATAATGCCATTTACTTAATCACATGGATATTCTACTAATCGAATAATCACATTCAAAATCAATAACCACTTTCATAATGTTGGAATGCATAATGCCAGTCTATCATTACCACATAGCCAAGGCCCCGTGCCAAGACTACAAATATGATTTTGTCAAGGCCTTGTGCCAAGAAACTAGTTTGTCTCATGAGACCTACCGATGCATCGAGGAGCTATAGCGGGCTCCACCCGTCATATATTAAGTCCAATGCATTCCCATATGAAAAGGTTTAAACATAACATAAACATTCGTATTAAAACTAGCATACGAAATTTCAATAATTTCACCATAAACTATGAATGGTATAAAAATAGCACATCCACAGTCAAACATATCACAAAACCTTCAATACAATAAAGAAGTTTTGTATCATAATAAATCAACTTCAAATAAGCGTAAAATCCATCAAAGGATGTTGACATAGATGAAATAAAAACTCTTTTTCGAGAAATATCTATTTCTATTTTTGAAATAATTTAAGAGACATATATAAAATAAAACATTTTCTTGAAAATATTATTATAAGCTTGTAAGGAAACTTTGATGATTTTATAACGGCGGAAAATAACCGCACTCGCCGTATAAGTTAAAAAAACATTCTTACCTTAATTCTCTCTAAAAGGTTAAAAAGGACCTTGTTTTGAAAACGACGGAAATATTCCTCTTATAAAAAGTCAAACAAGGGTATAAATGACTTTAACCCATATTCTTGTAAATAATAAAAAGGTTTTGAAATACATTTTGAAGAAACATGGATGTCGATGATAAATAGATCCCAGTAGATTATTATGTATAAACAACCTCGGATAATGAAGAGGTTGTGAAATAAACCTTACCAATTTGGTAAATTATGAAAGATAAAACCCATGAAAGAGGTATCATACAATGAATATGTAAATAAACATAAATTAGAGTGTATTACACAATGAGTATAATTATGGGCAGTACATACACCACACAAAAGGTGATGGTGGCAATATGACATGAATCTCACGGGAATAAGGAGTGAGATGAAAACACCTTACCTTGTACTTTTCATTGGTTGGGGTAGGTTAACCTCCTGTATAATGGTGAAATAATTATACAAGAATCATATACATTAATATGATATCATATATTATCTTTTAATATTGATTTGATAATAATATCTGAGTATTATCGTTGTTTCGGGTGTTAACTTACTTGTTTTCTTTTATATGTTTTGTTACATAAGATATGTTTTTAAAGTATAGGTTGTATATTATTCATATCCAAAATGATATCAAGTCCTTAAAAATCATTTTTTGAAATCATCAAATGATAATTATACTAGAATGGATACGATGGAGAATGAATCTCATCGCGTTCGTGGAGACGGTAGTCCGTACGTACGCACGAGCAACAATATCATTATTTTGATATTATAATAATAAATGGATGGTATATCATTTATATAGAATCATTAACATGTTATATTTATTATTTACATGAGTTTCATATCATTATTATACACATCCAAATAATAATATATTGAATAACAATTACACCACGACGTGGAGACGGTAAGCCGTACGTACGCACGTATGGTGACATGTTATTAAAAGGGTGGATAGAACACTGAATATGGTTGTACCATATTTATAATAACATCACAGTATATATATGATACTGGAGTTATTTTATAATGGTAATAACAAAGGAAGAAGAGGTGGAAGAAAAATGGAAATTGGAAAAGGGTGGTGAAATCATTACCTCTTCTTCGGTTTCTTCCTTTTGATTTGATCAAATGGGCTCCTTAGGTTGGCTTTCGGATCAAACTAAGGCACCTAGGTTGTAGTGAGGGAAGTTGGGAGAGTATTTGGGCAGATTTTGGCCGAACCAAAAGGCTTTTAAGGTGTAAAGAAATGAGAAGGAGGTGTGCCCTTTTATAAGAGGGGTGAGGGGCACCTTTGGAAAAGCTAGAGATATTTGTTTATAATAAATTCATATTCAGTATCCATTGTCTCCAAAGATGATTATTTAAATGTTAAGGTGGGGATAGGTCGAAAAAAAATCAACCAATAGAATTTAGACAGGTTTGGGTACTTATATTAACCTTATCTTTAAGTATTAACTCTAAGTTAATTAGTTTCACTTTTACAATGTCTCTTTGTATTTTTATAAAATATGGTTAATAAACATAATATATACATCCAAGAGACCCCCAAGTGGTCCATTAATGATGAAACTATCATTATATAAGTATCTTGTCCGAGCCTTAGATTTTTAGGAAATTAATATCAATTAATAATGTAATATTTGTTTTAAGAACTCTTTTATGTCAATTTTGACACTATTCAATAGTTGATTTTTGTGAAACTCATAACAGATTGATTACTTCGAAAAAAGTCAATTAAATCAATCATAATATATCATATTATCCTATAAAATTAGTTTAATTTATTAAAAGTTTAATATTATATTTATTTGGGTATTTATAATATCAATTATTTTAATTTTTCACTATTATAATAATTACTACATCATCATTGTGTCATAAATAAATTAAATTATATAATGTCTAAAAAATATAAATAAACTATCATTATGTATTAAATAGATTTATCTTTATAATGAATATTTATAATCTAAAATCCAACATATATAACTCTATGTAATAATTGTTTTTCTAAAAGATATATGCTTGTGTCATTTTTGTATTCATTTTAACTTAATTAAAAAAAAGTGTCCCTATCACCTACAAGTGGCACCATGGGGTCCCAAAATAGACCCAAAGATGCCTATGGTCGAACATGTATCAACCAATAAGTCTAGGACACGTTTTAGGGTAATTTATTATTATTATAATATTATTTTTTAACCCTTATTTACCGGATTTACCCTTAACCATGGTAAATAAAATATTTACCGCAGTAATTATTCAAAATGTCTAAAAATAAAAGTTACCCATTTACAAAATTTGGAAATCCTGATTCCAAATATAGAATCCATTTTTCTAAATTCAAAACACAGAATTGGCAGAAATTAATTTAAAATTTATTCCTGCTGTCAAAACAAAAAGCGTGTTTTTAAGAGATAATAACTATCAAAAGATTGACACTTGTTTATGTTCGGTTTAATTGGAAAATTATGTCCAATGACCAACATTATATTACATGGTAAAAATATATTCTATATATACTTTAAAACCACTCAAATTTATAATTTATCACTATTAATTATTTTGTTTAAAAAAGTTGTTTTTAATTAAAATTTAGTAATTTTCACTATTCATCAAAATATTAAAGTTATCCGAAAAGTACCAAAATTTATCCTTAGTCTAAATTCGATATTACGAATACAAAAATGAAGTCCATTTTGAAATATAAAATATATATAATTTCAAAAGGTTGGTATTACTATTCATAAAGGCTTTTTTGATTGGTTATGGTGTGTTAGAACTCGGTGTTGCGTACAACACACGCTATCACATTATTCAATGAGAAGCGTACCATAGAATCTTGGATTGTTAAATTCTCCCCTCCATCAAATAATTTCGTCCTCGAAATTTCTAAAATACTTATCACATGAAAAGACTCGGGTGGTTCTTCATCATAAGTTCCTCGGGTTCCCACGTTGCCTCTTCCATCTTATGGTTTCTCTACAAAACTTTTACCAGACGCGTCGTCCGGTTTCTCTGTACTTGTTCTCTCGTATCAAGAATCCTGACGGGCTCTTCACAATAGGAAAGATCGGGTTCCAGTTCTAATTCCTCATAGGTGAGTACATGCGTTGGGTCAGGCATGTATTTCCTCAACAGAGATACGTGGAACACATCGTGAACTTTGCAGAGACTTGGCGGCATTGCCAATCGGTAAGCCACATCCCCAATTCGTTCTAGAATTTCGAAAGGTCTGATGTACCTGGGACTCAATTTACCTTTCTTAACAAAACGTATGACTCCCTTCAATAGAGATACCTTCAGGAAAACATGATCACCGACTTGAAATTCCAAATCCTTCCTTCGATTATCGACATAGCTCTTCTGCCTACTTTGAGCTACTTTGATGTGATTTTGGATTACCTTCACCTTTTCCACCGTTTCCTCAACCAGTTCTGGGCCTACAAGTTTTCTTTCACCAACGTCATCCCAACAGGTTGGTGTACGAAATCTCTTTCTGTATAACGCTTCATATGGTGCCATCTAAATACTCGAATGGAATCCATTTTTATAGGAAAATTCTACCAGAGGTAAATATTGATCCCACATACCCTGAAAGTCAAGTGAGAAAGATCTCAACATGTCTTCTAAGGTCTGAATAGTCCGTTCTGATTGTCCGTCTGTCTGAGGGTGGTATGTAGTGCTCAAATGAAGTTCAGTATCCAAGGATTTCTGAAGACTTTTCCAAAATCATGAAGTAAAATAGGGATCACGATCAGAAACAATCGATAGGGGTACTCCATGAAGTCTCACAACTTCATTAATATATAGTCTTTCTAGAAGTTCCAGGGGTAGATCTTCTCTTATAGCAAGAAAATGTGCTGACTTGGTAAGACGATCAACAATAACCCATATTGCATCGTTCCTTCTAGGAGTCATTGGTAGCCTCATGATAAAGTCCTTCGTAATATTGTCCCATTTCCACTCCGGTATGGGAAGAGGTTGCATGACTCCTCTAGGCTGTTGCCTTCCAGCTTTCACTTGTTAACAAACCATACATCTTGACACAAAATCAGCAATCTCCCTCTTCATGTTGTCACACCAAAAATGTTCCTTCAAATATCTATAAATTTTTGTGCTCCTAGGGTGTATAGATAAATTTGAACTATGAGCATCATCCAACAATTCCCTTTTTAGATTAGGTATATCGGGAACACAAATTCTCTTCCATAATTTCAAAATTCCATCTTCATACACAAAGTCTCTCAATCTCCCATCATTCACAGCTTTAATCTTCTTTTGGAATTCTTCATCATCGGTCTGATAACTCTTAATCCTTTCCAGTGAAGATGGTTTGGCAACCATTTGAAAAAGCATTGATTTTTCACCTTCCCTAGTTATACCCATGTCCATCTTTACTAGATCCATGAAAATTGGATCCCTTTCAATTCTCATCATGTTCAAAACTCCATGGTCTTTTCTGTTCAAAGCATCTGCCACCTTGTTTTCTTTCCCAGGGTGGTAGTGTATCGTGCAATAATAATCCTTGAGTAATTCAAGCCATCTCCATTGCCTCATGTTGAGTTCTTTTTGTGAGAAGATATACTTCAATCTCTTGTGATCAGTATAAATCTCACATTTTTCACCATAGAGGTAGTGCCTCTATATCTTCAAAGAAAAGATCAAAGCTGCTATCTCGAGATCATGAGTAGGATAGTTTTTTTCGTGAATTTTCAACTGTCGTGATGCATAGGCAATAACTCTACCATTCTGCATAAGGACACAACCAAGTCCTTTCTTTGATGCATCAATATAAATAACGAACCCATCAATCCCCGATGGTAGAGTCAATATAAGAGCATTGACTAATCTTCTCTTCTGTTCTTCAAAACATTCTTCACACTATTTTTTCCAAACAAATTTAACCCCTTTACGTGTGAGCTTCGTTAATTGGTTAGCCAATCGGGCAAAATTATGGACGAAACGTCGATAATAACCTGCCAAACCAATAAAACTGCGTACCTCATTTATACTCGTAGGTGGTGGCCATTCTTGGATTGCCTTGGACTTAGAAGGATCAACAGAGATTCTATCTTTAGAGACAATATGGCCAAGAAAAGAAATCTCCTGAAGCCAGAATTCACACTTGATAAACTTCCCATATAATTCATGCCTCCTTAGAGTCTTCAAGATAATGCGCAAGTGATTTTCATGATCTTCGTAGCTTTTAGAGTATACTAAGATATCATCAATAAATACCACCACAAATTCATCAAGATAATCCTTGAAAACTCTATTCATCAATCCATGAATACAGAGGGTGCATTAGTCAATCCAAACAGCATTACAGTAAACTCGTAATGCCCGTACCTGGTTCAAAATGCTGTTTTCGGAATGTCTTCCTTCTTCACACACAACTGATGGTATCCAGATCGAAGTTCAATCTTCGAAAATTATTGAGCTCCATGCAGTTGGTCAAATAAATCATCAATGCGAGGTAGGGGATTCTTGTTCTTTATCATTATAGCATTGATCTCCCTGTAGTTGATACATAACCTCATAGATCCATCTTTCTTTTTAACAAAAAGAACAGGGGCTCCCCATGGAGAAACACTAGGGCGAATAAATCCCTTATTACTCAATTCCTCTAGTTGTTTCTTTAATTCAACTAATTCTATAGTGGCCATTCTATAAGGGGTCTTCGATATAGGCCTTGATCCAGGAATCAAATCAATGGAAAACTCAACTTCTCGTTCTGGAGGATGTCCAAGTAAATCGTCTGAAAATACATCTACAAATTCTTTCACAACAGGTACATCCTCTATTTGAACATTCCTTTCCTCATCGACAGTTATTTCATTCTCTTCCTCCCCAATAATTGAATTAAGTTGAGATACTGGGGGTGGATCTAAATAAGAATTAGGTGGTGACGATTCTGCTATAAAGATAATGTGTTCCTTGTCATTATCATCAAGAAGCATAACCTCTTTCTTCATACAATAAATCTTCGCATCATGGTCTGAAAGCCAGTCCATACCGAGGATTATATCAAACTCAATCATAGGTATGACGATTAGATCAACAGATAAAGAACATTTATGTGCTTTAATGGGGACTGATTCACAAAACTTTGTTGCAATGATACATCCCTTAGGAGTTTTAACTGACAACTCCCTTATTATATCAAATTGGAAATATCTAATTTTCTTAGCAAACTGGGAAGATATGAAACAATGCGATGATCCAGAATCAAATAATGCATTTTCTAAACTTGAGGAAACCATTAAATTACCTGCCACCACATCTTTCGGAGCTTCTAACTCAGCAGTAGTGATAGCGTAAGCCTGGCCTTGATCCCTTGGCCTTTTCTGAGGTAAGTTCTCCTGACGCTTAGGACATGCATTTTCATAATGCCCCATATCCCTACAATTGTAGCACTGAACGTTGGTAACTTCCTTCTTCCCCTTGCAATCAAGAGCTTGGTGGCCTTTTTCACCACACTTGTAACAGACTCCCAATCCCTTCTAGCAAGTACCAGGATGTTTCTTCCCACATTTACCACAAGATGGATATTCAACCTTTCCCTTCTTCCCAATATTTCAGTTCCAATATTGATCAGCAGGTCTCTTCTTCTCTTGTTTTGCATTAAAGTAATAAGACTTCGAAAATTCCTTTTCGGTCTTGATAGCATAAGAGACAATGCCTTCGTACGACGAAAAGGATTGTGAGACTAATGCTCGACGAAGAAATGGTTTTAACCCATCAAAGAAACGATCAATATTACTTCTTGAGTTACGTATATAATCTATAGAATACCTTTCTAACCTTGTAAAGTTAGCCTCATACTTTGTGACATTATCATCCTCCTTTTGTCTCAGACTCAGAAATTGCCTTTCCATATCTGCTCGATGGTCCCGAGGAATGTATTTTTCTAAAAACAGATCTTTGAACTCCCTCCATTAAATATTTGATACTTCATCATCTTCCTTCAGGTTTTGAATCAATGACCACCATTGATCAACATCTCCAGTGAGGCGATAAACTACCATGATAACTTTTTCCCTTTCACTGCTCCCTAAAGCCTGAAATATTTTCTCTAGGGAATTTATCCATTGCTCAGCTACTAATGGATTTGTACTCCCATTGAACTTTGGTGGTTGTTGCCTCATGAATCGATCTAACATTGATCCTCCACGCTGTGGGTCAGGGTGCTCCATACGGGTAAGGTTATTATTTATAACCTGAGTAAGTTGTCCCAGTATGGTGATTAGCTGACCGGCACCAGTTGCATCACCAGCCCCACTATAATTATCTTGAGCAGGAGGGAAATCCCTACATGGAGTGCGTGCATTGATACGGTTTCCATTTCTTCCACTAGGCGCCATTTCTAAAAAATGGCATAAACTAGATCAGTTTATGAATCAAAATACATAATCCCATACTTATAAAACACTTAACATAAATTGAACTATTTATGGATATAATACATAATCATAAGAAGGTTTTCTTTGAGGAAGTATATACTCATAAAACCTTCATAATGAATTGTAATGAAAATGAGAGGTATCCTAAGCATATCCCCTGGGAGTGTCGTAACCAAGAGTGCAGCAAGGCCCGTTGTCGTGCACCAGTTCCCGTTCGAGTCTAGCTCAAAGCGGTGTTTTCGGGTTTTACCCCTAGGTACATCTGTGCCAGAGCTGCCTCTACTTGCTCGTATCCAGACAGGGATGTATTGCTCGGAAAACTCACAAAATCTATACAATACCCAAATTCTAGGATGTTCTTCTATACTAATTCTCAATGTTCATCTTAGGTATACATGCTCTAATCAGTGTTTATCTAAATCTAGCTTCCAAGGTTTGTACTAAACTTCCTCTGATACCAACTGTAACACCCCGACCCTAGTTACCCAGAGTCGGTGGATTATTACATAACATTGTCATGATCACAAGAAAGATCAAATCTCGAATGACCGATTGGTTTAGTAGCATTGGAAACACTAGATATATTTATAAGTCTTACATTACATCATAAAATGAAAAACTACTACAACAACATAATGTCTCCATAATCCACACTCATATACCCTCATAATATCCCTACAGGTCATTCATAATTTACTTCCTCACTTCCTGGGAAAAATAAAACATAGAAAATGGGTGATCTCAAATGCCCAGTAAGGATAAAAATATAGCGGAAACTTTCATAAATAAGAATAAACATTTAAGGCAATGTATAACTAAAACAAAATCATTTAAAACTCGATCTTTCAACATGGTATGGCATAAATAAAATGAAATAATGCCATTTACATATTCACATGGATATTATACTAATCGAATAATAACATGAAAAATCAATAACCACTTTCATAATGTTGGAATGCATAATGCTAGACTATCATAACCACATAGCCAAGGCCTCATGCCAAGACTACAAATAAGATTTTGTCAAGGCCTTGTGCCAAGACACTAGTTTGTCTCATGAGACCAACCAATGCATCGAGGAGCTATATCGGGCTCCACCTGTCACATATTATGTCCAATGCATTCCCATATGAAAAGGTTTAAACATAAAATAAACATTCGTATTAAAACTAGCTTACGAAATGTCAATAATTTCACCATAACCTCTGAATGGTATAAAAATAGCACATCCACAGTCAAACATATCACAAAACCTTCAATACGATATAGAATTTTTGTATCATAATAAATCAACTTCAAATAAGCATAACATCCATCAAAGGATGTTGACATAGATGAAATAAAAACTCTTTTTAGAGAAATATCTCTTTCTATTTTTGAAATCATTTAAGAACCATATATAAAATAAAACATTTTCTTGAAAATATTATTATAATCTTGTAAGGAAAACTATGAAGATTTTATAACGGCGGAAAATAACCGCACCCTCCGTGTAAGTTAAAAAAAACATTCTTACCTTAATTCTGTCGAAAAGGTTAAAAAGGACCTTGTTTTGAAAACGATGGAAAGTTTCCTCTTATAAAAAGTCAAACCAGGGTATAAATGACTTTAACCCATATTCTAGTAAATAATAAAAATGTTTTGAAATACATTTTGCAGAAACATGGATGTGGATGATAAAAAGATCCCAGTAGATTATTATGTATAAACAACCTCGGATAATGAAGAGATTGTGAAATTACCCTTACCAATTTGGTAACTTATGAAAGATACAAACCATGAAAGAGGTATCATTAAATGAATATGGAAATACACATAAATTAGTGTTTATTACACAAATAATATAATTATGGGCAGTACATACACCACACAAAATGTGATGGTGGCAATATGGCATGAATCTCACGGAAATAAGGAGTGAGATGAAACCCCCTTACCTTGTACATTTCCTTGGTTGGGGTAGGTTAACCTCCTGTATAATTGTGAAATAATTATACAAGAATCATATACATTAATATGATATCATATATGATCTTTTAATATTGATTTGATAATAATATCTTAGTATTATCGTTGTTTCGGGTGTTAACTTACTTGTTTTCTTTTATATGTTTTGTTACATAAGACATGTTTGTAAAGGATAGGTTGTATATTATTCATATCCAGAATGATATCAAGTCCATAAACATCATTTTTTGAAATCATCAAATGATAATTATACTTGAATGGATACGATGGATAATGAATCTCATCGCATTCGTGGAGACGATAGTCCGTACGTACGCACGAGAAACAATATCATTATTTTGATATTATAATAATAAATGGATGGTATATCATATATACAGAATCATTAACATGTTATATTTATTATTTACATGAGTTACATATCATTATTATACCCATCCAAATAATAATATATTGAATAACAATTACACCACGACGTGGAGACGGTAAGCCGTACGTACGCACGTATGGTGACATTTTATTCAAAGGGTGGATAGAATACTGAATATGGTTGTACCATATTTATAATAACATCACAGTATATATATGATACTGGAGTTATTATTTTATAATGGTAACAACAAAGGAAGAAGAAGTGGAAGAAAAAAGGAACTTGGAAAAGGGTGGTGAAATCATTACCTCTTCTTCGGTTTCTTCCTTTTGATTTGATCAAAAGGGCTCCTTAGGATGGCTTTCTGATCAAACTAAGTCACCTAGGTTGTAGTGAGGGATGTTGGGAGAGTATTTGGGCAGAGTTTGGCTAAACCAAAAGGCTTTGAAGGTGTGAAGAAATGAGAAGGAGGTGTGCCCTTTTATAAGAGGGGTGAGGGGCACCTTTGGAAAAGCTAGAGATATTTGTTTATAATAAATTAATATTCTGTTTCCAATGGCTCCCAAGATGATTATATAAATTTTAAGGTGGGGATAGGTCGAACAATACTCAACAAATAGAATTTAGACAGGTTTGGGTACTTATATTAACTTTATCTGTTGGTATTAACTCTAAGTTAATTAGTTTCACTTTTACAATGTCTCTTTGTATTTTTATATAATATGGTTAATAAACTTACTATATACATACAAGATATCCCCAAGTGGTCAATTAATGATGAACCTATCATGATATAAGTCTCTTGGCTGAACCTTAGATTTTTAGGAATTTAATATCAATTAATAATATAATATTTGTTTTAAGAACTCTTTTATGTCAATTTTGACACTATTCAATAGTTGATTTTTGTGAAACTCATAAAAGATTGATTACTTCAAAAAAAGTCAATTAAATCAATTCTAATATATCATATTATCCGATAAAATTAGTTTAATTCATTAAAAGTTTCATATTATATTTATTTTGGTATTTATAATATCAATTATTTTAATTTTTCACTATTATAGTAATTACTACATCATCATTGTGTCATAAATAAATTAAATTATATAATGTCTAAAAAATATAAATAAAATATAATTATGTAGAAAATCATTATATATTTCTAATTAATATTTATAATCTAAAATATAACATATATAACTCTATGTAATAATTGTTTTTCTAAAAGATATATGCTTGTGTCATTTTTGTATTCATTTTAACTTAATTAAAAAAAAGTGTCCCTATCACCAACAAGTGGCACCATGGGGTCCCAAAATCGACCCAAAGATGCCTATGGTCGATCATGTATCAACCAATAAGGCTAGGACACGTTTTAGGGTAATTTAGTATTATTATAATATTATTTTTTAACCCTTACTTACCGGATTTACCCTTAACCATGGTAAATAAAATATTTACCGCAGTAATTATTCAAAATGTCTAAAAATAAAAGTTACCTATTTACACAATTTGGAAATACTGATTCCAAATATGGAATCCATTTTTCTAAATTTAAAACCCAGAAGTGGCCAAAATTAATTTAAAATTAATTCCCGATGTCAAAACAAAAAGCGTGTTTTTAAGAGATAATAACTATCAAAAGATTGACACTTGTTTATGTTCGGTTTAATAGTAAAATTATGTCCAATGACCAACATTATATTAAATGGTAAAAATATATTCTAAATATACTTTAAAACCACTCAAATTCATAATTTATCACTATTTATTATTTTGTTTAAAAAAGTTGTTTTTAATTAAAATTTAGTAATTTTCACTATTCATCAAAATATTAAAGTTATCCGAAAAATACCAAAATTTCACCTTAGGCTAAATTAGATATTCAGAATCCAAAAATGAAGTCCATTCTAAAATATAAAATATATATAATTTCAAAAGGTAGGTATTACTATTCATAACAGCTAGTTTGATTGGTTATGGTGTGTTAGAACTCGGTGTTGCGTACAACACACGCTATCACATTATTCAAAGAGAAGCGTACCATAGAAGCATGGGGTGTTACAGTTTAACAATGGATCAACTGGCACAGATATACATCAGGGATGTGGTAAGTCTACATGGAGTACCACTATCTACTTTATCTGATTGAGACCCAATATTCACCAATATGTTTTGGAAGAGTCTTCATCATGCTCAGGATACTAAACTAAAATTCAGTACGGCTTATCATCCTCAAATAGATGGCCAATTTGAGTGAACTATTCGGACATTTGATGATATGTTAAGATCATGTTCAATTGAATTTAAAGGAGGTTGGGATCAATATCTTCCTCTGGTTAAATTATACTAAAAAACAATTTCCACTCGAGCATCTGAATGGAACCTTATGAAGCCCTGTATGAGAAGAGGTACAGAACACCGACATATTGGGATGATGTCAGTGAGCATAAGCTTCTAGGACCAAAAATGGTTGACGAAATAATGGAGGAGGTGAAAACCATTTAGCAGTATATCAAAGCAGCCTAGGGTCAATAGAATAGTTATATAGATAACCATCATTGATACCTTGAGTTTAATGTTGGAGACATGGTATTTATACGCATATCTCCAATGATAAAGGTTATGAGGATTGGAAAAAAGGGGAAGTTAATTCCAAGGTACATTGGCCACTTCGAGATTCTTGATCTTGTTGGGGCTGTTGCCTATCAACTATCACTTCGACCTACCATGGCCAAAGTGCATGATTTCATTCATGTATCCCTATTAAGGATGTACATACCAGAAACTTCACATGTACTCTATTCAGAGGTAGTACATCTAGAGGATGATCATTCTTATGATGAGAAACCAATGCAGATCTTATATCGTATAGAAAAAGTTCTACAAAATAGGACAATTATCCTCATCAAGGTGGTGTGGAAAATCCCAATGTTTGAAGAAGGAACAATTGAATGGGAGTAAATGAAGATGAAAAGTTACCCACATCTGTTTTAGTGTGGGAAAATAAAATTTTTAGGGTCAAATTCTATAAGAGTGTAAGATTGTAATGACCCAAACATTCATTAATGTGAATTACTCTTGATATAATAAAATGTCTTATTATGGTTACAGAAAATGCGTTATCCATTGGTTTTACGATTATTTAATTTAAAATACAATTTTGAATTGGGACGACTTCTAATATAGCTGTTGAAAAGTGATCACATAATTAGTATAAATATAGGGCTTTAAAAAATCCAATTTACTCAGACAAAGGTAGTGATGGAATCATCTAGTAGACATTCCCTATATGAATTCTATTTTTTTGGAGCTAAGAAAGGTGGTGGCATAATTGGGCTTCGCTCTTAACCAATCCCAATCCGAGCTTCAACACATTAAGCATGAGTGGAACCGACTACAAGACAAGTGGAAGTTAATAAAGATTACCACCCGAGTGATGTTATCTGAGCCACCCCAAGAGTCTATCACCATCGCACACCGTACCCTTCAGTCATATGCAGGTGTTATAAGGGGTTCTGTAAAGAAAACCTAGCACTATAACTATGTACATTATTTTTGTATAATGAATGTGCATTCCTTTTATTATTGTTACTTTGTAAATAGTTTTTAAAGCACAAATAATATTTTTTGTTAATATTCATCAAAAAATATATTCTGATGAAGTATTTATATTCTTAATTATATAATATTTTAATAATATATTATTATTATTAAATTAATGTTTTATATATAAAAATGATCACATAATTTTATGAATGCAATTGTATTTTATATTAATGTTTGAAAGTTATTTTTTCAAAACAAATGAATTTTCGGTAAAAGTAGGTTTTTATTTTAAAAGTAAAAAATTCACATATTTATAAAATTATTTAGATAAAATGAATATTATTTTTGGAATCAAGATGTAAATATTATCCAACGGTGAACTTTTCATAATTTTATGAGACAGTCAAATTTTTGGGGAAATATTAAATACCGTTTAAATATATAATTTTTTTATGCCATTATAATGACCCAATAGTGATGTAATAAACTAATATAAACATTATGTTTAGAAAATATATGTTTTAAAATGAAAATAAATTGATTTTGGGTTTTTTTTATTTATTTTACAAAGCTTAAGTGGTCCCTTAAAGGCTTATAAATTTTTTTGTCTTTTTAAATTGTATTCCTTGAGTGTGTGACTAACCTCCACATAAGAAACCCTATTACATTAAGAATTCAGGCCATTGGAATTATAAAATATTGTTTTACACATCCCTTTGGAAAAAACCATGGGCAAAAAACATGGGTGGGTTTTTCATTTTTATTAGTTTAATGTGAGGTGTCCCAAACCTAAAAAATAAATAATTCCCTCTCACTTCCTATATAAACCCACCATAGCTCCCACTTCCACTTCACTAAAAGCCTTTTTTACTTCTACCAAAGTCTTCCCTAATCTCTGTATAATCCTCCAATGGTGCCCCAAGCTCCCAAGAAGCCTATTTCAAGCCTCTCCCAAGACGTTGGGATCACACATCCATATAAGAGATTTCTTCCTTTTTCATTTTTGTCCAATTATATTTAAGTTGTTATGCCCTTTTGTTTTCAATTAAAAAAGTTGGAGTATAATTTAAAACCTCCCCCATACGGTCCTATTTATGTTGGCATGATGGGAGACACCTTTATCTCTCCTTAATTCCTACAATGTACACCCATTACGATGCAAAATTCTGTTAGGGATTTCTCTCTTATCATTTACATCCAAGTAATTATTTTGTATTATGCATATAAAATCCATTACATTTGTTGGGAAATGTATCTCTATGTACCCCATACTATCTATATCATATACATATTATGAGTCACCCTTTTATCTCTCATAAACCATTTTTATGAACATTTATGTCACGTCGTTACGCTGCTTAAATTTCATGACATTTTTCCAGTCCAGGTTATTTTGTAGTGAATACCATACACATGTATCTATCAAGGGTATTCACCTTTATAAAAATATACATATTTAATGGTACTTTCATGGATTTATTCTACATTAATAAATCATGGAATAACTTATGTTGTTGTTTTATCCCATGTTATATCATCCATGTGGCACACTTATGCATGAAATTAAATGTTTAAGAAGGGTTCACCCTAATAGTGCTCCAATACATTGGGAAAAGTATAGTATCATGATACATCAAGTGTAGTGAGTATTGAATCTCTGTAATTAATGTGAAATGAATTTTTACTCATGCTTCATTTGCAGTGAGGATTTACTCATGCTCCATGTGAAATCTGTATTGGCCTATTCAAATTCCATGTTAAGTGATATTCCCAAATTTCCATGTTATAATTATCATGAATTATCATGATTTTATGTTTCTATATCTCTAGTTCACCATTGATATTCCTATTATTTAACATGTATTATATTCCACATGTTTTCCATGTTTATTCTTTAACTTGGCAATAGATCTCAACCTTTTCTTATGCCTTCCCTCTGGTTATCCCATTCAATGCAAAGTACGATGGAATGTAGTGGTCATGTAAACATATTTTAAATAAAGATGTTTTATTTTATGTTTTAGATGTTATGTAACGATCATAATCCCCAAAGACATTAGACCTCTAGATCTTTCATTAGAATGAATTAATGATTTTATGTAATTAATCATGTTTAAGTGTCTAATAAAGAGCAGGGATGTTATATTTCAGATCAGATATTGCTTTTAAGCATTTAAAAATTATATTTATATAACTATGTATTAATGATATACAATATATTTAATATTTATATAAATGAAATACAAAAAAATGGTCTCGGAATTTGATTTCATCTAAGTATCCGACTTCGATAATATATGTTGAGATATTTCACATTCGTAGAAAGAAAAAATAGGGTTTCTATATCATTTCTGAAATCACGTTTTTATTTCAAAAAATAAAAAAAAGATAAAAACATATTATTCTGAGAGAACATCATTACCTCCCACTCCTAGTATCTCTCAGTCATTCTCTTATGCTTCCACAACAAAATAAAAAAGGGTATGATCCAACCACATATCTTCTACTTCTTTCGAACATCGATTAAAACCAATAGCTCTATTAAAGTGGTACCAACCTCATTTTCCAGATCACCCAAGTAATTACCATGCATAGGGTCATGCATGTATCACCTAAACTGTGACACATAGAAGATGTAGTGAAACCCCTTCAACTATGGGGATAATTCAAAGCTGTAAGAAACATCTCCAACCCTCAGCATGATATATAATGGACCTATGAAACATATGGATATCTTGCATCACTGAACAAATCTCTTCATTCATTATCATGGGGAGACTCTTAAAAAAATTATCTCCTTTCTTCAACTCCATGGGGATATGACATGTATATGTGTAATATTTACTCCTACTCTGAATAGTCCTAATCTTTTCATGGTTGACCTAGAGATTTTTTTTCCACTAACACCATTACAGAACCCATAATAGATAACTCATTGTTCTCTACAAAGCTGAATGGTGAGGTTCATGGTCTCCCATCCTGGTCTCAAAATGGTTACAATCCATAGTATAGTGGTGGATATTATTGTATGCAAACTCTACCAGTGGAACGTAATCCTCTAGGATGTGTGCAAAGTCTAACATGCAAGACCTAATCATGTCCTCCAACTCGAGGATTTTTCATGATGTACACCCATATATATGGGGTTCATTGTTTCTAATAATCGTCACATGTCTCTCAAATACCTCTTTGATGACACCCCATTAACATTGTGTTAACCAAGTCTATTGTTCATAGAAATAATTCGAGTGAACCACATGAAGGAGAACAATATCACGTACATATAATTTCCCAAAACTCCCCACTAAACAGTAGTCCATGATAGAATGAAATTATAGAGAATTCGTGAATCCTTCAACAATCATCAATATTTCATTATGAAATATATAAATATATAAAATACCTTTCATAATATCCTTGGATATGCTATTCCATTTACCCTCTGAGATCTCAAATGGATGTAAGAAATCTCTGGGAACCTTGTGCTCAACCTTCAACTACTGTTCAGTTTAACATCATGAGATGAACTCAACAAGTGTACATTTCATGACATCCTAATGAAACTATAAATAAATGTAACTATAAAACCTCCCCACACAGGGATTTTAATCCAAAATAGAATTGTGGAACTCTCTCATAACCCCATCCTTCATTGTGATTGTTACCACTCTACATGATCCAATGTACCAGGTATACCTATGATCCTCTATAGTCACTGCCCACCTGTCCATATTTTTTTTAAGATATGACATGTGTGAGAAAATCCCATTCATGTGTGAGAATATATATACCAAGTACGATGCCTCTAAATCTAAAGGGGTCAGTAAGAGACATGATAAGAATAGATAGTCGATTCCTCAGTTCAATGTAAGAGAGTAAAAAATCAAGAAAAATATATATAGATATATAATTGATCAAACAAATGAATCCCAATTGATAATGATGGGGACATCCCTATCATATCCCAATCCTTTTATAGATTTCCATTATGTCTAAAGGTTCTCCAATTATTCCCAGCATCTCATGCTTCTATATGAGGAGATATCTATGTCAAGACACACTTCACCATTGTGACACATGGTCAAGGGGAATAATCCCTATTTAGAATACCCATGTCCTATTACACCAGGAGGGCTCCACTCAATCGATATCCATAGAAATGATTCCATATCTTGATAGTAGGTTTTCACTCATTTAATCATTATAGGAACCATGCCCGGCCCAGATGGAGGGTGTCAACCTAATGGACAGTAGAGGACTCATGCCCAGCCAATCTGGATAATGCCTCTATAATAGATGTAGACCCACACCATGATACCATAGGTGGGTGACCCTGATATTTTGGATAAAGGAACAATATTTGGCCAAGTAGAAAGATACCACTATCATTGTTAAATACCTATGCCTAGCCTAGCTGGTGGGTTACACTCTTGTAATCAAGCGCCCAACCCATGTCTCTATAAGAGGGTTCCACTTAGTAGATATGAATAGTAGCTATGGCCTATCCCAGTTGGATGGTGCGACTGATATAATTGGTTGTGGACCCGTGCACATCCTAGATGGATGGTTCCCATCAAATTCATGATTGGGGACCCATGCCATTGCTTGAATGAGAGTTCCACATTGATTTTTTAATGATCCTGAAAAATGGTAGTAATCGTCGGGAACCTCTTAATTAGGATTAATGGTTTGATAATCCAACATAGTATTTAAAAAAACTGAGAAGGCAACCATAAGGTTATATATGAAAAAAATTATATATTACTAGTGGGGAAATCTGAGTTCAAAAAACGATATTTGAGAAGTTGATGTTTATCCATAAATAATGAAGGATTACACGATATTTAAGTGGTTGAACAATAGGTTTTGTCCCACCTCTCTACTTGTCCTAATACCTACTAGTACATGGCGCATTGCACGAGCATGAATACAAAACATGTAGTGGGAATACACAACATGTCTCTACAACCTGGGGTCCTACCCATTATTCTATCTATTTATGTGTACATTATACATGATGTGTCCTTCTATATAGGGTTTCTCCAATGTAATTCGTCATTTCCATGTACTTCGGTACACAACAAGTTCCAAGCCCTGACCTCCTGCATGGTGTCAAACCCATGTGCTCCTCCACATGGATTGTTTAGGCATGGAGGGATACATAGTGTGTGGCTCATCTATATACCCCATTATCCTTAAAATTCGGAAAACCCTAGCATCGCAGAAAATGGGGCACCACACGGTTTTTCATCCTCAATCTAAAAGGAATTTATTTATTTTTTTCATAGAATTTTAGATTTAATTATGAAATTCTTGATCAGGCCTCTAATGCTTTTGATTACACCACTAGGACCCCAAAATTGAATTAGAACCCCTCAATCATTGTTTATTTCATCATGTTGGAAATAAAAATATTTTTTTTTGTTTTTTTGAGTGCCATATGCACCGTGATCATCATTCTTCACCCACCATGTATGATTTTAATTTTGGATACACAATAATTCAAAACCGACTAATCATGTGAATTCATCTCTAGTTCATCATTCCATTCAATGCATGTGAATATATCAAGGATCTGGTGGTTCGATCATACATGGCCCTTCTTGAAAATGTCAATTCGAGACCCCAAAGACCAATGATGATTAAAACCAAGAATATAGTAATGAGTGAATAAGAAAAATATTTGAAACGATCATTGGAAAATATTTATTGTCCAAAAAATACATATTTTGAATTCGTAGGGTGAAAAAACTGAATAATCAAATCAAATTAATATTCGGGTGTATAAAATGGATTGAAATTGATGAATATTATGTTATAGTATGATCATTCACAAATATTATTATCTATTATTGAGGAATCCAAAATGTGATGAGTCATACTTGTTGATTTGATCATTTATCATGGAAGAACATGCTTTCCAAAGAAGTGGACGAATCATAGCATTCATTATATCTACTTCTCCATAGATGAAATGTTTTTTCAAAGTTGGATATTGATTATCCATCAAATTATGGAAGTAAATAATCTCTATTCTTATAGGTTTTATGTGGATTAAACCAGATAATATTCATAAGGGTGTATTTATAGAATTATTTCAGTTTTGTTAATACATAAATTAACAAAATTAATTGTTAAAATAATAAACTAAAAGTATCACCAACAACAATTTTATATTAATTTCCTACAAAGATCCATATTTTCCAGGTAGGGTGAACCTCTTGTTCTGGATTCAACCTTTGTCTCATATTTATAATCCAACATTTTATTTAAGAATTATTCAAAAAAATTTGTGAAACAATGTGCACGTAATACAAAAAATATTTATTATTTTTAGAAAATTAATTTTGGTAGTATGAAGCCACAAAATCGAATTTTATCGTTGTTATTGGGTCTAAAAATATATCATGAAATATTTTAAATTGTTACATGGAAAAAATTGGGTCTCTATAGAATAATATATAGTTTAGTAATTCACAATTAATAATCACTTGATTGTGAAACATGTCTATAGATATCATAAATGATCTCATAATTACTTGAAAATCAATTACAGATTTCATAATGATAGAATACATAATTTCAAACATATTTAACATATTTTAATGGCCTCGTTCTAAGGAATCCTAAAAAAATGGGAATGGTCATGGCCAAATTCCAATATCTAGTTTATTTCATGAGTAATATTGATGCGTTGAGGGTATATTAGCTTCCCCTACCTTCATGTAACAAATCTAATAAATTAATCTTATTAATTAAAAATACAACTTTCATAACATGACATAATAATTAATCACCTTCTGTATCAGATGGAAAAGTAGAAAGACTGTCAACAATTTCTCTTTCCAAACTCATAATAATATTCCAGAGTCAATGTAACGTTGGTATCATTAAAATGTATCCTCATTTTTGTATTAGTAATGTTGTGTATGTTAAAAAATATTTCATCATCATTTTTGAAAAAGTACGTAAGTTACTGATATAGAAAATGATAAGAATATTAATTTTAATTTTTATTAATCTCTAAATAATGTAAAAATACAATTAATCATTCTATAGATAACAATAAAATTATTTGTGTAAACATTCTAATGATGAATATTTTCTTTAATGAAAAGGATTCCCGACCAAAGAAAAACTATGTCAATTTTCCATTAGAAATTATCCCACTGTCTTGATTATATAAAATTGGAATATAAGATTAAAAAAATAATTCATTGAAATAAACAGATGGGAATAACAAATGTTCTTAATATTTAAAAATCATTTACTCCCTCATGTAGATCCTTATAAAAAAACAAATAAAAAAATGATGAGATATTGAATGGAACCTTTACATCATTAGCACCTTTTGATTCATAACCATCATGATAGAATAAAAATAAATGAGACATAAAATAACATGGTAGTCATGTTAATAATGATATATCACATCAATGGGGTAGTTTATAACCCACATGAAAAAATTATTGTTGTGTATAGAATATGTCTCATGGAAACCAATGTGAGAATAGAATCCTCTACATATTGCGTAACATTCTTCATATATGGTATTTTCCTATAGTATAATATATATATATTTTAATATTATTATATAAATAAACCATAAACACACACAAACATATATATATTTATATCATACCTTATATGATTTACTTAAAAAAATTTATCACCAATTTATTAATAATCCAAAACAAAAATCACCCCTAGTGATAAATGGTTGTTTTTGCATATATGTTTTTGATTTGTAGTTTAGTCCTTGAACATTATTTATAGACACATAATATCCAAAAATTATAATTATGATTTAAATATCACATATATGAAATATATTGATATGTATAGTCATTAATAAAATGTTGATATTGGTAAATTAATTACATCTTTCATGGAGAGTGTTGGACGTACAAGTATATTAATGCAATTTACAAAATATATGGATGGTAAAAAATGAAGTAAATATTTTTACCTTTTTCATAATAATTATTATATAAAATTATTCTTCTATATTATTTAAATATATCCTTGTTGACATCCATATATATTGGAAATGAAAAACGAATCAAATTTCATTGTGGAGGTGGTCATCCAGAAGTATACGTGAGGTAAATTATCATTTTCCATTAGAATTTAGAGTTAGGAGGATGATATGATTTTATAATTTATGTTAAAGAATTATTTCATGAAATTCCAATTGATTTAAAAGTTTCTTATTAATAATTTTCCAATTAATGTGGGGGTGAAAAAAAATTGTACTAAGGTTTGGAGATGGAAAGCTATAAGTATAATTGATTGTTGCTTTTTGATTTCCATATTTTGGAAAATACATGGAATATAGTTTTATCACAATCATAATAACATCTAATATAAGTAATTATACATTATTTATTACTTAATAATGGGTAAAATATATTTTTAAGAATTAATATAAGAAATAAACATGAAAGAGTCAGTAATGATGTTTACCAATTATTTAATAGTATTCCATTCGTCCCCTTAATAATGACCCTTTAGATAAAAATTTATTAAATCAATAACCTATAATTTATTTTTAGGACTGTAGAGAATGAAATTATTTATATTTTTTTATCTTTATTTTTTCAATGTTGTTTTAAAATATAGATAATTTGTTTCCTTTTAAAAGTTATTAGAGGTAAGTCTTTGAATTTTGTAATTTAGAAAACTACTATAAATTATTTTTCATGTAGAAATGGATATAAATTGAAATAATTTTTATTATTAGATTATTATGAGTTAATATCCTCTCATATAATTACATTTTTATGTTTTTGTTTTGTTTTTATTCTTATATTGTAGATTTAAACCCAGTAATCACTTCTTATGATGATCACAAAATCATTATTTTATTCCATTTAAAGGTTAATAATATTACCATTAAAGGATTATAGAACCATTAAAATCCATGTTTCATATCTTCAAACATATTACATTCACTTTTCAAAATATATTATATTTATGATCTTGAAATGATTTAATAAAATATATTTTTTATGAAAAAATTTGTAATATCATTTTTTGAACAATTATTTTAATATTACCTTCATAACAAAAATTTTGTAATTGAATTAGAAAAAACCATTAAAAATATATAAAAATGTTATTTTTATATATAAAATATACAGAACACTATAATTTACCAAACTAAATCACATTAATTTTTTTAGAATTATTATTTATATTATCTATTAATCAAATAAATATTATATAAGTAATGTGTATGCATATAATGTGAATATGTATCCCTTAAAATAGTAAATAAATTAACAGTATAATGAATATAATTTATCAATGAAAAATTATTTACTAGCAAAATAATATTCATTTTATTCTAATGTATATGTTAAATGATTATAAATTCAAGACAATGGAATTTTATATTTAATATTTTCTAAAATTAATAAATGGTCACAAAACAATTAACAGCATTTATGATGAAACATACTAATGAATTGGATGTAAATGGATGAAATATTCCTATAAAATCAGATAATTACAGGAGTTATGCTGCTTTTGGGACATTATATCATTAATTTAGCCACATTTTAGATACTTTACCACTACTAAGGTTACAAATTTTTATGATTGATAATATTCATAATAAATATAATAAATGTTGACTATTCTCTGAATATGATATCATAATTCTAAATATTGAATCCATTTATTAGGAAACAAATTCAATAAGTAAAAGAAATAAATTTAAAATAAAAACTCCAAACACAACAAAAATTAGTTTTTATAGAAAAATGTCCTTTTAAGCATAAAAAATTTATTATAAAAAAAATTAAAAAACAAATATATCTATATGAAACTAATTTCATAATTAATAATATAAGATAACAAAATTTACAAAAAAAAAATTTAAAATAAAATTGTAATTTTTAAATTAATGTAAAAAATATATAATTTTAGAGAAAGTAATATTCAAAAATAATTAGAAAATAAATCATTTTAGGAAAGCATGACAAATTAAAAATATTTTATTTTTTATAAGATGATTTAAAAAATGATATAATTTTTAAAAATCAAATTTATAATGGTTTCTAAAATTAATTATAATTTTTTCTCACAAGAGTCAGTAAGAACCATTTTAAAAAAATCCATATTTGGAAGAATATAATGTCTTTTCAAAAAAATTAATGGGCATTTCCTAATAATTAATCAATAAATTTGTATTTGTTATGTACTTTATGTATATATATATATATATATTTCATATTCTAGTTAGTCCTATTCAATCCGTTCTATTCAATTTCGTGTTTATAATTTTTATTTTTAAATGATAAGACTTCTAGTTTATTTACACTCAATTCTGCATGTCATATAACATATAAAACATAGTATTCTTTCAAAATCTCTGGATTTGAAATGGTACCTCTATCTAAAAAACCTCATTCTACTAAGCCGCTATTTGGGGTCTATAATCTTTTTCATAAATATTATTCCATGGTTGGAAAAAAATTTCTCATCAATGGAAAACACCATCAGATTGCCTCACTTTATCTCTTTATCATATATAGTTTATATTCTTTCTATAAATTATCTCCTTTATATAGGAACTCATCTTCCAAAATTCATTGACAATGAACATGCTCCAACAATTCAGAATTTGAAATTTCCTACTTTACACAAATTCGTTAGATAGACTCCAAATTTTCTAGACATTTCATTATGTATCAAGAAAACTCAATATTAAAGATTTTTTTCAAATATCCTCATATAACATATTGATTAATGGACATTTAAATAATGGATCATTTCCATAATTTTTAATAACATTCATTTATTTGGTAAATCTTATAAGGACTCCAACTAAATTTTTTGTAAAGATATTTCATATGAACAACTATATGATATAATTTTGGTCTAAATATCATTTGTCATGTCTATGATATTTGATTGACTTTATCTATTATAATAATAATTTATCTATCTAGTTCTCTTCACATCCCTCCTCCATCTGAAGGATGAAACATTTATTTCCCATCACAACATATCTTATGTGATGGAATGTATTTGTACGACAATTTTTCATCCACTAATTCTCTATACATTGCATGGATGAAAGAAATTTGTTTTCATCATCACTATAGAAATATCATATTGATGAAATCATATGTCTATGGTAGATTCTAATATGTTTGTCGATCCCTAAAATTCATGTATTGTAAAACCTTTGAAAATGTTTTACCAACACAAATGGATAACACTATTTATTGTGACACCGTGTCTTTATTTATCTATTCTCTTTATACATCGACAAAATTATAGTTTTGATGGAAATCCCATAAAACATTATGTTGGTACATTTCCCATGAATATTCATAAACTATACATTGTTTAGTTATATTTATACATATTTTTATATTGTATCAATTTTACATATATGATGGGTAAACCTCATATATTTCATGGTCTTATCATATTACAATTTATCTATCCAATCAATAATTGGTTGATCAAGAAACAAAATATCAACAATTATTATCCATTAAATTCATGATTTTATATCTTAGAAAATGGTATATATTGTATCTTCATATTCTTTGATACCTAAAATGTCTTATTATAGAAAATATTTTCTTCGAAAATTACGTTAGTAACCAAATAATTTAATGTGTGTTGATTTTCGGCATATTTATCAAAATTTTCACATTACCTTAATACTACCACAACTCTAATCAGGTTGCTTCAAACATTCTACAACCACTAAAACATTAACATTTTAATGATAACATTTTAAAAACTATCTTTTCGGAAATTTCATCACGAATTCACACCCCCAATGTACAACCTCATATAGGATCATATTGAATCATGGGAATATAGATGATTTTTGGTACACTGAATATATATAGAATAATGTCTCTCTTATCAATTATATTTTTAGAAAATGGTAATAGAGCATATTTGATCACCTTTAGAATCAGCACATAAGGAAATCTTATTAAAAAATATTCTTCCTTTAATTTTATACAAAAAAATTTCCAAAACCAAACATTGACAAAAAAATATAATAATTATTAATAGAAGACAATGGATGATCAATGTATAAATTTGTATTGTTTTGGAAACGTAATAAACAACCCATTGTGGAAAAACAAAAAAGAAATATCTATTAATGTTTTCAAACCATATGCTTTCCCACTAAGGATGTCCTAAACACCACACCGAAATATTCATAACCTTTTTAATGGAATTTGATACCTATGAGACAGGACATTTTTTGACCAAAATATTGATTAAATACCTCTCAATTTTAACATATATTTTATAATAACATAATCTCCAGATTCCCAAAAGATACAACACAGAGTTATATATATTCATCCCATTTTTTAATAGAGTCGAAAATATTTTGGGGGTGAAATGTTAAAGAAAATAATTAATTTAATAGATGAGGATGAAAACTTAGCTGCATGATAAATCTACCAATTCCTTCCCAAGTAGAATATTTGGTGAATATATCATCAATTTTATATTTTGTTGAATTATACTCATGAATAACATGTCCAGTATAAGCATTCTATTTAATGAAATAATACATTGTATGAATGATGATTAATATGGAATACTGAACTGATTTTTTATTGAGATCAATTGATGTTTTATAATAACAAAGAACAAAAAATGGTTTTATAACATTCACCATTAAATAAACTATATGAACTTTCATCTAAATCATTTTCATATCATCTTGAGTTAGTCTAATATATTATACTTTTATTGCAATCGATTTGGAAAACTAAAATTTATTACTATCCAATATCAAACATCATTTTCCTAAAAAAATGTTCCTCAAAATATTGACTTTATATAATTATAATCTCTATCCTAATAATCATTACTCTGCCATGGAAAGGTTATCTAATTGATTATTTTATATATCGTGCCATAATTTTATGTTCCTTTAAAATACCTAAGAATTAGTTAATATTATAGAATTTTTGATTCCATTGGATCACATTGATATCATGTACAAAATGTGACCTCATAATTATATCAAGGTCTTGATGAAGTCATAAAGAGTAAACATGTAATCAACAACATATATCCATTTAGATTAACACTATTCCCAACTTCATATTTATCCAATTTCATGATTATATAGATTTTTGTATAAAATTCCTATGAATCAACCCTATAAAAATTTATAATAACACCATAGCATACATTCCTTAGGAGAGAAAGATATATATTCCTTTAAATTGATCATTTGAACATAACAATAACGATAAACATCCAAGTATTTACATGTCATTGTTCTTCTTTTTTACTGAAAAAATGCATCAAATGTTTTATCCCAATCTCCAACAAAAAATATGTCATCTATAAAACAATGATAATAATGGTATATATTGTAATCTTCTATAAATAAAGGTTTCTAAAGAAATTTAATTTAGAAAATTTCAACTATTTATTGAAATCTTCATGTTTTTAAGAATAGTAATTTTGGTGATATTTCAACACCGAAAAATATTTGTTTAGCTTATACACCATGGTTTCGTCATTATAATTAATAAACTCACATGGCTGCCCAATATAAAACACTTTTTGAATTTATATATATGAAATATATGAATTAAAATATATTTTATTTATATTTTATTTTTAATTATCCTTTGGGGTGTATTTTAATATTTTTTCCATAATTTGTGAAAACTAACTATCCTAGAAAAATAATGTTTTTTCAACATTCATAACTAGTCCATCTAAATGAGGTTATATTCAAGGCACATAATTTTGTAAAAAAAAATTCTTATTGACCACCATTGGACATAGATAAAGTCTGGAAGATGATATTTTTGATAAAAAACACTATATTATTCATATCCATAACAAGAAATTAAAATTGATTTTATTCAAAATAATTAGTGAAATAATGATGATAATAATAAGTTTGGAAAGAATAATGTGATGTTAGGAGTAAAAATATTTTCATACATTCTAAACAAAATTAGATGATGCTTTGATGATCAAGAGGATGTAAAAAATCATGAAAAATCTCATGAACAAATCATTTTATGAAATGGTTCTGTGCTTTGAATAATTTTAGACTTGCAAAATGAGATTTCCATCATAATGGGAATGAAATCATAATATGATGAGAAAAAAAGATGATTCTAAGAATGAGTAAGAAACAAGTCATAATAGGAAAATCATATTGAGATATTCGTACTCATATTTTCATACCCATATTGGTGTACTCATATTTCCATACTTGGATTTTCATACTGGGAAAATAATACTGATATTTGAATAATAATAATTCTGATTGTAGATTTTCATATATGATTTTTTGTTCTGGGATAATCGTACAAATATTTTCCCACTGATATTTTCATTCTCGTATTTACATACAGGAAAAAAATCCCCTTTAGAAACAAATACATTTCCATGAGAGGAGATAAAATAAGATCATAATGATCTATGAAAGAAATATTTCGTAATGAGTTGGGAAATATATAAAAAGTTGAATAAGAAAAACATGAATTTCAATTGTGTGCAAAACTCAGAGAAATATAATGAGGTTTGAACAAGTAAATAATATATGTTTTAAATGATATATATTTTAGGATATATAGATATTTGAGGAAGTATTAAATGTTTCCTTGTTTCCTTCCATTTTTTCTAAGTCGGCTATAATTAATTCTTCAAACCATTTTTTCATTCTAAACAGTTTCTTAGATTCACATAAGGTGGATCACTGAACAATTCTAACTAAATTTTCTCATGTTATGGATGGATAATTTTATTTATCATTCTGTGAATGCTAGCTTTTTTCAAATAGAGAAATATTTCATTGTATTGAAGAATCAAATTGAGAAAATCAGATTCAATAGTCATCATTTTCATTCTCATATAATGATATTGAGGATCCTTCATAATCATATTTAGATAATAGGATCCACAATCATCATACTATAAAAATTGTTTCTATAATCAAACATTATTATTCTCAAAAAATTGGATCTAGAATCCTGTATTATCATACTCGAAAAATCCGATCAAAAATCCATCATTATCACACTCAAGAAATTGGATCCATAATCGAACATCATTTTATTGAGAAAATCAGATCCAATGTTAGAAGATTGAGATAGTCTTATCCATCACAATTGGAGTGAGGATTTGGACTATGAAATTGTGGTGAAGATTCAAAAAAGATGTTATTGAATTTTTTATAATTTTTTATATGAAATAATTATAAAATTAAAAGAGTTATCATTGTAATTTTTATCGGGTGATAGAAGTTGTATAACTATATTTGGAAGAAGTTGTATTCACTTATTTTTTAATAGTGTATTTCAATAGACCCATATGAGTTACTATGTTAAAGATGTAGGATCTCACATAGAGGTCAAACCATATAATCATTATGTAATTTACATGCTTTCTTACTTTTTCATTGATGAGTATTTACATAAAGTTGATAAAGAAATAAATCATAAGTTATATAATGTTTATTCTTTTAAATGTTTGGAATCATATAAAAAGTGACAAACTGATTCAACCCACCCCCTCTCAGTTATTATTTGATCCTTTGGAAGATCATTTTGTATCATAGGAAATCTTACCTTGTGTAATCCACATCATGAATAATAAAAATACTATCAAAAATAGAGGGTTTAATACATATAATGGAAAAAATTACATTGGATGGAAAAATATGAAGATTCCATATCTCTTATATCTTGGCCTTGATGTTCTTGATGTTGATACTATTGGTTTTACACCTATTTAGAAATATTATCTTATGATTCTTGGTTAAAAGATAAATATAAATGTTTATGAAAAGGGAAGAAATGAAATCCTCATGTTCTTATTTCATAATGTTTATCAGAATGTGATAGGTCTCAAAAAATCAAATAGTATGTTGGACAAGATAGAATGTGTTTTCGACGGTAATACAAAATTTAAGGAAGTAAAGATAAAAATATAGAGTAGTAATTATGAATTCATTAGAATCATTGATTAAGAAACAATTGATTATTAAATCCACAATGTAAATTAAATTGATACCAACATCATAGGATTCTAAAATGTCTTGGAAGCTTCTAAAATTATGATGAAACTTATGAGAAAAATTACAAACCTGTTTGATTCTAATATTTCTTCTTTAGAAGGTAAATATGATTTATCACTTGAATAATTTAATGACATAAATATTTTATATAAAATGATGAAATATTCAGTTTTTAAAAATTGAGATGAAATATAAAATGCGTTTTGAAGGTAGATAAGCTCAAAAAAGTCTAGATGTTGAAGATGTTGATTGTTATGACTCTAATGATAAATTAGAAGATGAGTTGAATGAAAAAATAAAATCTCCTATATCAATGATATATCGAAGAGGAAGAGTAAATAATGGAAGTAAAGTTGCTCTAAAATGTTTTGATTGTGGTGTAATTGAACAAATAACTATGAATTTCCCAATGATGAAATTTGTAGAATAACAAGAAGATTCTTTTTGAAAACTCAATGGATGATGTGGAAGAAAAATGATATAGAAGAAAAGTCATCCAATAGATACAAGAAGATGTTTACTAGAAACAAAATAACTATGTTTCATAATAATGTTGGATGAGACTCAACAAAAAACAATGTTTTGAAGATGACTGTGTAGAGAAATTTAGAACCTTTATTGAAATCGTTGAGAAAAAAAGATTATGTGGGTAGTAAAGAAGGGGATGAAGAATTATCTAGATAGTATCACCACCAAACCAAATATAAGGGAAGAAAACTCTCCTCAATTATATTAGAGTTGTGAAGAATGAATTTGATGATGATTTGGATAGAAAAAATTTGTTATCATGCAGGAGGAAGAATACATTGAGGATAATTTTTGTTACTGTTATAGAATTTCTAACCATGGGAAGATGATTGAAGTTCTTAGTAAGATTTTAGAAACCAAGAGAAGAAGAAGTTAAAAAGTTTCAATAAAAACATATTCTATCTAAATTAACATTGATGAAGTTAAATGAAATAAACAAAAATGCATCAGATGTAAAATTTGAGACTTCTAATGCTTTTGTAAAGCCTTAGGAAGAGAATAAGTTGAAATACTCTCTTACCAAAAATAATGATTCATTTGAATCTTTTAACATATCATGTTTTGAAAAATGTATTATAAACCCATGGGTGGATAAAGGATGTAAGAATCCAATGAAATATATAAATTTAGAATACTCACTCCATGTAAAATATTGACCACGTCTTAAGTTTGTTAGAGCTGAAAGAAGTTACCAACATAAAAAATGTTACAATAGAGAAAAATCATACATTGATAGAAATTCATGATTTTATTGTTATTGTTGGGGTTGTGGAATCTATGGGCACATAGATTAAAACTATTGTCACAACATATCATTATCTAGAATGAGGTTGTTGAAAAGTGGAAGAAATAGTGAATGTATATTGATAATATTTCATAATATATAGAATGTTGTAAAATTAAATTCTGAAGATATTAAAAACATTCAAACAAGAAATCCATTTGAATGATTGGATTATTTTTATGGAATAATTGAAAATTGTGTTCATCATTATGATTGATGCATGACAAACCATCTATAAAATTTATCTTATGAGAGAAAATAAATGAAGTCGATATGAAGATAGTAGAGGAAATAGAGATTTTGTTTCAAAATATCATTAAAATAATGTAGATAGAAAAAAATTGATTTAGGATAGTGTTTTCTCTTCAAATACGACAGGTGATATAAAAATATTGAAACATGTTTATTGTCGTGATGGAAGATAAAATAACTTTAGTAATAATATTTCCTTAAAAATTAGAGAAATTGGAATAAATGTGATTAATGATGAAATGTTTTATAATATCATTGTTTTATTTGTTGATGGGATAAAAAATAACATCTATAGTGTAAGTCAACTTTTTGTTGATGGAAAATAAGTTGTTTTTAGAAAAAAAAAATTGTATCATCAATAGTGTAAAATATAGAAATATTATTATAAAATGATAAAGAATAATTGGGAATAACTTTTAAATAGGAGAATTTAAAATCTCATGATTCTGGAGTTCTATATATGAAAATATATTGTGGCACCAAAGTCATTATAAAAATTTTATAGATTATGTTCTTCACAATTTTATATAATTGAAAATAATGTATGATGATGTTTTAGTTAGTTTATTTAATGGAGTTATGAATAATATAAAAAAAAGATAATTGAGATTCAATATACTTGAAAAAATGAGTTTATTTATTTCGATATATGTGGGCTGATGAGAAGCCAATCAACAAATAGAGATTTATAATTTATCACTTTTATTGATGATTTCACTTGGATGACAAAATTCATTATAAATTTCAATTAAGATGCTATTGAAAATATTAAATTCATCATAAAGGATGATGATAATGAAATGGAGTTTTCTATAATGAATTCGAGAATATATTATGGTAACGAATTCACATGAAATTATTTTTGAACATATCTGAGAATGAATGATATGAATCACTAGTATAGTTATCCTTATAAACATTAAAAAATATATTACCAGTAAGGAATAAAAAAACTTGGTGGAAATGGGAAGAATTATGTCAGATTAATATAATCATTCAAAATTATATTAGAGGGAAGGACATAGTAATAATTTAATTGTTCCAAATTAATTCTTATTTGGACTTTCCTTATGAAATGTAGTGTAACAAAAAACAATCATTGAAAAACATTATTATTTTGGAAATCCTTTTTTTCTCAAAATAAAAAAAAACAAATTAGGTATTGTATGATAGGAAATTTGAGGAAGTAGTTTTTATAGGTTATTCATCAATTACAAGAAGTTAAGAAATATGGAACAAATGACTGAAATATATTGTGGACTCATATGATGTGAAGGAAATTGAAAATAAAATATCCTTAACAAATTTTGTTGAGAATGTAGTGGGGGATAAAATGGATAATTCCCAAAATATTGAAATTAATTGAAAACATCATTATATATACTCAGAATAATCATGTGATGATGAAACTTCTGTTGGATTAGAGACATTGAAATTTCCTACCTTAGAAAATCATCTTGAATAAAAAAAATTATTAAGAATCAGAAAGATCCATTTTAGAAAAAAAAGATGGTATTAGATTATAAAACTTCCCATATATCAAAATTTGATGTAGAATCAGTTTCAAAATCAATTTAACAAAATGAATGGTGGGATTCTATGAATGAAGAATTTGATCCGATTGAAATGCATGAAATATGTGAAACTGTTTAATAGATTGAAAATAAAAAATTTATTGGAACCATGTGGGTTTATAGAATAATTTTAAATTCACAAGGATAGGTTTCAAGATACAAATCCATAATTGTTTCTAAATTCTATTCATTGGAGGAATGTGTGAAATTTGAAGAAACATTTACACCAATTTCATGATTAGAAACTATTAGAATATTTTTTTGAGTGGCCTCACTAAGAATTACAATTTCTTTAGATGGATGTAAAGTCTTATTTCATAAAAAGTGTGACTAAGGAAGACATTTTCATTAAAAAAACATGTGGGATTATACATGATCTGTACGAAAACAATGTTTGTAACATGCAAAATTCACTGTATGGGATGAAACATACCCAATGGACATGGTATTCTTAGCATAAAAATTATGTTATAATGTTGAATTTTTCAAAAGGAAATGTTGATTAGAACATCAATGTGATTGATTTAGACTCCTGATGTAATTGTTTATGTAAATGATATTTTTATGTGGGGATATGTATGATTTTTCTAAAATATATACTAATGAAATGAAAAGAATTTTTAAATGTAAATTTTGTTATAATTAATATTCCTGAATGGATTACATGTTCAACAAAAATGGAAATACAATCTTATCACAGGAAAAGTATGCCAGGTAATTAATAAATATTTTTCACATGTATGAATTCAAATTAAAATAATCTCATATTTTATGGAGCATAATGTTTAGTAATGATTAATCTGGAACAAGTGTGAATCATAAAGAGTTTCATAAGGTGATAAAATAATTCTTTACATTACAAAATCAAGGCGTGATATTTTTTATCATATAACATTATGTTCCATGTATCAAAGTAATCTGAGATAATACTAGATGTTGTTAGAAAAATGATTTATGAGATATGTCATAGGAAATAATTCGAATTGATTATTATAACAAAGAAACAGTGAAATGGTGATTCAAGATTATAATGATGTCGATAGGGATGTATCTGGTAATGATGAGAAATCATCCTCAACGGGATCATTTTTCAGGGGTAAATGTGGAGTAAATTGGAAGAGTAAGGAAAAATTTCAAAAACTTTTACCACAGCTAAATCCAAATAATTTTCCACCTCTCAAGCATGTACTCAAATGTGGTGGATGAAGGTTTATCTATAAGAAACTAAATTAAATGTTTCAAAACCATTGAAAATACCATGTGATAATCTGATTGAAATTGATCTGTCAAATAATCATGTACAACATTCACGATAAAAGACAATTTATATGATGTTTCAAATTATAAAATATAAATTTGTGGTTTAAGATGTTTTTCTAGAATACATTTAAATGAAGTATCAGATTTTCAATTTCATTATGAAATAAATTCCAAAATAATGAGTTATGTAATTAAGGTAGAAGATTAATGTTTATCCTTCTCCAATGTATTTTGAAACCTCATATTGAAGTACCCCCACTGTGCTTTGGATTTTGTTGAAAATGGAGCATAGAAAGTAAAAAAATTATTTTTTAATAATTATTTACTTAACATCTTAATTGAATATAATGAAATGGTTCTTTTAAAATAGGGCAGAGAAAAAGAAAAGTTAGGGGTATTATTTCTTTATATGGCCAAAAAAATTCATACCACCAAGGGGTGGAATTTCTTCAAAAAAATTCTTTATCTGGTTGAGTGCTGTCAGGACACTATATTTTGAGAAAGGATATGTTTTAATAAAATTTAATATACATTATTTCTTTACAGAGGCGGAGAGGTGAAAAAATTAAGATTTGGAATAGTTGTTAAATAGTATTTTCATCAAAAACAAAGAGGGAGAATAAAGATACATTAATGTTTTTTTAAATGTTTTATAATTTTTTACAACAAAACTCTCTTTGTAAAAGAAATTTTTTGTTCAATATCAATCAGACCTTGTTCATTGTAGTGATGTTATTTTTTGAACACATGTTTCTATTTCCATTTCTTTGTATAGACCTACACCAGAATAAGACGAGGTCAGGAAGATGATGGTTTTGAACATACATTTTATCATATTCTAGTCCATCTACATGAAATTGAAAATAATATAATTCAAAAAAACTAGAGAAAAAATGTATTATCTAAAGTTTTTTGAATGAATAAATTTTTGTTTATAGTTATAATGTCTTCATACATTCTTAAAAAAATTAAATGATGCTTTACTAATTAAAGAGCACTCAGAAATCATGAAAACTCTCAAGATGAATTATTTTGAAGAAATGAGGGAGATAATTGAATAAATTAATAGTTGAAAAATTATATTTTCATCATAATGTGAATTACATAGTAATAAGATGAGAAAGAAAAAGATTTTGTTGATCATGATGAAGAAACAAACAGTACTGTGATAATCGTACTCATATTTTCATAGTTATATTTCCATACACATATTTTCATAATAATATTTTCATTTTCATATTTGTTTAAGTGTATTTTCAAATTGGAAAAATTTTATTGATATTTTCTCACTAATATTTCCATGCTGGGATTTTCATAATGTGAAAATCGTACTAATATTGTCTTAAATGGATTTTTGAACATGTATTTTCATACAAGGATTATCGTACTAGGAAAACTATACCACAAATGAAAAATATTTTAATGATATGAGAAGAAAAATTTTGTAATGTACTAAGAAAGAAAAATATCCTAATCTTGTTTGAATTATATAAAAAGATTACAAAGACAATCATAAATTTCAATTTTTTGTATGTATCGATGAAATATAAAGAGGTTTGAAGAATATAGGGATTGATCCTTTAAATGTGAGATATATTTTTATATTTAAATATTTGAGGAAATATGTATTGTTTCCATGTTTCCCACTATTTTTTCTGAGTTTCCTATAAATACCTCCTGAAATATTTTGAAAAATCAAAAACTTATCCCATAAATGTAACAGGATGGGAATTGGAGAATTCAAAGTGAATGTTACCATCTAATTGAAGGATAATTTTATTCTGTATTCTATTAAATTTTTTTTGTGCTGATTGAGATTGAAGTCTCTATATTCAATCATCATATTTGGAAATTCATATCAAGAATCTAGCATTATCGTAATAAGAAAATTGGATCTAGGATCTGCCATTATTGTATATAGAGAATCAGATCCCGAATCATCATACATAGATAATCGGATTCAAAATCAAGTATTACCGTACATAGAAAATAGGATCTCGAACCCTGCATTAGCATACATAGTAAATCGAATATTGAATCCATCATTATTATTATTTTAAAATTAGAAATAGAATCTAGAACTATTTTATTTAAAAAATCAGATCCTGTTTCATCGGATTCAGAAAATTGAATCCTTCAAAATCAGATTGAGGATCTAGACTGAGTAATTTTGCAGTAGATTCAAAAATGTATTTAATCATTTTTTGGGATCAATTTTTTTATTTTAATGAATTTTAAACTAATGGCAGTTAGTATAATAATTCCTATCAGGAGATAGAAAGCACCTAGTGGTAGTTTTCACAATTCTTCTTCAATTTTTTTTAATAATGTATTTCCATATACCCATTGGAGTAGCTATGGTAAATATGTAGGTTACCACAATGAGGCCAAAACATGTAAATCTTGTTTTCTTTTCATTCTTTACTACAATTACATGCATGAGTATTTAATTAATGTTGATAATGAGATAAATCTAAAGATGTTATATGGGTTATGTTATTAATCGAAATGAAACTTATAAAAAGTGAACAACAGATTAAACCCCCTCCCATTCTCATTAGTAATTTGATCCTTTAGAACATCAATATTCAAGGACATGTAATTGATACGAACATTTTAATAATATAAAGTATTAATGCTGGAGGAAATATTTCTTTAAAATCATCACATAACACATATATGTAACCATTTAAAACTAGTCTTTCTTTATTTCATGATATTTCCCTATATATATTGTTCATATTTATTTTAAAAAAATGGTTTTAATATAATTTTTAATCCTATTGGTCATGGTAGACGATACATGGTTCCATTTTTTCCAGTATTTTATATTTCCTAATTCATCTCATTTTACAACTCTTTGTCTTCAACATCCTCTAAAAAAACATTGCATCTAAATATAATCTAAGAATCAACTTGTTGTAAGATCACAATTACTATTTATTGTAAACTATAGATTCTCCATTGCTAATTATATTATCATAATTGACCAATATTTGTAAATATTGGAAAAATTTAATTTTTTTTCCATTCATAACATCCCCACCAAGACATGGATTGGTGTAAATTTTTATAATTTTATACTCGTAGTTATATTTTTAAACATTATCCTTTTTGAAATTCATCATTCTATCATTCACATAATACCCCCTATTATCTTAAATAACTATTTTAAAGGTAGAATAAGTTTTAATAACATTAACTTCAATGGAATCTATCAATTTCAATTGTATCGTATAGAAGAATATGTAGATTCTTCCATCGGATTATTATCCAAGGGAAATTTATTCTAATATATTTTCTCCATACATTACTAAATCCATATTTTAAATCTTTATTTGAAATAACCCTAAAAAATAAATTATTTCACAATAGGTTTTCTTATTTTACTACATTTTTATTCCAGAGCATGATGGAATATATTTTTAACTATCACAACTGATCTTATGTATTCTCTTTAGATGAAAACTGAATGTTTATATTCAATTATATTTCTACTTAACATATCACAAAAAATTCACAATTTCCTACCAAAAATTAATTGTTTGAGGAGTATAGGGACAACTCCATTAGTGTCTGATTCCATGTTTCATTAGATATAACATAAAAAAATCATTTGTGTACTCCATCACATTATTTATTCTGAACATTATTATATATACAAAAAAATATTTCTCATCATCCCTTATAATTTTTTTGAATAACATTACATCCTCTGATTTTTATTCTAATCATAAAAATTTCAATCATTCTAATCATTGATGAAAGGTTGTTTGTAAATTTTTTTTATCATTTCTCAAATTAATAAATATTTTTTAGTATTAACATATGACATTCCTTATGATAGGGACAACCAAATTCAAAAACACGTTGTTTATTCATTTTTTAATCTCTTATATTACTCTCATTATAAAAATCTCTATCTTAATGTTTATTCTACCCAATTTTTTTTCTTATCCTATTTATAAAATTGGCCATAGAAGTGATTTCAAACATTCTTTAGTAATGTGACCTCATTAGAAACACAATATATAATCCTCTTCTAAGTATTCAAATAATTTTTTCTTGAGATATTTCTATCTTCGGGTGACATTTCATTTATTGGGCAATAAAAAAATATTACATCCTATGGATTTATTCATATTTTTACTTTTTACATAACATCTTCCTCATAGTATTTTCATTAGATTCCTCAATTTTTAATCCATATATCTTCTTGTGATAGATCACAGTGAAATTCCCAATGCCTCTACACTCAAAAATGGTATTCAGTAGTTTCTAATTTTAATTTACTCAATAGTTCTAGTAACTATTTATTATGTGGAACATTATTTTTTAATTTCGATCAATATTATCTTCCTTAACCATTAATTTACTTTGGAAAATAATCCCATTTACATATACTCAAATTTTCAACCCTTGTATCGCATCAAAATATATCTCATCCTTAATTTTAATAATTATTGTGTAATATTCCCTTATTTAATATGAATAAAGAAATGTATTTAACCCATAATGTGATATATAAAATTTTTATATAAATTATATATTATAGGATAAAACATGTTTGGAATGCTACTCATAAATATTTTAATAGTAGTTCTATCTTCAAAAACATCTTCAAATAATGAGATGTTTCAAACAATTTCAATATAGTAAAGCAGGCATGAAAAGTATCATCCTTTTCTACTCTAATACCATCCAAAATTCTTCCCTATATTTAATTATTTTCTTCTTTCAAGATAATATTTACATTAAAGATGCAATAAATTTTCTCATGTTGATTTTATGATTTTGAAACCCATCACCATCATGCAAATATATTCTGAAAAGACATTGGAATTGAATTTTTACCATTCCCATCAATGCCAATATTACATTTTCTATAAAATGTCATAGCTGGATTGTTAACTATGGCTAGAAACGAAAATGTTTAAAATTTTTGGCTGTAACACCCCATGACTTTTTGTAATACTGTATTTCAGTTTAATTTAATCTTTTTTTATATTTTTCATTGCATGAAACCATTAATATATTTTTATTATATAATAATTCCCTATTTTTTCCTTGAGTGAAATAAATTCTAGAACTACATTATCTAATGGAATGCAAAAAATATGTTTGAATTGTTTTACACATAATTTTGAGTTCCTTCGACAGCTTGTGCAACACACAAATCCATATTTTTACAGAACTACAATATCGTATTAACATTATTATTAATATATTGTTATTTCTATCACCTAGAAGTTCGAATGATTTCTACAAATATGTTTACATAAATTGCCAAAATATTATTTAAACAGGTATATATAATTAGTCTTTGGTTATAAATTATTAAAAATCAATGTAAGAACTATTTGAAAATAATGAAATTATATTTCTATGAAACCATTTTTGAAATATAAAAACAAAATATTATAAAAAAATATTTTAAAACCAATTTGGATTAATCATTTGTATAAAATTAATATCTCATATATACAATAAATATTTTTGATACATATCCAATTGATATGATATGTATTAGATAAGAATAAATCAATTTTTTTTAAATAAAAATATATATTCATAAAAAATGTAATGTTTCCACCTTTTAATGGATAATCCATTTTAAATAACATGTTTTGCACACTTTTTTTATTTTATATGTGAAAATAAACATCATATTTTAAAAAATAACTGAAAAACAAACTTATTGTGATTTTATGGTATTTTTCAATTAAGTTTTATTTTTTGTTGAAAAGTGAAAATACTAGATTTTAATTCCAAATTGGTTTTTCATATAATTTATTTATGAGGATAAATAATATTTTAGGTTTTTTAAATGTTTAATTAGGTAAGTTTTAGATCAATTAATCAAATTTAGTTTAGTGGAATCAATTTCACATTGATATTAGATATAACATCATACCAAGTATTTGTACATTTTTACTTTAACAACTACATTTTTTCCCATCATGGGGATTAAATTTAAATTTATTTATACCATATCTATTATTTGATTTTTGAAAAACATATTCTATTTTTTGAATCAAAATTATATATAATTTAAAATATGTTTTACTATGTTTTTTAAATATATAATATTGATGGTATTTAAAATTAATTTCAATGATTTGAGGAAAATTATCTTAAAAAGAGACTAAAGATTACATTTAAGGGACAAAATGGCCTAAAAAATTTCTCTAAAATCCATTAGATGTCTATATTTCAACCCTATCCTCCCTTGGAAAGTATTTAATCCATTATTGGAGTTTATTTTCATAGAGAAACCATTGGTGGAATTCCCTTTTAAAAAAATTACATGAATGCCACTCCTTCGCCACTATTGAAAGGAACTCACCCATCTCACTGTTTCACAACACTCAATCAAACATGGATCATACAACATATTCTCAGATAAACTCCTAAAATCCATACCTTCCACCTTTAGACCTAACTTTGGATATAAATCCAACAATGTAATCAATTTTGTGAAAATAAAAAGGAGTTAACTAGTGAAATGTAGGTTTGAATGTGTACGAAGAAAGTCAAGACATTTGGTAAGGGAAATTCATATCAATTTTTATTTGTTTGGGATACATCCCTTTTTCACTACTCATTTAATTTTTATAGATTTTTTACATTACAATGTTGTGTTCGATTATTCATATAATTAAATTTATCTGTATTGACATATCAATTTGATGGTCTTTCTTTCCAATTATAATTTTTCAAAAGATGCCATATTGGTAGAGTAATTTTTTCTCAATATTTCTTCTTTGGGACGTATGAATTTTCATGGACCTATATTTTCCTATGAGGTTTATATACTACCTTTCTATAGGTTATATCATGACTCCTATTTTTTCATGAAAGGTTAAGCTTCATGTAATATTTATTCATTCCATTGTATTAGGATTTGATGTTACCAAAGTGGTAATGTTTTAAAGCTTCAATCTCATTATTTATGAAGAATTTTTATGATTATCCTTCCATTGATGAAGTATTATGATCAATAATTCAATAACTCACATGAATTTACTTTCCCAAAGAATATTCAAGTTAAATCCACATAATGGTACCATTTTCCCAAACATTATTACATAAGATTATTAAGAATTGTTTTATGAAAATATTATATTCTTTCACTTTTGGGGTAGAAATATGTGTTCTTTTGAAACTGGTTTTTCCAAAAAAAAATCCTTTTTTATGATTATCATATGGTATTTAATGTATATTTTTACCCACATATTACATTTTAAAAAAAAAATTAAAATGAATATTATTTTTTTTCCAGTCAAGTTAATTTTCTATACTTTTAAGGTGAAAAATTAATGTATGTTATGTGCTTAATTACCCACCATCAAGACCATAATTTCATTGATGCTTCCATTTCATTTTTACCTGGTTATTTTGTATGTAATTATTTTTTTGAATATTTTGTAAATTTTTTATTTAAAAATGATTTTTAAATTATATGGTGTTTCAAAATTTGTTTTATTTTAAAAAATCATTAAATTTATTTTTAATTAATTTTTATATGTTTTCAAAAGGTAATTTTCAATGAAAATTATTTAAATGATTTCATATCTTATTTTATAAGTTTTCAAGGCATTCTATATGAAAATTTTTATAAAAATGATTTCATGAATTATTTATAATTATTAATTTATTTTAAATTAAAATGTATTTATTATTATTTTATATATATTTCCATGTATAATGGTTTTCTATATTTCATTTTATGTTACATATTTATTTTTTATAAAAATGGTATTAAAATTTTTTTTGTTATTAAAATAAATTTTCAATCCATAGAGCATATTTTATTCAATAAATGTTTTGAAATTTTATTTTAAATATTTTTTCAATTTAAGATAACATATGTTTGTGTTACTCATTCCCTTCTGGAAAAATTATCCAAATGCTCTATTGATATTATTTCTCTTAATAGATTTGTTTGATTGAATGATGTATATGAAACATATTTCAATCTCATGGGTTATATGATTATAAAAATCATTTCTTGATTCATGGGTTAAATTCTAAGTAAACCTACTTCTTTTCATAGGTTCTGATTTGATGATATAATTATAAAATTTGTCCTTATTCCATTGGTTATGATATGATTACATGTTTTAGATTCCCATTTAATGTCATGGGCTATGATATAATTATTTACAATTTTTTAAAACATGTCTGTTAGATTTCATCATCAGATGGGTGAGACCTATTACTCACTCTAATTATTTGGGTAATGATTATCGTATATGATCTGAATAAGTACAGAAGATGTAGAAAATCCTAAAAAATTTATTTTTAAAAGGGTTTTATCCCATACCTGAAAATAATTATGTACAAATGTTATAACCCAAAAATATTAAAGTAATAGGGTATATGATTTTTTAACCTATGATCAAAAATCATAAGGTACATAGTTTTTAATCCCAAACATGATGTGGGTAGATATGTGATTTTTGGAAGTACACCGTTTAATAAAGGATATAGTAGGTATCGATGAAATCAGATTTTAAATTCTTATATATATTCCCAGAATAACATGTTTTATTCATATGTTATTGTTTAATGGATTATTCTCTAGATTCCCTTATGTTTTAACATTTATAGACTACCAATATTTATTCCATGATTATTTTTGAGGATATTTTATATTTATGGTCTGATCATATAATTTTACGGTCACATTATCATACACTTATTCTCATGTTTACAGTTATATATATTTATTGATTACAATTACTGGTCATCAAAGATAAGGAATTTTTATATTTCCATTTCCATGTTATAAATATATTTATACTAAATAATATGTATAATAAGGGTTCTAGTCTTTTAGAACATTGTGGGACATAATGTAACTCACTTATGTACCATTGTTTACATTTCATTGTTTCTAAAGGCACTAGACTAAAACAGTCATTGGGCACCTATTTTTGTAATGTATTAATTTATTAGGAATAATTATGTAATTTATATGTATGTTATTATTTGTTGATGATATCCATCATTAGAGAAAAGGATGGGTAATCCTTTGAAACTGTGATGATAAAACATTTTGGATACCCTAAGGTATATTTCTACAGATATGTCTTGGGGTATCATTAATAATTAGTCTATTATTGATTTCATGTTTAGGAAAATTACATTGAATTTTTTTAAAGGATAGAGTGACTGGTTTTCTATATTTATATACCTATATGGATACTATAAGTCGATATAGATTTTTCCAAAATTACATAGGGGAAAAAATCTGACAAGTCGCATCTGGATAGACTCGAGCATAACCGCGTACACTACATAGGGAGATGCTTCACACCTTATTTGACACTCCTATGGAATATTGATTAGAAATTTAAAAAACTATTTATTAACCATCATGAATAATATAAATTTATTTCTCCTATTAATGATGTAGGATAAACCTAGGGTTTCGAAGATTAATAAAGATGTCAAAATTTCCACAACCTATTATTGGTTTTCAAGATTATGGGGTTCTTAATTATGATATTGTTTCCTACTCAATGCCTTATGGACTTATTCAAAAACCAAATCCTAATGGTACATGGTTAACATTAAATTTGGTGGAGAACATAATGATGATTATTCTAATGGCAATGTCATTAGCTTAAATAATTCTATGTTCTTGCCTAATATGTTTTCAAATGACATGATTAATAACATCTACCTTAACCAACTCTCAGACACACCAAGGAAGAGATGAAATGAATTTTTATAGAGGTTAGGTAATGGGGATCATAGAGGAAATAATATTCATTTACCTTTATATCAAGAACATGGAATGAGTAAACTATTTTAATGTGTTTGGGGAATTATAAGTTGTTTTGGCTATGGAAAAGGACACAATGAAAGTAAGTACAGGGTAAAATGGAGGGGTTGTTTTGCGAAATGGATGGGAATATTATCCTCCCTAAGATATAATAAAAGGATAAATGACCTAACTATATAATGAATGGTCATTATGAAAATTTAGGTCCGATGTTGAATGATTAATAAGAGAATCAGTAATGTGGTACCAGTAATAGATATATTATTTATGATGATGAGACTATAGACGATATGTGAAATGAATGAGGTATTATGTAATAGGATAAGGTATCCTTCTTATAGTTTATCAATTATGTTGAATAATAAATGTTTTAAGTATTTACATTGAATAATTATGTTATATGATTAGTGGAATATAATTTTATTTAGTCATTTATGTTTATCACTCAGGACCTAAAATTTTATGTTGACGAATTCTGATAGACATGAAAATTAAATTAGTGGAAAGGTGAAATTTTGACTAAGGAATTATAAATCTTGTTATGGTCCTTATGTTAATAAATTTTTTTCTTGATAATGATATGTCTGATAAGAATAAGTTAAATGGATGGTAATTATTACACTATAACTAATTAAAGACTTTTTGAAACATGGTTATGTTAATTTTGGTGATGTTTAAAACATTTTTAGATTTATGGAATATATCTAATATACATTGGAATAGGGGAAAAACTAGTTTTCAATATGAAATTTTGGAAATTAATGTTATTAAAATACTTCAAGAGAACTCATGAAAATGGTATTCACATGTTAGTATTTGATATTTATGAGATAAATTATGATATATGGGGGATCAATACAAAGCTATTTTTGAGAAATTTAGTGACATTCATTCTGGAGTTCTAGATTATCATCATCTAGAAGGGTTATAAGGTTAAACATTTATGGAATGGTTTATTTTAAACATCCGATAATGTTTTATATAATAAGGTATTATCTCCCCATACGAGGATGTATTCATGTTGGATAACTTATGAAAACCTTTTTTGTGATAAAAACTGTAATGTATTTTCCTTCTAATAGTAGATATCATGATTATTTAATGATTCACGAATGAAAAATTCCCAATCATATCCCAAAATGAGAGATGAAATGGATGTTGATCAAGTCACAATAATGTATAATTATTTCCTAAAATCATGTAAGTATATCTATTCTTGAAATTTTTAAAACTATTGCAAACTGATCTTGGAATAAAATGATGTACTAATAGATTAATTTTGGATAAATCGGTGGCATTTTAAATCATAATTGATTTAGGACATTGTGCCCCTAATCATTCAATTGATCAGTAACTTATTTTTTATTGATAACATCAATCAATCAATACAATTATATAACCTTTTCATCCAATTCCATTTTTTATTTCGCACATACATTCTGTATTGTGGATACATAGATATGTGTTACATTAGGTAACATATATTTTTCCAACATTAGTTTTTATAGTATGTTTTAGAAGTCATTTTAACAATGTGGGTTTCTTTGAATGGAACATTAATGTATTAAATATTTGATTAAATAGATGAATTTCAAGGGAGAGATTCATTTAAGTGTGTAGAATGTAACACCCTTTGATTTTGTTAAATATTTATTTTTCAAATTGATTTAGTATTCTTTTGGTTTTACTTTTCACCCAACCCTGATTATATATTTTTATATTAATGAACTAAATTTTGTTTTCCTGCACAATACGCAGGTATTTGATTAGATTTAGGAACATGCAACACAAGGTATGTCTTCAATGACCTAGAATGCTTTGTTCGATCGACGCCATTTATAACACGCATGGATATGTATTTACCAATCTGTTATAAACTCTTTATATTATTATTTATATATTAATATAGGTATAACCATGCCATCAGAATGAATGTTATGAATATGATTAGCTATATTATGAAACTATGATTCTCTTATGTATATAAAATGAATCAATTATTTATTAATTAGTAGAGGTAAATGTAAGAAATTTTTGAAAAAAATAACATTATTAAGAAAGCTATATTTCAAAGTGTAAACACAATTTTTTCTTAATAAAAGAACAATTTTTATTAATAGTTTAAGTGATGTTTATATATAATATATTGAATCAAATTTTTCAATAATTCTCCAATATAATAGATACGAATAATTTATGAAAAAAATCCAATTTTATAAGTAAAATGATATAATCTTCTAAAAATTAATTTTACAGGAATATAATGTAGAGCCAAATTTAATATCAAATGTGTGGGACTTTTTTTTATTAAATATATAAAAAAATATTCATTGAAATCCGTACATAAAAATTATAATATTATGAATATTTCTTTTTTTCCATTATGTTTCTTTTTTTGATGGACAATGAGAAATACTAGATTTTAATTACAAACTGATTTTTGCAATGATTTATTTGTAATGATGAATTATATTATCAATTGGTTTAAAAGATTAATTAGATAATATTTAAATCAATAATTAATATTTAATTCAGGTTAATAAATTTCACTTTTTTATTAGATATGAAAAACATACCATGATTTTGTACATTTTTACTTTACAAATCATCATAGTCATCCCATTTATGGGATTGAATGTAAATTATTTTCCAAAACATCCCTAATTGGAATTTTTATTTAAAAATAGATTCCATATTTGGAATCATAATAATATATAATTAGAAATTTCTTCAACATAGTTTGGAATAGAAATTTTAGTGAGGTTTATTAAAAGTAATTATAATGATAAGGAGGAAAACTAGCTTAATAAGGGACTAAAAATTACACTTAACAGCCAAAACGACCTCCAAATGTGTCCCCAATCCATTAGTTGGATGTATTTAAACCCTATTTGACCATGGGTAGAATATAGCCTTTTATTGGAGCCACATTTAATAAAAAAAATTGTTGTTGGAATTTCTTTTCTTAAATTTATTTAAATGTAACTCCTCGTCCACTAGAAAAATGCATACACCAATCCAACATATTGAAACATCTCAGGTCCTTTGGATCACCCTAAAACTACTCAAATAAGTTCCCTAAAACCTTACCTTCCTTATTTTATCCTCCCTATTTAAAGAAATCCAACCATGTATGACATTTTGACCTATGAAAAATTATTTACCAAATAAAGTGGAGGTTTGAATGTGTAAAAAGAATGTAAAGACTAATATTATTAAAATCTAATATCATTATGTATTTTTTGCAAGATACATGCCATATTCACAAATTATTTCTATTATGTAGAGTCTATAATTCATATTGAAATATTTGATGATTATTATTCATAAACATTTGTGTAATCAAATTTCCGTATGATGCTATTTATTTCATTAGGGTTATGTTTCAAAAGATACTATATTAGTAATGTAATTATTTCCAATTTTCCATTATTAATATACTTGCATTGTTATCTAAAAAAATTTCTTTTTAGGTGTATATGTTGACTTTTAAAAATATATATCAGGAATAACTTTCTTTCATGATAGTTTTACCTTCACGTAATATTATTCTTTCCTGAGTGTTGTGATTTAATTTTACCAATGTGGTAATGGTTTATTGTATCAATCTCATCATTTATGGAGATTGATAATGATTAAACTTATATTGAATAAATTTTATTATCCATCTCTCAAGAACACTTATTAATTTTCTTATGTAACGGATATTCCTGATTATCCAAGTAATTGTCAAATTATCCACTATTTGGTACTTATGATAATTAATAAAAAAATTTCATGAAAATATGAAAATTTTATCTTTTATGCTAGAAATCTATGTTATTTGAAAAACATGTTCACTAAAAAAAAATTTCACAAAATATTAAATATTATCCTATAATTATTAATGGAATTATGTACCCTTGTGATACATTTTTTAACAAATATATTAAAAGGATTATTCTTTTAAATTTCTATTCAAGGGAATTTTCTAAAATTTTAATGTGAAAATGAAATGTTCATTTTGTAAAAATTTACCCACATTCATAAAAGCAATTTCATTGATAAATTTTTTATATTAACAATTTTATTTTTAAATTTAAATTATATTCTAAATAATTTTTAAATTAAGGGAATTTTAAATGGTTTTTGATGAAAATTAGTTTTCCAAAAAAATATGATTAAAATGTTTCTTAAATTTTTTTCCAAGATACAATTTTATGTTTTTAGAAGGATATTTAAATTACATTTATTTAAATGAATACATATCTTCTTTTATATTTTTTCAATGTATTCTCAATTAAAATTGTTTTCAAACATTTTTCATGATTTTTGTTTATGTCTCATGGTATTTTCATTGAAAAAATGTTAGAAAATTTATTAAATATTCTTTTATATGTTTTAATGGAAAATGGTTCTCTAGAATCCATTATAAGTTTCAAATTTTTTATGGTGAAAATGGTTTCAAAATGTTTTTATTTATTAAATATAATTTTTCAAAGAATAATGTATATTTTTATTATGTAATGTATTTAAAATAGTGTTCAAAATTATTTTCCAAAAAATATGGCATCCATTGGTGTTACTCATGAATTTATGGAGAAAATATACAAAGGTTGAATTAATATTATTCCCTTGAATGGATTACATTTTTTTGAAATTATTTTCATCAAACATGTTTTTATTTTAAGGGTTATATTTTAATGATAATAATTTCCATTTTCATAGGTTATATTGTTACGAACCTAATTCGTTCACTGATCATTATTGGATGAAATTATTTTTAAAATTTCATATTTTCTATGTGTTAGAATATTCAAACATTATTGTCTTACACATTCCATTTCATGTGTTGTGATATGAATTTTTAGGGTCTTGTGAAGCACATATGTATGATTTCATTGTGAGGTTATTGGGATCAGTTTATCCCTCTAATGCATTGGTTAATGATAAATTGAATATAATTTCAATGAGAAAATTGGTTGTATCCCAATCCAAAAAACAAGAAGGTATAGGAGTTCTTGCCAACCCACAAAAAATAATTAGGTACATGGGCTTTAGCCCAAACAAAAAAACTATGATGGAATATGGATTTTAGCCTAATACAAAAAATAAGATGGTATGCAGGTTGTTATCCAAAGCTTGAACTACGTTCATAGGTTATTATCACAAGCTTAACGTGTTATGATGAACGTGGTTTGTATCATTGAAATAAGATATTCTATAATTATATGTATTCTAAAAATCCCATGACGTATTCATATGTTATGATTTCGTAGATTATACTCTTTATTTCTTCGTTATTCAAGTCTTATCAACTGCCAATTTGTTTGACAAGGCACATTTTGATGATATTTGATATACAATGTATGATCTTGTAATGTTAATATCACATTCTCATACTACTATTATCATGTTTATTCTTATATATATAGCTCTGTTACCCTTACTAAGCATCTGTTCTCACCCCATTTTATGTTTCATTCCTGTGGTTATGAAAATAAGTATCATGTATGAAATTTCTATGAATGGTGCTAGTATTTTAGATCCTAGTGGGAGAAAATGTAGCTCACTTATGTACTAGTGTTTACATTTCCATGTTTCCAAATGAAATATACTAGTACTGGATTTATGTGTTTCTTTTTTAGTGTATTAATTATTCTAAAAAATATTTATTGTATATGTATGTTAAAGTTGGGTTATTTAAAAGGCCTCCATTAGAATAGATATTATATAGGATTTCATTTAATTTTCTAAAAATTATCAAATTTATATTGAGGATTAAAATAACTATACTGTTAGTATAGGTGATAATATCTATGATAAGGATGGAAATGATCATATAGTCAGATCATGGAATCTCTCGTAATAATTTATGTTCCATGGAATGTGATAACCATTGAGAATGTAGGATGAATCAATGGTGATCTTATACATTTTATTTTCCCTAGAAATAAATGACATAATCTAGGAATATTTTTGACCATTTTCAAATTTCAATATAAATATATTTCATGAGAAAATATTTGAATGTAAAGAAAGGAATAGATGATTTACAATGTTCACCCCTAGTGTTGGTGACTGTTTTCAAACCATGGAGACTCAAATTTTTCCATAGAAATAAACTATGATATGAAGTTAATAAAATGAAGTAACACTCATCATGATCGTTTTGTCCCCAAACATGTAATTATTCTATCCATATTAGTTAAAATGTATTATTATATTTAAATGGTAGGAAAATATATGAACAAATGAAAAATATTGGAATTATGTTACTTCAATATTCTCTGTATTGTTAAATATATGTATTGTGAGACTACATCATGTTTTACTCTATCATTGTCTACTATGACTCCATCCATTAATCCTCAAATTCACCAATATATTCCTATGAATTGTACAACATATTTTGGTTCCTTTGTATCATTCACTAATTTTTACTATACATCTATAATGGATTGAACATCTTCTTCAAACAACATATTCCTTGGTTGGAAACTTAAAGTGATCATATAATGGAATCTTGAGCACATATGTGATCTCTATTTCACATCAACTATGTATATTTATTCTATATTTACTAATATTTTTATGGGAACAAATTTACTAAAATTTATGTTAGAGGCATGGGCTCCCAATATTCAAAATTCAAATTTTCCTAACCATATTAGATTGCATATACCACGGATAAACATCCTTTAATTTTAATGATGTTCCATGAAAACCCGGTTGCAAAATATTTCATCAAAAAGGCTCATATGTTAGAGAAATTAATGAAAGGTTAATTAATGGAATATCATCATTATTGTTTTGTACATTAAAATTTTTATATAAAGGGAATCAGAACACCAATCTAAAATTTTCTAGCTACTATCATCCAATTAACTCCTCTATCAAGTATGTTTTTATCTATTTCCCCTATATTTTGTTTATATTTTTTTTACTGAATAAATTTTGGAGACATTTGATTTCAATGTTTAGTTATCTTCGCATCACCCCTCATTTCGATGTAATTTACTTATGTTTTTCCATCATGTTATGTTTTATGACTTGTCTTGTATCCATTATGCCATAATGTACCAACCAAAACATATCATAAGTATTCTACCATAAAAATAAGAGTTTATAATAATTATAGACACCTCAAACCATTGACATTATATTTCCTTCATAGGATCTTATTGATATTTCAGTCCATATGAATATTTATCTTTTAAACACAAACAAAATTTGATCCGATAAAAAAGGATAATATTATTTGGTTCAACTCCTTACATTTATTTTTTAAAAATCCTTATGAATCCTTCACAAAACATCTTGATCTGATGCACTTCTAAAAGATATGACCATTAGGAATCTGTCTAGAATCATTAAAAAAACACTCTTTATAGGGAAATTCAAAATAATATATCCAATGAATCTTTGTACATGTTCATATTCTAACCCTTAAGGATTTAATCTTCTATTATCATTAACATGTATTTATCTAATTAATCTTTTTCCAATTAAATATCCGTAATAAAGATCGTTACATAATTTCTTTATGAAATTGTATAGTCAAACATGGTATGGATTGTAACTTCATATACTTGGAAATTTTATATGCTTCGTTCATGTAGAATCATTTCACTACAATCAGTCCAGCAAAATTCAAAATTAATTATCTGAGGATTTTCTGTAACTTAATCACATTCTTGCATAATCATTGTATAGACACAACTCAAACATGGTTAAATAATTCTTTTTAAACACATCATATCATGAATTGTGCTTTGAATACTATTTACAAATTTTCAATATGAAAACATAATCTGTAATTAAATTCTCCCCCACTAAACAACATCATATGTACTTAGAATGAATCATGAATATCATTATAATGTATGGTTAATTGATGATCCTTAATGAATCATCTGAATAAGCAATGAATATTTATTAAGTCAATAAGAAAACTATCATAAGCACCATATATAGCAACACATATGGAATGTTTCATAAAAATATTTCAGAAACACATATTCTTCTAATAAATAGAAACTTAAAAACCCTAAATTTTTATACAAATACAATCATATTAACAATAAAGGGCCGAATGATCTTCAATATTATTAAATTAACAAATATTAACTAATATAAAATTATTTCATTCCAAATCCATATCTCATATGTAGGATTTTATATGTCCTATGATTGAACAATGATTAAGGAGAACATAGAATAATATATTTATGGATTACTTATGAATCTATTGCATACTCAGATAAATGATGTTTAACTTGATGAAAAAATATTTATAAATATGAAATTATTAGTGAAAATATATAACTAAAACATATTTCATTCATTAAATTATATTAAATTTCATGATCAATTGAATGTGTGAAAAATATAACACCATATTCTATATGTCTTATGATTATAATAGAAATTACAAATTTTAATATGTTTAATTACATATAATTTATTCACACATTTAAAGAATATATAGTTTTTGTATCTACATAAATATAAATTCAATTTAGAAATGTAATAAATATCATATGGTCCCAATGATTCATCATATGCAATATTGGGATGATTTTTGATATTATTAAATCCATCTATACATGATTTAAATATAAAAAGAGTACTTTTTCAATACTAATATTATATAATTTACTATCTTGGAATATAATATTGGATTTATTCAGCTTCCTTTAATTCATTTATATTGAACTACTTTCTGCCTTAAAAATTAATTACCATCTATCCATATAACAAATTCAAATAATATTCTATTTTATGAAAAAAATAATATTTTTAGAATTCTATAACATATTTAATGGGTAGATATATATCATTTTGAGATTCCATAACTATATAAACCGCTGATTTATTAAAAATATGTATAAACTCGTTTTCATTATAAATTAATTTATAAAATTAGTTCACATTATTATAAACATATAATTATCATATCATCAATATATCATGACCATTATTTAAGAATGAGTCATATTTTTTAATTATTAACAAAATTATACTTATTATATACATCATCATTTCATTCATATAATTTTAATAAGGATAAATATTATTTTTAAACATATTAATGGTATATCACTTTATAAATGGGTCTCTATTTTCAATATCATAAGTTATAAAATGTAGCATTTATATAAAAATAATGTTCATTGATTATATTTCCAAATTTATTTATGGGGTTCTCTGAATATCTGTATTTAATTTAAAAATATATAACCTAGGTTTTACATTTTCAAAATATAGAATACACATACACCACATAAATTGTAATATTGTATGAATCACATGTCAAATTTTTAACTAGAATATCTAATTTTTTATATGTTATATAACCTTGGTGAATTAAATCCTTTCGTCCATTAAAATTTATATACTATTATAGTGAAATATATCTAAAACTATCTCTTGAAAAATAATTCTTAACATTAATATATTTTTATTAGACATTCATCAAATGGTTCATCATATTAAGGAAGGCAATGATTAAATCTCATAACCTATTTGTGATGTTCAGTATTGGACAACTGGTATCTGAGGAAAACATTTTGATCTTGCAATAGATGTAGGAATTTGGGGTCATCTCTAGGAAAATTATTAAGATAAATTCGTTAGTACGAAATATGGGACTTCTATGATCAACTATAATTGAAACCCCATAAGTTCTCATATGTCATACATCATATAATGTTACACCCACATAATTATTTCATCATGAAATATATTTTTGGTAGGGGATACATCTCCTTTTAGAAGGAAAACTAAGTTAGATCATCTCGTTCTTCCAAGGGTTTCGAGTCCCTAACATAACATTCAGCAAAAACATTTTCCATCCATTTTTATGGTAAGATGATATAAATAAAGAAAAAATAAGATTCTATCACATATTTGAAATCAAAAATAAAACTAATCATTATTCCAATAAAATATCCTTATCGATAAATATTATATTCTCATATTGGAGAATGATAATATATTCATATATGAGCTTATGTAATATGGTTTGTAAACACTGGTGTAATGATCCTCCTACCCAATAACAGTCCTTGCATTTTAGATGAGAAATCCTAATATCCTAATATAAATCACCAACCAAATGAAATGTGTTAAATTTTACATGATGTTTTAGTTCTAGGAGAATGAAAACAATGAATGTGTGTTACATTTAACAAATGAATTTGATTATGAGAGATATATTTAATTTTCTATTTCGGGACCCATAGGAATCAAATGAAATTTTTTCATTAAAAAATTCCAATACACTAGTTTTGAGGTTCATTCCTATTCAATCATTATTTCTTAGTGGGTTTCTATTATGTTTGTTATATGATGGTGAATGATTTGGAGGCCATACAATTACTTCTCACAAAAATTCATGAATACAGTACCATCATAAATCAAATATAGATTATTTTATTGCAATTAAACTATTGGTTTTACGTGCATGTTGTATTATAATATTTATCCATTTTAGAGCCACAATTCATCTCTTCTTATACCTAGGGAAACAGATCATAGAGGGTGGTCATGATCATGGGTGTGGTGGAAGATTCTCAGATAAGGCCTCACGTAAAATAATTAATGCTCCTATATTGATGGAATAATGAGTGATGGTATCCTTATTTTGTTCCCTCTAGGGGAACTACTCTTGGATTTTTTTCATTTTACATGGGGTGGGAACACCGTTCATGTCAATTCTCAAGCATTTCTCATTTTCATCTCCCATCGTGGGATGAAAAGATTCAACCATTAAGTGATTGGATCTGAATATTTTGTGGGGGTAAATGATTTATTGTGGTGTTTGTTCATCAAATAGATAATTTACAACCATATCAGACCATATAAAAATATTCTTTACCAAGGTATAGAGATTTATTACACCTAGTAGGATTGTAATATGATGGGTGAAATACTTTCTTCCAAAGGAGTCCATCTAAAGGGCCTCATTTTATTTTCAAATATTTCCTCTCTTCGTATGTTTTTCTTGTATTTTCCAAGGGGTTAGCCTCAGTTTACACCACTACCATCCCATATAAATTTTTTTCTCATACTTTCCATACATTGTTTGAAAATAAGTAATTTTAATATTGAAGTACAATATCATAATACATATTTAATATTTCGAATGGGTATATTATTTTTGAATTATTGAATAAAATAATCTTTTGAATATAATGCAAATTAAATATTGACTCCATTATAGAATATATTTATTAGGGGTTTAAAATAAATATTTAACCAATGTTTTAATTTTATATGTTAAATATCACCATGCTTATCTATTTAGGTAGTCAATCATATATACTAGATTATAATTGATAGCTATATATTTAGGTGGATATGAAATTTACAAAATATATATAATAAATCATATAGACACAATTCATGAGTGTATATAAATTTTAGCATAAAGCTACAAATTAAAATATATGTTTGGAAATTGAATATAGTTTCTATAGTTTTATGTTAATATATATTCTTAACAAAATAATTCATAACCAATTGAAAATTATCTTTTATGTTCATCCTTACTAAATAATAATATTGTTGTTAAATTTTTATATTACTGGGAATTTAACACTTGTAATATTAGGTGGTTTTATCTATCTCACTATATTATTTTATATACATCTCATGAAAACTTCATCTCATATTCCATGTCTCTATATAAATACCTAAAATATATATAATTTATACATCTTATTAAGTTAATATGAATTAAAATTCCACAAACTTATCAAATAAATGGATCTTAATATGATGAATTATTTTTTAGGTATTTAGAATAATATTTAATTATATTATTCAAAATATGACAACATACATAACATAAAAATAACATCTAAAACTAAATCACTTCAGGAATTTAAATTTTAGGAAACTGAAATAATAATCAAGATAATTAATGTTCATAAAGTTATCCAACTATTTTTGTTTCAACCTCACTTTGGCCCTAAGGCCAGAAGGAAGTCTGAATTATTATTCCACTATGTTTAGATCAAAACACAAGAGTAGTTTAAAATTTTAATTTTAATTTCCTTCAAAATAAAAATAATTAATTATATAAATTTATTATAATTTATTTGTAATCAATAATTATGTACCTTGGTTGAACTAAATTATCTATTTGGTCATACCTATCATGAAACTCTTTTATTATATTATAGTATATATAATAGAATAAATTTAAAAAAGGTTCTTTGAAATAAAATAGAAATCAATTAAAATTTAATGTGTTGTGAATATTCAATAATAATATATTAATATATATATATATTAATGGTTTATAAATATATTCATTTCAATTTTGAATTTATCATAAAATAAAAAAAATACAGACAATTAATATATTATCTTTACATCAAATATATCAAATTATTCATATTTATAAAAATAATTATTCATTAAGATAAACATATCATATATCTTATATATTATATGAACACTTATTAAAGATAAATATTAGTTATTGGATTTTACAAAATAAAAACAATATAGACAATCATGAACTATAATAGGTCAATCCACATCCCTCCCCACAAGGAGTGAAAATATCCATGTTTACATATTTTATAATGTCTCGTGGGTTGAATATATCAGTTATACATGGTACAAAGAAATAGAATATTGAATTATCCTTTAAATTATTTAATTTATCTCATTAAATAACATCTAACAACATGTCAAGTGATGAGTCATCCAATAAAATTCCATCCAATGCCTATAATACGCACATATTATCAACAGTCAAAGGGTTTCGTGGGACCTACCAAGAATAAATGTAACACCTCAGTTAAACAACCTAATTTTATATGTGATGTCATCTGTTCGAAATGTTCCAACAAACCTATCTCATTTTAAAGACACCCACCTCGGATTACCAGAGTAGTTCAGAACCACACCATTTTCATATTAATGTCATTATATTTAATTGAATCAATAATGTTGATGATCATATGGATGGTCACCCTTCTAATTCACATTTGATGACAAAGTGGGTATATGGATAATATATAAGTTCCAAAAGATCCATAAAACATTTTTCCCATGCTTAGTGATGCGTGTAAATTACCACGCTCATGGAATTCCTGTCCTTCTATGATATCTACATAATTCATCTATATTTCATGATAATTTCATTAATAATTCATAAATTGTGGGGAATTGTTTATCATATAGATGTCCTGATAAATCTCCCCTCAATGGGGGATAATAGTATTTATACCCTCATATTATGTATGATTATTTTGTGGCTTTAATACTTTGGTTATCCCTAAAATGTTATATATAATAATATAAGAATGTTATTTTTTCAGAATTCTAATATTTTAATAATTTATTTAAAAAGAGAATATTATAAAATTTACATCTTTGGGAAAATATTCATTATTAAATATTTTATATTATAATGATCATTAACATAATTCATTATCTGGAATAAAAATGATGCATATGTCACTCATGACATATATACTATTATCATATATCACATACCAAACTTTGTTTTTTCATAACCCCACCCCACCCTAATTAGGAAAACTAGGCTGGTAGATATTATTTAATGTGATACTAATTATGCCTCTAATAAGCCATGAGTTATCGAAAATGAAAGCGGTTATAAGCCATACAGTGGTAAGAATTTCCCTCTTGATATATATTAATAAAAAAGACACAATGTAACAAATAATAAATGTAATATCATATAAAAATAGTCCAATAAACCATATAATAAAATCCCAAAATTCATGATAATAAATACACATAATTCTCTAAAACTAAAAAATCAACATATTACTAAGAAGATGATATAATAGAAACACTTAGAACTAATCTAGAGTTATATATATTAGTCACCAAACCACATCTAATTTAATGAACATTATTGACATATAATTTGGATGATAATAACATTTATACTATGCAGGATATTCATTATAAAATCACATGAAAATGATTGGAGGGTATAATATTCCTATAGTGATTACTAAGTTGATCACACATGCACTACATATGTTAACAACCAATAAATAGCCTCACTGAAGCCCTCCAACCACGTATCATCTACTATCTAATAATTAATAACCCTATGTTTTTTTGAGAGATTTATCTATTAATAAGATTATTTTCATTGATTACATGATGTATAATAAACAAATATTAATAATGAAATTAAATAATACAGAGATATTATTATCATATCATTACATCAATTTTATTCCAAGTATACGTTAACTGACGTTGATTTATTTTCTAAAATAAATTATATTTTAGTGTATTTGGAAAATAAAATTTTCGTAAAAATTTATGTTTTTTTCATTATATAATTTCAATTAGAAATTTTATTATCATTTAAATTTTTATTTATATCTTATAAGATCCATTTGATTAATATTTGGATGATTATTTTTCCATATTTTCAGATAGTTCAATTTTTAGACATCATATATTTTTTTGGCAAATAAGTTTTCATCACGTTTTCAATGTGTTTGTGTAAATTTTTTTCTAGAAATTATAGTAGTTGAACTCTTATAAAATTTATACCTTATTTTTAATCATGGGGATCAGATTTAGAAAATATGTCCATTTTATTTTAGTGTATAAATAATAGTAGTTGTGGTTAAATTTATCCACTCCCTAATGTAAAAAATAGGTGTTAATAGTTAAAATAATATAATAACTCATTATTAATTTATCCAAAACGTGATATTATTTCATTATATGTGATAAATTTTATTATATCAATCATAAAATATATTATAGGGAATTTCGATGCAAATTTCTATCGATAATGTAATTTATAATATTTAATGTAATTAAATTTAAAAAATTTCTCTCTTTTGACAATAATATCTCTATAAATATTAAATAATGAAAAATATGATAAGTTTAGTTATTGAATTTTACGTTAAATAGGAATTACTTTTTATTATTATAATTTTTTAAAATTTTATTGATAAAATAATTTCCATAAATTCATACACAACACTGACTCATTTCTTTTGCAAGCAGTTGAAATAACATGTAATTATTTTTTTCAAAACTCTACATGTAATATTGTTTGGGGGATTTATAGTTCCTCATTAATTATAAAGGTAAATATAACATATTAATTATTTATTAATGTATAATATTTTAATTCCATATTTTAAAGATTAAATTTATATCAAAATAATTGACTATTCTGAAAAATTATTGTGACGATATTCTATAAAAATAATATTTTATTTAAAATTTTAAAAATAATAAATATATCTACAAAAAATTGAAAAAAACATTTTCTATAATTCCTTCCCATTCCTAGTAATTATCCAATTTTAATCTTATATGTTATGACCCGTCGTCGGGCCTGTGTCGTGACTACCCCAAGCCCGCCTTCGTAGGACAGGGGGTGGCGACTAGCACCAAAGGCGTAAATCCTGATAACTAGTTAGGAATTGCCTTTATAAAAGTAAACAAACACCACAGAGTACAAGCGGAAGTAATACACTAAGTAAAAAAGAAAGTGATGAAAAGTAAGTGGGCCAGAATACAAACCCAACTGAAAGTACAGCTACAACTGAACAAAAGTACAAAAGGAAAGACAAACAACTAAAAGAAAAATAGTAGAATCTCCAGGGTCAGCCACCTCAGATCCTAACTGAAGGGTATGTATAGATGACACATCTCCTGGATCTTCTTCCACGGATCATACCTGAAGGGTAGGTACAGATAGCCTCCACAACCCTCTTGCCCGTCAACCTCCTCCGAGTATCGTCTCGTTGTGGAGTCCACGTCTGGATACGGACTCGTCATGAGGTCCACCTCCGAGTACAGTCCAGTCCTCAAATACTCGGCCTCTATCAGCGCTGCCCATCTTCTACAACCAACACAATGAGGTGCGGGCATATCCCGTGCTGGGGTGAGTATATGATACTCAGTATTGACCCCATGACCCTCAAGGTCTCACTAAATCCAACTGTATTACCACAAAGAAAGATCTCAACAGATAACCCTTACTTAGGTATAAGCCCATACATATACTTAAGTTATCATGTAACCCATCTCAATCATGAGGAAACACAAAGATCACGATATCAACGGATAACCACTGCCTAGGTATATTCCCATATATATACCAAAGTTATCAAGTGACCCATCTCAATCATGAGGTAAACACAAAGGTCATAGACTCAGCTCAAACAAGGATTTTCATTATCGAAACTGTAACTGCTGAAGAGCCGCGTCTCTGATGAGTACAGAGATCCTGTCACGACATTGAGGTACTGCTCACTAACCTAAGACTACTGAGGATCTCCTCCTGTGGAGTACCGTGGGTCAGCCACCCAAACACAGTAGTGCTTCCCGCTGGGGTCTGCCACCCAAACATAGTAGTTCATCCCCCCTAATAGCCTGCAGTGGTACTTCTCCTGTCGAGTATCGTGGTTCTGCTGCCTACTACCAGGCGCTCCGTCCACCGTGGGTCTGCACCCAAACATAGTAGTGCTCTGTCCACTGGGTTAGTCGACTCACTCTAAGTCGAGTCGGTCAAGCAGTCGTCAGGTCTCAGCTGGCTACACGGTCTCCGTACTCCGTACGCTCGTCCCCGGGAGGGTCCTCTCCACGAGATACAGGTTGATACTCCAAGTATCACAGGGTCCCATGAAGAAGTATCTCAAAGGACGGACTCGTCATAGGGGTCTCAACGCAATAGACGGTGCGTCAATCGGACGCCCGGTCTGTGAGTTATTAGCCTTTTTGTCCGAGGGGCCCGGTTGGTTTTGTGTGCGAACCAACCTGGCCGCATCTCAACTATACCTTGAACTCACATAGGGTATACTCATAGGGACCGTTTCTAAACATGATCACCAACGCCACTGACGGTTCGTCAAACGGACGTCTGGTATGAAAGTTATCAGCTTTTCCGTTCTAGGGGCCCGGTTGGATTTTGGGTTCAATCCAACCCAAAAACTATCCAAGTACGTCCAATCCTCAGGAGATATTTTCCAAATGTTCGGTCTCATCAAGTGGAATCCAACAAATTCAACGGCATGTCAATCGGACATCCGGAGCTCACGTTATATGCGTTTCAGCTCTGCGGGGCCGGTTGGTTTCGGGTTGGAACCAACACGGCTGTACCCAATGTTCTCTGAAACCTTGTGTGTAATATACCGAAATGACCATCTCATTCCAAGGATCACATCTCAACTAACGGTGCATCGATCGGAGGTCCGTAGCCAAAGATATGGGAGTTTGAACGGATCTGTCTGAAAATAGGGGGTTCGGGCCTGGTCCGACAAGGCCCGGCCTGGCACTGGCGCGACGCCCGCGTGACCAGCGGGTGCGGGGGGTTACAACCCCCTGGTTGAAAGAAAACTAGAGAAGCATTAATCCATGCCACCCTGCCTCGGAATAGCTAAGCCGTTCCAGTTTGGCCCACCGTCGCGGCGCATCCGCAGCGGTTCCGTTCCGACGGCGCACCGCCGCCGCTCTCTGCGGACCACCGGACGCGCTCCGGTTGTCTGTTTTGCTCTCCGATATCGCTAGTGGTCCTCTCCGGACCCGAACATTACTCAGGAGGCTTCAAATTGACTTTGCGGCCCCATTTATCGTCGCTCGTCATTCCGCGCACAATGATCAACCAGCGAAGTCTACAAATCGCCTCCGCGGCCCCGACTCCGGCAGCGGTTTCGTTCAGCCTCAATGGCGCGGCGCGACGGCGCCGTGCATCCTTACGGCATTTATCCATGATTCTATGTGGTGTCGTTGCACCGCTCTGCCTTCGTTCGTGCCACAACAGGAAAGACAACAAAAGGGGGGGGGGTCGGCCGTGTTTGTGCGGTCCGACCTCCTCCCGTTATAATGGTAGAAAGCGGCCAACAATTTTCAACGAAGTTCGTTAAATAAACTTGAAAGAATATTAAACTCCTACCTCGAAATTGACGTCTCACGTCGTTGAGTAGCGGAAGTCGAATGTCGCGGTAGTCGGGTGTCGTGGAAGAAGGGTATCGATTCCGTCGATGTCAGAAGAAGAAGGAGATCTTTGATTGCTGTTCTTCGTCGAGAACATTGTATGTTTAAGGGAAGGTGTTCTTCGTCGAAGAAGAACCATTATTTGTTGATGATGTGTCATTCTTCGTCAGCGGGAAGTTCTCTTCTTCTTCACACCAAAGTTCTCCCAAAAACACCAGGACGTTGTTAAATTTCTCTCACACACCAAAAGCTCTAACACAAAATAATATCCCATTATATTATTTTTTTTCACATGTCAAATATTTTAAAATTAAAACCAAACAACATAATTAATTAAATGAATAGGCTCATCTCATTAATTAAGGAATGTTGGGATGAATGAATGGTGGAAGGAAAAGGTGAAGAGTTATACAAACTTAAAGGAGGAGGAGATTAATGGGGAGTTGGCACATTAAGTATAAGGGAGTTTAAGGGGGGTTCTAAGTTGTTCAAGGGGTTATGGTCTCATGTGGGCCCCACCACACTAATCTCTCTCATGGGAGGTTAGGTGGGTGTGGGCCCCACCTCCCACATATTCAAACACGGGATGTTGAGTGGTCGTGGACTCCACCAACAACTTCCCATGGTATATTTTAACTTCCTTGAATATCAAAAATAAAATTGTTAACAATTTTATTTATTTCTTCCTTAAATCCCCAAATTTATCTTCTTCTCCCATCCAAACTCACCTACGGGAAAAGTCCCATTAACAAAATACTTGCACTGCAAGTTCATCGGTGCCCTCAAATTTTAATTCTGAGCACCGTTTAAAAAGATAGAAAAACCCGCTCGTTCGATCACTGAACATACCCGAGCTAAACTTTGGAACTTGATTCTGGGCACACCGGGCCTCAGAATATGGTTCCGTCAGAAGCCACAGTCTCGTAAAATTCCAACGAAAATAAGAAAAAATATTCCTTCAAATTTTTGGGTCTTTACATTATATGTAAAATCTTATCCCTTTAATATAGAAAAAATTGGTACCTCATTTATCGTTTGAAATAGACAAATATGGGGTTAATCAAAATGATGAGGATGATAGGAAAATATAAACCGGTATATAATATATTAGATGAATATATGAATATTATATACTCTTTACAAAAAATTCAATTTAATTTTGTAAGAAATCGTCCATGAAGGAGACAATATTATCTTTAAATTTTTTTTCAATTACAGGAGTTCCCCTCCCCTCACTTATAAAATGTCACCACATAGATATTTTATTTACACCAAATTGAATATATTCTCCAATAAAAACCCTAAAAAATTCTATATATTAATATTATATAAATATTGTTTTTTTTCATATTTATAAACCATTGAGAATTTCCTTAAGATGAAATATAAAGGAAGTCTACCGAAAAAGTGGTAATCATTATTAAAAAATTTGTCCTATTTATTTATAATTATTATTCCAATAAATATATATTACCAATACATGAATAAGAAATAAATTATGTGTAACATAATTATATATTATTATGTTTATGCGTAAACTCATTTCCATCACATTTCCTCATATGATAAGTGAAAACAAGGCTCCTATATATATATGGATTACCATCTCCACGAAGTGGTGAGATTCATTCTTCTTCTTCAATTTGATTTTATAGTTATAAATATTGAACAACTTAAAATATATAGTATAATTGACATCATTATTATTATATAACTTTAATATCATATCTACATTCTTACCATATAATCCAATGGAATGTGATAATATCAATAATTTATACGTGTGATCTACCACCTCAATGATGCGATGTTATATTTTTTCCATTTACTCTTTACGTGGGAAAAAATAATAGAATATTTAATTTATATATGACACATAAGAATGATTATATAGTTTATAAATTTTTTTACCTTTCCATTATTCCATTCATCAAAATTTTAAAATTGTGTTCATTAAAATATACAACCAAACATCTCCATGGACGATGTAATTCATTATTCTATCTCTTCCATTAATGGATGACCATAAATTTGTATATAATGATAATATATATGATATTTTTATAATGATTATTATTATTTATATAATTTATCCCTAATGAATAAACATTGATTTGAACTATGGAACCAAAATTCTCATGATGAAAGTAATAGTTAACCCCATGAAACAATTATTTTAATAATATATTATCAAATAAATAGGTCATTATATTTTATAAATGGATCATATATGATATTATATGTATGAAAATGACATTGGAAAATTTTTATAATAAATTTAAATTTAATATAAAGGGTTTTATATTTCTTATTATGATTTTCTAACTTGATATATTTTATTATGTTTCCATTTCCATGACGTTGTGAAATATTTTTTAATATGAATACTTTTTTATATTTTGTATATATAGATCCTTTTATTTATTTAAAATTAATTATTATACAATCATGATTATAAATGTTTTAATTTTTATAATTATTTATTTTGGTTACAATTAAAAAGTTACAAAAGTGGTAAGGATATATATTACATGTTAATTATTTAGGATTTTCTTTATTTTCATTGAATGAAACGTATAATATAACCTTCATTAAAACCATATATGTTCTTGTAAAATGGATATTTATGGGGTTTCTATATTTTCTTCCAATTTTTCCTCTATTAGTCACTTTAATCATGAAATGTCATATTAAAATGAGAACATGATCAAATTTCTTTTTTTATTGTGTTTTTTTGTCTAAGTTAATGTATTTCAAAATTAATTTCCAAATGTAATTTTTATTCACTCAAATGATTTATTGAGTATATTTTATGTTATATTTGAAAATTTTTACCAATAATGGGAATCATTATCAAATTTTAAAATGTTTATTTTCAATTTATGATACAAAAATCCATATTAAGGTTTCTTCTTAACATATATAGTTTTAAATTATTTTGAAACCGCTATAATAATTTTACATTATTTATCATCTCCCTTGTTTTCTTAATGTATTTAAAAAAATTATAAATTAAATGTTATTTAAATTTTTCACTTACTATTGAATCATTTATCTAATGGATGAATTATTATTATAAAATCTATATTTTTGATTAATTAAAGATCATCATGTATCTTATAACATTTTTTCATTAACAGTCTATTTAAAAATTCACAATCTAGTGATATATATTCATTAGAAATTAAATTTCTCTAGGATATCTGTATAATCATTATGAGTAATATTTTTATTTCTAAAACAAAACCCCAATTCTACATATTGGGTTTTACATTGAACATTATATGATTGACATTGGAAATATTAACATCATATATCCTTTCCTTGGTATGAATATTTCTAGATAAATCAAACTTTTATTATGAAAATTGATCATTAAATATATTATTAATTAATTTGACCTATAGTGATGGGTGGGGTTTGGTTAATCATATCCCCTCAATGAACCAATAGGTATAATGAGATAGAACATTTGGAAAAACATATTAAATGTATTTTGGATTTCAAATAACCCATTGATAATAAAAATAATTAGAAATAGGCTTATATGGTAATGATACGATGATGTCTATAATCATGCCATCAAATATTAAGAATTTCAATCACTAAGCATGAATTTATTATTATCTATGTGATTACTCCATTTATATTATCCATGGATTCATTTGTCTTCATGTAATTGATTAAATGATAATTCTTTTCAATATTTTACCTTTCCATATTGATTATTCCTTATTTACCCATGTTTTCATTAGCTATATGTTTCTATTACCAAGCATCTAATCCAATACATTATTGGTTTTCCTATATCCAGTATATAAAGAGGGATATTAAAAATAAAAAATAATGCAAAATGTTTCTTATTAACGGTATTTAATGATTCCAATATAATAGTGGAATCTTGTAATTATGTAGCTCTTAAATAATACTAAATTGATCAATCATTTGTGAAATGATCCCTTGTATCTTATTCCTATGTAATAAAATAGACATTGATTCTAGAATACCGATGTTGTGGTAACTACAATTGGTATCACAGAAATTTTAGTAGAAACCATGCAAACTATATTTTAAATAAACAGAGATAACATGAGAGATATGATAATCCATTATAGTATTTTGGAACTTTTACCATTAGGGGTATTTTATTTTTTGGTTCAATGTTTGTGATGATTATGAGATAAATAAATGTCTGATATTATTTAGTGATAGTTCGTATCATTAGAAATGGAATCACCACCCATAAAAATGTATGGATTTGATGAGAAATCCAATAAAACTAGTATTGTAATACAGTAGATCATAGGAATATTAACAAAACTAATTCGTGATATAAGAAAATACCATTCCCATATAAAAAACAAATTCTTTCTAAAGCATGATTCAACAATGATAGATATCTAAACGTATATTTCATCATTTTTGAATGAAACTACTTATCCATTTGTATAATAACAATGGATCAGGACTCAATAAATTACAATCCCTACAGTGATTTAAAAAAAATTTGAAAATTTTATTCCATATTTTTATTATTTGAGAAGAGATTTTGATGAATAGTTGTATTTGATAATGAAAAATGTTGTTATTTAATTAATATAATACATTTAATTTATAGATTTTTAAGTTATATTAATCAAGAAATAATTACCCCATTAATAATGAAATCTAACCGAGATAATGTTCCACAAATTTATGTATATGGAAGAAGAATTTTTGGTAGAGTACAATATTTACATTATAAAATTGTACAAGATTTATTCTGTCTAAATACATAATCTATAAATAATGATAGACCATTTTGTTGAATGTTTAAGCAGATTATTTTACAATAAGTATAATGTCAAAAATGTTCTTCATAAAATGATATAGTAAGAAGTACCAATAATATAAAAAATGAATTTTATAGATCATATATCTTCAGGAGAAATTAGCAGAAAAATAGGCTGACTGAGTTGTAACAATAATGGAACAAATATAAATATCAGAATAGAATGATGTCATTTTTATCACATAATAATTGGAAACATCTAGGTAAATGATTGAAGGATAGGGGAGTTTATTATAAGTGTAACTATATTGTTCTTATAAGTAATGTTTATTAGTAAAATAAATAAACCACAAATATTTAGTGAATCAATAATAATGATATTGGGAATTATTAAAACTAGTTCACCAATTCTCAAGGGACCGTACCAAATTTGAAGCCTTGGGGAGAAGTTCATGAAAATGTAATTACTGTAGATTCTTTTGAATTTCCATTAAATTTGTTGAATGTTACACTTATCATCCACTTTTTATTTGTAATTAATTTATGTGATTCAAGATCTACAAACTCTTTTAATCATACATAATATTTTAAGACAATCAAATCACTCCCTCAAATATTAGAAGTTGGGTTTGTAGTGATCACTCCTAATGATTGGATAAATACATCACATTTATATATCTTCTATCTAAAATATAATTTTTGGAATTTCTGTCTAAGATATCATGTTATTATTCATCTTTTTTCCATTTGATATAATGTTTCTAATGAATTAGATATCATAGTATAGAGACCATATCAATTCTCATGGAACAGAAGTTATATTGAACATTCCAATTAAACAATATATAGTCTATCAGTATAGTGGTGAACTAGCACCCCCTATGTAAATTACTTCCATCAAATGGGTTTTACTACCTATTAAAGATTTATATTTATCTTATGTGGTTGGGGAGAAACATAACATTGAAAATATGGCTATTTATTGAGATATTGTTGATGTTTCCTGCACTTACAATGAATTGTTCTATTTTTTATAATATAACAAAAACCTTGTGCTACACTAATATTAATGAATATATATATATATATATATATATAATTTCATATATTGAGTTATAATAATTTATTAATAAACACTATAGGAATATATATACTAGATTTATTTGGCCTTGTCCATCACTTTGGGGTCCACCTATTCAGTTTTGTTATGATGAAACGTGGTTCAATGTTTCAACTCATTGATTATCAGAAAAAAAAAATTATTACCACGAATGTGAAACCTATACAATGAATTAATGATCTGTTTTATCAATTATAAGGAGTTCAATATTTATCCATGATTTATATTTTATCATTATATTAGATTTTAGGGTTAACGAAGGAGTATATACAACTAATAGCCTTTTGTATGAGGTATGGTCATTATGCTTTTAAATTAATTCCATATTTACTGTAAAACACTCTTATTATCATCATGTACATAATTAATAGTCATTGAATATTTTTGTGATCATTTTCGGGTAGTATATTTCAATAATGTTTTTAAATATTCATAGTGAAAAGAATAATAATATGAAATTTTGTGGATTGTGTTGATGACAATGCAGAAGAATAAGATATATAAAAAATTTACCACAAGATAATTTTGGACAAAAATTATTATTCATGGATCATATAATTATACAATTGGGTGTATTTGTGGACACTTCTGAGATTGATGTTTTTAAGAAACATACTAGAACAATAAAAATAACTGAGATGAAAAGATTTTTTGTGTGTAAGTATAATACTAATACATGTTGTGGTATTTATAATTAAAATATATAACACTATCCATATTCACTTGTAAGAGGTAAATAACTTGAAGTTCTATAAATGTGAGGATAATTCAAATAACTAGTGGGAATGATTGACATTGCACCTACTATTAAACTACCATTAATCTAAGAAGGGTTTTTTATATAAAGTTATTCACTAATGAATTTACTCTGATAATACATAATAAATATTTATATGGTGATACATTATTCCATTATTCAATTGAAAATTCCTGATAAAAATAACACAACACATGATTTGGAGCTGCAAGTTGTAATTATTTCTTTGATGATTTGGAAGAATTATCTGTATAGTGAACTATGATATATATATATATCTGTTTGTGTGTGGATCATAATAACCCAATATATATATATCCCATATAAAGGGTTTACTATTATCTTGATAATATGGTTTGATTTGATCAAGGACCATGAATTGTCCATACATTACCACACTAGGAAGGTGAACGAGGTCTATGATCCTCTGAGTTAGAATGACCCTAATTTTTTTCAAATATTTGGATTGAAATGGGTCCAATATTTATGATTTGAAATAATATATATCAATATATATTAATTGATTAGGAAAATATATTCTTCCACTAATTATTATTCCACATTCTATTAATGATGTGATTATAAAAGCACAAAAGTAAGATATGGAATTATTGATGCCTGTTAGGAATTTTTGTACGATCAACCATGACCATTCTAGAATGAAAATAATTATAAAACAATTATTTATCCCATAAATACCAATTATGATGAATGATATATTGGATGAGTCTCACTGTTCATCGTTATAAATTAATATTGGAAAGATATATATAGTTTTGAAAGAGAATTTCTAGTGTAACAACATGAATAGTTGTTAGATATTGTAAATAAGTTGATGCATAAGTTTTCATAAACTTATTATAGTGAGACCGAATTGAATGATTATTTTACTAACATTACCCATACATGATAGGAAATGTGAAAACACTTAACATGTATTTCATCATCATCCTCGAAAAAAACATCAAAATAGAACATTGATATTCTATTTGTTGTCTGACACTATATTAATTAAAAAAAATTATAACTATTTGAATATATTTCTCACATTATTGGCTTACATAGTTATACAATAATAATATTTTGAGATTCCAATGAGTACAAATTCAACCACATTTGATGAGGATCTAATGTTTACCTCCGTGTTCTAGAGATTCTGTAATCGAGATCATGATAGAAATTTGACTTTACTAATACATTCCATTGTTGAAAAAATGGTAATTATATGGGGACAATTCAATATCTACCAAAAATGATATGATATTTAAATATGGATATACAAGTTTTCTCAAATCAACACCTAAATATGATATAATTTTAATAAATTAATTTCTTTCAAAGAGCCTTTGACATGGATATATTTCAATCCCTTTATGGAAGGTATTGTTAAACACAATCATGATGTGATAAACATGGAAATATCATTTTATTGGGACCTAGTCTAGTAGAAGAAATATAATATAAGGTTAGTTCCATTAAACAACACATACATGTAGATCAAGGTCAACCAAGATTATGTTTTGATATTTTTCAATGAGAACCTCCGTTTTAATTATGTGACCAGTTATTCATACAGATATCTATATTGAATATGGATATAAGTTTTCTTATGAAGGGAATGCAGAGCCCTAAATATTCAATTCCTTAAATATTATATATCATATGATTGTAATAGAATATTTTTTAGCACATCAACTGAATCTATCAAATGTTTATTATTTATTCCACATATTTCTATTGAGAATGTGTATTCGCAGTCATTAACTTTTACTGAAATAAATATCCATAAATCTAGAAAATGATCTATCTTATTAGAAACAACCAATGGAGATTCTAGTTCATAAAGTGAATGTTATATTAAAAAATGACCACTCAGCCGGTTGTTGTTTTTTTGAGAAATACATATAATTAAAGATCCTTCCTTGGAACAACAATATGTGATTAGGTGTAAGTCTACTCATATTTTTCAGAAGTGAAGTAATATCAATGTAGAAATTATTATAATAGGGGTAGAATGTAAAACCCTATGATTATATGATATAATTCTTAATATTTAAATTTACATTATTTTAAATCGTAAAAAACCATGAAAAACTATTGAAATATTACTAATTGAACATTAATTAATTGTTTCCATCAATTAAATTTTATAATTTTTAGAAATTATTTATTCTTTTAAAGAAATAATTATTCCTATGTAAATAATGAAAAGTAATGATTTTTTTGTAAATAAATAGCTTTTTTTAAAATAAAATAATTTAAAAGTTTCATTATTTGTTTGATTTATTTAATTTAATATAAAATAATTTTTTACACTATTATTAGAATATAATTTCATTTTTATATATCTCAAATTCTAAGAATAAAAAAAAAATTCAAAAACTATTCTCATCACATTTTCATGATTATTTTTTAATAATCTTCAGAAATATAAATAACTAAAAATTAATACAATGTAATACATATTTGGAAGTATGGGTTTCAAATTTAATTGATATTTCAGTTTTATTTTTAAGCATTTTGAGGAGTAATCATTGTAAAATTTATAACATGGGAATGTGGTCAATCAAGTATTTGAGGTAAAAAATAATATAATATGGAGTTAAATATTTATCCAATTATTTCAATTATTTCATTATATATTATTAATATGACCATATCAAATGTAACATTAAATATAAATTTATTTTCGTCCACTCACCTTTTATATTGATATGTATATTATTTTGTAAATAAAATTCAAAATTGTCACATTATTTATATTAATATTACCAAAAATTTTACATAAGGAAAAAATGATGACATTTTATGTTCTAAATGATTATTTGATATATGATTCTTTTCAAGGTAATTTATTTTAAAATTTTAATCATTAAATAATTACATCAAATATGTGCACAACTCCGACTCAATGTTTGAGAAAGTTAATGAAATATCATATAAATGATTTTGAAAAGTGTAGAAATATATTTTTGGGATGATTTATAGTTCCCTAAGATTTTCATAGATTATAATAACATAATTATTATATTTTTAGGTTTTTATTCAATTTAAATATTTCTCTTGATTTATTTTAAAAACAATTAAATGAATAGGGCCATAAATGAAGTTTAAAATATTAAACAAATATAATATATCATTAAATTATATAAATTAATTTAAATATGTAACCTGGAAATGAGTTATAATAAAGGATAAAAATTTACATATATTGGATATTTAGGATTGCATCTTCACATAATATGAAAAATTATAGGCTGTTAATATTAACGTAGTTGTTACTGTGGTTAAAGAGAATAACTGTTCATGTAGGGGTTAATAAAAATAATAATGTTTAAAGTGATATCTAACTAGTATAAATAATATTTTATTATTATATTGGGGAAATATCTACCTTATATTTGAACCCATGTCATTTCTGAACCACTTTTCATTGAATGTGTCTTTATTATATTTTAATATTTTCCAACATGATAAGAGTTCACATCCCATCATCAATAATATGGCTACCCTAGTATCTTTTCATTACACCACATTGAGAAATATATATCAACGAAAAAATAATAAATTATCTTATTCACATACATATCCAAGATATAGAGGTTCATTAATACTAAAATGAAAATTAATGAGGTCCTTATGAAGCAATCTAAAATAAGTATATCTAAAAATAGATAATTAAATTTTCGGACTCTATAAACTTTCATTCTTCTTCTAATTTTCATAGATAAACTATACACATCCTCAAATAATAACTTTTATGCCATGAATATACTTTGATGATTGTAAGATGATATTTTGTATGTTTTATATCCTAATAAAATTTAAAACATCACTCGTGTGTATGTACGACTTAACGTTTCTACTAACTATAGATGTTCATTTTATATAACCACGTTATTTAGACGGTTATATAGATGGAAATAATGAATATATTTTACATCTACGAAGTAATTATGGTTTTAAAAATATGTGTTTATTTATACCTTCTTACATTCTAATATGTTAGAAAATGGTAACATAACTAATTCGTGCGGGTGAACTACCACCACCACAAATAGATGTGATATATTTTTATTTCCACTTTGCATTGATGGTAATAATAATTAATTTTATTAATATATTTCAAATATAAACTAATATAATGATTCCAGAAATTAGAAATATTAGTTTCCATTATTTTAATCTATTCTTCAAAAAGTTAATACCACATTCATGTGTCCGTATAACCTACCATTTCAATGAATAGTGCAATTCATTTTTCTATTCAATAATTGTACATATGACAATATATATATATAATAAAAATAGAATTGTTAAATTTTTAGTTATTATTTCACAAATTTTATTATATAATGATTGGACCTTTTGATTTGAAATACTAATGAAAAATGAAACATTTAACTCTGTGAAATCTCAATTTTATTTATATATTATTAATCAAAGGGAGTCTTAGTGTTACAATTGTTATACCCCAATGTTCTGTGAAATATCTTTTTTTCAAAAAAATTTCATATTTTAAATATGTTGTTTTAAATGAAACACTGAGTTTATCATCTGTCATTTGCAACACTGATTATAGCTTCCTTTACACCAAACAATGAGTTTAAAACAAAACACGAAAGGCAATTATAATATTAATATTTAATATGATGGTTAAATTATATCTATTAGTATTGATGGTATGAATATTATTACCTATATTATTAAAATTTAAGCTCATAAATGTATATAAAATTATTTCATAGGTGACCGATTATTTAAAAATGATAATAAAAACAATATGAACATAACAGAAATATTTATATTTTTTTATGCCGAAAATTATTATTTAAATAAATAATTTTAAAAATTATATTTTAGTAAAATATATTATATAAATTTAAATATATTATAAATTAAATATAACATTTTTCAATAATCATACATAATTTTTAGTGATAAGAATAGATAAACCCAGTATTATTCTTAAAAACTATAATTTAAAAAAAAAGTAGTTTGAAAAAAAAATTTACTTTTTATTAAAAAATTAGACATTTGGAAAATTTAATTTCAAAATTGAAAATATTTTTAAAAAAATCATGTAATAATTTTATTAATATTAATTTTTTAGAATTATTTGAGAAGGTAATTGGATAAATAAATAGTAAAAATTTTGATTTTAAAAATTTATCCTTTCACATACTGAATTAAAAAACATAAAAATTGTAATAATATGAAATAAGAATTAAAATTATTTAAATTAAATTCTAATTAGTAAAATTTTGTTCATTATAATGAATTTTATATTGAATTTTGATATAAAATCTATTTAAAATTTTGAACATTTGGTCTTTCGAAAAGGCTTTCCCATTACGTCTCATGAATTAATATAAAAATTATTTTTTCCAAATATATGAATTGAATTTGGAGAAATTAATTATATATTTTTAATAATAATATATATTATCTTAAAACTCAGATAAATTGTTTACCCTAATAATTATGATACACCATAACAATTAATTATAGAGGTTGAAGAAAAAAATTGGTTTACATTGGGATTAATGTAATAAAATAAGTGTTAAAAAGGACAAAAATCCTATAAAATAGACATTTTATGGAAATATATATACCTTCTCACGTTTTGGTTCTATCAATTTCCATTTTTTTCATTTAGGAATTAGTAAATTATTGGTACACATTTTTTCTTTCCAGACTTACAATTGGGGCACTCACCTAACTTATAAAATGTCACCCACTCTCCTACCCACATAACACCTAAAAATCCATTTTAATCTGCCAATAACATCCCAAATAATATAATTAATAAAGCCTTATAAATATATAATAATTTTTTATATAATATGACCACCTTATGTGTCAATTTGGTGAAAACCAAAATAAGTGTACTAAAGTAGAAGTAACGTCCCTAACTATGAATGTTATGTTATTTCTTTCTCCGACTACATAAATTATTATTAAAATAGAAGATATTATATATCAATTATATTACATATAATTATCTTTTTATTGTTATCATGTACCAAAAAAATTTCTTCACTTACGTTTAATTGATTACAAAATCACCATTCGTGTTTACGGCGGACCCTCCTCGTGAACCGATATTAGTCGATTCACATCAACAACTCCCATGGATAGATATAATTATGGATGAATTATTTATATACTATATCTTGGATTTTTTTATTTCTCTTGAGATATTATACCACATGTGACTTCTCACTTTCAATTTCATGGGAATATGATAATGTCGTTCGTGTGTATGGTGGACTGCTGCCTCGCGAAGTGATGTAATTCTCTCACTCTTTACATATATGGTAATATGGTTTATATTAATTAAAAGATGAATTATATATGACATAAAATTGATTTCATAATTTTAATTTAATATTTAACATTATTTATTTCTCCCCATCTGGAAAATGGATTGAATGTTAATGTGTATGTACAAAATACAATCTCAATTATTGGTGTATTTCTTTTTAAATACGAATATTCTTTAGATCATAATAAATATATTTTTACTAAATATATATAATATTTATATCATGATTAACATTTATTATATTTTAGAACCATGATAAAATAATGAATAAAAAATAAAAAAAGCAAAAACTATAGGAAAAAAGCAGTGATTGAATGAACTTAGACATTAAGATAAGATTATTAATAAAATGAAAATAAATGTTTATAAGTAAATTATATATGGAATTATATATATATATATATATATGTTAAATACTTATATTAAAATGGTAATTATTATACATTAGGTTCAATTGTGTCTGAAGGATGTCAGGACACTTAGTAGGGGATTTATATATCACTTTTGTTTTGTATGATACACAAGACATATTCACCATGGGTTTCTTATAGGTGGTGTATATACTGACCATTTATTTTTTTATTATATTTTATATTCTTATAATTTTAGGGATCTATATACACATTTGTGTATCGATTGTTCTTTGGGTTTACAGTTCAAAATTTATTAATTTAGTTGGGGATTGTTTCTTCCAAATTCATTAATGAGGATGTAAGTTATGTTGTGAACCTATATTATACAATGAGATTTACATAATCCCCATTTTAAATGTCATATCATGAAAAAATTTCATTTCATGACATTATAAGATTCAATTAATGTTATTATTTTAAGGGGATAATGATTTGATGTTACCAATGTGGTAAGAGTTTTATGTTACAATCTCCTCATTTATCAAGATTATTTTTGATTAGTCTTCCTTTAATGAATTTTTATAAACTATATCTCAAAAAAATCATGAATTTTGGTCTCTTATGGTTATCCCATAGCAATAAATACTTACACTTCATTTCCGTATAATTATATACTCAATAAGTGAAAATGAGTTTTTTAGAAAACAAAATTTCAATCAAAAACCTGTTCTCTTGAAAATAAATGATTTCAAAAAAAATTTAATTTTTTTTTTCATTATTAAAATTATTAATTAAATTATACTTTTCCCTTGTTGGAATTTTTATAAAAACAAATGAATGAAATCTTTATGTGGTTTTCATGACAATTTAATTTTTCCTTTTACTAATAATGTAAAATGAATATTTGATATAAGATGTATAGAATTAATGGAATTTCACACCATCACAAACATTATTGTCTTCAAATGTTAATTTATAACCATTCTAGGTTATTTTATTGGAAATTATTTTTAAATTTTTTTTATCCTTTTAGAATGTTCTATTAAAAATGGAATGTATGTTTTCAAAATTAAATTTCTTAAATGATCATTTAAGATTAATTTATAACTTTTCAAGTTTATTTTAAATTAAATGTATTTCAAAAATATTTTATTAATTTTTATCTTTTGAAATGGTTATTTTCAATAAAGTGATATATTCATTAAGAAACATTTCCTGTGGTTTTTCATTCAAAATAATTTTCCTTCTACTATAAAATCCTTTAATGTTACATATTCATTAATAGATATATTATACAATGATATCATTTAAATTATTCCTCTTGATGGTTAATATTTATACTAATAATATTTCAAAAGAAACTAGCTTCTTTTTCTATGGGTATTGTTATTATGAAATGATTAAATGATTTTCAAAGCTGTTTTTCCCATAAGAGATGATTTATTGAGATTTTTATGAAACCTATATATTTTCATGGATTCTAATATGATGAATGTTTTATGATATTTTAGAACACATATTCATGATTTTCATTTTATGATGCGTAGGATATATATCTCCCTTTAATGAATTTGGTAAATAACGATATCTCTTGAGATAAACAGGACTGTAATGGAGGGTGAACCAAATTCATTAAGGGACACATCCCACTATTATTTTCTTGGGAGTAAATATAGAATACTATGTTGAATAGGGAGTGACCCATTCCACTTTAATAGTCTTGTAAATGAACATTGAATGAATAATGAAATTATTTTCTATGCTTATGTGTTTTCAATAAATCTATGTGCTATGACAATATGATGGTCTCACGATTTAGGTTCCTTATTTCCATTATTATTCCTATCTTAAGAACAACCGATATTTATTCCATGAATCGTGTTTATGATATTTGATATTAAGGGTTTGGTTTTCTGATGAGATTCTAATGATCTCATACCCCTGTCATCATGATATGTTGATATATCCCTTATTTACTAGTACTGAAAATGTAACGACCCAAACTATTATTAATGAAATTTACTCTTTATCTTATTCAATATTTTATTATGTAAAATGAATAAATAACAATTGAGATTCTTTGGTTTTATTTTTTTTTATTTCAAAATCTTATTATGATTTGTTACCATTGCTAATATAGTCGTTGAACAGTTATCATATGATGGTATAAATATAAGGTTTTAACAAATCCAATTTACTCAGGCAATGGAGGTGATGGCATCATCCAGTAGAATTTCTCCATATGAAGATCATTTTTCAGAGCTCGAAAAGGCGGTAGCATCATTGGGCTTCTCTTTTGACCAAGGCCATGTCGAGCTTCAACACATTAAGCTTCAATGGAACCGTCTATGGGAGAACTAGAAGATGATATAGATCACCACCTGAGTGATGTTATCTTAGCCACCCCAAAAGTCTTTCACCATCGCACACCTTTACCTTTGGACATATGTTGGATTTATAAGGGGTTATGTATTAAGACCTTTGAACTATGATTATGTGCATTATTTTTCTATATAATAAAAAATATACATTCATTCTATTATTGTTACTTTTAAATAGCTTTTATAGAACAAATGCTATTTTTTATTAATATTAAATTAATAAATCTATTTTGATGTAATAATTGATTTTTTAATTAAATAATATTTTTTTAAAACAATATTACTAAATATTATTTAGTTAAATATAAATTATCATATTATTTTTATAAATAAAATTGTGACTTTTATTAAGGTTGGAATATTGTTTTTCTGACACCCCATGAATTTTTTATAAATGTCGGATTAATTTAAAGGTAAAAAATTCACATATTTATGAAATTTTTTAAATAATTTTTTTAAATTAGGACATCGATGTTATCCAACAGAGAATTTTTCATAAGTTTATAAGACAGTTAAATTTTTTCATAAAAATTTAATACTGTTTAATTATATAATGTGTTTAATGACACAATAATGACCCAATAATGATGTAATAAAATACGATATGTGATATTTTTGGCTAATTAATTTTTTTAACATTAATATAATGTGATTTTAGGTTTGTTTGATTTATTTTGCAATGATTTAGTGGACCATCTTAAACTTATAAAACATTTAATCTTTTTCAATTGATATCCATGAGTGTATGACTATCCTCCACATAAGAAAGACAAATATTTTAAGAAGTATGTACATTGGACTTATAAAATAATGTTTTCCACTCCCCTTTGGAAAATACAATAGTAATAAACGATAGGGTGGTTTGTGGTTTTGATTAGTTAAATATGTGTTTCCCGAAACATAACTAATTAAGAATTTCATCTCTTTTCCTATAAAAACCCACCCAATATCATACTTCATATTCGCTCAAATCCTTTGGATATAGACCAACCTATTCCCTCCACTCTCTATAATCCTCAAAAGCTTCCATGATCTCTCATGTAGCCCCTTTCAAGCCCCTTCCATCCCTTTGGGATCATACTTACAAGTAATGGATTCCTTCCTTTCTTATTTTTGTCCAAGTTTTATTATGTTGTAATACACGTTTAATATCAATTACATATGTTTGATATGATTTCATAGATCCCTCATATTCCCCTCCCTATGTTTGATATGATTTCAGACTTCTTTCTCTCTTATTAATTCCTCCCATGTACACCTGTTACAATGCCAAAATTACATATGTAATTTCTCCCTTCTCATTCACATTCAAGCAATTGTTTTGTATTATGAATATAAATTCCATTAATTTTTTTGGGACATGTTTCTATATTAACCCCTTATTTAAAATTTCATGTAAATATGATGTGACACCCATTTCTCTCTTGTCAACTATTTTCATGATTTCTTATGTCATGTCGTTATGTTGTCGAAATTGCACAACAATTTTCCTCAAGCTGAAGCCATTGTGTGACGAATATCATGACCATTTCACTATCAAGGTTATTCAAAATTATGCACATTTACTAATTTATTATAGAGTTTCAGGAATAAACTCCAAATTTCATTATTTTGGAATAAATTATGATGTTTAATAATTCCATGCTTTATGATCTATGTGTCACACTAATGCATGTAATGAAATGTTTAAGAAGGGTGCATCCCGATGGTGCTCTAATGAAATGGGTAATGATTAGTATCATAATAATTCAATTAATATTAGGGTTTACTCAATATAATTCAAGTGAAATGTGGGTTTACTCATGCTCCATGTGAAATGGTCCTTGGATCTTGCTACTATCATGACAATGTTTATTTCCACATTTTAATGATATGATAATCAAGGAATATAATCCCTTTATGTTCATGTTTATCTTGTGCTACATTGATAATCATTTTTCATTACATGTAGTATATTATTCATTTTATTAATTGTTTACTTCATTACTGGGCTTATAGCTCACCCTTTTCTAATGAATGTCCTCAGGTTATCCCTTGCAATGTAAAGTACGAAAGAATGTTGGGGTTATGTAAACTAATTTTTCAATAAAGATGTGAATTTAATGTTTTATTTTGTTATGTAATGTTCCTAATCCCAAAATAAACTAGATATCTTGGCCTTCTATATTGTAACAAGTTAAATATTTAGGTAATAAAATATGTCTAAGTGTGTTACAAAGAGCAGGGTTGATATAGTTGGTATCATGGGAAAGGTTTACTTAATTTTGGGATTATGATTAGAAAATACTAGTGAAAGCCTTAGGGAAAACACTAATAATAATAAAAACATCCCTAAATTTTGTGGAGTATTGAGTAAGTTTTTTATCAAGAAAATACATCCCTATCTGGATACAATTATGTTGAGGCGGCTCTAGCAAAGATGTATCATGGGGTAAAACTCGAAAACGCCGCTTTAAGATATACTTGAATGGGAATTGGTGCATTACTATGGGCCTGGCTGCACTCTTTGTTATGACACTCCCAGTGGATATTATTTGGTAAATTCAAAATATTAGTATGAAATTTTCTTAAGGGAATAAAAAAATTACCATAAGAATATATATTGGGAATTAGATCATGGATAATGTAGATAAAAGCTGATAAATTCATGAGTTAAAGAAATAAATGTAATTTATAAGTCATATGATTTTGTCCTTTTATTAAACTTTATGTGTTACCCCTAAAATTACATTTATTCCATCCAATGTATAATAATAGGAGGATTCAGGGTAACAGATAATGCAAAGATCAATGTGTTAAATGCTCTAATGAGATTCCCAATACAATGCGAGTGGGAGTCATGAAATCTGTCACAATAATCTCTCAATTAACTCAATATTTGAATAGAAATATGGGCCACGAGGAACACTCCACCCCCATAATGAAGAACAAGTATCCATAGAGAGATTCATGAGACAATGGACTCCTACTTTTAATGGATAATCTAAACCCTCAATCACCGAAAAATGGATAAACTATATTGAGAAGATCTTTCCATCTTTCAATGTTATGAAAAAGAGAATGTACTTATTATAGCTTATCGTATGGAGGGTAAATCTAGTAAATGGAGGAAATTGTTCAAGAATACAAATCCCGAGGAGGATATCGTGGTGCTGGATGGGAAGGATATATGGAAAATGTTTTTTGATAAATATTTTCCTTGCACCCTCTGACTTAAGATGGAAAGGGAGTTCCGTTCCCCCATGAAAAAAGTCAATGAAATCATTGGAGAGTACCTAGAAAAATTTACAAGGATTGCATGATATGCCTTCGTATTTTTTATTACCCTAAAATTCAAGCATGAATGCTTCTTTAATGGGATAAAACTTATCTTATGGAAATCCACAGTGATCCCTAAATTTGAAAGCTATTAAAAAAATTTATTGTTGTTCCCTCAAATTCTAAATGGAGATCAGATAATCTTAGGGGTGTCATGGGGATAAGAATCATATGATGGACTTTAATTTTGGTGGTTTGATGGATAAATCATATGGTGCTATGATAATCCTACACCCCACATTCCAATGGTGCAGAATGAAGCACCCCACAGATTTCCTGATAGGGAAGAGAAAATGCTCTAGGTTTTGAAGATAAGGGCACCTAGATCTTAACTATTATCAAGAAAAACCCACGACTATGGAAGGGGAAAGGAACACCCCATTTTACACTCAACTTGTTTTTTATTTCTTCAACTACAACGAACTAGGGCCCTTTTCCAACCAATTCCCTAATCCAAGGGTTTTCAGAGGCAACCAACAACCTCCAAGACAACAAGTGTGTTCTTTTTTCCATCACTACTGCCAAATTAAATCCTTAAAACGATGTGGTGACTGGTATGCTAGTTATTCATTCAAGAATAGAAAACATAATTTTTGATTCTACATCTATACATTCTTTTATATCCCAAGTGTTTAGAAGAACAATCCCAATACAACCAAAATCCATGAAGGTAATGATTTCGTTGAGTATTGAATTTTTTTAAATCATTGCATCCCATGAATATAACTCCTCCCCTATCATAATTAGTGGAATGAACATACCAGTGAAAACCATCATACTCCCTTTATTGGAATTTGATGCAACTCCTGGCAGGGATTTCCTATCTCTATATAGAGCCAACAAAAATTTCCATGAGAGGTAAATCACTCTCCATATGGAAAATCGACCCCTGATTTTATACAAGTTCAAGGAGGAGGATGAATATTATTTAGCATCATTATCTCATGCGAGGATATTACTGAACATTGAGCTTGTGTATCTCTCTCAGATGATTGATTCTAAGGAAACAACTTTCCTTGAAGACATTCCTATTGTGATGGAATTTGCTGTAGTGTTTCCTGAGGAAATTCATGGTCTTCCACCTAGAAGAGATGTTGAATTATAAATTGATCTTATACCTAGGTAATTTCAAATATCCAACACTCTATATAGAATAGTTGTTGTGGATCATGAGGAGTTGAAGAAACATATATAAGAGAATCTTGATAAAGGGTTTATATGACCAAGTGCTTCACTCTGGGGTTCACCAGTCCTCTTTATCAAGAAGATGTATGGGTCAATGCACCTTTTCATTAATTATCACGAGATAAAAAATCACGATAAAGAACAACTATCATCTATCACGAATTGAATACTTCTTTGATCAACTATGTGGAGCACAATACTTCACAAAGGTTGATCTGCGGTCGGGATATTATCATGTAAAGGTGACAACGGAGGATATCCTGAAGACTACTTTTAAAACAAGATACTTTCACTGTGAATTCATATTAATCCCTTTCATACACACTAATACTCCAAAAATCTTTATGGACGTAATGAAAAGTATATTTAGAGATTACCTCGAAAAATTTTTGGAAATCTTCACAGGAAATATTTTAATATACTCCAAAACCAAGGAGGTGCATGAGGAGAATTTAGGAACTATACTAGAGACCTTGAGAAAGGAGAAGCTCTCTGAAAAGTATAGGGATTGTGAGTTCTGGTTTAAGGATGTCACATTCTACGGTCATATCATTAAATGAAATGTGATATATGTACATCCCTCCATGATAGCTACAACAAAGGGATGACCGAGACCAACATCATTAACTGATATCTGTAACATTTGTGGGTTAGCTGGATATTGTCTCTAATTTGTGAGAAATTTATAATGAATGGAAACCCCTATTACTAATCTAACTCGAAAATGGAGTCATGTTTTATTGGAGTGATGAATTAAAAGAGAGAATCAAAGAGTTAAAAAGGAGTCTTGTCATTGTGCTCGTGCACACGTAACCCACATGAGGATAAATGTTTTGGGTATTTGGTGATGCTTCGATGAAGGGACTAGGATGTGTGTTGATGAAAAATGAAAATTCATTGCCTACGCTTCATGGAAAATGAAATTTCATGAGAAAAACAATCCAACACATTATTTGGAGTTAGCTGTAGTAATATTTTATTTGAAGATTTGTTTACATTACCTCTTTAGGGATAAGTGTGAAATATACAAGGATGACAAAAGCCTCAAGTATATATTAACACAGAAAGAGTTGAACATGAACTAATGAAGATGGTTAGAGATAATCAATGACTATAACTGCTCAATCCATTACACCCTAGTAAAGTGAACAACGTGGAAGATGCTCTAAGTAGAAAGGACCCAGTGATTCTATCATTAATGATATTTGAAAAGGATCTAATTTTATTAGATTAGATGAAGATCGAAATTTGAATTAAAAATAAGGGAACATCGTCAATCCTTTCACAAATTATTGCTCAACCATCTCATTTAGAAATGTTAAATGTTTCCCAAATAGTTGATTGGGGAATTTAGAAGAACGTGGAAACTATTAAGAAAGAATAAATCCTCAGAGATCAATGTTAATAAAGACTAAATTGTGAGATTTGGGACAAGACTATGTGTTACATCAAATCCAGAGTTAAGGAAATAACTTTTGGATGATGCACACAATTCAAATTTATCCATTCTCCCAGGAAACACAAAGATGTTTCGTTATATCTGTGATCATTATTGAAAGGATAAAATAAATAACGTGATCACCGAGTATACATCAAAGTGTGTGGTACGTATGATGGTGAAGGATAGGAGATAGAAGTAAAAGGGGATGATGCATCCATTACACATACCTAGATGGAAATGGGGGAACATCACAATGGACTTTGTCACCAGACGGTCGATGTTATCCAATGTAAACAATTATATCTAGGTTCTTGTTAATCATATTACAAAGACTAAAAACATCGTTGAAATTACAGATGATTTCTCATTGGATCAACTAGAACAGATATATATCAAATTTTCGGTAAGATTTTTTTGAGTGGCACTATCGATTGTATCCTCTCATGATCCAAGATTCACATCTATGTTTTGGAAGAGTATTTAACATGATAGTGATACTGAGCCAAACATCTGTACGACTTATCATCCTCAAACTGATGGAAAATCAATTTATACTATCCTAACACTTGAGGACATGTTGCCGGAATTATCAATGAACTTTAAAGGAGGATGGGATAATCATCTCCCTCTAGTTGAGTTCTCTTAAAACAATAGTTTCCACTCGAGAATCTGAATGCCACCCTATAAATCCCTTTATGGGAAGAAATGCAGAACCCCCGCATTTTGGGATGATGTTGGGGAGGTAAAATTACAATCTCTAGAAATGGTTGAAGAAATAGTGCAGAAGGTTTAGACTATCCAACACCACATTAAAGCTGCATAGAGTTTACAAAAGAGATATGATGATAATCGTCGACAAGTCCTATAGATTATTGTCGGAGACATGGTATTTCTCTGCATATCACCATGGAATAAGGTTATGAGATTTGGGAAGAAGGGAAAGCTTAGTACAAGGTACGTAGACCCTTTTGAGATCCTTGATCACATTGGAGTAGTGGACTATTGACTAGAACTCCCACCAAACCTATCTAAAATACATGATGTATTCCATGTATCACTGATGAAGAAGTACATACCAAACCCATCGCATGTACTCAATCCTGAGGTGGTACGATTTTAGAATGACCTCTCTTATTTACAAAAGCCTGTGAAGATCTTAGATCATAGGGAGAATGTTCAAGAAAATAAGACAATACCCTTCATCAAGTTGTCGTGGTGAAACAAAATTTCTATAGAAGAAATGTAGGAATCATAGGATGTGATAAATCAAAGAATCCCACATCTATTTTAGTGTGGGAAAATAAAATTTAGAGGGATAAATTTCTTAAAGGGGAATATTGTAACGACCCAAACATTTATTAATGAAAATTCCACTTGATCTAATTAAATTACTTATTATGTAAAATGGTTATATAACATATGAAAAAATTTGGATTTATGATTTTGGATTTAAATATACGTTTAATAATTGTTATCGGTTTTAACATAGACCTTGAATATTGATCAAATGATTTTTATAAATATAGGTCATTAACCAATACAATTTACTCAAACAAAGGAAGAAATTGCCTCATCTAGTAGAATTTCTCCATATGAAGACCATTTTTCCGACCTTGTAATGGAGGTGGAGTCATTGGGAATCTCTCTTGAACAATACCATGCGGAGCATCAACATGATATGCTCTAATGGAACCGCATACAGGAGTAGTGGAAGTTGATAGAGATTACCACACAAGAGATGTTATCCAAGACACCCAAAAGCCTTTCACCATCACACACCTTACCCTTCAGTATTATGTGAGTGTTATAAGGTTTTATGTAACAAGACCTCATCAATATGATTATATTAATTATTTTGGTATATAATAAATAGTATATATTCATTTTTTTATTGTTACATTGTAAATAGTTTTTAAAGAACTAATAGTATTTTTAGATAATATTAAACAAAGAAAATATTTTGATGATTTAATGGAATTATGAATTAAATAATATTTTACCCAAATATTTTCACTAAATTCTGATTGGTTATATACAAATTATCAAATAATGTTTATAAATAGAATTGTGATTTTTATTAAGGTTTGAAAGATTTTTTTGTCCAAACCCATGAATTTTTAACAAATTTGGGTTTTTATATGGAAATTAGATATTCAAATATTTAAGAAATTATTTTTATAAAATTAATATTATTTTTTGAATCAAGATATATAAATTATCCAATGGTGATTTATTCATAATTTTGTGATACAGTATAATTTTGGATACTAATTAAATACTGTTTAATTTTATAATATGTTGTTTGACATCATAATGAACCAATAGTGACATAATAAAATAATAAAAATGAGTGGTTTGTCCAATATATGTTTTAATATTAAAATAATCTTATTTTAGTTTTTTTAATTTCATTTCAATGCTTTAGTGGACCCACCAATACTTATAAAACATTTTATCTTTTTAAATTTATTTCCTTGAGAGTTTGACTTCCATGCACATAAGCCAACCTAATATTTTATGAAGTTCTGCCATTGGAATTATTAAATATTTTTTCCAATACCCTTTGGAAAAACACATGTGAAATACCTTGTTATGGTTTCTGATTTTTATTAGTTTAATGTGTTGTGCCCCAAACCTAAATAATAAAGAATTACATCTCTTTTCCTATATAAAAACACCCATGTTCCCACTTCCTCTTCACTCAATGCCTTTGGAGATCAACCAAACTCTTTCATCATATCTATATAATCCTACCAAGGCACCCTATTCTCTGAAGAATCCTCTTTAAGGCCCCTCCCAAGCCTTTTGGATCACACTTCTAAATAAGGAATTCATTCCATTCTTATTTTTATCCAGGATTCATTATGTTGTAATACCCTTTTAAATTCAATTAAAAATGTTGGGGTATGATTTTTCACCTACATTATATTAAACTAACTATTTTTTAAATGATTATAGACCTATTTGTATCTTACTAATGCCTCCCATGTATACTTGTTACCATGCTGAATTTCTGTAAGGAATTTCTCTATTCTCATTCACATTCAAGAAATTATTTGATATTATGGATCGTAATTCCATTAAATTTGATGGGACATATATCTATATAAACCCATTACAGTCCATTTAATATACATATTATGAGACACCCCTTTTACATTTATCAACAATTTTTATGAATTCTTATTTCACGCCGTTATGCTGCCGAAATTGCACCACTATTTTTCTCAAGCCAAAGTCATTGTGTAGTGAATACCATACCCATTTCTCTATCAAGGGGATTCAACATTATGAAAATTTAAATATTGATTATATAGTTTCACGTATTAATTACACATTACATTATCTTGGAATAAATGATGATTTTTAATGAATCCATGTTGTATGATCTATGTGGAACACTTATGCATGAAAGGAAATGTTTAAGAATGGTGTGCCCTCAAAGCGCTCAAATGCATTGGGTAATGATTAGTATCATGATACATAATGTGAAATTAGTGTTAAATCATTTTAATTCTTGTGATATGAGGGTTTACTCATTTTCCATGTCCTATGATCCTTGGCTCATGCTAATATCTTATTAAATATAGTTACCACATTTCATGTTTATAATAATCATGTTATATCATGCCATTATTTCCATGTTTCCCTTGTGCCCCATTGGTATGCCTATAGCCTCACATGTACGATATTTGTCTTGTTATTCCTTTATTAATCCCTTACTGGTCATATAGATCACTCATTTCTTATGTATGTCCTTAGGTTATCCCATGTAATACTATGTACGAAGGAATGTTGTGGTCATGTAAAACAAGCTTTCAATAAAGATGTGTATTTTGTGTTTTAAATTGTTATGTATTGTTCCTAATGCCCAAATAAAATTGACCTCTCGATCTAATATATTGTATAATGTGATGTTTTTATGAAATAAAATATGCTTATATGTGTAATAAGGAGCAGGGTTGTTATTGAGAATCAGAGCTCACAATTTATTTTATTTATTTTTCCCAGATTATGGAAGAAATTTATAATGAATTTAATTTCCATGAATGTATAATGTTATGAAAATATAGAAGAAGACTACATATATCATTTATGGACATGTTTCTTTTATACCCTATTTCAAATTTTACTATTACTTTACGATCCTAAAATGTATCTTTATGTAATGAAATGGATATTATTTTAAAAATATGTAACATTTATGTATGAGAAGTTTGATTCATTATTGTTGGAATTAATATATTTGTTTTGTTAATATTTAGAAAATTAGATTAGAAATCATTAGTGATACCCATAGGGATATTTATAGGTAAATGTATAAGAATATGTCTACGAATCATTCAAATTATATTAAAATGACAATGAATTTTTTTAAAATGATAGGATGAGTTGTTTCATAGAAATTACAATTTATCTAGATACTAAATGAGTATTTAAATCTGGAACATAGGTACCTAGTGATAATATCTCAAAATATGGTGCATTGATATACACAATATTGTCACCTAGTAATGTAAAAAGTCTCTTTTTTCACATGTGGTTTAACACTATCAGTGGACATTCTCGTGAAATGTACGAAGAAATACAAAAAAAAATGAAACATGTAAATATTTACAATGCATTTCCTTGTAAAATCCAATGGGGAAATAAACTAAAAAGAATTTTTCATGTTATATATATCATAAAAGTTATTTTTATGATATTTCAGCTTTACATTATGATTCTTGTTTCTTAGAATACTATTCTCTGTATTAGTAAATGATGTGACCGAGAAAGAATCTTGTTGACACTAAAAAAAGTTAAAATTTATTTATAATGAGAAAAATAATTTATATTGACCTGATAGAATTATAATTGGGATTGTGCCAAATCAATAACCATGATATTTTATTTATAATGTGAATATAATTGAGATTCTAAATGAATTCAATAAGAGGAATATAATCTTTTTTGAATGTCTATGTGTTTATGAATAAAAAGGAAAATAAGATTCTTCATTATTTAGGTAATAATAAAAGAAAAATCACAATGAATAATACAAAAACTCATTGATATGATGTTATCATTTTTGAAAAGTTTGTAATAGAGTTTTCAATTTTAGAGGTGTTTGATTTCTTATATGTGGGTAACATGGTCATTATCCAAGTCAACTCAATACAATAATAATTAACCTATATAAAAATTAGGGACCTATTCTATTTCAATTATTGAACTGGAAGCATTGATGTGTCCATGTATTGTGATTCAAGTATTATATTATGGGATTATTTTTATAAAAAAGGTATTTTGGTTGTATGAAACATAATACATATATGTATTGTTTTATTTTGGGAAGAATATATGAACCCATGTAGTATTACCCTAAGAGAAATATATGCCATCATGAGACTATGACATTACGGTATATTATATGTTCAAATTCATAGAAACATATTTTCAATAATAATGGGATGGGATGTTCTCACGATTAAGTGTATATTTGGATAAATTTATTGAAAAAACATTTTATTTTATAATTTTTTGTGAAAATGTTATTTGAAGATGAATTACCTTTTATAGACATGTGATAAAAGTTATTGGCATCTTTTGTGGTTTATATTATAATTGATGTAATTTTAATTTTTGGTTATTACAATTTTGAAACTTTTTTACTAATATTGTTTGGAAAAAGGATAACTCGCATGCTGAAAAATGACTTGTATCACCCAAAACAATCACGGTTCTTGAACCCACAACCTATGGATGACTAGGGTATAACAATTCCCACTGACATGCACGAAATATTATTTATGGTGGGCCAACATATAGAAGGATATTTCTAGGTATGTTTATCGATAGCTAGTATGTCATACAATTAATTCTAGGAGACAATGTTTTACATGGATACTAAACCATTATCCTTACATGAATCGTAATAGTAAGACATCATAATTGGTTTTTTCATTGGACTTCCATAATCATAAAAAGTTAGTACTGATATGTGGGTTGTATTCAATGACCTTATAAAGTCATCTAACATTATCTGTTATATATAATAGTTCCCATTGGTTAATATTTACTAGATTTATTTTATGGGAGGTTTAATTTTCTACAGAGTATAACCATCACTTTTTTCAAATCAACACCCATGATTTTCCTCAATTTTCTATAGAAGTCTCCCACATACTCGATATACGGAGTTCTGTTTCATCACTACAAGTCATATCAAGATAGAAAATTAGTTTGTGAGAACAATTAAAACCCTAGGTGATATTCCAAGATATTGGTCTACGTATTTCACATGTTTTTAGTATCAACGCAATCCTATAGATGAAATTGTATATCATATTGTATTTTACTCCAGAATTTAAATGGCATCATATGAATCACTCTATGGAAAAATATAAAGAACAATAATGTATTTCAATTTAGTAGTAGAAATAATTATATTGGGACATTAGATATCTAATTAAATGGTATAAAATGTTAGTACTATTTTTCAAAAAATAAGGGCCACACAATATCAGCAGATATGTTCTGTTGATTATATTTGATGCTATCATGAATTTAATGATAATTAAATAAAATCATATGATTTTTTCTATGAAAAATGCCGGTAATTCTATGATCTTGGTATATAAGTCCCTTTTAAATACATGATCATACCCAGAAAGTATCTTATAGTTTGGAAATTGTTTCAAACAACTCTTATATTTGTAATTTCATTCATGTTTACTCATGAATATGTACATACCCAATCCATCAGATATATTTATCCTAGTTTCCATACCAGTATAGAATGATCTATCTTATGTGGAATAATAGTTAAAGAACTTGGATTTTATATAGAATGTGATATGAAAAAATACCACACATCTAGTCAATGTTTTTTTTTTGAAAAAACTACAATCATTAGGAAGCAATATTTGATCCAACACATTTAATGAGGAAGAAGAATCCACATTTGTTAGTACCAAAATCACAAATTTCATGGGAGAAAATAATTTTATTGGGGGTAAAATATAACTCCTGGATATTTTTTAAAGAATTTTATTCAAATAAATGAATTATTTCAATATTTTTTGGTATACATAACATGGATTTTAACATGGGTTTCACAAAATATTTATTTAATCTTGGTTTACAAGAAACAATGAATTTAAACGATACATGACACACAAGTAAATATTATTATTTAATAATATAGTTATCACTTAACCATTGTAATGAACATTATGAATAAGATTAAATATATTATCAAAATTTTGGGGTCAAAATTGTTTTCAAAACGAGATCTTTGGTGACTAATTAAATTATAAATGAAAATAAAAACAATTGGAAAAGAAATTAATTTTTTTTATTTTTATAAAAAAATAAATTTTAACACCTTAAATTAAATAAATAAGTTTTTGTGAATGATTTTATCGTAATTTTTATATATTATATATTAATAAAATATTTAACATTTATATTATTTCTTTTCATTGAATAATTTAAAATAAATCTATTTTTATTTTTAAAAATTATTTTATTCTAAAAATAGTTTTTTCTTGTTCTCACACATTTTCTATAACTAATGTTTTTGACATATAAAAAATAATTTTAATAAATTAATTTCGTTTTTGAAATAATGATTTAAAATTTATATTAGGATGAATTTATTAGAATTTTAAGATAAGGTAAATTTTTAATATTGAAAAAGACTGGTTTTTATTAAGAATTGTTATTTATTTTAAAGTGCTTCAAAACATAAATATTTTACTAATATGTTTTTTAAAATTATATTGGTTAAATTATTTTTATATTATTACAATTTATCTCATTTAAATAAATTTTATATTGAAATTTCTGGAAAAAAATCCTCTTAAGCATTTGATCATTTTCTCTATGGAGAACTGCTTTATCGTCAAATCTATGAGATTATTGTTAAATTAACATTATGTACTAATTTGAATGGAATTAGTAGAAATTGATTCCATATTTTTAATTATAGTAATTAATTATAATTATAACGATACAAATAATACCTATCCATATCTTATATTATAAATATTGAAAAAAAATTACTATGTTTATGGTAGAAGTATGATTAATAGTTGTTAAACAAAAAAGATAATTGTTATAAACGTAAAAAAAATTATACAAATTAAATTTAATGGGATCATTTATTGCTTATATCTAATAGTTTATATAATGTAAAATATATTTTCTTTTTTTGTTTGAAAAAAACATATGTACACATTTTTTTGTTAAACTATTACAAGGGAGACACTCAATTCACTAATAAAATCCCATGAAATCTATGATAAAATTATCATATCCATAACAAATTTCTTAGGAAAATAAATAAAATTCATAAATTCATTATTACCTAATATAATCAAAAAATTCTTATATTTTTCATAAATATATAATCTGAAGCCTTTTGAGGTAATGAAAAAGTGGTTTTATGAAGAAGAGATAATGTCTATAACTGAGTGATTTAATATATTTATTCATCCACCTCCAATAATCATTATTAAAACGTGATGATATGATAAAATAAAATTTACTAAATAAATTTATATGATATTTTATTTGATTTATATCCTATATCATTTTCTATATACATCAAATGGGTTACAACATCGTCAAACGTGTGTGTGATAGACTACCACCTCGCGAACTAATTTTATTATTTTTCGATTACCACCTCTCACATATTTATAATATATTATTTATCTTAAATATATGATATTTCATAAATTATTTATATTATTATAGAATAATTTTATAAAAATTTATTTCTTACTTTCCCTTCATTAGGAATATGATAATGTTTTTCTCGTGTCTAGTGTAATAAAACCTCGCAAAGTGATGTGATTCAATAACACTTAAAATGAAGGGAAATGAGAATGATATAATTTAATATATGTTATACGTGTCAAATAGAATAAACTATTATATGATTTTAATATATTATCTTCCTCTATTTCCTTATTTTCAAAGGCCAAAATGTAAACAACATTCTAGCATATGTACGACATATAGTCTCCATTAGCAGTGTGTTTGATTTTCTATCTCTTTCTTTTATGGATCAAACTAAATACAATTACACTGAAAATATGTGATATTTATTTCATGGTAAATTATAAAGATATTATGGAACCATGATCATTATTTGGGGACCATAAATGTCAAATCAAAACATACACAAAAAATATTGCAGCAATTTCCTGAAACACGACTTTATCATTGAATTGTTATGAAAAATGTTAAAAGGACATAAGAAAATCATAAATTAATATATATATATATATATGTATATGTATCATTATTTAATATACATATAATAAACATAAATTTATTATATATGAGTTTTTGGCAAGTATTATTGGCCTGGAAACTTATTGTATAGGATTTCTCACTCATTTTATTTACAATGATACGCGATTCATATTCACCATGTGTTTCTATTATGTGGGGTATATATATTCTATGAATTTATTTTATGATTAATATAAATATTATTATGTGGATTTACCGTCCCAATTTTATATTATTTTTTTCATAAGGTTTATGTATCGAAATTTATCAAAGAGGTATGATATTTTGGTCTCAAATTACCTTCTAAGGGACCTAAGTTAGGTAATGAAACTATCTTCATATATGAGGTGTAAATATTGACTAATATAGATCTTATATCATTAATATAATTATTTTAATTATATTATATGTTTCATTTAATAATAATAGTTCATTGGGACTACAGTTCCATGTCCCTAAAAAGTTATGATTTTAATGTTAGAATCTCATCGTTTATCCCGATTGTTCTGGATTATTATTCCAATGAATAAATAATTTGATATATCTATTATTAATCACTGTAATTTTAATATATTATTATTATTTCATGGATAAACTTGTATGAACTTTATTTTCCACTCATTATGTAATCAAAAATTCATTTTTTTTAACAAAAAACATCTTTTCAGTTGAAAACCCATTTATTTAAAACCATTTTATTTCAAAAAGTTATTAACAAATTATTTTTTTCATACTAAAATGATGTACTAATGTCAAATTTCATGGTATTTTGAATATTTTTTTAAATAAAATCAATTCAATCTTCATTTATTTTTTCAAAAACATCCCATGTGTCCTTTACCGAAAATGTGAAAGGTGTATTTTTTTACATGCATGACATGATCAAAATTTATATCAATAATTACCATTACATTCATTTTGTAACACCCCAGGTAAATAAAGAATATGAAATTTTCTTATTTATCCATATTTGTGAATAAAATATTAATATGACTTTAAAGGGGACGCTATGCTCGATGGCGTACCCAACACGCAACAACGAGTTTCTTGGGAATCTTACGTTGCACTCTAATAATAAAATAATATTATTTTAAATGGAAGTTAACATGTAGCCATTGTTTTGGAGAGAATGGATAGAAATAACTAAAATATGATTATATATGTTTTTAAATGTTTTTACATTTATCCAATAAAAGATAAAGGCTTAAAATACGGAAAGAATTCAATTTTAGGCGTATATGCCCTAGTTTTCACTAAAGGTTCACTAATCACCTTTTGATGTTGAACCATCATTAAATATAGTTTCGTTCACTCTTAAACATTCTTTTGGACCAAATAAAACTCTTATTAAGAATCAGGACATCAAAATTTACTTTGTGTAAATTTTTGGTATCTTTCCGATAAAGTTTATTTTTTTAATGAATAGTGTAAAATGTTGTATTTTAATTCAAAACCTCTTTTTAATCTAATTTATTTATATGATTAGATTATCTTTTTAATTGGTTTTAAAGTGAAAATAGAATAAATTTTTACTATTAAATCCAATAGTGGTCGTTGAAATTAATTTCACTTTGAAATCAGACATAAACCAGTGTCAATCTTTTGATACTTATTGTTTCATAAAAACACGCTATTTGTTCTGACAGTGGGAATTAATTATTAAATTAATTAATGTGACTTATATGTTTTGAATTTTGTAAAATAGAACTCATTTTTTAATTCGGAATATCAAATATAGCTTAGGGTGAATTTTTGGGATTTTTCTGAAAAACTTCAATTTTTGATGAATAGTCAAACCACTAAGTTATACTTATAAAAACTGATTTTTCCGTTTAAATGAAATTTTTCCATCTTTGTGTTTTAAATTTTTAAAATCCAACATAAATGGTTGTCATTAAGAAGTAAAATGTGGTTCAATGGGATAAAACATTTTTTTTGGTGATTAGTAACTTATTAAGTTTTTAATCGCGATTGGAGGTAATTAGTGTAGTTTAAGGTAAAAATAATGTTTTAATAATATGAAATGAACTTGACACATGTCCTAAAATCATTGGATGTGTAATTTCCGACCAATACAAGCCATGGGTCAACTTGGGGACCCCATGGAGCCACTTTGGTTGGGAAATGACATAAATAACTTTTTATTTAATGTAAAAGTAAAAATGAAACAAACATCATATGTTTTACAAAAACAATTTTTACATGCGGTTATAAAGATCATATTTTTGATTATAAATATTAATTGGAAATATAAAAATATTTCCTACATCATATTATTTTTTTATAATTTTTAGACATTAAATAAATTAAATTATTTATGACATAATAATGATGCAGCGATGACATCATTATTTGGCGATTTAAATAAAATTGAAAGATAATGTAAACTCTATGAACTACACATGTCCAAAACTTATTGTATGGGTGTATTTCGAACCCGTAACACCTTATCCACGAATTAAATCAATGTGGGACCTTTTAAAACCGATACACATTTTCAAATAAAGTAATACTTCTTACTTTCCAAAAGTGCCTCTCCTCTCCTCTTATAAAAGGCCCCCACCTCTACCTCATTTCACACACTCCTCAAGCCTTTGGCTCAGCCAAACCCTGCCCATTTACTCATTCCACATCCCTCTACTCATCCTAGAGGATTCCTTTTGGGCAGAATCCTTTCAAAGGAAGCCTTTACGATCAAATCAAAAGGAGTTACACTTTTAAAGGTAATTCATTCTCTCATGTTCATTTGTTTTAGTTTGCTTCTCCAACCCCCTAAACTCTTTTTATTTACTTATTTTGTAACACCACCAGTATCTTCAATATACTAGGATTTTGTTATAAGATTTATTCGAGCTACACTCTCACACAACTACATCAAATGGTTAAAGAACATACGGTTTCCTTGGATGGTGAAATTCTGCCTCCCGAAACGATGATTGTTCAATACTCATTTAACACCTTCAAAGGTGGCCATTATGATGTCACTATTTTTATATATGATATATAATATGTTATGTTTTACTTATGCTTCTGTATTTTTCATTTGTGTCTTACCTTTAAGGCTTCCATTATGGGTATACTCGATATCTTCATTTAAGGGAGTGCGGACTACCGCCGCCTCAAAGTGATTTGATTCGTTAAATACCATATGTGGGACGTATAAAGGATGGAACTATGATATTATATATGATATTATACTGGAATTATAATATAACTTTATATCATTATTATTCAATTCTATAAAATACGAAACAGAAATGAAAGTAGCGTTCATGCGTACGTACGGCTTACCGTCTCCATGAACGGTGCATTTCATTTCTTACCTCTAAATGATTATGTAACACTATAAATGCATGAATTTACTGGATATATATGACATATATGATATCTAAATCATGAATACAATTCTGGATATAATAAACATTTGGCCACACGAACAACATGGAATTGTAAGAAGTCCACTTTTGACTTAAGAATCAAACCTCTCTCTTAAGGAAATAGAAATTAACTCAAGTTTATTATTCAGGAGATTAAAGAACGATCGAGTCAAGTCAGACCCGAGGTAAGGGATCCTACTCCTCTCTTTCTTTTTAAGTACACACTTTTATGGCATTCCTTTTAAAGCTCATCTTTCTTGCTATTGGGATGATCTTTTATATTACACTTACTGTAATTTTTATGTTCATGTGATGAGAGACCCTATTATCTCTCATCAATCCATTTTAGAAGTTTTGAGTGGCGCCGTTAGGCTGCCGAATTTTTGTAAGAGATCTAACCTCTCTCTTTCTTTTTAAGTACTCTCATTTATGTCACTTCTTTTAAGATCCTATTTGTTATGTTGGGGGATGTTATTTTATATTCCACTTTCTATAAACTTTATGTTAATATGATGAGATACCCTGTTTGATCTCATCAATCCATTTTTGTAAGTTTTATGTGGCGTCGTTAGGGTGTCGAGTTTTCGTAAGGGATTTTTCATCTCACTTTTATTCACGTGAGATTTATGCTACATTTGCCACAAATTCCATTGTGTGGTTTATGTACTGCCCATTATTCTACTCTTTGTGTAATATACTTTCTTTTATGAGTATTTACATCAATGATATATTGTCCTTCTTTCATGGGGTGTATGTTTCGAAAGATACCCAAGTCGGTAAGGGAACCTTTCACCCTCCTCTTTTTTTAAAAGACTTCTTTTGTTGGGTCTTTTAATTTACATATTGCTATATTGGGATATGTTCTCATATATCCTTATTGATGTAAATTTTATGTCCATGTGATGAGATACACTTTTTATCTATCATCAACTCATTTTGATGTGATGCCGTTAGGCTGTCAAGGGAACTTTTTAACCCAATTTCGATTTCTTTGGGTTCAACATGTAGTCATTGAATATGTCACCCATTGAATATTTTTGAATGTCCTTTTATTGTTTTACAGTTAATATAAACTTATATTGGGTGTATTTATATTTTTCACACATATTTTTGAGATTGACTTGTCCTTAATTTAAGGATACCTTCTTTATAATGGATTTCATCACATTTGACATTTCTATTGAGACTTAATTGTTTTTATGCATCAATTAACTCTTATATGGTGTATATACTTGTCCTTTGGAATATTATATCATGAATCCATTTATTCTCATGATATTATAAAGTTCTGATTAAATGTTATTCCTCAATTATTGTATTCAAGAGTCTCTAATTTTGGTAAAAACCCTTTAACCAAAATATCGCTTTAAATGATTTAATGATTTGTTCTTATTAATATCCATGTTTTCAAAATGGTTTTAACGATTTATTTATATGGATATTAATGGTTTAAAATGTTAAAATCATCAAGGTGGTATGAGACACTTTGATTTAAAAATCTCATTATTAAATGTTCTAAATGGTTTTGGAAATGGTTTCTTTTTGAACGGATTCATTTTTTCAATATACTAAAATGATATATTGTGATTTAAATGTAGATACGTTATGTTTCCTTTATGCATGATTTATGTGATACGTTTATGTTATGGTTCTTGGGCATTATTATGAAAACGGGTGCTTCCGTGATAAACTAAGGGAGCCCGATATAGCTCTCCAATGCATTGGGTAACGCAAAGGATTGAAACGTTAAGGTTTCTCCGAAGAGATTTAGGGAATATACTGTGATGGGTATTCCAAACGTAACCAAGAGGGTTAATCCCTATGTAAGAATGTTATGAATGCCTCAAGATACCTTTATGTCTTATGTTTTCTATGATTTATTCATGGTTTGATGAGGTATGTTAAAGTACCTATGTTTTATGGGTAAAGTATGATTTCATTCTTATGTATATATGAACTCATGTTTCTTTTCCATATTTTTATAACCCTTACTGAGCTTTTTATGCTCATCCCAAGTTTTTGAAATGATTTTCATAGGTCAAGGGAAAGGTACATGATGTGGTGATAGTGTCAAGGATGTATCAAGAAAGAATCCATGTTTTATTTTCAATATGTTTCCGTTGATGGGAAGAATGAATATTTTCTTTTATGTAACCACTTTGTTTAAATTTGGAATGTAATTCAAGTTTCATGATCAAATTCTCTAAAACTCTAAACCTGAAAAGATCCTCAATGTGTAATCTTGTAATAAATCAAGATTAAGTAAGGTTTAAGGCTGGGGCCTTATAGTTGGTATCAAAGGTCGGTTTAGATAACTTTAGAGGTTTGGGTATTCTCTAAGCATAAGTGACATTACCATAATGGTTAGGATTTCAGAAAGAGTCCTAGTTTTAGATAAAGTGAATGAGTAAGTATATCTTAGTGTTTACCTTCCTCATTAGTACATGATGGTTTTGTTTATATACTCACACTGAAATTTCTGTTTTTAGTGAATGGATGGATCTCGCAGGCACCAAAGTGACAATTGGTTTGAAGGAAACTATGGTGGTTCTCTGATTAAGAGACTCGATGAAATGGGGTATTCAATGAAAAAAACTCGTGGTTATTCTAAACCAACTATCAAGGAGTCATGATCAACCACGTGAACCTTGGTATGTTCTATAATGCATCATGTACGAGATGACCAATAGATGTGGAAGTTCAGGTAATAATTAAAAAGGTAACCATTCGGCTTTATATGATCCTTACTTTTGAGGTAATTATGGGTCACTATATTTTATGATTGAAGTGAAAGGCATGAGATAAAATTTAGGTTAAATTATGTTATGGTAATTTTTGATGATTTTATCCCTTTTGGGGAATGATTTGATAATTATATAGTTTTGGAAAAAGGACAACACGTAGACCGTGTGGCTACTCGTCGCGTCGGACAATGCTGTGGGAATCGAACCCACAACCAAAGTGCGACTGGTATTTATCGCCTACCACTGGACTATGTGAAGTCCCTGGTTAGTTTGACTGATTCTCTTTAGTTATATGATTTTATGAATTAAGAGTAAGTTGATTTTGGTTTATTTATGAAAATAATTAACCTATCAAGGAGGATATGTGATTAGGTTAATTACTTTTCAATACTCACTTTAGGAGTAACTGATATTGTTTGGAGATAGATGTTACGATTTAAATTGGAAGACTATGTGACTAAATCCATAAAATATTTGGGTTTCAATCTTAGTTTGGTTTACTTTGAAGAATTTTATGGACAAATTGTTTATCAAATCGTCCTCGTTGAACTTTGGGTTTTGTTGGACAAATTTTGGAGATTAAGCATAGATTTACTTTTGATAAAGGGTTATCCTTTTCTGGATTATCAGATCTTGTACTAGCCTTTTTGGTTTTGGTTTTGGTTAAAGTCTAAATATATGGGAAGTATATAGTTCTCTTTTGTGGATTAGGTGATTCTCTAGAAGTTGATTATAGTACTCTTAATGTGAACAAGTATTTCTAAATACTCGTCTTTTGGAGAAAATATGAGTTTGTGTAAGGAATCTAATAAAAGTTGAAAGTCAACATGATAAGTGATTATGTTTCCTTATGAATAAATTACTTAATAAAAAGTAACTTAAAACAAAAATGTTGTCTATTAACTTTTCCTACTGGGGAATCGAATAACGTATAACCCATCACAAGTTTGTGATTTTCTCATGGTTAACTTCCTCCTAAACATGTTTTCTATCACTCTCCATCAGAACATGACCCTTTGCTTTTTCTTCCATGTCCATGTTTTCCTACATGTAATCCTATTATGGGTTAACTCAGGTGACCTTTGTACTTATCTTTCTTTATTTTAAAGTGATTTTTTTACCGACTCTTGTTCTGATGTGGGACTTTCAAGGATGTTTCCAAGCGCAATTTTAAAATTGCGAGGACACAATTCCCAAAAGGGGGGAAGGATGTAACACCCCAGGTAAATAAAGAATATGAAATTTTCATATTTATCCATATTTGTGAATAAAATATTAATATGACTTTAAAGGGGACGCTATGCTCGATGGCGTACCCAACATGCAACAACGAGTTTCTTGGGAATCTTACGCTGCACTCTAATAATAAAATAATATTATTTTAAATGGTAGTTAACAAGTAGCCATTGTTTTGGAGATAATGGATAGAAATAACTAAAATATGATTATATATGTTTTTAAATGTTTTTACATTTATCCAATAAAAGATAAAGGCTTAAAATACGGGAAGAATTCAATTTTAGGCGTATATGCCCTAGTTTTCACTAAAGGTTCACTTATCACCTTTTGATGTTGAACCATCATTAAATATAGTTTTTTTCACTCTTAAAAATTATTTTGGACCAAATAAAACTCTTATTAAGAATTGGGACATCAAAATTTACTTTGTGTAAATTTTTGGTATCTTTCCGATAAAGTTCATTTTTTTAATGAATAGTGTAAAATGTTGTATTTTAATTCAAAACCTCTTTTTAATCTAATTTATTTATATGATAGATTATATTTTTAATTGGTTTTAAAGTGAAATTAGAATATATTTTTACTATTAAATCCAATAGTGGTCGTTGGAATTAATTTCACTTTCAAATCAGACTTAAACCAGTGTCAATCTTTTGATACTTATTGTTTCATAAAAACATGATATTTGTTCTAACAGCGGGAATTAATTATTAAATTAATTAATGTGGCATATATGTTTTTAATTTTTTAAAATAGACTTCATTTTTGAATTTGGAATATCAAATATAGCTTAGGGTGAATGTTTGGGATTTTTCTGAAAAACTTCAATTTTTGATGAATAGTGAAACCACTAAGTGGTACTTATAAAAACTGATTTTTCCGTTTAAATGAAATTTTTCCATATTTGTGTTTTGAATTTCGAAAATCCGACATACACGGTTGTCATTAAGAAGTAAAATGTGGTTCAATGGGATAAAAATAATTTTTTTGGTGAATAGTAACTTATTAAGTTTTTAATTGCGATTAGAGGTAATTAGTGTAGTTTAAGGTAAAAATAATATTTTAATAATATGAAATGAACTTGACACTTGTCCTAACCTCATTGTCTGTGTAATGGCCGACCAAGAAATTCCATGGGTCAACTTGGGGACCCCATGGAGCCACTTCGGTTGGGAAATGACATAAATAACTTTTTATTTAATGTAAAAGTAAAAATGACACAAACATCATATGTTTTACAAAAAGCAATTTTTTACATGCGGTTAAAAAGATTGGATTTTTGATTATAAATAGTAATTGGAAAGATAAAAATATTTCCTACATTATAGTATTATTTTTATAATTTTTAGACATTAAATAAATTAAATTATTTATGACATAATAATGATGCAGCGATGACATCGTTATTTGGCGATTTAAATAAAATGGAATGATAATGTAAACTTTATGAACTACACATGTCCAAAACTTATTGGATGGGTTTATTTCGAACCCTTATCACCTTATCCACTAATTATATCAATGTGGGACCTTTTAAAATCGAAACACATTTTCAAATAAAGTAATATTTCTTACTTTCCAAAAGTGCCCCTCCTCTCCTCTTATAAAAGGCCCCCACCTCTACCTCATTTCATAGACTCCTCAAGCCTTTGGCTCGGCCAAACCCTTCCCATTTACTCTCCACACATCCCTCTCCTCATCTTAGAGGATTTAGTTTAGGTAGAATCCTTTCAAAGGAAGCCTTTAGGCTCAAATCAAAAGGAGTTACACTTTTAAAGGCAATTCCTTCTCTCATGTTCATTTGTTTTAGTTTTCTTCTCCAGCCCCCTAAACTCTTTTTATTTACTTCTTTTGAAACAACACCAGTATCCTAAATATACTAGGATGTTTTTATAAGATTTATTCGAGCTACACTCTCACAAAACTACATCAAATGGTTAAAGAACATACGGTTTCCGTGGATGGCGAAATTCTGCCTCCCGAAACGATGATTGTTCAATACTCATTTAACACCGTCAAAGGTGGCCATTATGATGTCACTATTTTTATATATGATATATAATATGTTTAGGTTTTACTTATTCTTCTGTATTTTTCATTTGTTTCTTACCTTTATGGCTTCCATTATGGGTATACGCGATATCTTCATTTAAGGGAGTGTGGACTACCGCCCCCTCAAAGTGATTTGATTCGTTAAATACCATATGTGGGACGTATAAAGTATGGAACTATGATATTATATATGATATTATACTTGAATTATAATATACCTTTATATCATTATTATTCAATTCTATAAAATACGAAAGAGAAATGAAAGTAGCGTTCATGCGTACGTATGACTTACCGTCTCCATGAACGGTGCATTTCATTTTTTACCTCTAAATGATTATGTAACATTATAAATGCATGGATTTACTGGATATATATGACATATATGATATCTACATCATGAATACAATTCTGGATATAATAAACATTTGGCCACACGAACAACATGTAATTGTAAGAAGTCCACTTTCGACTTAAGAATCAAATATCGGAAAAACAAATATTATTTACATAAATGATTACATAATGTTTATGACATGGTAATAAGTGATATAAAAGGAATAATGAACTTGAAAAAGGTTCTTACGGAAGTAGAAATTAACTCATGTTTATTATTCAGGAGATTAAAGAACGATCGAGTCAAGTCGGACCAAGGTAAGGGATCCTACTCCCCTCTTTCTTTTTAAGTACACACTTTTATGTCAATCCTTTTAAAGCTCATCTTTCTTGCTATTGGGATGATCTTTTATATTACACTTACTGTAATTTTTATTTTCATGTGATGAGAGACCCTATTCTCACTCATCAATCCATTTTGGAAGTTTTGAGTGGCGTCGTTAGGCTGCTGAATTTTTGTAAGAGACCTAACCTCTCTCTTTCTTTTTAAGTACTCTCCTTTATGTCACTTATTTTATGCTCCTATTTGTAATGTTGGGGGATGTTCTTTTATATTCCTCTTTCTATAAACTTTATGTTAATATGATGAGATACCCTGTTTGATCTCATCAATCCATTTTTGTATGTTTTATGTGGCACCGTTAGACTGCCGAGTTTTCGTAAGGGATTTTTCATCTCACTTTTATTCCCGTGAGATTTATGCTACATTTTCCACAAATTCCTATGAGTGGGGTACGTACTGCCCATTATTATACTCTTTGTTTAATATAATTTCTTTTATGAGTATTTACATCAATGATCTATTGTCCTTCTCTCATGGGGTGTATGTTTCGAAAGATACCCAAGTCGGTAAGGGAACCTTTCACCCTCCTCTTTTTTTAAAAGACTTATTTTGTTGGGTATTTTAATTTACATATTGTTATGTTGGGATATGTACTCATATATCCTTATTGATGTAAATTTTATGTCCAAGTGATGAGATACACTATTTATCTCTCATCAACTCATTTTGATGTGATGTCGTTAGGCTGTCAAGGGAACTCTTTAACCCAATTTCGATTTATTTGGGTTCAACATGTAGTCATTGAATATGTCACCCATTGAATATGTGTGAATGACCTTTTATTGTTTTACACTTAATATCCACTTATATTGGGTGTATTTATATTTTTCACACATATTTTTGAGATTGATTTGTCCTTAATTTAAGGATACCTTCTTTATAAGGGATTTCATCACATTTGACATTTCTATTGAGACTTCATTGTTGTTATGTACCAATTCACTCTTATATGGTGTATATACTGTCCTTTTGAATATTATATCATGAATCCATTTATTCTCATGATATTATAAAGTTCTGATTAAATGTTATTCCTCAATTATTGTATTCAAGAGTCTCTAATTTTGGTAAAAAACCCTTTAACCAAAATATCGCTTTAAATGTTTTAATGATTGGGTCTTATTAATATCCATGTTTTCAAAATGGTTTTAAGGATTTATTTATAACGATATTAATGGTTTAAAATGATAAAATCTTCAAGGTGGTATGGGACACTTTGATTCAAAAATATCATTATTAATTTTTTTAAATGGTTTTGGAAATGGTTTCTTTTTGAACAGATTCATTTTTTCAATATACTAAAATGATATATTGTGATTGAAATGTGGATACGTTATGTTTCCTTTATGCATGTTTTATGTGATACGTTTATGTTATGGTTCATGGGAATTATTATGAAAATGGGTGGTTCCGTGATAAACTAAGGGCGGGTGAGCCCGATATAGCTCTCCAATGCATTGGGTAACGCGAAGGATTGAAACATTAAGGTTTCTCTGAAGAGATTTAGGGAATATACTGTGATGGGTATTCCAAACGTAACCAAGAGGGTTACTCCCTACGTAAGAATGTTATGAATTCTTCAAGTTACCTTTATGTATTATGTTTTCTATGATTTATTCATGGTTTGATGAGGTATGTTAATGTACTTATGTTTTATGGGTAAAGTATGATTTCATTCTTATGTATATATGAACTCATGTTTCCTTTCCATATTTTTATAACCCTTACTGAGCTTTTTATGCTCATCCCAAGTTTTTGAAATGTTTTTCACAGGTCAAGGGAAAGGTACATGATGTGGTGATAGTGTCAAGGATGTGTCAAGAACGAATCCATGTTTTATTTTCAATATGTTTCCGTTGATGGGAAGAATGAATATTTTCTTTTATGTAACCACTTTGTTTAAATATGGAATGTAATGCAAGTTTCATGTTCTAATTCTCTAAAACTCTAAACCTGAAAAGATCTTCAATGTGTAATCTTGTAATAACTCAAGATTAAGTAAGGTTTAAGGTTGGGGCCTTATACATTTAATAATCCTTAATAACTATTTAAGGATTTTTTAAATGATATTTTTTTAAATTGGTTAATGTTTTAAAAAGTAATTTTGAAAGACAAAATCATATTTTTATCTAAAAATGTTTTAAATTATCATTAAATCATCCTTTATATTTTTTCGAGGTGACATTCAATGAAATATATTTAAATAATAGTTTATGAATTTTCATTTTAAAAAAAGATTATTTTCAAAGAAATTATATTTTCCTCAAGAAACATTCAATGTGATTATTCATTAAAAATAATTTTAGATTTAAGATGAAATCCTTTGATTTTACATATGATTTATTTTGAATATGAACCATGGTTAAAATCAGTATTTGTTTTATTTGGATGTTTTATATTTGTGATTACAAGATTTTTATGAAAACATATTCTGTCTCCACGGAAAATTTTAAGATGAAATGATAAAATGATTATGAAAACCATATGTTTTATATAGGTTATGATATGAATAAATGTATATGAAACACTTTTAATTTCATGGGATAAAATGTAATTAATGGTTTATAATATTTCAACACAAATATGTATTATTTCCATTATGTGGTGTGAGGTAACTATATTTACATCCAATTCATTAGGTAAATAAAGATATATCATGTGACAAAAAGTATTGGAATGGGGGGAAATCCAGTTAAATGAGGGTCCTTTCGACTTTTGTAGTCTTAGGAATGAACCTTGACTACTACAATTGTTTAGGGAGTGAATTCATTCCACTTTGATAGTCATGGAAATGACCCTTGGACTACTACAGAATTGAATTTCTATGGTTATTTGTTTTCCAAAAATATAGGTATTATTCCAAAGTTATGGTATCATAGTTAATGTTCTTTTATTACATTATGATTCATGTCTTATTAAATGTCATTATTTATATAATGAATAATTTTTATGATATCCAATATTAAGGGAGTGGTTCTAAAAATTTATTATAATGTTCTCATAACCTTATTCTCATGATTTTTCAAAATCACCCCACTTTACCCTTACTGAACACCTATTATTGCTCATTATTCTATTTAATTTACCATGTTTATATTTAATATTATTATGTATTATATTTTTATGAAGGGTTCTAGTTATGAATGTATTAGTGGGATATTCATATCTAACTTATGAAACAGGAATTATGAGTTCTTTTTTCTGATGGAATTGTTTATTTACGGTACTCAGGTGTGTCTTTGTGTAATGTAATTAATATTCACCAAAATGATATAATATATATGTTTTATATGTTTGGTTATTTAAAATAAGTGGACATGATATGAATTTATTTGTGTTTCTATGACCCATTTGTAATGTACCGGATTTTTCCATGTATTATTTTATTATTATATGGGAATTAATTCCAGACCAGGCTCTGAGATGGCATGTAGTTCCGAGGCCCAGTGAGCCTGAAACAAATGTTTGAATTTAATTTAATGATTAAATTACATGCGCGTGAGATGTTCCTGAAAATGTGGAATAACTCCTGAACGGGTGCTCGGATCAGAAATCAGAGGGCGCTGTTGCGTTCAGATCATCGATTTTACCTAAGGCGAGGCCTAACATCAGCATGCGCTTGTCGGTGGTGAAATCTTGTTTTAGGACGCAATAGTAATAACATATATAATAAAAATATATTTTTTTAAATCTTGTTTTTGAAGCGAGATATTTTTAAAATCTTCTCCACCAAATATATTTTATCCTCTTTAAATAGAGGCTTGCACCAGGGTCGAGGGTTACAAAACACATAACCCTAAAAACCTTTGGCGGCTCTGGAGGTCCTGGAGGAAGCCTTCCAACGCGGCGATGGTGTTCTTGACAAGTTTCTCCGGTGACGATGACTCAGCAACCGGATCTTTTCCAACAAACGCCGCGAAATCCAGGTAGGGTGTTTGTTTTTTATTTCACTTTCCCCCATTTTTGATTTCCATGATGAACACGGACTAATCCACGAACAGATTTTCCCGTGGTCAATCGTTCTTGCGGGACGAGTTCATGTGGGGATTTGAGGCTTTGATTCTAGAGATTGTTTTGGTTTTCAACCTAACGGTAGAAAACCCGGACCGTCACGAACAACGATCGAGGTTTTCCCCTCTTGTTGATTCTAGTTTTCCCCCTCGCGTTCATCGTTGCATCCTACGCATTCTTGGAGTAAATCGATCATTGCGCATTCATTTTTTTATGTAACGATCCGAAATCAAAGATCCAACATCAAGGTGACATAGCGAAGGTGTGACGGCGACAGCGGTAGATGAATCGGTGTGGTTTGGATGTTCCAGTTTTTCAGGCGTTTTCGTGCGAACGGATCAGGATGTGTTTTCAAGACCGATCGGAAGCCTGAAACCGGAGGAATCGGTTTCGTGGGGGCAGGACGACCCCAAATCCAATGTTTCGTGATGATCGTACAGCTAGATCAAAATCCAGAGGGTTAGCCGAGGCGCACAGAGGAAGACGATGCATTTGGAAAATTCCCGACTACACGCCTTGTAGAATGGGCTACACGGCGTGTGTTCATGGGTGAACGACCTGGCGTGTACTCTAGGAGTACACGGACATGGGTATGGTACAGGGCCATGGACACGTCGTGTATACCCCTCCCCGTCCAGACCCGGCCCGATACACGGGATACCCTGTGTATTCGTACAAGGTCAGGCGACACGGACACGGGCAGAGACCGTGTACGGTCACATGGCCAACGTACACAGACTGAGCCCAGACACTCGAACACGACATTTGATTTCTTCTACACTCCATGTAGTTGTTTTCTATCTGACATGTCGAATGACACATGCCAGTTACACGGGCAGTACCTAGGGTCAAGGAACACGACGTGTACTTTTCTACACGCCGTCTAGTTTGGTTTTTCACGGCTTGAACGAAGGACACAGGCCGTTTACACGGGCAGTACCTAGGGTCAACGAACACGGCATGTAACAATACTACACGCCCTGTAACTTTTTCTTCATGGAATGAGCCTCTTTTTTCTATGACATAGACTAGTTGTTAGGGTTTGTACACTTTGTAATCCCCTGAAGGTTCTGGTATAAATTCTTTTATACAAGAGTATGATCCCTTCAGCAAAACTCCCTGAATAGAGTTGTTGGAATCACCTATGTGAGACTTAGATCCAGATCCTCTATTCATTTTTGAAACCCTAGGTAGAGTTCTTGGTATCGACGTGACCAACATTACCCGGGCGTCGATCCTTTGCTTACCGGATTATCACAGACTGAGTTGTCGGAATCACCCAATGACTTGGCTGTGATCCACATCTGAGCATCTTGGTCCCAAGGTACTTGTGGAGTGTGTTCACCCGATGGTATGCTTAGTGGAATCATCGAGGTGCATATTAGTGGTCATCTCGCGATGGTTTCCTATGTATGACTACATCAGGATATTCTTGTTATATGTTAGGAAGACATATAATGTGTAGAGCTGACTGTACCTTTCTTCGTGGTATTTTCCATTATTGTTTTTCCTTTGTTGTTTTCGGGGTGTCCTACAGGGTATTGTTATACTCACCTCTGCACGGGCTTTTCCCGAATGTGTGGTGTCTTGTGCAGATGAGCGAGCCTTTGATAGGATTCTAGGAGGACCAGGACCGGATGGTGCTCAGTGAGATCAGACAGGCTGAGGTGCGTTTCATCGGCGACGAGTTGCAGTTCCAGTAACTTTCTCTACAGGTTGGACTTTGTTGTAGACTGTTTTTTGGTGGTCTTGTAATTTTCGCCCAGGGTTTAACTTTATTGTACTTTACTTCCCTATCGTACTCTGTTGGATGGGTTTTACTGTATGCATGCATCGTTTCCTTTTAGTAGTTTTTTTACTTTTAAACATTGTGGGCTTGGAGATGTGTGTGCGTGTGTACAAGTTATAGGTAATTCCTCCCATGTTAGTAGCATGCCTAACCGATGCTAGTCACCAGCCCCTGGCCTATTGGAGGCGGTCATGGGGAGTTGCGGCTCGGGCCCCACTGGGATGGGTCGTAACACATTTGTAAAATTATATTAAATTTTTATTTATTATAGTTGATGTTAGATAACATTAAAAGTATGTTGAACTGGCAGTAAGGGATTTCTTCTCAATTTCCACCCAATAGAGAAATATTTTGATTAATGGACCAATTTGTTATTACATAGTGTATATATATCATCATTAACATATTTAACATAAATATATATTTATAAAAAATTATTTTATTTTGAATTCATGTTTACAGATTCAATGGGATTGAATTTAAATGTTACCAAAGAGTTAATGATTTATATTAATATTTCAGTATTTGGGATTGTATATATTTTCAAAAAAAAGAATATTTTAATCTACCCTTAAAAAAATATTTCCAATATGAATATTTATATATTTTATTTGTTTTTATCAAACTACTCTTTTATTTTCCACATAAATAAATAACATTATCATTTAATAGAATATATAATTTTATTTATTTTATTGATTGAGTGTAATTTTCTTCCATGGAAATATTTTTTAATTTACTAATATTATATTTCAAGGAAATATTATGATATATTACAATTTTAAAAGTTTTATAAATTTTGTTTAATTTGTTTTTTAATTTATGATTTTCGATTTTATTTAAAAAATATAAAAGGAATGATCCTTTTTAACATATATGATATTAATGTATTTTCTAACATACATAAATGTTCTCATTTATTTTTTATATTCTACATTTATTACATGTTTTCATAATGAAAAATATTTAATCAATTATTATTTAAAATTTTCTATTCATTTTTATGTATTTATAAAATAGATATATTATTATTTCAAAACCTATATATCTATTGAATTAATGGTCATCATATATCTCATATTAAAATATTGGTCACTAAATTTATCTTTAAAATTATATTTCGTGAGATCTTCTTTCATTTGATAATACATTTCTCCAGAATATCTATATTCTTTGTATCATGGATATGATTTTCCCTTATACCATATACCATTTCAACATATAGTAATTTCCTTTGAGCAATATTTTTTGACTAATGAAATGTAGATATTAATTCCTCTATACTCAATATAGATATATTTAGTAAAGGATTACTGTTTATGAATTAAATTGATCATCAATAACTGGGTATTGCATTTTAAATGTAGAGAAGAATGAGTATTAGTTAATGATAACACCTCAATACATTGGTAGATCTCATAAGATAATCTAGTTGTCTAACCTGTTAAAATGGTTTTGGATGTATAGATACCAATTGATTAAAATTTATTTTTCTATGTAAATTATTGTGGGTGATATCATTATTTAATATAACATTATATAAAAATTAATCATTTCTCTTTTTGAGAATTTATTATTGATTATCCATGTGATTATTGTACTGATATTATTCATTTATGCATTACATGTTCAAGTTATTAATTAAACATCATGTGTATTCCGTGATTTTTAATTCCATACTAATTATGAATTATTTAGTTATGATAGATTCCACTATATGTAACCCTAACATATAATTTGAACTCAACCATTATTTATTTTCCTTTCCACTTGATTTGAAGAATAATATTATAAATTATATCAAGGAATCATGTATGTTTCATATACTATGTATTGTATCCTAATAGTTTTACATGATATTCGTATATGTATATTGTTCATAATGATTACTAAATTGATCAAATTTATTTATGTGATCCGTTGTATCATATATCAATAGATTAATGTAGACACCTGATTTGGGTTAAGAAAGTAGGGTTTTTTAAAAATCTAGCTATTATCAAAAACATATTTCCATGGAAACACCACCAACACTTGTCCACATTTTTTCCATTCTCTAAATACTTTTGTGTTAATTATTCCATTTAGTCCCTTTATTTAATTAAAACATTATCTTGACCATCAAATATATTTTTTCATCTATTTTAACCATTAATTTAATGAATTTACATCTCATTTATAACATTTATCTATTTAATTATAGCTAAAGCATCGCAACAAGAATAATTTTATATAAGTCCAATACTTAATTCCAACCACAATCTAGTTATAGATTTACTAATTTCAACTCACCCCACTGTATACATTCATCATTAAAAAAAGTCCCAAAACATAATCATTTCCTTTCAAATAGGCAACATCTCAAACAATTCATCTATAAATTAATATTTCATAAATCATACCAACCACTACACCACAACCAACCTAGCCTCAATAAATTACCCACCACACTACCATAAAAATACCCAATAGATACCATATCACATATCATAACCAAGAAAATATAGTAAGAAGAATCCAACATTTTACAATAAAATATATTAGGATACAATATCAAACATATTTCAATTGATGATAAATTAAAATAGGGCATTTAATTATTAGATTAAAATTTTATTTTTTTGTTTTTTGTGATTTATAAACTTAAAAGACAACATTATTTCATCTATCCAACTAAAAATGGTTTCAATGTATTGTAGGATTCTTGAAACCAATTTACAAACACATTAATAAGTATTTTAAAATATATAAGTTTTTGGTGTTAATAATATTATCAGTTTATATGATACATATTTATAATGATTTGTTCATAACTTTTTTACAATCATATTTTTTCATTGGTTATTCATGTTATTTTCTATTTGGTAAAATAACATCAGAATTTTCATCAGAATAATAATTTTCATATATTACCTTTTCCCACAAAATTCCTATCACACATAATAATAAATTTAATAATTATTAACTCATAATATTTAATTTAAATTAATAATAAATAAGTACAAATAAAAAATATAAAAGTGGTATATTAATATATAATACAGTAAAACACATCCAATTTTTTCACTAATAATAATGTTTATTTCATTTTTCTTATTTTGATTCATTCTAATCACCTAGGGAATATCAAAATCCAAATAAAAAATAATTTAACAAAAAAAATAGTGCAGTCTTGAATCCCTTTCCTTGAAATGAAATTTGAAATGGGATGTTTGAAAAGATATAGGGGGATAGAGATGATCATATCCTTGAAAAATCATAAGAAGATACTATATCCAATTTTGAGTTTCATAAATACATTATTGGGGAGAACAAAGTTTCCCAAGTTCAAAATAATTAACAAGAGACACAAAAAGGGAATTATATTTTGTTTTGAAAATTTTATAGTGATTTTCCATGATATTTCAAAAAAATCGATCCATCCACAATTTTTAAATAGTTTTAATATTAGTTGATATTATACTTCACCCACAAAAATCATTTGAATATAATAATTTTAAGTCAGTCAAATATGTAATTTATGATCATTGTAACTTGATATAAATCCTTCATTTTCTATTATTTTATTATTACATTTCATCAAAAAATTATACAAATAAAATTATAAAAGAAAACATAATTTTCATTTCAAAAAGCTATACACATGTAGTGAATATACTATAAACTATTGTGAGATAATATGTACAATTAAAAAATGTTTTCAATGATTGGAGAATGTATACATTCAAGTGAGAGATCTACCGTGATGGGAGGATGATATTTCCATCATGTGTGGGATTGGTGTTGTGACATGCCCCTAAGAGATATTTAAAACCATCATTTAACATTTATGGTAATGTTTTATCAAATTTATCTCAATTTAGAATATCAAATCCATTTATTTCCCTCATACATTAAAAAATCTAACCAAATATGACCAGAACATACCTAATGTATGGTTTAGAATATTTTTATGAAGGATGACAAAACACAAAATTAAAATCATATAGAAACCAAAATACCATGAAACAATGTGATAATTCCATTATATAGAGGGTACAACATGGTCATACCTTTACAAAGACACATAAAATCAATCATACCCTTACAAATCCAAGATTTACCTTCACCTAATGAGGAGGTTTTTCATAACTGTTATAATAACATTTTAAAAAATTATATTACAATTACATAGTCATTTAAATAATAAATATACATGACTCTGAACACCCTCTTGACACCTCTAATTCCATTTAATTTTAAAATGGAAGTATTTGAATTATCATTGAACTTATTCTATAAACCACTCAAATAAAACTTTACATGATTATTTTAAACAAAACCTATGAATAAATGGAAAATAATTTACAAAAACTACCATTTATGTTTCCTCTCTAGGATATATCTAGAATAAAAACAACAACCAACATAATATAGGAACAAGTGGAATTGATTATGTAATATAAAAAATGAAATTTTAATCTCTTTTAAGATATTTAAAAAAATAACTTTTATCAGTACAACATGATTAAAATAAATTAAATCTATTAAATGTTTTATATATTAACTATTAATTTTATAAAGATATTAGAAGATAAAAAACTCACACTTACTATTTAATCTTTCCAAATTCATTAGACCTAGCAAATCATATTCTCAAACTAGACACAACAGTTTCCAAACTAAATTTTAAAAAATCAGAAAAAACAACAAAGAGATGGTTATAGAAAATCTCACCAACAATGAATATCTATCAGCCACCCTCTAATCAATAGTTTCACTTTAATATCATGTGTATTCAATGAATATCATCAAACAAATTTGAATTAAATAAATAAAAATATACAATATCATATTTTAATGATTAATCTTTTATTCATTATAATATATATATTTTTAGTAATATAAGGACTATAGGAGTGGATGTTTTTTCGAAAAAATTACCCTGAGAATTATATTAAACATATGAAAAATAACATCAATGTACAAATATTTTGAGTAAAACACATATTTTAGAAATGATTATTTATGATTATAGATGGTTTACAAAAAAATCAACAAATAAAATAAAAAGTTTATGGAAATAATTAAAAAAATAACATATCCTGAAATTTTATTAATTTCATGATAATCATTTCAAAAAAATCATCAAATTTCAATTTCTAAAAATTTTACTTCTGGAATCCCACAAATAAAAATAGACACCTGATTTATATTCATGTATGATAACATACATACACAAATTAAGAATTCAAAAAAATTTCTTACTAAAAATTAAAAATGAATTTAAATTACATTTATTTGAATATTCTTTAACCGCTATATTTTTTTTAATAAATATAGATCATAAAAAATTATTGGAAAAAATTATATTAGTGTTCATAGAATAGATCACGTTAATATTCTTTAGATTTAGTCCTGAATTTCACAAATAAATCTATACCCTACACTATCACATGATTATATATTTTTCAAATTCTATATATTACATGGAATATAAAATTTTATTATATCACATAAATACATCAGCATCATAGAATATTGTTAATTCTAATTAAGGAAAATTGGGCCCATTATTTGAATTTTGTTAAATTTTTTATGGGTTTCCATTTTCTATAAAAGTATAAGAGAAACACATATTCTATTTAAATTGTTTTCTTAAGAAAAATTTTACTTTTAAAATTCCTGTGAGTTATTGGTTTAGTGTATTTGGTGAAAAATTATATTTATAAATTATATGACAAAACTTGTGAAAATTACTCCATATTCATATATAATTAAACTCACTTATATACATCCCATAAGATAGTGCAATAATCATAACCTTGGGTAGTAAAACATACGAAAGGGGTGAGATAAAACACCCAGTAGGGGAAAACTATGAAAATTTAATCAAGTGTTCGACCAAATGAATATAAGAAAAATTGGGTACTGGATTTATATTTTTGGAAAAAATCCTCCAAGGTGACATTACAGTTTATTTTCCTTGATTGTGATTGTTCAAATAAGGGTTTCCATTGATAGTTTTGGAGGTCCACAGATATCATAGAGTAGTAATGTTGAATAAATTACCATGAAATTGGAATTTATGATGTGTAAATGGTCTATAAAATTTGATATATAAGGTGACAATGTTTCTGAGTGTTTTCAAAATTTCTAGTGTCCAAAATTTAGAGGATGAAAATCCTTATATAGTTTTATATCTTTGAATTCTTAGTAAAAATATGGAAAAATACTGATTTTAAATAAAAATTGTTTTCATAATGTGGGTATCATGAGGGTATGAATTATCTTGAGTGGAGCATCAAGAAGGTGTAATGGTTTTATGGGAAACTATGAGACTATGTGAAGCTTCACAGACAGGAAATTCCCATGGTTCCTCATGAATTCAAGTATAATGCCAAAAAAAAATGAGAGAGTGGTGAAAAATAGGTATAATTTGGATGGAACACTTATAAATTGGCATATACACCCTTCAGATAAGTAGCGAGTCTTAATAATGATTCAATAGCTCTGGATTTGTAAATGAAATTCTTGAAGGGTGTTCTTTGGAATATTATTGTGATGAAAGATGGTTCTCCACGTATATAAGATATCACTTAAAAATTTAAGCATTGTGAAACTAATGATGATCTTGCAGGATACAACAACCAAACATAAATTCTTGAGTTTCATGAAGTATATGTGTGCTTCTCTAATGTTTTGTGATTTTTAGTGGCTTAGGGAGCATTTCTGAGTGAGGTTTCTTTATAATGGTTGGTGGAGGTCTTTGAAATTAGTTAACTTCACGAAGGTAGTAAGGATCCCAAAATGTGTTTAAAAACATTTTCCCAATGAACTGTGGTAATGTGGTATTCATTAAGAAGATAAATATAGAACATCAACATGGAATCTATATAAAACTAACGATGTATTCAATATTAATAATGAAGGGACCTATATCTCAATAAATATTTTGAGGATCCTTTCTAGAATAGTGACCAAAGAAAAAGGATGAAGGTTACACATTCCACTAGTAGTGATCTGGAGAATGAGACTCAGGGAGTGACCATTGGGAAGCCATTGAGCTATCCCTAGACCATGACAGTGTATTGATCTTGGGAATAGATACGATCTAGCTAGAACCAGAAATTTAATAAATTTGGTACCTCGGCACATTTTTTTGTATTTTCCCTAGACATAGCCCAATGGTGGTTAAGCAAGTAAAAATTAACGAGTCTTGTTCGTGATTTCATTTAAAATTAATCATTTCCACTGAAACTGTAGAGAATATTTTTTAAAAAACAAAACAAGATAAGAATAACAAGTTTTTTTATTCTATCATACACTAATTCACCACCCCCACCCCCACTATGTGGTTATTTATACTAGTTGGGAAAAAATTTGTATCAGAGTTAAAGGTTAATATCAGTCTTCCTCTCTCAAAGGTTTTAATTGAAGTTGTAAATCATAAAGGGAATGTGATCTTCAATGGGAATATTATTTAATTATAGAAGAATATTATGTAGTTCTATGACAGATATTTATTAATGGATGCCTTTACAATAGCAATCGAGGTAATTTTGGCCAGCATTTATATTGGTTCATTATCAGAATTGGAATGGAGAGAATTACATACCGACGAAAAAGGACTCAATGCTTTATAGTGAGCCATATACAATGAAAAGGTGATGTTATGTAAAAAATAACATTCTATATGGGAACACTTTCAAAATATTTGTGAGGGGACTCAAAAGAAAGATAAGAAAATATGGTCGATCTGTGGAATAAGTGTGAGGAACTCAAAATGAAACCTACTAAACATGTTGATTCCAAATTTAAATTGGTGAATATTATTTGTGGATTACATACATGGTCTCAAAGAAATTATTGATAATTTAATGATTTTTATGTGAATCTTGAGAATACTTCCCCCATGTTTCAATCAAAAAGTTCCAATGTTGGAAGATAAATATCCAATGGTTCGGAAATTTGATATATTTTATAGTAATCTTGTTTGTTGTAACATGAGGAATGATGACATTGAGTCTAGGGAAAATGGATGTATATTATGTGTCATTCAAATCCCTAACGGAGATCACTATTGTGAATAGTAAAGAATAATAAGATACAAATAAATTCATCTCATTCCTTTCATCAAATTTAGAGAGAGGAAAATGAATGTTCAAAAGGAAACATCCACTTGCATGATTTCTATGTGGAATGGTAGGAAATATTATAGCACAGTGACCCCAAAAGATTCAACCTATTGATGAGGATGAAGATTGAACTCCTTGGATGAACAATCTAGTCAATGTAAAATGTATGAATAATTTCATGAGATATTTATCCACAATGGAAAATATCCTTTCACCGGAAAATGAATATTGAGAAGAATATATGGTTGAAGGAATTCTGAAATACAATGAACATGGGGAAAATTTATGGTCGATGTTGTAGGTAGTTCCCTGAAAAGGGAAGAAAGCAATAATAATGAAGAAGTAGTAAAATTATGAGTTGCTTTTTGGCTAAATTAGAAGACAAACTCTAATAGATATATGTTTGGAGAGATAAAACAATGAAATCCAATAATGTGGATCCTAATTTCAAACATTATAAACATAAGAATGTAAAGTGGTGTCAGTGTAGAATGAAAATATTGAAAACATAAATTCTACAATTCTAGGGAGCTCAGAAAAGTTTTTTGATTATATTCATAAAATCAAAGAACAAAAAATAGAAATTGATAGTTTGAGTAATACTTGAAAAGATAAAATAAAAACAATTAAAGAAATTAAATAGGAAGTTTCCTGCCTAACATGAAGAATTATTAATGAATAAAAAAACCATCACTCTCGATACAACAATGAGAAAGAAGATCATTTTAGCAATATAAAAGGTATACGTGGTGTATAGAGGTCCAGTAAAATTGAAGAAACGACCAAACAATTTGATAAGGACTATATGTGGCTTAATCATAAATAGAACTCATTAATGGTTTATGTCATTTCTAAAGATAAAAATCCAATACAATTAATTGATTTTGAAATGAATTATAATCAAATGATTTAGGAACTAATGTAAGAAACATTAATGTAGTGTAGAAATATAGGAATGAATCCCATGTTAGATATAATTGTTGTGAAAATATGGGAAACTCACAAAATGTCTATTCAATAGAAAACATGTCCTGAAGGGAAAAAAATCAAGAGAGGTATCCATAGAGAGATCCATATTCCATTATGAAATTTTATGATAACTATTTCTAGTGTGGAGATTTTGGACTCCGGGAATGATATTTCTCATCAACATAGCAGATAAATATTCCATAGAAGACTAAATGTGGTCATATTCATCATCTCAATATATCATCAAATGTGGTGAAAATAATAAATTGTTTCTTTATATCTATGAGATGAAGTTCTTCCATATTAATTCATGGAATATCAGGATTTTCAATCCATGCCATGTAAGAATTCAACAATATGGATAAAAAATAAAAGAAATGGGAAGGTAGTGATTGAAGTGATTTTCGTTAACGCATCAGATCGTTATGGTGTATGAATCACTAATAGTGGATGCACATCTCATATGATAGGTAATAAAGATATATTATTGGTATAAAATCTAATAAGGATGGTGTTTTCAAATTTTGAAATAATGACAGAATGATGATGATTTTCTTAAGGAGATCTATATTTTAGGGTGATGAAATATGATGTGATGATTTCTTAGTTTTTGATGGTCTCAGTCACAAATTTCATAGTATTTGTGAACTATTTGACTTTGTTCATTCTGTATGATTTTTTATGAAAATGTGTATCTTCAAATTAAGAGATTGTGATTATATTCTATATATACAAATAATTATGGGGAATTTATACCTTTTGAGTGAAGAGAATGATTTTTTCTTTTTGTAAAAATAGGATTAAAATTATTATGACATAAACCAATTGGACATCTATTCAAACTATCCCTGGATGACCTGTTCAAATGTAACGCAGCTCGAGATCTCCCTAATCTATCACATTATCATACTCAAACATGTGTTTCATGACAATAAGGGATGATCATTATAAATACATACAAGGGAAGAAGAGAGAAAGTCACCCACAATTTTTGAATTTGTGCACACTGATGTAGGTGGACATATCTCACCATGATTAATTGATGGGAATAGGTATTACATTATTTTCATTGGGAATTTTAGAAGGATGGTGAGGGTATATGTCATTTCCTAGAATTTTGATGTGTTCAGATTCATAAAATAGTACCTGAGGGGATCTAAAATTATATATAGATACTGATAATGGTATGGAATTCCATAATAGTGATGTGAATGATTATCCAAATAAACATAACAGAAGGAACCATGTTTCAGGAATAAAAAAACCTCAACAAAATGCAGTGGTTGAGAGGATAAATCAGGTCATAAAAATGGCCAGAATAATGCTTACTAAAAAGGTCCAATAATAGAAATTATAGAAGTAAGAAGTGTTGAAATAGTACTAAATATTCAATATGAACTTTTTGGGTCTGAAAGAAAAATAAAATAGGTCGTACAAGATGTGGTTTGTAAATATAATGACACTGAAATTCTTTTCGACATTGATAAGTAAATATTTTATAGGTAATAAGGATAAAAATAGGAAATTTGAGTCATGTGAATATAAGGGGATATTTAGGGGACATTAAATATATCTAAAAAAATATAAATATTTCAAAAAGATGATTGGAAGGGTTGTTGAAATTCATTATTTCACTATAGTAGATAATGGACCGAATCATCTGCAAACACAGTGAAAAGTTTCATGATAAATGTGATAAATAAGTAAGCACCTCAAGGGGATTAGAAGTGGAAAATGATGATTCAGAATAAGATAATTATGCTTAATAAGAATAAGTAAGATATATATCTACATGAAAGATAATAATTCGAGCTGAAAGAAAAATGATAACATTATCAATTATCATATAGTGCTAGTGAAAACTATGATGATGAATACTCTATATAAATCATCCTTCATATCTCACTTATATCTTAAACGTTTTGATTATGCATAGGGTGATGAGAACATGGTTCATGAAATGAATGATGATCTTGTCAAAATAGAAATGATCTGAACATGATGAATTGATTTGATAACAACATATAATAATCTCATCGGGACTAAATGGTTTTTTCACAACAAAATGAATAAAGAGGAATCACTGATTAGAAAAAAAGAATGAGTAGTGTGAAATGTGTATTTCTAGGAAGAGGTTATTGAAGGAGATGAATGTTTTGTTTAAGAATTTCAAGGATAGGGACAATCATATTATTATTTTAAATTGTAATACAATGAATGTTCAATGTTTTCTATATGGATATCAATTTATGTTTTCTAAATAGATTTATATAGGAAGAAGTGTATAATGAGTAGATATATTATAAGTCCCCATCCATAAACATTACATAATCTGGAATTAATTTAATAAATCATATTATGGATATTTTTAGGTTTAGAGTTTTATAGAATTAGGCCATAACTATTGCATTACATCTCAAAAACTAAAAATTGGACACTTATACTCAGTATACATTTTTTCTATAAAAAAATCTTAAAGGAAATCAATAATTCTTTTCCTCATATAAATATTCTTCAGTTCTTACATTATCATACCCTACCTTATACCCTATGAGAAAATTTAAAAAACATTGGATGAGAATAAAAATCATAGTAAGGGTTATAAAATAAAAAATAAAACATTATTTCATCAATACAAACAAAACAGACGCTCTTTAACATACCTCGTGAAATCATAAGATTTATGAATAACACTTATAAATCATAAATCGCATAGGTAACTTGTGTTATAAATATGAAACATAAATTAGAGCTTTCATAGCTGCATAGGGAGTTACATTTTTAATACCCATCACAGTATATTCCCAAAATCTATAAGGATAAACTTTAAAATTTACCCCTGCCACATTACCCAACGCATTGGAGATCTATTTCAGGCTCAACATCCCTTGGGTTATCACAAAACCGCTCATATACATAAATAATTACCCAAAACCACAACATAATCATAACACATAACACAAGAATAAATGAAAGATAACATTTCCACTTTCCAGTCTCAATATATCATTTCAAGATATTGATTTAATCAATGATTTTCCAAAAAAAAAATCAAAACAATTTAAATCATTTAATAAAGAGTTTTTTTAATAAAAGTGTCCCATACCACTTTGAAACTTTTAATAGAATTAACTTTTAAAAGCATTAAAGTATATATAATTAAATAACTAAAAACAATTTGAAAATATCGACATTAATAAAAAATATTTATAAGATAAATATTTAAAACATTAAAAATGATATTTAAGTTAATGTGTTTTTTACAAAATGGGAGATGCTTGAATACAAATTATTGAGGAATAACATTAATCAAAACATTATAATACCATGAGAATAAAGAGATCCATGATATAATATGTCAAAGGTCAGTATATAAACTATATACACATGAATTAGTGTATAACAACAAATAAGTCTCAATGGAATGTAAATTGAGACAAAGTAACTTACAAAGATCATATTCTTAGATTAACGAGAAATCAATAAAAAAATTATGTGTGACAAATACGAATACACCAAATATAAATGGATATTAAGTGTAAAAAAATTAGAGTTCATTCACACATATTCATATCATGACATAATCAATAAGTATAAGTTTAACCCAAATAATTGAAATTGGGTTAAGGAGTTCTGTTATCAAAATTCAACAACTTAAAAGAGTTTTTTTAAATTATGAAAATAATTAGATGACAAGAAAAAGGCTATCTCATCACATGGAAATAAAATTTACCGTAATAAGGGTATAGAAGAACATATCCCAACATAGGAAAATGGAAATTAAATACAAGACATAAAATAAGTCTTTGTCCAAAAGAGTGTGGTTAAAGGTTCCCTTTCCGATTTGGTAACTTACAAAACATACAAAACGTGAAAGAAGGATCATACAAAGAAGATGTGAATACCGATAAATTTAATATATAAATAATAAAATCATGGGCAGTACATACATCACACAAAAGGTGATAGTGGAAAATATAGCATGAATAACACGAGAATAATAAGTGAGATGAAAACCCAAAACCGATTTGGTAACTTACGAATCATAGACCCCATGAAAGAAGGACCATACAATGACATTTTAAATACCAATAAATTAAAATATATTACACAAGTAATACAATAATGGTAAGTACATACAAAACACAAAAGGTAATAGTGGCGAACATAGCATGAATCTCATGAGAATAAAAGTGAGAAGAAACCTGCTTACCATGTTTTAATCAATCATGTCATAAGACCAAATGTTAAAAACTACCAAATGAATCAAAGAATACCATGGATATAAATATAATAATGAGAATATATATATCAAATGTCAGTACACAATACACTACATGCAATAAATAAGTGTTGCATAAGAGAAATCTCATGAAATTAAAAGTGAGATAAAAAACACATACCTCATGTCTGATATGACTCATATGTTCCATGTTCTTCATGAATAATAAAATTAAGATAATTTCTACTTCCTTAAGAAAATTTTTCAATTTTATAATTCCTTTTATATCACATATTACCATGCTATAACAATTAGTTAGTTTTTTTAGATCATATCGGTCATTTTGTCGTTGTTCAGAAATTTTGTAGAAAAACCTGTTATAATTACAAATAGTCCTTATGGTTAAAATTAAATTATCTCCAGAATGATATTAATGATTCATATATAAGATATGTCTTATATATCCAATGTATATTTATTTTATATTATTCCATATCATTTGGAGTTAAGAAATGAAACACACCGTTCATGAAGATGGTAACCTATACGTACGCATGTATGCTACTTTCATTTATATTTTGTATTTAAGAGAATGAAAACATATTAATACATAGGTATATTATAATTATATTATAATATTTATTTTATGTAATTTAATTAACTACATACTTTATATGTTCCACGTATGGTGTGAATGAGTCATATCACATTGAGGGAGCGGTAGTCCGTACTTTCTCAAATGAAATTATCTTATTTACCCATTATGGAAACCTTAATGGTATGATATAAATGAAAAATAAATAAGTATAGGTTAAATATAAATAGAATATATATCATATTGAAATAAAGATCTTTCTTAATGGAATCCATAATATTTGGTAGAATAATATTCAACAATCATTGTTTCGTGAGGCAGTAATTCATCATCAATATAAACAGTATGTTTTTCACCCATTAGACGTAGTGTCTATAAGTGTAGATTGAATCCTTCTCATATTAGAAACCAAGAATATTTAGGATAATTTCGTTTTTAAAATATAAATGAATAAAAATAATTTATGTGGTTGGAGATATAAATAAAAGAAAATAACATAAGAGAAGCTATTAGCATTAAATTAGGAAACTCCCTTTCGTTTGAACCAAAATTATTTCTTGAAATGCCTTATGCCTATGTTAAGGATTATAAGTGGAAAAGTGGGATCTTGAGATATTATATGGGTATATTTTGGATGATAGAAGGGGCCTTAGAGTTGTGAATAGTGGGTTAGTGATGACGTATTTTTATAAGGGGGAAGGGGCTCTTAAGGAATGTTTGAAAATATTATTTTATTATATAATGATTTTCATTTTCTAAAGGTCCAAAACTTATTAAAATTGATGATAAGATGACTCTTGTTCAGAATTAAATCATCCAATACGTATTGGATAGGTTTAGTATATTGTTTAAATTTTTATAATCTTATTTATTTAAATCATTCATTAATGAGTAAAAAACATCATAATTATTGCATCAGAAATATTTTGTTTATTTGGTGTCTGAAAAAAAATACCGTGATGTAGGAATTTTTTTTCTTTCAATTGAATATTTATAATATAATAGATAACTTATATAACCCCATTTAAGAATTTATTTACAAAAAGATATTTGTTTTTGTCATTTTTGTCATTACTTTAAATTAATTAATATAAAGTGTCGTTATCACTCTTAAGTTTCTCCATTGAGTCCCAAAATCCATCCTAGAATTCCAATGGTCAGAAATGTATAAACCAATAGAATTAGGACAAATGTTAGGGTAATTTAATATTATTATAATATTATTTTGATCTTGAATTACCCTATTTACCTTTAACTGAGGTAAATAAAAGTCATAAGTTACTATTCACCAGAAAATATTTTTCATCTTATTGAACCAAATTTTATGTTCTAAATACAACCATGTATGTTGGATTTTCAACATTCAATTCACAGAAGCGGTAAAATATCATTTAAATGAAATGGTCGGTTTGTTAACAAATATTGAGTGTTTTCACTATTCAGAAAAAATTGATTTTTTTCTAAAAAATACCTATAATTCATCCTATAATATATTTGATATTGAAAATTGAAAAATTAATTATATTTTAGAAAATTAAAAACAAAGAATCTGCATTAATTAAATTAAAATTAATTCTTGTTGTCAAAATGAAAATCTTGTTTTTAACAAATAATAACTATCAAACGATTCACAATTGTTTATGTCAAATTTCAAAGAGAAAATACTTCCAATGAAAAACATTGAATTAAATGGTATAAATATAATCTTATTACACATAAAAACTAATTAAAATTATAATTTATCCAAATAAATAAATTATATTAAAGGGTATTTTTGAATTAAACTACAATATTTTTCACTATTTATTTAAAAGGAATTTTATAAGAAAAATACCAATAATTTACCAAAAAAAATTTTGCTTACACAATTCTAAAGAATAATTTATTTGGTCAAATAGAACATATAAAAGTGAACAAAAAAATTTAAATAGGTTTCTCCATCAAATGTTTGTAAATCAACCTCTTAAATAATATTTGAGTATTTATGCATGAAATTAGATTCGTTCACATTTTAAGCCTCTAACATCTATTTGATAAATGTAAAAACGTTTAAGAGACTTTTTTAATCATAATATGATTAGTTCTGTTCATTTCCTCCAATACAATGACGAGGCATTAACTACCATTTAAAATAATATTAAATTATTATTTTTCAGTATGATGCAATATTGTGTGAAATGTAAGATTCAAATAAACGCGTTGTTGCATATAGGGTACGACAACAACCATTGAATCACCGTTAATGTATATTTAATATTTAGTTCACAAATATTATAAAATATTAAAATATATTCTTCTTTAATCACTTGGGATATTACATCCTTCCCTCCTTTTAGAAATTTTTTCCTATCAATTTTAAAAAATTTCATGGAAACTTCATTAAAAGTCACACATTGGAAAAAGTGTCAATAAGAATATCACATTAACATAAAAAAAGAACTAAAAAGGTCACCTGAGATAATTCAATCTATTATTTCATGAAAACATGGATTCGATGAAGAAACTAAGTGTCATGTTCTGATATAGAGTGATTGAAAACATGATTAGGAGAAATTTGACCACCATAAAATAACAATCATGTGATACATTAAACGATATTTGGTTTCCCAGTAGGAAAAGTAAATAAGAAACATTTATTTATTTGATGTTCTTTTCATAAAGTTATAGAATTTTTTTATGATATTTACTAAGGACATAAAAAAATATACATACTGTTCATGTATAGTTTCATCCTTTAATAAGTTTCTACCAAAAACTAATCTTTTCTCTAAATAACGAGTATTCATGATGACTTGTTCCCATCTGAAGTGATAGAATAAACATCTAGAGAATCACATAATCCCAAAATGATGAACTATATATTTTTCATGTCTTTATAAATTAGCCAAAACCAAAATGGTTAGTACAAGATTAGATAATCCCAAAAAATGATAATCCTTTAAAAATGAAATATTATACATAATCTCCAGAATTAAAAAAATAATACGCAATGTTCACCAAAGACCATTCAGTAGACAATTTTCCATAAAATTCATCAAATTAATCTAAACTAATATTGAAACCAAAAATTAATTAGAATTTAATCCCATAGTCTTCTACAGTAAATCATAACATTTGTCACCAAACACCATCGACTAATCTTAATGTCTCAGGCAGAAGTGTAATTAACCAAATTACATATTCTCTATGATTGGTTAATCATTTCCATAAATAAACCAAATACCCATAGAAATAGATTATTCTAATATAAAATTTAAACCATTATTATACAAATGAAATCCAACAGTATTCAATTTTCCTTATGCGTAATGTGATTCCTTAAAAGAGAGAGCATCTTCCAAAATAACCATTATCAATTAATCACCAAATATTTTTCCTATACTAAAGATATCCCATCGATCAAACATAAGTTCCCAATATAAACCAATTATTGATCTATAAAATCATTTAACTAATTTAATTACTCATACTAACCAGGGAAAACATGTGGGCCAGTGGTAGGTGATGCACCCTTGTCACCTTATTATTGTGGGTTCGATTCCCAGGGCATTGCTGGATGCGACAGGTGGTCAACCATCTTATGGGTTGTCCATTTTATAAAACATAAAAATAACACTAACATATTTTAACATAAAATGTTGTCTTATACCTATCATTTTCATCCCAACTCATTAAGACCTCAAAATATTAATGAAGGCTTATACATATAGTCATTTATTTATTTCACCTCCATATGATAAAATAAATCTATTCCCAAAAGAAAGAACATCATACATTGATCATGGTGTCATCATGGTTTCATTGTCCTATTTTTCACATAGGTAGAAAGTCCATGAATTGCAACAATGATTTATATATCCTTCAAAATCATTTTCTTCCATCATCCAAATAAATTGTGTACAACTTGGGTAATATGGGTTCTCATAGAAAAATAGTTCTGAAAAATAATCTTGTATACCATATAATTTCAAAACATATGATAAAAAATGTTTTTTATACAATAGTTAGACTATGTTTGTGTTGAAACATTAAATTAATGGCCCTTTTAAAATATCATAATAATGTTATGATTTACTAAAATTTAAAAGTAAATATAAATAGGTTGTGCAAGGTTCTCCTTTTTCAGCACCTATTTCAAAATCATAATATAGTTCAGAATATTGTCATATGGTAAAATATTTGAAAATTCCATGAAAATAGTAAACATTCTTGAAAATGTGAAAATATTGTGAAAATTTTATTTGATTAAATATGAACCCTGATCCAAAACGATGTTGAGGAATTGGGGAGGTGTTTGATATCTCAATAAACTTCGTGCAAGTGAGTTGTAATCCATAAAAAGTTTCACAATCATCTGAACAAGACTTTGAAATAATTATTGCAAGCATTTCATCAAGAAGATATTGGAATGTTTTTTGATATCATCATCCTTCCATTTGTAACTAACTTTCCTTGATCATAAAAAGTTATAAAATAAGGATTTATCTTTAAGAGTAGACGTATAGACTAACCATGTGTCTAAAAAAACTCATAATCTCTAATGTTGTTTTAGCTAACCTTTATACAAACTATAATGTCCCAGCCTTAATCATTCAATAATATTGAAATAAGTTAATAAATACCATTTAGGATCTTTTCAGGTTTAGTGTTTTAGATAATTAAGCCATTAATATTACATTACATCTGAAAAATTTTAATGTACACCCTTCAAATTTGTATCCATTTTTTCATAAAATAAAAAATAATAAAAGAAAAAAATAATTCAATACTTGATGTAAAACTTCTTAAGTTCTTCATTTCTATTAAACTAACTTATATCCTATGAATAAAATTTAGAAAACATGGGATGAGAATAAAAATCACAGTAAGGAATATAAAATAATGATATAAATTATTTTTTCATCAATACATACAAAACATCATCACTTTAACATACCATATGAAAACATAAGACGTATGAATAAAACATAAAAACTATAAATCATAAAGGTAACATGTGGAATCCATATCAAACATACATTTTATCTTTCACAGATATGTAGGGAGTTACTTTTGGAATACCCATCATAGAATATTCGAAAAATATTGTAGGAGAAACTTTAACATTTACCTCTGTCATGTTACCCAATGCATTGGAGGGCTATCTCTCACTCACCCGCCCTAGGTTTATAACGGAACAACCCATATACATAAATATATCCATGAACCATAACATAATCATAACAAATTACACAATAATAAAGGAATGAAAACATTTCCACTTTACAATCATAATATATCATTTCATGATTTTGATATAATCAATGCTTTGTCAAAACCAGTTTTAAATCCATTAAAATCATTTAATAGAGAGATTTTATAATCAAAGTGTACCATACCACTTAGAAACATTTAAGGGAATTAAAATTTTAAAACATTAATGTCCATATAATTAAATCGTTAAAACCAATTTGAATACATGGACACTAATAAGAATGATATAGAAGATAAAATATTTAAAACATTTAAAATGATATTTTTTATAAAGAGTTTTAGAGAAAATGAGAGACACATGAATACCAATAATTGAGGAATAATATTAATCAAAAAATTATAATATCATGATAACAAGTAGATATATGAAATAATATGTCAAAGGAAAGTATATACACAAAATAAAAGTGAATTGGTGTATAAAAACAAATATGTCTAAATGGAATGTAAATTGAGGCAATGTCCCTTGCAATGATCATATCATTAGATCTAGGAAAAATCAATGACATAATTATGTGTGAAAAATAAAAATAAACCAAATATAATTGGATATTATGTGTAAAATAATCATAGGTTATTCACACATATTCATCGCTTGACATAATCCTGAATTATAAGTTTAACAAAATGAATTGAAATTTGGTAAAGGAGTTCTCTTACCGAAATTAGACAGCCTAAAGGTTTTGCATTAAAATATAAAAAATAAGTTGAAGAGAGAAAAATGGGTCTCTTATCATATGTAAATAAAATGTACATCAATATGTATAGAGAAGACCATATCCCAATCTTGGAAAATGGAAATTAAAAGACATTACATAAAAGATGTTTTTGTCTAAAAGAGTGCGGTGAAAGGTTCCCTTACCGATCTGTTAACTTACAAAATATACACCCCACAAAAGATGTATCATAAAATGAAGATGTAAATACCCAATAATTAATGTATATTAATGAAATAATAAAATCATGGGCAGTACATACACCAAAAATATGAAGATAGTTTCAAATATAGCATCAATAAAATGGGAATAAAAAGTTACATCAAAACCCCTTACCGATTTGGTAACTTATGAAACATACACCCCATAAAAGAGGGATCACAAAATGACGTTTTAAAGAACCATAAATTTAATTTTGATACACATGGAATACAATTTCTGGAAGTACATACACCACCCAAAATGAAATAGTGGTGAATATTGTTTGAATCTCATGGGAATAAAAAATGAGATGAAAACCCCTTACCATGTTGTTATCAACCGAGTAGTAACAGAAAAAGTTATTAAATACAAAATTAATTATATAATACCATGAATATAAATATAATCATGATAATATATATATCAAATTTTAGTACGCATTATGCCACATGCAATAAATAAGTGGTCAACAATGGAAATCTTATGAAATTAAAGATGAGATAACAAACCCCTTACCTCATGTACGACTTGACTTGTATGTTCCCTGTTCATCCGGAATAATAGAATTATGTTAATTTCTACTTAATAAAGAAAATTTTTCAGGTTTATTATTCATTTTATAACACTTATTTCATTGTTATTACAAGTAGTTAATTATATTTGTTCATATCGTACATTTTTTCGATGTTTGGAAACATAGTCAAAAATGAACTTGTTATAATAACAAATTGTCATTATGGCCAAAATCCCATTATCTAGAGAATGATTTTCATGATTGAGATACCATATATATAATATTTATAATATTTATATGTATCTTATAACATTCCATGTCATTTGGAGTTACGAAATTAAACACACCGTTCATGGAGATGGTAAGTCGTACATACGCTGGAACGATACATTGATTTCTATTTTATATTTAATGTAATGAATACATAATAATACATAGGTATTTTATAATTCAACTATAATATGTATTTCATGTAATTTAATTAACTCCATATTTATATATTCCATGTATTTCTTGAACGAGTCGTATCACTTGGTGGGGTGGTAGTTCACACTGCCTCAAATTATATTATCATATTTACCCATTATGGAAACCATAATGGAATGTTATAAATGAAACATAAAGAAGTATAGGGACAATATAAATATAATATATATCATATGTAAATAAAAAACCATCTTAATGGCCACCATAAGAGGTTGTAGGAGAAGATTAAACAATCAACATTTCATGAGGCAGTATTTCTCCATCCGCAGAAAGAGTTTGTTCATTACCCATTAGACGGAGGTGTGTGTAAGTGTAGTTTGAATAATTACCATATAAACAACCTATTATATTGAGTATAATAGTATTTTTATAATATAATGTAATAAAAAGAGTTTAGGGGGTTGGAGCTATAAAATAAAAGAAAAGATCTTCAGAGAAGGTGTTACCTTCATATCTGGTAAAACCCTTTGATTTAAACCAAAATAAATTCTAGAATAACCTTATGCCTAAGTTAAGGATTCTAGGTCGGAGAGAGGCATCGTAATAACTTATTTTGGTGGATTCTAGACAAGAAAAGATTATTGAGAGGGTTGAGTAATGGTTTAGATGTGAGAGATTTTTATGAGGGGAGGGGGAGCTTTTTAGACATGTTTGAAAATATTATTTTACTATATAATTATTTTCGGCTTCTAAAGGTCCAAATCTTATTAAAGATGAAGATAAGATGACTCGTGTTCATAAAAAAACCATCCAATAATAATTGGACAGGTTTTGGATATTGTTTTAATCGTAATAATCTTACTTATTTAAATCATTGATTAACAAGTTAAACACTATATCATTAGAGTTTCATAAATAATTTTATTTAATAGATTTTTAAAAATTATAAAACAAATAAAATGATGTCGAGAAAATTATTATATTTAAAATGAATATTTATATTCATATAGAAAACTTATATAACCCCATGTAAAAAATTTATTTACTAAAAGATATATGTTTGTGTAATTTTTTTCATTACTTTAAATAAATTATTATAAAGTGTCATTATCACTCTTAAGTGGCTCCATGGGGTCCCAAAATCAACCCAAGGATGCCCATGGTTCGAAATGTATCTACCAGTTCAATTAGAACACTTTTTATGGAAATTTAATATTATTATAATATTATTTTTTACTATGAATTATGCTATTTACCATTAACCGTGGTAAATAAAAGTTAAATGTTACTATTCTCAAAAAGAATTATTTTCATCTTATTAAAACACATTTTACATACTCTTAACAACAATTTATTTCGGATTTTCGATATTCAATACCCAGAATTTGTATTAGTTTATTTAAATGAAAAAGTCGGTTTTTTAACAACTACATATTGTTTTCACTATTCATCAAAAATCGATTTTTTTCAGAAAAATACCCAAAATTTAGCCTGACATATATTTGATATTCCGAATTGAAAAATGATTTATATTTTACCAAATTCAAAACATAGATTTTTCATTAATTAATTTAATATTAATTCCCATTGACAAAACAAAAAAAGTGTGCTTTTTAAGAAATAATATCTTTCAAAATATTGACAATTTTTTTGTCCAATTTCAAAGTGAAATTACATCCAATGACCAAAATTGTATTAAATGGTAAAAATATAATAGAATTACACTTTGAAACAAATTAAAAATAAAATATAACTATATAAAAAAATTAAATTAATAGGAAATTCAGAATTAAAATATAGAATTTTTCACTATTCATTAAAAATTGTATTTTATCAGAAAAATACAAAAAATTTACCAATATTAAATTTAAATGTCTTGATTTTTAAAAATAATTTTATTTTGTAAAATTGAACATTTAAAAGTGACTGAAACTAAACTTAAAGATGTTTCGCCTTCAAAAGGTGATGAATTGACCTTTTAATGAATATTAGAGTATTTATTCTTCAAATTAGATTCATTCACATTTTAAGCCTCTAACACTTATTGGATAAATGTAAAAAACATTAAGAAACATGTTTAATCATAATATTTTTAGTTCTGTTCATTTCTGCCAACATAAAGGCATGGCATTAATAACAATTTGAAATAATATTTTATTATTATATTTCAGTATGACCCAACATTGTGTGCAACGTAAGATTTCAAAGAAACCCCTTATAGAGTAACAGGTAATCCATTGAACAAAGAATCCCCTTTAATGTAAGATTAATATTTAATTAAAAAAAATAAATAAATATGAAAATATATTATTTTTTATTTACATGGGATGTCACATATATGGTTTTCTCATTCATGAACATGGGAACAATGTTTTTCAACTGATGAAGTCATTATATAGGTTAGAAAAAGTGAAAATAGTGGGGTATTCAAGGCACGATAATTTTTTGATGAGGCTTGGATTATAATGTGGAGGATTTGATTAAAAAAAATTGTCAATAATTTATGTAATAATAGGATGATGGTGATGGTATAGGTTAATGACATAATCTTTTGGGGGTTAGATGAATCACAGTTTATGAAGTTTGTATAATTCATGGAAATTAAGTTCAAAATGACAACGATAGGTAAACTAATGTTTTCCCTTACTTTAAAACATACATAAAGAAGTAATATAACATTATTTTCTAAAATCTAAATAGGATAATTAGGATTCAAGAGGATTCCTAATGGACAATTATAAATAGATAAAGACTCTGGATGCTACCCAAATGAATCAATGATGATATTTTTAAGGAAAAATAGTTAATATAAAAGAATATAGTATGATAATTGAATTTGTTTTTTAATTAATAGATGCCCATCAATATTTAGTTTTTTCCACATGCCATGTTGCACGGTATCAATTTATCCCCAAGGAAAACAACTTACATGAAGTAAAATATATACTTTAGTATATTAAGGGAATGGTGGATTTTGGTTTACTATAAATGACAAATCTCAACAAGAGTAATTAGGCGTTATAGATGTAGATAGGTCTGATTCATTTGATGATAAAAAATCAAAAATAGTTGGTGGATTCTATATTAGCGGATTGGGTAATTGATAGATATGCAATGATGAAGATTAAATTTCATTTATCATAATAGATACAAAATATATATCATCTACTCTAGATTTCAAATAGTTATTATAGATGAAGAAACATCATTATTATATATTAGTTTATGTGATGTCTCTGATCAGAATCCATTTCATTAATTCAAATTAAATTAATCTAAATAAAATTACAACCTATCAAGCAATGACAAAAACATTGAAATCAATTAGTAGTTTATGAAGGAGAAGGTAGAGCCTAGATTTCCGAAGTTAGAGTATCTTCCAACATAACTATAGTTCGCAAACATTCTAACAAAGGCCATAACCAAATAAGAATTTGAAATTCATCAACAAGCTCTTAGAGTTAGTCAAATCCCCACACTTCAAAAACATTGGATATGGGACTACCTCTCCCAAATTTATTTTGTGTTTTTCCATAATGATATGATCTTTTTTCTTTACCCCAATGCATACCACAAGGAAGTGACTATAATGTTCATTAAAAATGAAGATAAATTTTGGACATAAAATAAGAGAAAATTACATCATCCTGAAATAGGAGAAGATAATATGGGGAGAATTGAAGTAGGGGAACCAAATTATATAATTCTAGAGATGATTTATCCAAGGTTATATATCAATAGAATATATAGTTCAAAATTAATGTAGTTTCATGGTTTTAGAAATAAGTGATTCAATGATTTAATTTTCATTCTACTCTTGTTACTCACATTCAGGATGGTTCATGTCGTATTAGAGTGTATGTTGATTAAATCATTGATTATTATCTAAATCATATTAATTGAATGTTGATAGAACTTGTAAGGTGATTTAAAAGGGTTTAAAAATGTGAAGAGGTGTCATCAAACCCCAAGGGGGAGATTTTTGGGAAAAATCCCTCATGGAAACAGTCTAGTGTTTTGGGGTTTACTATGTTTGTTGAAGAAGAATGTTTACAATGAAAATTATAGAGGTATAGAAATATTGTTGATTACGAATGTTGAAAACATATACATGATAATGGAATAGCCTCCCGTGAAGTGGTAAAAAAATTATGTATACAAGGTGATGCCATTTCCCAGTGTGTTCCAACAGTTTGGGGTCCAGATTTTAGGATATGGCTATCACCGTGAAAGTTGGATTCCTATAAAGGCACATAAAAAATAAGTAAAATCTTTGTGTTTCATGAAGATATTTTTCTATGGTGTTTTTTAATTGTATGGAACATCATTAGTAGATAATCACAAATGAGCAATGGTTTGACAGTAATCCCTATAACTATAAGATGCTTCGCTAACAAACAATTCTCATGCTTCATCACAAAGGAAAAAAGAATCAAGAATGAAATGTGATAGAATTAGAAAATGTTGATTAAATGTGTGGAGGATTATATAATTTGAGGAAACGTCTAAAAATATGCTTCTTCCACCCTTCAGAAAATTAGTACGGCTAAATGAAGACCATAAGCCTTAAATTTGAAAAGTTAATTCCCAAAGGGAGTTCTTGAGAAAATGTTCATGAAGAAAGGTGGTTCATGATAGACACAAATGTTGTCCAAAAATAATAAGCATATTAAATGTAATGAAGTACACGATGTCTATAATTATAAAAACAAATTTATTGAACTTGGAAATTTCAAAGTGATCTTCATAAAAATTGTGTTCATAAAAAAGGATAAGTGTCATTTTGATAAAGGTGGTTGATTAAAAAAAGGGAATTTGTGATTTTAAAAAGTGGTGAGATTCATGAAGGCATTAATTATCTTGAATGTATTTAGATTGTTTTTCTCAGTGAACTATTGTAAAGTTGTATTCATCAAGTGGATAAATGTTCAAATACAAAAGACCATCTATCTGCAATTGGGGAGTTTTTCTTTGTTGATAATTAAGGGGCCTAAAAGTCATTTAATTATTTTTGGGATCATTTAGAGAGCGCGAGAAAAGGAATATGAATAAGGTGATCCTTTCCACTATTAGTGAGACAAAGAATGTGACTCAGGGAGAGACCATTGGGAAGGTATTTATCTATCCTAAAACCATTTGATGGTAGTGATCAGGGGAATATAATTGATCTATTTCAAACCTTTAATTGGAAATGAGGCATAATTTATTTTTACATCTTTACATTGCTGTTATATTCTCCTTCAATTTATCATAGCGTGGTTGAACTAAGTAAAAATCATTTTTCCTCATGTATGATTTAATTTCTGTTCATACATTGTTATGAGAATGTGAGAGAAGAATGAATTGTTTAACGATGAACCAATATCTAAATGGGATTATATTTCAATCTGTCGTTCCATTATTAACCCCACCTATTGAGTTATTTTACCTCAATTGGATTACAATTGGTTTCAAAGATGATGGGGAATGTCATTGTTTCTCTCTTAAGGGTTTCAATTGATGTTTTCAATCATAAATGGATTCTGATCATCAATGGTAATAATTTATAGATATGGAAGAATTAGATGCCTTAATATTCTAATATTTTAAAATTGAGGTCTTTTAAATTTTGATTCCTAGAATTTCACCCAGTATTTCCATTGGTTCTTTATCAAATTATAAAAAATTGAATTGGATATTTATTCAAAAGGAATAAATGCTTTATAGGGAGATATTTTAAATACTATATATATATATGATGGTTATTTCAAGTGAATCATCACATTAAAATTGGTAAAATGTTCAAAAAATTTATGAAGATGGATCAAAATTCATAGAAGCAACGATATAGGTTCTATGGAACATGAATAAGGATCTCATAATGCACCATAATGAGTCTTTGGATGCATTATTTGACCAGGTGAGTGATATCATTGAATACATTCATGATCATGGAGATTTTATTGAGGGTGTAAATATTTTTAAGCACATATTGAGAAGACACCCACCTCCTTTCAATCTGAATGTTTTTGTACTAGAATGTAAAGATCTAAATAATTAGAAACTCGATAGCTTACAAAGTATGATTTTTTCAATTGAGATGAGAAATTATGATAATGAGTCTTTTTATAAATGGATTTCGAAATATGTGTAATTAAAATCAATGAATATGATCACTATTAAGGATAGTAAATAAGATGAATAAACAGATGAATTCTTTTCATGCGTTCTACCAAATTTTCAAATAATAACAGAAAAGTTCTATGTAAAAATTCCACATGTATGAATTCTATGGGGAATGGATTTAAATATTTCTGCTAGGTTCCAAATAAAATTTATAAATTTGATTAGGGTGCGTAAAAAATCCCATGAAGAATAATTCATCTAATTTTGAAATGTAATAACAATTTCAACTGAAATGTATTCATAAAGAATAAACTTCTTTAATAAGAAAATGAATAGTCATAAAAATATAAGGGTGAAGAGATGGAGAAATACCAAGATAATATAGTAAATGATATAGTGGTAGTTTTAGGTGGTTCCCATATAAGGGACGAATATTAAAATGTTAGTTTCATTTCTGACGTTACTCACTTTTTACCCGAGTAGTTAAACCTGATTCGAAGCAATGTGCTCGGTCTCCACCCCTTTAGGCCCTAGTAACTCGTAGCCACTATTCCCTACATGTACTTATTTCCAAATTTAAAATAATAAGGATGATGATGAATATGAATAAGTCGTAGGAAGAGATTATTTCCATACTTAATTAGAATACTCACTTGGGGATATAGATGTTTGGAGAGATAAAATGATGAAATCCAACAATTTGTCTTGTGATGAAATACATTATATGTAGAAGTATGAAGAAGATATTTTTGAGCTAAGAGATTAAATTGGTAAAAATATATTCCTCAATTCTAGGATCCCACTAAATGTTGTTGTGTACCATATAAAATCAATTAATAGAAACTATAAGTCGACAGTTTGACTAAAACTAGAAAATATCAAATAAAATGTGTGGAATATCATAAAGTGGATGTTTTCGGCCTATGATTATGTGTTAAAGATTTTGAAAAACTTTTTTCTGTTGGTACAAAATTTTGAAAATATATCATTTAACAAATAAAAAATAATTACTTTCATAATAGTGTTCTAGTAGAGTATAAGCGAACGCTTAAAAAATGATAAGGCTAGTATGGGGATTTTTCAAAACAAATGTGGTAACAGTTGATGTCTGACCATAATAACCTAACAAATGAATGAATTTAGATTTATTTAAGAATAATAACTATATTATTCATAGTTCCATAGTAAAACTAGTTCTATAGTATGGACACATAAGAATGTAACTAGCATTATATGTTGTTGTTGTGGAAAGGCAGGACACTCACCTAATGTATGTTACATATCCAAGGGGTGCTGTTGGGAATAAGGCCATCATATATAGCCATACGAAGACAAAGATACCAAAATCCCATTTCATGATTTTTATTTTAGTTTTGGAGTAAAAAAATTCATACAATGGAATTTCCCATAAACAATGTAGACATATGTGGCAAAGAAGACTAAATTTTATCATAATATTCTTCTCAATGTATCATAAAATGAGATGAAATTGAAAATTTGATTTTCATCACAATAATATGAGTTTTTTACTTCTTAAAACAAATAAGATCAACATTACCAATCCATATCAAATATGAATTCACAAACATGGTTCTAAATTAAATAAGTTGGGAAGGTTGAGGTTGCAAAGTTTTACCTTAAAGAATCATGTTGTTATTGTGCTTGGGTCATTGATAGTGGATGCACATCCCAATATCACAAGTAATAAGGATTTTTTTATAGGTATAAAATATGATATGGAGGGTTTTTAGAAATTATGAAATGCTGAAGTACTAAATATTATTGTCTCATGAAAAACCAAATTTAGGGGCAAAGAAATCAGACATGATTAGTTTAGTTATTGATGGTATTAGTCAAAACATACCAGGTTTTTGTCAACATTGTGACTTTAGGAATTCTATATATCTTACTATGAATATTTCTGTCATCTAATAATGATATGGTGATGTTTTTTGAAGGTTAAAATAATGATGTGGAATATACACTATGTGTGTGGAGATAAAAACATGTGATTTTTATCCATAGATGAGGAAAATAGTGTATAGAATATAAAAAATTGGAATCTATGCCAAAAATCCCTAGAAGGACGGGTCAAATGTAATGAAATTTAATATCCCTATAATATATTACATAATTATAATCATACAAGAGATTCATGTCGACAAGATAATATCATCAGAAAGACATACAAGGTAAAAGGAAAAACTACACAAGAGTTATTGAAATGGTGAAAATTGATGTGTGTTGAGCTATCTCACCAATATCCACTAACAAGAAGAGTTATTGCATTATTTTCATTGAGTATCTTTAATGGATGACATGTCTAAGTATTGGATACCACATGTTGGATGTGTTCAGTTTCATCAATCTTTATTAGAGGGAATCTGAAAGGATTATTTGATATTAGATCTAGATGTATCAATCTGATAATGGTATAGAATTTATAAATTGAAAAGTGGATTATTATCTTTAGAAATAGTAGATAATGAATCATGTTTTGGTGCTAATATATCCTCAATAAAATGGAGTTATTGGGAGAAGGAATCAGACAATCAATAACATGGAAAAATTTCGTCTGAAAAAGTTCAATTCAAAAATTATTGATGGAATTAGTATTGACATTGGTGTACATATCACATAGGTCATTGTTTTTTATCAAAAGAAGAAATGGTGTCATATTAATGCTGTATGGGTAGAATCCAAAACTGAAATAAATTTTTATCTTTAGAATTAATTATTTATTCTCAATAAGGAGAAGCATGAGAAATTTTAATAACATAGAGAAGAGGGGAGATTTATTAAATATATATGTAAAATATAGGAATATAAATGTTTCAACATGTGGTTTAGAATGTTTTTTGAAATTCATGATTTCAATACTAGATAGAATGAATAGAATCTTCAACAACATAGTGACCAGTTGCATGATGAAATTGATGAGGACGTAAGCCCCTTAGTGTAAATTGAAGTGGAAAATGATGATTCATTATAAGATACCTATGATGAATTGGAGGATGTCAAACCTATATATTCATGAAATCTAATGATTAAATTTTAAATAGAATGATAAATAATAATCTATGGTCATATTGGACTAGTATAGAAAAGGATGATTAAGTTTCTATTGTGAGGATCATTCCAATGTCAGCTAGAGCCCAATTTTTTTGATGAAGACACTATGATGATAACTAGGTTCAGGATATGAATAAAGTGTTTGACCAAATAGAAAAGAATAAAACATGGGAGATTAGTTTGAGACCAATAGATAAAAATGTCATTAGGAAAAAACGGGAATTTCATTATGAGATGAATGGTAATAGGGTAGTTATTCAAAACTAATATTTATTAGTGTGTAGTTGGTACTCCCAAATAGAGGGTATTATGAGAAACCATATTGATTTCTCACTCGTGAATATAAGGATAGTGTGTATTGGATGAAGATGGAATTATGTGTTTGGAAGAAAGCACCAAGAGCCTGGCATTTAAGGATTCATCAATTCTTGAGGATGATTGATTTTTAGCATGGAGGAGTTGATTACAATATATATTTCATCAATGATAATAACCAATGGATGATGATGCGGGTTAATGTCAACAAAATAATCTTTGGTGGATCAGATGAATCATTGTGCAAAATTTTTATAGAATTTATGAATTTTGAGTTTGAAATGTTGATTATTAGTGAATTTTCATTATTACATGGTTTATAGGTGACGAAAGGAAGGAAGGGAAAATTCATTTATCAATATAAATATGCTAAGGAGGTTTGTAATATTTTTAATAGACAATTCCAAGTATACGGTGACTCACGATTCTTCTAGGATGAAACTATAAAAATATGATGAATGTAAATTGATTAATGTCACCGAATATATGAGGAAAATTAGATGTTTTTTGTACTTAACATTAACAGGACCAGATATAGTTTTCTCCATATACCAAGAAGCACAGTATCAATATAGTACAAAGGAAAGATTATTTCTTTTAGTAAAATCTATACTTCATTAGATCAATGGAATAATGGATTTTAGTTTTTTTATAATGAGATATATTTGTAACTGTCATTGGCATGTATAGATGAATATGGGGATGGTTTATAAAATCAATGAAAACTGACATTAGGTGGGGAATTTTTTATTGGATGATTTTTTATTTCTTGGATAACAAATAAGAAAAATTTTGTTATCTTAAGAACCAAAAAATTCAAATATATTACAGTCACTCGTGCTTGAATTCCATTATTATGCATGAAGAAACATATTGATGATATGGGAGTTGAATTGAAGTCTTCGATTGGAATCTTTTATTATAATTCATGTTATATAAATCATAGAAAAAATCTAGTCTATCAGTCAAGTAAAGAAGATACTGAAATCATGTATCATTTTATTGAATAGAAGGGGGAGCTTGGGATTGTGATGTTGGAGTATGTGCCTATAGAACTACAGGTGGAAAACATTATGACAAATACCTTACCCAATGAAATATTTTAACTTAATAATTTATCTCTTAGTGTTAATTTGAGTCAAAAAATATTAAGAGGAGTGGATATGGGACCCCCTCCCTCCGTGGTGTGGTGTGTTTTTTCTAAATTCACTTATATGTGTTCTTTACCCCATTTCTAAACATAACTTGGCGACTTTCATGTTTTTTGAAAGATGGGTGAGAAATTGTTGATATTAATGATGAGAAAATGACTTGATAAAGTCAATGGAGAAGTTTATATGTGATGTTGTGAAGTACAAGGATTACATAATGATATGATACAATAAATAGTTGATGAAAATTTATATTTCAATAAAATATGTGCTTCAGGTTGAAATTAGTTGCATGGTTTTACAATGAAGTGATTCATTAATTATATTTTCATGTTACTCTTGTTTGTCACGCTGATCATAGATCATTTGGTCAAAGTGTGTGTGGTTAGTAAATCTTCGATTTCTATCTAAATCATAATAATTGAGCATTTTTAAAATATGGAAGAAGTGTTAATGATTATCAAAATTTTAAGAGTTTTAAATAAACCCAAAGAGCGATATTTTTGGTAAACAATCCCTTTAGGTAACATTGTAGAGTATTTGGGTTGAATGTGTTTGTTTATAAAGATGGTATCAATGGAATTTTTTGGAGGACCAAATAAATTTTTTACTAATTATATTTACTAATGATCAATTAAAAATGAATGGATCATCCCAAAGACTTTGTTTCATGAAGTTATTAATCATCGTGGGTGGAGCACTGTGACGTTGAAATGGTTTGGTGTTATGATTTGAGACTCTGAGAAGCTTCATGAATGGGAAATTCCCTTAGTTCCCCATTAAGATAGGGGAATCATGAATTAATGGGTAGAGGATCATGAAATTGTGATGAAATGGATGTAAGTTTCAAGAATCATATGAAATGCCTACAAATATGCACATACCCCTTTATAAGAGTAGTGAGGCTTAATGATGATTCTATGGTTTTTGATTCATAATGCTAATATGTGAAGGTGATTCATGAAGGGGGTTATAGAGAAAATGTTCATGATTAAAGGGACTTGAAAATGGTTATAAAAACAATCTAAAATTGTAAGTATCTAAAATGTAATGAATTTCATGAAGGTAATATCTTGATAACCGAAAGTGTTCAACATCACAAATGGTATGTGAGCGTCATGAATGTTATGTGCTTCGTTAAGCATATGTGATATTTTTTTAATAAGGATTCCTCATGAAAGATTATTGATCCTTGATAAAATAGTGTTCATATTGAAGGCATTAATAATAATCAAAATTGAATGGTTTGCCTTGGGAAATTTGGAATAGTGTTATTCATCAAGTGAATGAATGTAGAAATTCAATAGAGAATATATATATGGATGAGGTTGTATTCATTTTTGATAATTAAGGGAACTATATTTCCACAATATATATATGGATCCCTTCTATACTAGTGGTAAAATAAATTTGAAGATGGTGATCATTTCCACCAGAAGTGATCACGAGAAAGAGACTCAAAGAGTGTTCCCTAGGATGTTAGTGAGTTATCCTTAAACCTTATAAGGGTAGTGATCTTGTTAATATTAGTGATATAGCCAATACCTTGAATTGATATTGAGCCTTAGTAAATTAGTTACATCATAACATTGTAATTTTATGATCTTTATATGTATCTTAGTGTGGGTGAACCATGTGAAAGTTGTGGTGTCTTTTTTACGATTTCATTTATATTTATTCATTTTTTCGGGAAATTGAGAAAATGTGTATATTTATTTATGAATCAAGATATAAAGGGTTAGTTGTTTCATTATTTCATACACTAATTCATCTCCCACTAATTATGGTATTTAATGTAGTTTAGATAACAAATATATTATTAAAATAAACATCTAATATTTAGAGACATCCACAAGTCATGATGGAAGGGAATATAGTTACCTAAGAATATATACCATATAATATTTCTTTCCAAAAAATATACAAGTTTTATAGAGAATAAAATAGAATATAAAATAGAATTATGTAATATTCCTATGAATATGTATTCATAAAATTTTAACATAGCCTTTTTTCATTACATTATTACTTCTTCTTCTAAATTTAGACAATCTATAAAATGTTCCTAATTAATCTTGTGAACATAGCTAATCCACATATTGTTCATTATTAACCTTCTGAATGTGGCTTATCGAATTTTTGTTAATGCTATAAATAATTACATCATGATTTATAAACACCTAAATAGGCATCAGATAGTTATATAGGATGAAACTATTCATCATCCATACATATGATTTCATATTAATATCTAATCCTTCATATCTTTATAAATAACCCACAGAATAGAAATAGGTTATTTAAATATTCTAAATAGTTCAACAAAAAACAAGATGATTTAAAACCAAATAATGATCACCAGAAAAGGAGTATTTAAAAAGGTGAAAACAGTGGGGGATTTATTAACCACTACATCATATTATAATAATAATTTACAAATAGAAGAGAATCCATAGAAATTATTTTTATTAAAAACAAATTTTCATAATATCACCATAAAATGTTTTGAATTTCACATCACATGAAAATACATTGAATAAGATGATATATCATATAAAACAAATTTTCATAAAAAAGTATAACAAATATACCATGATAAGAATATTGTCTTGAAAATATGAATTTGAATGTAATAATATATGTTCCTAGTATGAAAATATAATTTTAATCTACATTGTTGAAAACCAACATTGTTGAATGTTTAATCAATCTATATTATTAAAATTAGTGAAGTGTAACATAAATTTCGATGGAGGAAAAACTATTTTAACAAAGGAATGAATTTCATTGGTGGGATGTAAAATCATGTATATAATGAAGAAACCATAAAAGGGATAATAATTATTCAATTCCATATTACATTATTTTATGAAAAAGTAGATTTCTAAAGGCAGAAATATTCTCTTTGAAGAATTCAATACATATAAAATAAGATTGAAATATAACTTAAAATCAAAAGAGGTTAGGATATTTCAATCAGCAAATATTATAATTAACCTAGAGTAAAGATGAATCAAGAAAAATATTTGAGTCCTTAAAAACCTCACTTTTATTACCACATAGTCAAATGTCATCTATCATCCTTTAATAAATATATCAATTTTAATACACAATATTATATCATTATTTATATACTAAAATTATTTATATACTTCATTTGTGAACATTTATTATTAATATGTTTGATGGTTTTCACTTTTTGTTACCATCGTGTGTTTGTAACATTAATTATTTACTACATACATTATTATTTCCATTTTGGTATGCACTCATTGTTATAATATATTTCATTAATATTTCATATAATCTAATATAATTGATGTCTTATAATAACATATAATGTTTTAATACCACTATATTATAGTCATTTCTCATTTTTGTAACATGATCTTAGTGAAAAATTTGTTTCAGGTTATTAATTGACTGTGATGGATTGCATAATAACTATAGTTATATTTTTTTGAAATCCATAAATATATTATTTATAATCAGTGCTCTATTATATTATATATTCATATAAATTATAATTTATATCCAACCATTATGATTGTTGTGAAAAACAAGATATACCATTCTTTTAAGGTAGTGGTATGTACGTATACATGGATGATTTTTTCATTTCCAATATTATTTAAGAAATGAGTAATATAGTTTATTAGTTTTGAATGTAAAACTTGTTATAAATAAAATAGTTATTTATTAAATTATATTATTGGACAATCCTTATTAAGAGGTGAAGGAAAACGCAACATGTTGTGTCATAGTGGAGGTAGTCCACATAGATGCATGATGGGAATTTTAGAATTTTATAAGGGTAATGAGAGAGGTGGTCAATGATTATTCTGCCCATTTAATTGTATTAAATATACTATAAATAATTTTTTCTTCATAAATTACATGGAGATATAAATTTGAATGGAATTTAAAAAAATTAAATGATGTTAATGAAAATAATTAAAATACATCGAGAACATCAGTTTTCTCTTTTATGGTTCGTTTGAATGTATTTTCTTAAGAAAATATTTTATTCAAATATTCTTAATAGTGAAATAAGATTATATAGGATGGAAATAATTTTTTTTTCTTGAATAAACTATAATTTTATATTGGTATTGATGGGTTGGTAAGAGGTACATATTAAAAGTTGTGACAATGGTTGTTTTGTATAATTTTAAAATTTATATAAAGGGAAAACATGTTATATAGTCAATTGGATCATAAAATAAACAATAATTTAATGGTTGGTGATATAATTCCCTGATTAGAAAAAAAAAATCTAACATGTTTCAAGCTCTTTATGCATTCAATTACTACCTAGTCCCTATATTCATTTATTATGGTAAATAGTTACTACCTTTTATAAATTAATCACTATATAAAAAATTTACATTAAAATATAATTTTGAAACAATGATTATAAATTTGGAATACAATTATATTGATTAAATTTATAAATTTGTTAAATTTTTTTTAATATAATAAAAGTGTAATGTATAAAAAAAAATTTTAAGAAAAAGTTACTCTGTTTATAAAAAATAAAATATAAGTCTGTAAATTAAAATACGTATTTTAAATGTTTATAATTTCAATTTTAGAATATAAATATTTGAAAAAAATATATTTTTTTTAATTCCTAATTATATAATAATAACAAAAAAAAGTTATTGAATCGTTATAATTCATTATTAATCTAAAAAACATTTTTTTTATAAAAATGTAAATTTTTTGCTAAGATAATTTTTAGATTATAAATTATAAAATTATTATTAAAAATTTATTCATTTATTATTTTTAAAAATAAAAAAAAATATAAAGAATAAGATCATTATTGAAAAATTATGTGTTTAAATATTAATAGATCAAAATATTATTTCATATCAATTTATAATTCAAAATATGATTATATAATATCTCATATGTAAACATATTTTAAAAGAGTTAGATTTAATATATTAGGATAAAATATATAGTACATAACAAAATAATTCATGGAAAAATGGAAAAAATACTTTTATACTAAATATGTTTTGACGAAAAACAACTAAAATCAATAATTTATATTTTAATATTGAATTATTCAGCACTATATATTTTAAGTTATTTTTTAAAATTTTACAAATGTGTTATATCATATTTTAATAATAATTATATTAATATGTATATAAAACCACAAAATATATATTAATAATATTTTAATATAGTAATTTAACATCTTTTTTATTTAAATTAAATTAAATTTAAAAATTCACAATACTTAACATTTTTATACCCATTAAATTAATGAATAAAACATATATGAGAAAACAATATTTTCAAAGACTATTTTTATAACTGTCATATTTCACATACGTATATATAACCATACTAAAAATATTACATTCACACTTCCTATTTCCATAGTTTTTATTTTAGATCACAAAAATTGTTATTTATATAGATAGCCACATTTTATTAGATGATATTAACAATAATTATAGTAGTAAATATTACTTAATTAACCCTAAGGTACCAATTTGAGATTCTTATCTTGGATATTAGAAACATAGTACCACACATACATGGTACATAATATCAAAAATATAAAACATCCAAAACACTTGAAATGATTTATTACTATCCCATCCTAGACCGTATAATGACATATTATTTCTTGGGGATAATAATCACGTTAAAGGGGTTAGCATAAAGCCTAGTAAGTGTTGTAAAATTTTGGAGAACTTCAAAAAAATAGGAATCATAAAAATAGTGAATGAATGTATAGGGACCCATCCGTAAACATTTCATAATGCTGATTTAATCCATGAATTCACATTGAGGATATTTTAGGGTTTACAAATTTATATAATTAGTCCATATCTATTAGATTCATATTATATATAAAAACAATATTCATTTTACTCTATTATATAAAACATTTAAAACTAAACCTTATTTCATTTCTTGAAAAAACTCTTATCAAATTCTTTAATTCTATTACCCATCCATAGACCCTTTGAATTTTTTTTGGAAAACATGGGATGAGAACAAAAAACTATGAAAGAGATATAATATAAGGAAAAAATGTTCTTCCATGATTATTTATAAACTCAACAAATCATAAGAATAATGAAAAACATCATAGCAATAGTAAATCATAACGAAAACTTGTGGGATCTATATAATAATTATATTGTATATTTCATAGATACGTATGCAATAACCATCATGGTTACGTTTGGAATAACCATCACAGTATACTCTCTAAATCTCTAAGGATAAACCATATCATTTTACTATATCTCATTAACTAATGAATTAGAGAGTTATCATGGGAACACCCACCCACAGCTTATCACTGAACCACCCATATACATAACAAATTTCAAAAAAACATAACTTATTAATAAACCATTAACATTAATAAGTGAAAAATAACATTTCCACATATAATTAACAAGATATTATTTTATGATATTGACATAATATGTACATTTCTAATTCAAAACATAAACATTTAGAAAGAATTTTTTTGAATCAAACTGTCCCATAGTGAATTGAAAATAATGAAAGAAATTAACTTCATTAAAAATTCATTTCAATATAAATAAATCCTTAAAAACATGTCGAAAAAATGGAAATTAAGGAGAAATATTTATAAGAATAAATCATCAACACATTAAAATGAGGTTTGGAGTTAAAAAGGAGATATCCTAAATACTGAATCGTTACGTATAATGGTCAAATTCTCGAATAATAAAATTTGTTTAATTTATACATTTTTTATAAAATACATCATGTATAATAAAACTTTTATATCACTTCATTACATGTGATAAAAATTAAATAATTATTTATGTTCATATAAGCCATTTTTTCGATATTCGGTACTTCAGTCAAAAATGAACATGGTTTTGATTTTACAGGTCCTTGTGGTCATAAGTGAATCATCTCTAAAATAGTATTCAGGAAATAAAATTCACTTTTATACATTAATCATAATCTTAAATTCAAACCATCAATTGTGGTTTTAAAAAATGTAAAATGTTATAATCATGGAGATGGTGGGTCATACGTACATATATGTAACATTTTCCATTTATCCTTAATCATTATGAAAATAAGGTAATTATTATTTTATATTCAAAGAATGATCAAAATATTATTTAAATAAAAATAATAATTTAAATATACATATATATATATATATCATACTAGTGATATGGTGAATTAAATTGATTCATATTTCTTAACAGAAGTTATAGTTGAGACATACGTAAGAACGACATTATCATTTTTATGTTCATATAATGTAAGAATGAACTAAAATATTATTCATTTTAAATGATAACTATTTCATGAATATATTATATAAATAATTAATCCTTCATCATAACCACTCATTATATACCATAATGAGAATAAAACTATATTAGTTTATGAAGTGGTAGTCTACTATACACACAAACAAAATGTTCATTAACCATTTGGTGAAATTGGAGATGGATTTTGGTACAGATATTACCAAAATAACATCTAAATATGATGAGGATACATTATTTATTATTTCATCTTATAAAATGAATATTTTGAGGGATTGGAAGAAGAAATAAACTATAATCCCTTAAAAATGATTCCTCTTCTTCGGTTGATAACCAATGAAGAACACTATAACAACACATTGAAGGGTGTTCTGCCTATTAATGGGGATAAAGAACGTGTTAAGGGTTTGGTAGAATAATTTTTGGAAGGTAATGGCCAAACCAAAATGCATTTTCTGTGTGAGTATTAGATAAGAGTTGGTACCTTTTTATAAGAGAGGAGAGTGGTACCCTTTGAAAATATTAAAATATTAAATTAATATAAATCCATTTTTTGTTTAAAATGGACCCAAAATAATATTTTTCGAAATAATATATTTTTGGTAAAATAAAAATCATCCAAATTAAATTAGACACATTTTTAATATTTTTTATCCTTATCATTTTTGTTTAACCCTTATTTTACACTTTTTGATCATTTCGGGATATTATGTTATATATGAAGTTCAGGTTAACGTAATTTCCATAACATGTCAAAAAAAGCACTAATAAAATCATTTAGGATGTATGTGGACGTATCCTAACCATTTATCTGAATCTTATATTTTTAATAATTTAATATAATTTAATAAAATATTTTATATTTTTAAAATAATAATTATTTCAATCTCTATAATATTAATTAGTTGATTTTTAGAATATATCATAATAGGAAACTATGTTTGAACCCACACCTTCAAATCAAAAGTATAACAAATGTATCTATAAAATTCAGGGATGGCATAAATTATTTCATATTATAATTAATTTAGTATTTATATTATCATTAATTTGAATCTTTCATTAATATAGAAATTACTATATCATTATTATGTCATAATTAAATTTAAATATTTATTTTATAAAAATTATAAATAAATTTTAATAATGTTGGTAATATTTTTATTTTTATAATTACTATTAATAGTATATGATATACAATGTATATCTTTATATTAATATAACGTATTTTTTTAAAAAAAATGTGTAACTAAAATGACCATATATTGAATATAATATTATAAATACATTAAAGCCTTATACATGGATCCATATTGTCATAAAATAGACCCAATTATGTTTATGGTAGGAATTCACTCATCCAATTAAATTATTACATGATTTTGGGTGGTTTTATATTTTAATTATACAATTATTATCCGTAATTAACCGATTTACCATTAATCATGGTAAATAAAATAATTTCTAATGTTATTATTCATAATTTAAAAAATAAATTAAATAAAATTATTTATATAATTTTTAAATTATAATTAAAAATATGGAATCCATTTTTCCAAATTTAAAAATCATAAGATGTCGTAATCAATATTAAATTAATCCCCATTTTCAAAACAAGAAAACAAGTTTTTTAAATTAAAAATCATCAAAAAATTGGCAGGATTTTATATCTAATTTCAGTATAAAATTAATTATAATAAAACCCATGGAAGTATATGAAAAAAATTATTTAAATATACTTTAAAACCAATTAAAAGGATAACATAACTAGAAAATTAAATTAGATGAATAGGTAGTTTTGAATTGAAATGCAATATTTTTTCACTAATCATTAAATATTGAATTTTATCAAATAAACATCAACCATTAAACCATAGTTACATTTTATGACTACATTATAATTAATATGTTTATTATGTCAAATATAACATATAAAAGATAAAAAAACTTCATTTAAAATGGGTTTTCCATCAAAAAGCCGTAAACAACCTTTTTTGGAAAAAAACATCTTTTATCTGAAAAATGAATTTATTCTTATATGATGTTGATAAAACCAGTAATAATAATTTTAAACCTTCAATTAAATATAGATAATATATATTTCATTAATAAAATCCATCAAGAGTGATATATTTATTTCATATAGCCAATTTTTTTCATTTAAAAATTTTTTTAGAAAAAATTTTCCTTTTACTTAAAATGGGTTATATTTTCATTTAAAATTAATTGATTATAAAGGAATTAATTATATACATTTTTAAACCATATTTTAATTATTAAATTAATATTTTTCAATAATTCTATTTTAGTAGATAGGTTATAAGGTAACATTTAAATAATAATATTTAGTATTTCGCTTATGTTTAATGTGGCATATTTTGTACTCTATCAAACATAATCTCTCTATTTTTTAAAAATTTGGATGATCAATTCTACTACGAGTTAGAAATTTCATACTCATAATTTCAATTTCGTGTTTGTAACTATGGTACAACTTTTGGAATTTCTTTTATTGAGACCCTGCATTGAAAAAAAAAATTAATAAAACTACCACATTAAAATAATGAAATGATAGTTCGAATGTCACTTGAGATAACAAATACTAATATTCTATGTAATAAAATATGTGTATTTAAAAAAACTAACCATTATGTTTTGAATGATATGGATAGAAAACATTATCAAGAGAAAGTAAACAAACTGAAAACCAAAAATTTTTTATTCATTAAATGTTCATTGAAATTATAATTTAAAATTTTAATTGAAAATATATTTATTTTAAGATCATCTACATCGAGTTTTGGAATTATTTTAAAAAGTGGAATATGAACATATATAAACATACATACAAGAGAAGTATAGTTTCATCCTTTAGTCAATTTCCATAATAAACTCATCATTTCCTCCAATCAATGAGTAATTAAAGAGAACTTTTTACTCCTGAAGCACTACAATCAGCTTATAAAAATTAAATCATCCAAAACTAGTTCACTCTATATTTCTCATACCTTTAAACATTTACCAAAACCAAAAATGGTCAGTACATGTCAGATAATTCTCCCAAAAGAATAAACCACTTTGTAAAAAAATTCTAATTTCAATATCATAAATTCAATAGTAATATACAAATTTCAACGAAGACCATAAAAAAAATAACATTAATTAAAATTCCACAAAATAATCCAAAATAAGATTTAAACGCAAAATTCAAAAATAATTGATCACATAGTCATCGAGGACATGTTTTAACATTTATCTCCACATAACATAATTCACTCTTAATGTCGATTAGTAAAAATTAATTTCCTAATCACATATTCTCCATGATAGGTTATTACATTAGATAAATTACGTAATTCCCATTAGTCCACAATTAAAGTAATTGATTCATCCATAATAAAATTAAACCATTACTCCTTAATTAAAAAACCATAGTATTCTATTTTTCTTAGGCATATTGGGTTCCCAAAATAATGAATGCCTTCCAAAATAACATTTTTCACACAATCCCAAAATCATTATCCCATAAAATGGACATCCATTTTATAAAAAATAATTTAAAAATATATACCCACTATTATTCTATCATCTTGTTTAACTAAAAAAAGTCATTTTAACTAGGTAATTCACGTAGTACAGTGGTAGTCAGTTCACCCATTACTATAGCAACCCGACCATTTCTTACATTACTATTACATAAATTTAATGATAATCAACATAATAGTATTAAACATAGAGGGTGCAAAGATTTAGTGTCTTCTTAAAACTAGGACCACACATAACAAATACAACATCAAGTGTAAAGATTTATTTAATTTCTTCTTCTCTAGCTTATTATTGGAACTTGACCTCTCCTTACTAGATGTAGCCACCTGAGGATATACATCAAAATGGGAGAGCTATAATCCCAGTAAGAGGATTGATATGAACAATATATCATGGGGTGTGCATAATCATTACATAGGCAAAAGATCATAAACAAGAGAGGAGCATAAATAAAAGACTTGAAATGTGGAAATGCATAAAAATGAAACATCATGTCTTAGTGGCTAACTACCTCACATACTTGTGAAACAAGCAATAATCTTGTTCAAATATCATTCACATTTACTCATGAGATTCATCCCTTTACCCAATGCATTATAGCGCAGTATAATTTTGGGCGCACCTGTCACATTGAAACATTCAAATTGGGCTATATAATTTCAGGCGCAACCGTCACATCATAACATTATCATCATCATTCTTGCCACATAAAACACATATCAAGAATATACATAAATAACCCATGGAATTTAATTGGTTTCATTTTATAATAACACATTCATAATCTTTGGGTTCCCAAAATAAAGAGGGAATAACATACATGTTACAAGAACCGTCCAGTTTTAGTGAGAAGTAAAAAGGGGTGTTCTTAAAAGAAGAGTTCTTTTGGAAAACATTTTTTTGGAAGAAATAAAAACCAGTTATAAACATGTAAATCCAAGAAAAGTAAAGATAATTATTAACAAATGATATTTAAGGAGTAACCATATCAAAAATGGAGTGAACTAGGGAGAACCCAAAGAAAGAAAATTGGGTTCGAGATTTACCATTACCTTGTACCTGAATGCTTCCTTCTTTTTAATGTCCTGTATAATGACATTAAATTCAATAATTAGAAATCTAGACCCATGTCTACATTAATATGGTTCATTATGGTATCATTATTTCATATTATGTTCTTTGGATAACTTAGAGTGTTTACTAACATTGTTCGGGGATGTTCATTTTTATTGATTTTCTTGGGTGGTTCACTTGTATTATTAAATTGAAGTTTGGATATAACATGAGTAAACATTTATAAATGATATTACATGTCATTAATTATATTACAGGAGCTTGAATGATTTTATATTTAATTATATTAGATCCATGTGGGCGAATCATTAGATAAGAACTAAATAATGGTTATTTGGGTCAATTTGGGCGGTTTTGGGATCACAACGAACTTGTTTTAACTTATCACACAGTAATATGGCCATATAGTATTACCAGAACTTTAAATATAAAATAATAAACATAAAATTTTCTGTTTCAACCATAAAAATGGTTTCATTACCATATCTGAAGGTAGAAATGGAAGAAGAAAGCATGTTGTTCTTGAAGGTGATAAATTAACACCTCACAAACAACGTTCTCTTTAATAAAATAAAATGAAGAGGGAAAGGGGTTTGGATGATATAATATCTCATTAGAATCACAAAATTACATTATATGTATAATACTATAGTTAAAATACAATTATGATGAATATAGGTGGGGAGAGATCAAGAAATGAACTTGAACATGAAAGAAATTAAAGGAGAAGAAGGAGGGACATTACCTCTTGAATCATTCTATTGAATACACCATAAGGGCCTATGTTTGGTCTTTTGATGTACCAAAAGCTCTTGTACTTGGGGGATGGTCTAGGGAAGATTTTTGGGAAGTGTTTAGTGATGTCTTGGATCTTGAGACATATGAGGAAATGATGGTGTGAAGGTTGGCTTTTATAGTGGAGGGGAGAGGGGTTTCCTTAATATAAAATTCATTAGTTTATTATTTCCCCACAAGAAAAGGAATAGTCAATATTTAATGACCAAGAATAGTAATTTTATAATGTTATCCCGAACCTGGTGGGCTTACATCAGCAAAACATCACACATGACCCTATAATTAGCTTATTTAGCTTATTTTGAAAATTACAGTATTTCACTATTGATCAAAAATTCAAGTATCTCCGAAAAATACGAAAAATTTACCCCAACAATTTTTCAATGTTTATAATCCAAAAATGAATTCCATTTTCCAAAAATATTTTTCTAAATATTATTAATTTTACATTTATTTAAAATCATAATTTACTTAAAAACTGTTTTTATGATTTAAACTGATTTTATAGTTCTTTAAAAAATTATGTAGGGTCTTATAAAATTATCTAAAAACTATAATACATTGATTCAATAATTTATGAATATATTTTTGGGAAATAATTTTCCTTTTAAATTATTTAATTAATTATAATTAATTATTTATGACTTACAATATTCCACAACGTTTACTAAGGTCAAATTGTCACTTTCTAAGATATCTAAATTTTATTTTATTATTCATATATAATGCTAAAGTAATTTTTGATGATTTAAAATTCATAAGGGTCATATTACTATTCATAAGGGTATGTTACTATTCCAAAGGGTATGTTACTATTCACCAAAAATTATTTCTGTTTCATTAGACTCCAAAAATCATCTTGACCACAACAGTTTATGTTGGATTTTCAAAATTACAAACATAGGAGTGAAAACCTTATGTTTAAAGGCCAGTTATCACTTTTTAGTTTATTATTTTGTGTTTTCATGTTATTTTATGTCATAAATATAAGAAGAAAATTTTCTATTGAAAAACAATGGGTCATTACATTCTTCCACCCTTAAGGAATTTCACCCCCAAAATTTCACTTTATTCAAATAGGTGAGGGTACTCCTCCTTCGTTTCCACTTCTGGTTCACAAGTTGCTTCCCCGAACTTATGGTTCCTCCACAACACTTCGAAAAGATGGGTTGTCTTGTTGCGTAGAAACTTATCTCTCTGATCCATAATTTTTACTGGATTCTCCTCAGAGAAGAGACCATCTTCTAGCTGCACCACCACGGAGTTTAGTACATGTGAGGGGTATTGCATGTACTTCCTCAATAGTGATAAATGAAACACATCATGAAATTAAGGCATATTCGGTGGAAGTGCAAGACGATAGGACACAACTCCTATACAGTCAAGGATCTCAAAGGGACAATATACTTTGGGCTTAGCTTCTCATTCTTCACGAATCGCATGACTCTCTTCATTGGATACATTCAAAGGAAGACGTTATCTCCAATTTCACACTCCAAGTCCCTTCGACTGTTTTTAGCATAGCTATTTTGCCGAATTTGAGCATCTTTGATGTGTTTTTGGGTGACTTGAACCTTCTCTTTCATCTCTTGAACAATATTGGGACCAAGTAACTTTCTTTCTACAACATTATCCCAACTGGTTGGAGTTATATATTTCTTTCCATAAATAGCTTCATATGGATCCATCTAAATATTTGAGTGGAAGCTATAGTGTTATGAGAACTCAACCAATGGGAGATGCTGATCCCAACCACCTTTGAATTCAAGAGAGCAGGCTCTTAGCATGTCTTCAAGCATCTAAATAGTCCTTTCAGACTGGCCATTAGTTTGGGGGTGTTAGGTCATGCTGAAATTTAATTTAGTACTCAAAGCATGTTCAAGGCTCCTCTAGAATTTAGATGTGAACCATGGATCACAGTCAAGGACAATTGAGAGTGGAACACCGTGAATTGTCACCACTTCCTTCACATATATCTTTTCATGTTTTTCAAGTGAGAGGTCTTCCTGAATAGCGATAAAATGGGCAGTCATGGTGATTCAGTGAACCACAACACATATCACATTATTTCCCTTTGACGCCTTTGGGAGACCAGTGAAAAAGTCCATAGTAACATTTTCCATTTCCACATAGGTATAGGCAATGGCTTAATCATACCCTTGGACTTTTCTCACTCATCTTTAACCTGCTAATATACCAAGCACCTTGATATATATTCCGTAATATCCTTCTTCAAGTTATCCCACCAAAAGGGTTTTCGGAGATCACGGTACATCATGGTACTCCCAGGATGGATAGAGAATGTTGAGAAATGTCCATTTTCCAATAGCACTTTTTTTATCCCGGGTGATTATGGCACACAAAGCCGCGTTCCAAACCAAATCACATCATCATCATCGATATAGAACTCTTGTAGCTTCACTTCTTGTACTGCATTCACCCTCTTTTGTATCTCCACATCATCCCTTTGTGCTTCCTTAATCTTCTCCTGGATAGATGGTTGTGAAATCATTTGGGTAAGTTATGATGTATCCCTTTCCCTTATGATTTCCAAATACATTATTTTCATATCCATGAAGATAGGGTCTTTATCAATCCATAACATAGATAGAGTAGCATGTTCTTTTCTTCTTAGAGCACCAGCTACCTTGTTCGCCTTTCCGGAATGATAGTGAATAGAGAAATTGAAATCCTTGAATAGCTCTAACCATCTCCTTTGACACATTTTGAGCTCCTTTTGTTTGAATATATACTTTAGTCTCTTGTGGTCAGTGAATGTGCCAAGCTTCTCGCCAAAAAGTTAGTGCCAGCAGATTTTCAAGGTAAAAATCACGGATTCCAGCTCTACATCATACATTGGGTAGTACTGCTCATGGATCTTCAACTGTCTTGAGGCGTAGATTATCTCATTATCATTTTTCATTAGTACACAACCCAAGAATTTCATTGAAGAATCACAGTATATCACAAAACATTCTCCGCTATTCGATAGTTTGAGTACAGGTGCAGTGATTAGCCTTCTGTCTATCTCCTTGAGGCTTCCCTCACATTCTTCCGTCCAGACATACTTTGGACCTTTCCTTGTTAACTTAGTTATCAGGCTTTACAATCATGAGATGTTTCTCACAAAACGTCTGTAGTAACTAGATAATCCAAGAAAACAACAGATTTTTGTGACACTAGACGTCCTGGGCCATTCTTCAATTGCCATTGTCTTTGAAGGGACCATAGAAATTCCCTCACTTGTGATCACATGTCCCAAGAACGTGACTTGATTCATCCAAATATCACACTTTCAGAACTTGGCGTACAACATATCCTTTCTCAATGTCTCCAACACAACTCTTAGATGTTCTTCATGATCCTCCTTTATCTTGGATTAGATGAGAATATCGTCGATAAAAACTACCACTAAATTGTCGATGTAATGTATAAAGACTCTATTAATCAAATCCATGAAAATTTAAGGGGAATTAGTAGGTCTAAATGGCATCACCAAAAACTCATAGTGCCCATACCTTGTACGGAAGGTAGTCTTCTGAATATCTTCCTTCTTCACCTTTACCTAATGATATCCAGAAAGAAGATCCACATTTTAGAAGTATTGAGCTCCTCTTAACTGGTCGAACAAGTCATTAATACTTGGGAGAGGATACTTGTTCTTTATGGTGATCTTTTTGAGTTCCCGATAATTGATACACAACCGCATTGTTCCATACTACTTCATCACAAAGAGAACTTGTGCACCCCAAGGTGATGCACTAGGGCGTATGAACCGTTTGTCCAGATTCTCTTGTAGCTGCTTATTTAAATCCTCCAGTTATATATGAGCCATCTTATAGGGACACGTTGAGATAGGATTAGCTCTAGGTATGAGTTCAATTGAGAACACTAACTCATGATCCGGGGGAATTCCGGGTAACAGTTCAGGAAATACATCGTCTTATTCCCTCACGATGGTCATTTCATCAAGGTTGGAACTTTCCTTCGACTCATTCATTTTGGTGAGGTATGCTTCTTCATAGGGAATCAACACCCACACCATTTAAGGATTTTTCAATGGAGATTCACGATCTTCCTTTAATTTTTAGAGGATCATGAAATGGTCGGAATATGAAAAGATATTTCCTTTTCCCGACAGTTGATATGTGCTCTATATAACAGGATCCAATACATTCCCATTATAGCATAAAATTCCACCAAGGGATGTATTACCATATTTTCTGGAATAATATTCCCACATACGCTAATAGGAGAAGATTCAAACACTTGGGTTGCAATGATTTTACCACTTGGTGTTTTTACAGATATCTCTACTTCCAGGTTTCGGGGCTTGGATTTTATAGTCAATCAAACTTGGAAGATATAATGGAATGCATAGAACCAGAATCAAATAAGAAATTTTCCCTTCTTTAATGAATAAGAAGTGTACCTTGTACGACTTCATTATCATGCTCCACCTCCTATGTAGTCATGGAATAAGCCTTCCCTTGTTCATTTGGATTTGGTGGCTGCTGATACTGATTACCCTCAAAAACTCGAGGTTTAGTGCACTGGTTTTCATTGTTCCCTAGCTACTTACAGTTATATCATTGATCCATGAGTGGTTCTCTCCATTCATCGGCTACATTCTCCTTCCTTTTCATGTCTTTTAGACATTCTTGAGCAAGGTGTCCTTTTTCCCACTCTTGAAGCATTTAGTCGTCCCTTTGAGGCAGTTCCCATGGTGCAACTTCCCACATTTTTTGCATGTGGGTCATTGAGTTTTCTTCCCACCATTATCATTTGATCCACCAGCTTGAAACGCCATCTTTATTTTCTTATCACCATAGCCCTGGGACCATTGTAAAAACTCCATCACCATGTTAAGATAAAACTAAACAACTTCTTCATAACTCGCAAAGTCTCAAATTTCAAGAGCCTTTCGAAGGTGTGGTTTTAATCCACTAAAGAATCTATAAATTTTGATATCATTGTTAATAACAAAACCTGAAGCATACCTTGCAAGCCTTGTGAAATTTTCATCATAGATTGTGATAGATTCTACTTCCTTTTTCTTGAGCACTATGAATTATCTCTCTATTTTCATGCGAAGAGTTCGGGGGAAATACATATTAAGAAACATTATCTTAAATTATTCACATTCCATCTCTACAATTTCCTCCCTTGGCCTGGTGTTCTTAATCAAATCCCACCATTCATTTGCTTCTCCATCTAGACGATAAACGGCTAGAGTCATCTTCTCCATCTCGGAACAGTGAAGTACAGAAAAGAACTTCTCCATGGAGTTGACCCACTGTTCCACAACTAGTGGATTAGAATATCCACAAAACATCGGTGGTCTTTTCTGCATAAAACATTCGATATCCAGTTTCTCCCTCTTCGGTTAAGGAGGACATTCCCCATTATTATGGTTATTATTCATTACCTGAGATAATTGGGTAAGCATCTCCATGATGTTTTGAACTCCACCTCCCAAATCATTGAGTATGTCATTCAGGAAACCGTTGCATTGTCCCTCGTATGAGTTGTTGGCATGATGTCTCCTAGTTCCCACCATTTTCTAAAATAGAAAATGTTAGAAGAAAACAGAAGTGAACAAGTCATGAATAACATATTAATTTAAACAATTATAACAAAAAAATAACATATGGAATCCCTAGGTAAATATTCTTGTGTGCATATTTTTACTTAGTCTCATATTAGTGTTTTTCTCGAGGGTTCACTAATCCTAATCCCCAAATTAACTAAACAATGCCTCTGATACCAAATATAGCGACCCGGACATTTCTTGCATTACTATTACATCATTTAAAAGATAAAAAACATAATAGTATTACACATAGAGGATCCAAAGGTTTAGTGTCTTGGGAAAAATAGGACCACACATAACAAATACAACATAAAGAATAAATATTTATTAAATTTCTTCTTCTCAAGCTTCTTGTTGGAACTTGACCTCTCCTTAATACATGTAGCCACCAGAGGATATATATCAAAATGGGTGATCTATAAGCCCATTAAGTGAAAAGATACGAACAATATATCATGGGGTGAGAATAATCATAACATAGGAAAAATATCATGAACATGAGAGGAGCATAAATAAATGACTTGAAATGTGGCAATGCATAAAAATGAATCATCGTGTCTTAGTGGTTAACTACCAAACATACTTATGAGCCAAGATAGAATCTTGTTCACACATCATTTCCCATTTACTCATGAGATTCATCCCTTTACCCAACTCATTGGAGCTCTGTATAATTTCGGCCGCACCCGTCACATTGTAACATTCATATTGCGCTATATAATACAGGGCGCACCCGTCACATAATTACATTATCATCATCATGATTTCCACATAGAACACATATCAAGAATGTAATTAACTAACACAGGGAAAGGAATGGCTTTCATCTCATAATAACACATTCATAAGCTTTGGGTTACCAAAATAAAGAGGGAATACCTTACATGTTACAAGAACCGTCCACTTTGAGTCAGAAGTAAAAAGGGGTGTTCTTAAAAGAAGAGTTCTTTCGAAAACATTTTTTTGTTGGACATAAAAACCTGTGAAAAAAATTTATATCGAAGAAAAGTAAATAAAAATATGAATAAATGATCTTTATGGAGTAACCATATCAAAAATGGAGTGAAATAGGGAGTACCCGAAGGAAGAAACTTGGGTTTGAGATTTCCCCTTACCTTGTACCCGTATGCTTCCTTCTATTTAATGTCCTGTAAAATGACATTATAATAATTAATTAGAAATCCAGAATTATTTTTACATCAATAGGGTCCATTCTGGGTTAATTATGTCTTATAATGTTCCGTTGGGTGACTTATAGAGTTTAAAAACATTGTTAGGGGATGTTCATTTTTATGGGTTTTCTTGGGTGGTTCACTTGTATTCTTAAATTGATGTTTGGGTAGAACATGATTAAACATACAGAAATGATATTACATGTTGTTAATGATATTACAGGATCTTCAATGATTTTATAATTAATTAGATTAGATCCATGTGGGTGAATCATTAGATAAGAATTAAATGATGGTTATTTGGGTCAATTTGGGTGGTTTTGGGATCACACCGAACTTGTTTTAACTTATAACTTAGTAATATGGCCATATGTTATTTCCAGAACATTAAATAGAACATAATAAATATAAAATAATCTGTTTCAACAATATAAATGGTTTCATTACCAGATCTGAATGTAGAAATGGAAGAAGAAAGCATGTCGTTCTTGAAGGTGACAAATTAACACCTCAAGAACAACGTTCTCTTTAAAAAAAATAAAAGAGGAAAAGGGGGTTGGATGATATAATATCCCATTAGAATCATATAATTACAGTATATGAATAATAATGGAGTTACAATACAATTTGTATGAATATTGGTGGGGAGAGATCAAGAAATGAACGTGAACTTGAAAGGAAATTAAAGGAGAAGAGGGAGGGAAATTACCTCTTGAATCCTTCTCTTAAATACTCTAAGGGCATAAGATTGGTATTTTGATGAGACCAGAAACTCTTGGAAGTGGGGGGGTCTATGGAAGGTGTTTGTGCATAGTTTAGATAAGCTTGGAGCATGAGAGGTGTGAGGAAATGAGGGTGTGAAGGGTCACTTCTATAGTAGAGGGGAGAGAGGTTTCCTTAATATAAAATTCATTAGTTTATTATTTCCCCACAAGACAAGGAATAGTGAATCTTGAATGACCAATAATAGTAATTTTATAATGTAATCCCGAACCAATTGGGCTTACATCAGTAGAACATCACACATGACCCTATAATTAGCTTATTTAGCTTATTTTGTAAATTATGATATTTCACTATTGATAAAAAATTCAAGTATCATAGAAAAATCACAAAAATTTACCCCAACCATTTTTCTAAGTTTAGAATCCAAAAATGAAGTCCATTTTTCAAAAATAAATTTTTAAATATTATTAATTTAATATTTAATGAAAATCACAATTTACTTAAAAAACAGTATTTACGATTTAAAATTTTTTTATAGTGCTTTCAAAAATTATGTAGGGTCTTATAAAATTATCTAAAAACTATAAGAAATTGATTCAATAATTTATGAATACATTTTAGGGAAATAAATTCTATTTTAAATTAATTAATTAATTATAATTATTTATTTATGACATACAAAATTCCAAAACGTTTACTAAAGTCAAATAGTCAATTTTAACGATGTCTAAGTTTAAATTTATTATTCATAGGGAATGTTACTCTTATATTGTATGATTTAAAATTCATAAGGGTCATATTACTATTCATAAGGGTATGTTACTATTCCTAAGGGTAGGTTACTATTCACCAAAAAATATTTTTCTTTCATTAAAATCTGAAAATCATCTTGAACACAATCGTATATGTCAGATTTTCAAAATTCCAAACATAGGAGTGACAAACTTATGTTTAAAGGTCACTTATCACATAGTAGTTCATTTTTTTGTGTTTTCAGGTTATTTTATAAAATAAATATAATAAGGGAATTTTCCATTAAAAAACATTGGGTCGTTACAATGATTTACTTCGGTTGCGGGTTCGATCCCCAAGGCATGGTCGGAAGCAATGGGGTCTCTCCAATCCTATGGGGTTTCAATTTCTAAAATAATATCATTCTTATAAAATACTCCCAAATTGAGATAAAATTCTTCAATATAACCATAACATGATTTAAACTTAACAGTAATCTTATACCTCTCTTTTTTATCCCAACTCATAATGAACTCAAAATCATTATTCATGATGTATTATATACATTGACATATATTTTCATTACCTATTTCACATAGAAATGATTTAATATAACTACTGAAAAAAGAAATAACATCTTACCTTTATAATGGTGTCCACCTGGTTTCATCATTATTTTTTTCACGTAAAAATAGGGTCCTTCCATATCTATAATTATTAGTTGAAACTTCAAAATAACTTGCTTCTGTTATCTAATTAATCCTTGTATAACATGGTTAATGTCGATGTTCATAGAAAATTAGTTTGGAAAATAATCATGTATAACATATATATTCAAAACAATAGATAAAACATAATTTTTATAAACCATTTTCACTGAGTTTGACTTGAATAAATCAATAGAAATTCCATTTAAAATACCAAATGTATGTTCTAAAGGACATTTTTAAAATAAAAAGAATAAATAAGATTCCCAAGGGTCTCATACATCAGGTGCTTTTTCAAAATAATTATTTCCATAAAAATCCAGTGATAAGGTAAATTATCTGAAATTTCTATATAATATTTACCTTTTTTGAAAATATGAGAATATTGAAAAAATAGGATTTGATTAACAACAACCGATGATCCATGATTGTATCGAGGTATTGAGAAGTTGTTTAAGATCTCATACAACTATTATTATGTAAGCTAAATGTTATAAAATGTTTTAGAATCATCTGGAAATGACAATAAAATAATTATTTCAAGAAATTCATCAGTGGGATATTAGAATGTTGTTTGAGATCTTCCTACTTCCATTTTTAATGGACATTCCCTGATTTGAAAATGTTATATAGAAATTTTTTAACTAAGTTAATATATTTAAAAATATACCATATGTTTAACCAAAACTCATAATCCAAAAAATTTTCTAAACTGACCCCATTCTATATGTCCACAACCATATATATTTCATAATAATGATTTAATTCATGATTCACATTGAGGATATTTTTCTGTTTATAGTTTTATATAATTAATCCATTAATATACATACAAATTGGATACAAATAAAAAGTATCCATTCATTCCATAATATAAAACATTTACAAGTAAACTTGATTTCATTTTTTTTAGAAAAATCATCTTAACTTATTCCATTAATAACCCATCATTATACCATGTTAAAACATATTAGAAAACTTGGTGTAGTAACAAAATTATATTTAAGAGATATAAAATATGTGGTGAAAATTTTAGTCCATGAATATTTTACAACCCATCAAATCCTAAGAATACTAAAAAACATTATAGCAATTATAAATCATAGTAAGAAATTATGGAATCCATATTATACATACACTATATATTTACAAGATACATGGGGAGTAACCATCATGCTTACATTTGGAATACCCATCATAGTATATTACCTAAATCTATTAGTAGAAACATAATCGTTTAACTCGTTCTCATTTCCCATAACATTTGAGATCTATTACAAGATAACCCTCCCGTCGTTTATCACAAAACCACTCGTATACATGTGAAATTACCCAGAACAATAACATAATTGTATTTCATTAACTTGAATGAACTAAAAATTATTATTTCCACATTTCAATAACAAGATATCATTTTATGATATTGCTATAATTAAACCATATGCAAAACAGAATTACTATATTCCAAAATAATTTTTTTGAATCAAAGTGCCTCATACAACATTGAAATATTATAAATAAAATTATGTTTTTAATAATTCTTGTCAATATAAATAAATACCTTAAAACATTTTGATATCATGTAAATTAAATAAAAATATTTATAAGAATAAATCATCAAAACATTAAAACATGGTTTTGAGTAAAAAAGACACTTACCTTGAGTTTGACGTGTCATGTACAATCGTTATATTATTGAATAATAAAAATAGTTTATTTTCTAGTTTCTTGAGAACCCTTTCCAAATTTATTATTCATTTTACATTACTTATTACCAGGTTTTTAAAATTACATAAATATTTATGATCATATCCGGCATTTTGTCCATATTCGGTACATGAGTAGAAAACAAACATGGTTTTAATATAACTACTCTGTGTGGACATAATTTCATCATCTAAATAATATTATTCATTAAATAATAATGAATTTTTTACATTTATAATAATTTTTAAATAAAATCATTAATTATGGTTATAAAAATATTATAATTTCATAATCATGGAGATGGTAGGTCGTATGCACGAATGAGTAAAATTTTCTATTTTTGATTGATCGTAATAAAAATAAAGTAATTATTATTTTATTATTAAAGACTTATAATAATATAATTAACAGTGTAATAATAATTTAAATATACGAATATATATCATACAATTTATGTGGTGAATAAGAATGATCCACATCATTTAGTGGAGGTGATAGATTACACGTACGCACAATCCACATTATCATTTTTATATTCTTTTTAGGTAAAAGCATAATTGAAATATAATTCTATTAAAAATAAAAATATGTCAATAATATCAAATATTAACTTTTATTTTATCATTATAACCATTTTTGATAGATGGTAAATAAAAATGAACAATATTGGTTCATTAGGTGGTAGTCCACTATACACATGAATGAAATGTTCATTTCCCATTTGATGTAATTGGGGATGGATTTTTTTGATTATATTACCATAATAACATCTTTATTATAATTATGATACTAAAGTTGTTAATATATCATAGAATAAGAATATTTATAGGAAGTGTAAAAATAAATAAAATATAAACAACTAAAAACGACACCTCTTCTATGGTTTATTACCTTTGAAAAACACATTAACACCACTAATAAGAGTGTTTGAGAAAGAATTTGGCCTCCAGATTGTGGGGGGAGTCTAGGAATAGGTTTTGGTTGATCTTGTATAATCTATAAGGGCATGGATGTGTGATTATTACAGAAGAGTGGGTACCATTTTACAAGAGAGGGAAGGGATACCCTCTAAAATATTAAGTTAATACAAATTCAATTTGGGTACCAAAAAGCCCAAAATAATTTATTTCTAATGTAAGATGAATTTGGGTAAAATTACAATCATCCAATAAAAATTTGAAATGTTTTTATTATTTTGTAATCCATATCATTTTTGATTAACTGTTATTTTACCATTTCAAATCAGACCTTGATATTATGTTACTTACACATTCTGTGTTAATGTAATCACCATAACATGTAAAACAACCCACAAAAGATTTTTTTTTCAAATATATTGACATATCCTAAAAATTAATTGAAATATTATACTTTTAATAATTTAATATATTTTAATAAAATATTCTAAATTTTAAACTACCAATTGTGTAAATTTTCATACAATTTGTTAGTTGATTTTTAAAATATCATAACAGGACGATAAGTTCAAAAAAAACTCCTTTAAATAATCAAAAACATGTAATTTTTTTTTATAAAGTTAGTATATGGAAACGATTAATGATAATATAATTTATTTTTATATTTATAATATCCTTTATTTGATTCATTCATTAATTGTGAAATATCAACATAATCATCATGTCATAACTAAATTTAAGTATTTTTTTCAAGAAATTATAAATAAATTCTCATAATGTAGGTAATATTTTAATATTTAAATTACTATTTATTTTCATAGAGATCACCTGTATAACTATATATTAAAATAAATTTCATTTTAAAAACAGAAGTGTAAAGACGACTATTCATGGAATATAATTTTCTTAATGCATTAAGGTCAATCATGTGGCTCCAAGTGGTCCAAAAATATAAAAAATTATTTTAATGGTTGGTATAGACTCATAATATTAAATTAAGAAATGTTTATGTAATTATATATCATTATAATATTATTTTTACTATTTATTACACAATTTACCGTTAACAGGGGTAGTTCAAATAATTACTAAAGATGTTATTCATAATTTCCCAAAAAATAATTAATAAAGACATAATTTTGATATTATTATTCAAAATATGGAATCCATTCGTCAAAATTCAAAAAACATAAGTTTTGGTAATGAATTTAAAATTTTACCCTATTGTCAAAACAAGAAAAAAGTTTTTTAAATGTAAAGTCCATGAAAAGATTTTCATGTGTTTATATCTAATTTCAATGTAAAATTAATTACAAAAAATTTGAATTAAATGAAAAAAATATTATATATATATTCTTTTAAATAAATTAAATTATAATATAACTACATCATTAAATTAGATGAAAATGTTGATGAAATTAAAATGTAGTGTATTCTCACTTTTCATAAAAAATTAATTTGATTAGAAAAATACCAAAAATTCAACAAAACAAAAGATTAATATCCCACTTATAAATAAAACGTTTATTTAGTCAAATATATGATATAAATGTGGAAAAAACTATACTTAAATAGGGTTCTCCATCAAATGGTGGTAAAACTACCTTTTTTGAAAAAAAAAAGATTGTGTCAGAAAAAAAGGAAATTTTTCTCATATCATGTCAATAAAACATATAAGATAAATTTTATACATTACATTGAATATATTTCATACATATTTAATTAATAAAATCCATGAATCCTGATTCATTATTTAAGAAACTCACTTATTAGCATTTGAATTGTTTTTCAGAAAAACAATTCCTTTTATTTAAAAAGTTTTTTATTTTAAATTATAATTAATTTCTCAAAAATGAATTAACTATATACTTGTTTATACACTGTTTTAATAAATCAATTAATATTTTCCATTCATTCCATTTTAATTTCTAGGTTATAGTGTTTCATTTAAATAATAATATGGTGTTTTTCGCTAAAGTTTGATTTGGCGGATTACGTATGATATTGAACATATTGCCTGCATTTTTAAAACTCAAGATGTTACATAATGAAACAAAAACAAGTATAATTTATCTACTTTAACATAATAACATGTGTAATGACATGGATATGTCACTACATTATAAAAAAAATATATACAAATATATCACAAAATCAAATCACTAATATGTCATAAAACATTTTACCACATATTAGGACAAATGTATCACAAAGAAATTACCAAATTTTTCTACCATAGTTTCATGATATATTAATATCTATAGATTACTTATTTATATAATGAATTGGATCACTATTAGGGAACTCCATTGATATTATTAATATTATGTGTTCCACATCGATAAAAAAAATATCATCATATCACTTTCAACCAATGGGAAGAAACATTTTATGAGGACCAAACATTAAAACATTACATAATCATGAATTAAATGGATAATTCATATTGAGGTTCTTTTCAGGATTTGAGTTTTAGACAATTAGGCCACAACTAATACATTATATCTCATAAATTACAAAGTATACCCTTCTACTTATTTTAATTTTATCATAAAATAAAAACTCTTGAAAAAAACAGAGTCATGTAGGCATCCTTGTTTTAGAGAGCAATACTTTTCCTTGATCACATCATTGACCCTATTCATCTTTATGACCTGTGAAAAACATTTCAAAACATGGTATGAGAATAAAAATCTCAGTAAATGTTATAAAATATAAAAATAAAACATTAATTAATACATACATACATAACATATTCTCTTTAACATACCTCATGAAATCATAAGATTTAAGAATAACACATAGTAATCACAAATAATAGAGGTAACTTGGGGAATCCATAAAATACATACGTTGTAGGGAGTCAAATTTTAAATACCCATCACAGTATATTACTTAAATATCATAGGAGAAACATTCATGTTAACCTTCTTCACGTTACCCGATGCATTGGAGAGCTTTCATGGGATCACTCAACCTAGGTTTATCGCAGAACCACTAGTATACTTAAACAATGCCCAAGAACCATAGCAATCTCATAACACGTGATAGATTAAAAAAAAGATAAAATTTCTACTTATCAATAACAATATATAATTTAAATATATTTTCACAACCAATCCATTATAAAAACCATATTCAATACCAAAATACGTAAAAGTGTATATGGTATTTGTTTTCCTTTTAAAAACATTATGACATGTTAAGGAAGCCAAAGATCAAATAATACACACTTCGTTGGAAAATGTATTTGTCACTACTTACATTAAAAAGAATAATTTTTTTTTTCATTTAATACAATGCCTCATAAAAAAATACTACCTTTGAATGAAAATAAAAGTCAAATGTTTTTATACACTATATAAATGAAAGTCATGTATAAAAAGGAATATGCCTCAATGAAATGAGATTTTGACGAATCCCCTTACCTCATGTCTGACTAGAACCATTCATTATTTAATCTTTTTAATAATAAACTAATGTTAATTTATATTTTCTAACAAACCTTTTTAATGTTTATTATTCTTTTTATATCACTTTTTTCAAAGTTATAATATTTTAGTAATAATTTAAGTTAATAATTGTCATGTTGTCGATATTTGGAACTTGAGTCAAAAATGTACTTCTTATATTTACAAGATTTCCTTGTGTTAATAATTTCATTATCTCATGAATAATTTTCCTTATTTTGATATCATATATATCATATAAATCCATTATATATATGTATTTATAATAGTACATAACATATGTAGGTATGAAATGTAATGCACCATTCATTGAGATGGTAAGCCGTAAATAGGCATGAATGCTACATTAATTTCTATTTTTTTATTTATAATTGAATAAAAATATAAGGATTAATAGGTATATTATAATTCCCTTCTAATATCCGATATAATTTCATTAGTTCTATCTTTTATACGTTCCACATATGACCTGAACGATTCATATCACATTGTGGGGCCAGTAGTCTACACGAACACAAATGAAGTTATCATGTGTACCCATTATGGAAACAATAATGATATTATATAAATGAAAAAAACAGAACCATAGAGAAAATATAAATATTATATATATCACATAGATATTCAATTCCATCACAATGGACACCATAAGTGGTGGTAGGAGAAGATTGAACAATCATCGTTTCGTGAGATAGTAGTTCATCATCCATAGAAACAGTATGTTCTTTACAAATTAGATGGAGGTTTGTGTATGTTTAGTTCAAATACATCTCATAAAAATGACCTACTATATTTAGGATACCGGTTTTGTTAGAAAATAATTGAAGAAAAATATTTTAGGGTTTGGGGATGTAAAATAATAGAAAAGAAAGTAAAAAATACGTTACTTTAAATTAGGTAACTCCCTTTGGTTTGAACCAAAATGATTTCTTGAAGTGCCTTCTTCCTAAGGAAAGTATTCAAGTTGGAAGAGGGTTATTTTTAGAGAATATATGGTAAGAGCATGGATGAGCCAATTGGCTAGAGAGATGTGAGTAATGAGTTAGAGTTCGGAGCTTTTTATAATGGGGAGGAGGGGCTCTTTAAGAATGTCTAAAAATATTATTTTATTATATAATTATTTTTTTGTTTCTAGAAGTACAAAACATATTAAAGTCAAAGATAAGATGACTCTTGTCTAAAATAAAATCATCCAATATGAATAAGAATTTTTTTGGATGTTCTACTAATTATAATTATCTTATTTATTTCAATCATTCATTAATTAGGTAAGCACTACTTCATTATTATGTCATAAATAATATTATTTATTTGATGTCTAGAAATTATAAAAAAATACCATGATGTATTAAATATTTTTATCATTCCAATGAATATTTATAGTCAAATATATCAATTATATAACACCACATTAAAATTGATTTAGAAAAACAATACATGTTTATGATATTTTATATTTTTACTTTAAATCAAAGTTATTAATATCACTATCTTACCCAGGTGGATTTCAAAGGCCAGAAGCCTCACCCATATATTATATTTATCGTTGATTACTTATCCAATAAGGTTAGTACATGTGTTAAGGTAATTTTATAATATCATAATACGGTTTTTTCCATGAATTACTCTATTTACCTTTAACCATGGTAAATAAATGTCAAATGTTACTATTCACCAAAAATTATTTTCATCTTATTGAACCAAATTTTACATACTATAAACAATAATTAATGTTGTATTTTGGAAATTTCAATTCATAGAAGTGGTAAAATTTCATTTAAATGAAATTTTCAGTTTTCTAACCTGTACTCAGTGTCTTCATTATTCATCATGAATTGAATTTTTTCGGGAAAATTCAAAAAAGTCATCCTAATCTATATATGATATTCCAAATTAAAAAATGATTTATATTTTACAAAATTAAAATCATATATGTTGGGTTAATTAATTTTAAAATTAATTCCCATTACTGAAACAAAAAATATGTTTTTAAGATATAATAACTTTCAAAATATTGACACAATTTTATGTCAAATTTCAAAGTGAAAGTACATCCAATGACCAAAATTCGATTGAATGGTAAGAATTTAATATAAATAAACTTTAAACAAATTAAAAATGTTATCTAACCATATAAATTAATTAGATTAAAAGGTAGTCTTGAATTAAATATAGTATTGGTCATTATTTATTAAAAAATGGACTTTATCAGAAAAATACCAAAAATTTACCCAAAGTAAATTTTGATGTCCCAATTCTAAATAAAATATTATTTTGAAAAATAGAATATATAAAAGTGATCATATATATATTTAAATAAAGTTCACTATTCAATGGTGGTAAATTGACCATTTAACAAAAATTATTGTATTTATGCTTAAAATTTTATTCATTCACATTTTAATCCTCTAACATTTATTGGATAAATGTAAAAGCATTTAACAAACATGTATTACCATGTTTTAGTATGTTTTATTTATTACTGAAAATAAAAATACTAGGCGTTATCTACCATTTAAAATAATATTATATTATTATTTTTCAGTATGACTCATCATTGTGTGTAACATTAGACATCAAAAAAACTTGTTGGTGCATATGGGGTATGTCATCGAACATAGAATCTTTTATAAAATAAAATTAATATTTAATTCAAAAATATTAATAAATATGAAAATTTATTATTCTTTATTTACATGGGATGTTACAACTTTCCCCCTTTATGAAATTACATCCTCACAATTTTTATTCACTTATAAAACAAGTGGGTGTATTTATCTCTCATAGCATTTTCAGATTCTCACGCTTCCTCTTCAACCATATGGTTATTCCAAAAATCTTTTACCTTATAAATTACCTTATTCCACAACACACTCTCTCTTTGGCCAAGAATTTGGACGGGTAGTTCCTCATAAGAGAGATTCTCTTCCAACTGAACAACCTATGGGCTCAAAACGTGTGATGGATCAGTCATGTACATTCTCATCATTGAATGATTAAAAAAATTGGGTACCTAGGATAAACATGGATGTAAATCCACTCTATAGTGAGTTGTTCCAACTTTATCCAGGATTTCATAAGGTCCAATGAACCTCAGACTCAACTTTCTCTTCATACCAATACGCATCTCACATTTCCGTGGAGAAACATTGAGAAAGAAATAATAACCAACCTCCAAAGAATGATCCTTCACATTGTTATCCCCAAAACATTTCTTCCTACTCTAAACTATTATCAGGTTCTATGGAATCAAATGAACTTTTTCGGCCATCTCTTCTACCAATTATTATCACATCAGCTTCCATTCACCATCTTCATCCTAAAAAGCTATAGTTCGACACCGCTTCCCGTATAATTCCTCAAATGGAGCCATCTATATATTGGAAGGAAAATTGTTGTTATATGAAAATTAATCCAAAGAAATATGTTGGTCTAACTTCCATGATAATCCAGTGAATAAGCACGTATCATATCTTCCAAGATCTGAATTGTTCTTTCTGACTTCCCATCTGGTTGAGGTTTAAAAGTTGTACTAAAATTTAATTCAGTACCAAATTTCTGTTCATGGCCTTTTCAAATGTTAGAAGTAAATGTGGGATCACAATCAGATACAATAAAGAAGGGAACTCTGTGCAACCTGACTAACTCTTTAACATACAACCTAGAATGTAGATCTAGAGGCAATGTATCTCAAATATGATGGAAATGGGAAGATTTAGTCAATCGAACAACAATAACCTAGATTTCATTATTACCTTAGAATGTATTTGGTAATCCCACAAAGATTTTCATATATATATTTTCCCATTTCCACTCTACCACTAGTAAAGACAGAAGAATCCCTTTTGGTAACTGCCTCTCTTCATTAACCTATTGACATGAAAAACACTTCACAGTAATGTTAGAAATATCTCTTTTCCTTCCATCCCTCCAGTAATACTTTTGAAGATCCTCGTACATATTAGTACTACTAGGATTACCTAAAATAAAATAACTATGACCTTCACATAATAATACTTTCTTCAAATTTGATCACAAAGAACATGTCAAGACCTGTCCTCGGGGGCCCGTGTCATGACTACCCCGAGCCCGCCTTCTATAGGCATGGGCCTGGAGACTAGTACTGAAAGGCATATTCCCTAAAACTGGGTAGGCATTGAATTTATATCATGTAAACACACATGAAAAATCACACACCAAGATATGAAAACATGTAAAATGAATAGTAAAATGTGTGTGTATAGTAATTAATAGAGAGAAGAATACAAGCCCAAATGGAAAGTTCAAGAAAATAGGAAGGTACAAGTAAACTGAAGAACCTCATGTGAAAACCCACCAAGGATCCTACCTGAACGATCAGTACAACACTTGAACAGACATCTATGAGGTACGCCTCATCTATGGTCACCTCTGAGCCACCTCCATTCTAGGTACCCTCGTCCTTAGTCAGCGTTGTCCATCATTCTCACCAAACACATCAAGGTGCAGGTTTCCCATACAAGGGTGAGTATAATGTTACTCAGTAGGGACCCTGTGACCCTAAAAGGATTCACAAAATCCACAATGGATAAACCACAAATCAAGGAATCAATTTTCAACCATACTTAGGTTTATGCCCCTACAAATACCTATGTTATCAAGTATTCACATCTCATTCATGAGGAAACACAAGACCCAAATCATAGCCCCAGTTCAACTATTCCACGAAGGAAAAAATACCACAAAGGTGACACCACAAAGGTAAGTAACACAAATGTAAAGACACACAGAAGAATACTACAACAGTATCACCGTGAAGGTAACTACCACAAAGGTACTCCCCATAGAAGAATACCACAAAGGTATCACCATAAAGGTAAGTACCACAAAGGTACGCCACATAGAAGATTGCCACAAAAGTATCACTGCGAAGGTAAAGAATCGGCTCACCCCATGTATAACCTAGGCACGATAGTTAAGAAGATTTGATGTAACTACTGAATCATCTTACTCTGTTATGAGGCATACCCATGAAGTCTGCTAAATCAGCAGACCCTCATAGGATCCTAAATCAAGAAACCCACAAAGGATCCCAAAGCACTGACCCACATAAGATCCTAGTATAGCAGACCTACATAGGATCCTAGATTATCCCCACATGGATTCCTAGAGAGGATACATGTGAGACTCTCAAACACAAACCCACAAAGGATCCCAAAGAACATACCTAATTAGGATCCCATTCTCATTTTATAGCCAGTTATAGGGTTCCTGCACTATGCATGATTGATTCTGATAGGGTCCACTCCTCAAGACATAGTTCGATACACCAACAGCCATTGAGTCCCATGAATAAGTATCTTAATGGACCGCCACATAATAAGGGTCTCAACTAAACAGACGGTGAGTCAATCAGATGCTCAGTTTTTAAATTATGGTCCTTTTAGTCCCAAGGGTCCGATTGGATTCGTGTTCGATCCAACACATCCATACCACAACTTTATCCAAAACTCATGTGGTGTATACTAAACGGAAAATCTCAATCCAAGGATTCAAGTAATGTAGATGGTTCGATAAATGGATGCTCGTAGATCAATATATTGTTAAAAGGATGAAAAGGGTTGATGTTGGTCTGGGTCTGGTCCGACCCGGCACGACCTAGCCTGGTCCAACCCGAACTGGTTTGGGTTGACCTGTCCCGACCTAGGACTAGACATTGGTCCGACCCGGCACTCAGGATATGACCTGGCTAGTTGGGTCCGACCCAGCCCGCCGGAATGGCCTGGCCCGCCGTGCGGTGTCCGCTGGGAAGCTCTGGCTAGTCGAATGGCTACTCTCTCCTCCGCACGGCACGGTCGCGCACCACCCCAACTCGTGTGGGCGGCATTAATCTGACTGTGCCTCACCACACTTCGGCGGCACAAAGCCACAGGTCTTCTCAGCCGAGCCACCACCCTTGCTCCACCATGGCTGACAGGCTGTGACTCTTCTCCGGTGGCGTGGTCGCGCCACCGCCTTCATCACATCCATATGAAGAGCCTGCCACCTATCCCGAGTGACAATGGTGTCAGACTCTAGCCCCGATCTATGTCCTCCTTCATCGTGAAGAACACAACATACACCACAAATATGTGCAGAGGGGTCGGGCCATGTTCGTTTGGCCAGCACCCTCTGCGTTAGAACTGTAGCAAGCAGCAATATTGTTCATGAATCTATGGGGACAATATGAATTGGGTAAGGGTGTATAAATCAACAAAAAACCCTACCTCAAAGGTTCCATTGGAGATTGTTTGCGGTTGAAGACAGTTGGTGTTTGTTGATTCCAAAGAAAGCGTCCTCCAATGTCGTCGCTTGTTTTGCAATCCTCTGTTATTCAGATCCTCCTTTGTCATAACTGATCTTACTCAAGAGGCTATTCCCAAAACCCCCTTTTCCAAGTATTTACCCCATAATAATGTAAGGTTCCAAAATAAATTAAAATATAATTATACAATTATTTTAGGTTCGAACACTAATTATATGGCTCAATTAATGGAACAAATTAATTAATTGGACAATAGGTACAATTAATTATTCAAATTTGGGTGGTATTCCCCACATTAAGAGGATTTTAGGTGGTCCCCACCACCATGAATTCAAAAATGGGGGGTTTCCAAGCTCTGGTGGTCCCCACCACCGAGCATTCAAAATGGGAGGTTAAAAAATAAAATAAAAGTTGTTATTTTTTTATTTACACCAAAAACATGGAATCTAACATTCTCCCTTGACCAACTATGGTCGAGATGAAGGACTCCTTAAACGAATATCGGTGCTGAAAGTTCAACTGTGCCCTCAGATTTCAATTCCGAGCATCGGTTCAAAAGATACAAGAAACATGCTCCCAAGTTTACTGAACTTACCTGAAAAAATTTCAGAATTTTATTCTGGGCACATGGGGGATCGGAATCATGCACCATAAATTTTTAAGGACACGTAATATTCCCATATAATTAAAAAAATTGCATATAATTTTCGGGACATTACATTATCCCCACCTAATGGCTTTGCGTCCCTGAAAGACACATCACAATACTAGGAAGACATGTGGTGGTACTGAGCACAAATCTATGCCTCCTGCTCCTCGGTGATGTCCTAACATTTATTGTGCTTCCAACATACATGAAATAAACATATATATTACCGATGAAGGACCCCCTCCTATCGATCCTCAATATCTAATTGAACCTCCGTAAACGTTTCCCAATTGTCGATGTCTAGCTCACCATCATCGATGACATGACATGGGTCATGCACGTATCTCTTCAATTGGGATACGTGGAAAACGTCATGCTCCCAGTGCAACAAAGGGGGAAGAGAAAAGCGGCAAGACACCTCGCAAACTCTGCTAGGGACTTGAAAATTTCCAATGAACCTCTAGGATAACATGTCGCCCAGAATAAGTTTCACAAACCTCATCGAGGCGAGACCCATAGGAGGACGTGGTCGCCATCCTTGAACTCCAGAGGTCTCTGTCTTCTGTCGGCATAAGACTTATGCTTCCACTGTGCTGTCTTCATTTTCTCTTAGATGATCTGCACCTTCTTCATAATAGCATGTAACATCTCTTGTCCCACGAGTGTTGATTCCCATGTGCCAGTCCAAAAAAAAGTGATCTTTATGGTCGGTCATACACAGCCTCGAATGGTGTCATCCCAATGGTGGAGTGATACCTGTTGTTGTATACATACTCAAAAAGGGAAAGTGATCATCCCACCTATGACCAAAGTCAAAGATTAAATCACGTAGCTTGTCCTCGAGGGTCTGAATGGTTCGCTCAGTCGGGCCATCCGTCCGAGGATAGAAGGCGGTGCTCAAACGAAGTTGTGTCACAAAATCCTCCTTCAACCCCTTCCATAGAATTGAATTAAAATGTGCATAAATATAGGAGAAAATCGTCAAGGGTACTCTATTTAGCCACACAATCGCCTGCAAATAGAGGCATCCCATGATCTCTACTGAATCCTACTCTCTGATCTGTAGGAAGTGGGATAACATGGTGAGTCAGTCGACAATCGACCAAATAGAATCCTAACCCCTGGATATACGTGTAATTCCTATCACGATGTCCATGGAAATTCCATCCAACTTCCACTCTAGGACCTATACAGGCTGAACAATGCCTACTGGTACCTGAAATCTGCCTTCAATTGCTGACAAGTGAGGCACTGAGAGACAAACTCTGCTACTTCTTTCTCCATTCCCAGCCTCCAGTGTAGGCATTGGAGGTCCTAGTACATCTCTTCCACTCCAGGTTGAACAGCTAGAGGGGATGTGGGGAACTACCTCGACATATCCTCCCAAAGTGACACAGGTACCATGATATACCCTCTAAAGAGGATGACGTGCCCCCCACCAATGGAAAATCCATCAGGTGATTACCCTATGGATATCGTTACATGTAGATACATGTAGTCAGTGTCTCTATGAGGGGCCTCCCTAACTCATTGGAGATGTGGAGGAGTGGCAATAAGAGACTGAAGAAAGTCTAATGCATCTCGATCCTCACAGAATATCTACAAAGCGGCCAGCTACTACGTCACATCACCTAGTAGCTTTATATCAGTTCTCCTGTGGAGTTCATCTGATACAATGTTCTCCTTCCCAAGACTATACACTATCACGAAGTCATACTCCTAGAGGAACCCAAGACAACACTACTGTATCAGGTTCTGGTCCTTTTGGGTGAAGATATACCTGAGACTCTGGTGATCAGAGTAGACTGTAAAACGTTCTCCCATCAAGTAATGCCTCCACATAATCATGGTGAGGACCTCTGCTGCTAACTCCAGGTCATGTTTGGCGTAGTATATCTCATTGTGTCTCAATTTTCGAGAACCATATTTGATCACTGCTCGATCCTACGTCAGGACACCTCTGATCTCAGTTCAAGATGCATCGCAGTGGACTACGTACCCAAATACCTCCTCCAAAAGCCTCGAGATGGGGGCACTAGTCAGTCGCTACTTCAACTCCTATAAACTCCATTGGTATCTCTCTGACCACACGAATAGTTTCCCCTTCTTTTTTAATGCTGATAAAGGTGCGGCAACTCTAGGGAAATCTTGAATAAACCTCCGGTAGTATCTGGACAAACCTTGGAAACTCCTTACCTCTGTCACACTCCTAGGTGGATCCCTAGAAAGTACCACCACAATATTCAATGGATCCACTGAAACTCCAGCCACCGAGATGACATGTCAAAGAAATTGAACCTCTTGGATCTAGAACTAGAAATTAGATGGCATACCATATAGTTGGGGCTCTCAGAGTGTGTCGAGAACTCTTTGAAAATGATAGGCCTTCTCCTTCTAGATATCCGAGTTGATTAGAATGTAATCGATGAGTACTACTACAATCAATCAGGGTATGACTGAAATATCATGTTCATGATTCCCAGGAACACTGCTGCAGCATTGGTCACACAGAATGGCATGACCGGAAACTCATAATGGTCGTACCGACATCTTAAAGTCAACTTCTGGACATCCTCACCACGTACTCCGAGATGGTGATAGCCTGATCTGAGGTCTATCTTCGAGAACCATCGTGATCCCATCATCTGATCAAAGAGGACATCAATACTCAAGAGCGGGTACTTGTTCATCATGGTCACCTGGTTCAGGAACCAATATGATGGGGTAGATGTCGGTTCCATCCCAGGTTACAAGTCAATGTAAAATGCCACCTATCAGTGAGGAGGTAGACCTGGAACATCATCATGGAAGACATCAGCATACTGGTCCACCACTACTGGATAAGATGGACTCTCCACATCAACTGCTTCGAGGGTAAGGCTATCCATCTGATGATTGATCGACTACACCTTCTTCCAAGTAAGTCCATCCTGCACTTAAAATGTTCCCTTCTTACTGGTGAAGGTAAACCTAGTCTCGTCCATGTGGACACACCGCACTTTGTGCCTAATACAGTAATTCTGAGCATGGATTGTAGATAACCAGTCCTTAAAAAAGATGACATCGTAAGACCTCGATGACACTACTAGGAGATACCAGCCAAAACTCATGCCTCCTATAGTAATCTCACACTACCGGCACCGGTTCTTATCACCAAATCCGCTCACGTATGATTATCTAGCTATAAGGATCGAGTGAATGGATCCACCAGAATCTTCGAGCTCTAAAAGAGGTACTTGGTAATAAAAGAATGACTGGAACCTATTTCTACATGTACTGCAGCTATGTTGGAGTAGACACAAATCATACATCATAACATCTCTCGAGCGCCATGGTCATAGGCCTCAGCTGCATGGATTTGAGCTTGCCCCTATCCACCTTCTCCCAGTGGTCAGTGTGGACCACCTATTGGTGGTGGTGGTAAAATCTCGAATCATCCCCCACCACCAGCTGCACGACCGGATCCTTATCTACATCCCCCTACTCTCAACGAACCATCTTGGTCGAACCTATGTCTCTTCCAGGGCGGTCCTTCGACCTTCTGCTGATCATCCGTATGGCTAGTAAGGTAGTCACGAGCCATGTGAACATGTCCACCGCATGAGTAACACTGCATGCTCCTTGCATGACTAGCTCTATCCCCGGTGCCCTGCACAACTGAACCTGAATCCTGCAGTCGTAAACCTATAGAACTAGTCCTCTTGGTCTTCTATGATATCTGTCAACTGCCAGCTACAGATGACTCTGCTATGTAATGCCTGGTGGTGGGTCTCACTCTTGGTGACTACTCATAATGAAAACTCTCCACTAAGAGGGCTCGATCTAACACCCCCACCAGCATCGGGATGCTGAGAGAAATCATTGAAGCCCTTATCTCCTTCCTGAGTCCCTGCTCGATGGTCTGAGCCCTGAAGAATGTGTCATCCACCATATCAGTTATGTCACATGAGAGGCTAGTGACCCTCTCTTAGTACTAAGAAACATTCATGCCTCCCTACTACAGATGAAGAAGCTCATATATGCACACAGCGTGAAGGGTCGCTGGGACAAACTCTGGCTGAAACAATCTCAAAATGTCTACCCAGAGAAGTGTCACCTCATCAAGAACATGGAGCATCATGATCCACCATCTTTCCTCTTCTTCCTGTAGTAGACTAGCGGAAAGGATCACCAAGAGATCTGCTGGGGTCCCTTCCAGTCGGAAGAATTTCACCATGGCCTCCAAACAAAACTCAGCCGCTTGTGTGTCTATCTCACCCCTGAACCTAGGTGGAATATAGTGCTGGAACTCATGAAATGCACTAAAGCGGCATGCACCCTCTGCCGTTGGGGCTAGTGGCATCGTTGGCACAATGGGTAGTGGTACCGCTGGTGCCTCTACTGATATAAGGCCATGCACTGAGGCAACATTGCTCGGTGGGCCAACATCGCGTACTATACCTTGAACCATAGTTGGTTGTCTGCATGGAGGAATCCTGAAATGAAACAGGTTCACCAGGGTATATAAGTTATTCCTGGTCAGATCACTAAAAATATCACCAAGAAAACTTTTTGAAACACACACACAAACAATGTTTTCGTGCACTACGTCAGAAATCAGAATTTAGGGTCCTGGTGTATGGATATGGGGGTCGCCGCACCAACACTGGATTCCCTATACTAATAACCACACTCACAACACATACATTACAATATTGCTGCTAAAATATCGGAGTCCAATGTTCTATGGTAAAATTGACTCCTATGATTCCATTTTTCAACAACCAGTCCCACAGGACCCGTGCCGTGAATACCCCAAGACCGCCTTCCATAGGCCAGGGGCTGGGGACAAGCACCAAAAGGTGTATTCCAAAAAACTGGGAAGGCATTTCCATTATATCATATAAACACAAATGACCAAACACATAGCAAGATATGAACACAAGTAAATGAAATAGTAAAAAGTGTGTGTATAGTATGTAAAAGGGGACAGAATACAAGACCAACAAGAAATTACAAGAAAAATGCAAGGTACAAGAAAATTGATACAACTCCTATGAACACCCGCTAGTGATCATACCTAAAGGGTAGGTACAGCTCTAGAATGAACATCTCTATAGTGCGCCTCATCAATGGACCACCTATGAGCCACCTCCAGTCTTGGTACCTTAATCCTCAGTCAGCGTTGTCCATCATCTGCACCAAACACAACAAGGTGCCGGCGTAGCCCGTGTAGGGGTGAGTAAAACGATACTCAGTTGGGACCCTGAGACCCTTAAAGGACTCACAAAATTCACAAATTATAAAACAAAAATCATAAAAACAATTGACAACACTAATTTGGTATATTCCCAAACATATACCGAAGTTATCAAGTATACCCATATCGTTCATGATGAAACACAAGGCCCCACTCTTATCCCAATCTCAAATGTTCCACGAAGGAAAAAATTCTACAATGTTAACACAACAAAGATAAGTACCACAGAGGTATAACCACATAGAATAATAACATAAATTAATCACCATGATGGTATGTACCACAATGGTACGCCACACAGAAGAATACCACAATGGTATCACCATGAAGGTAAATACCAGAAAGGTATGCTAAAAAGAATATCACCAAAAAAGTATCACCATGAAGGTAAAGACTCATCTCACACAAAGTATAACTAAGGTACGATAGTAAAGATGATTATATGTAACTACTGAATCATGTCACACTTTTAATAGGAGGACCCATGAAGGATCCTAAATCATCATACCCACGTAGGATCCTAAATCATTCCACCAACAATGGATCCCAAAGCAAAGACACACATAGGATCCCTGTATTGCAGACCCACGTAGGATCATAGAATAGTCCCACATGGATTCCTAGAGTGGATCCATGTGAGACTCTCAAACAAAGACCCACAAAGGATTCAAAATCAAAGACCCACATTGGATCCACTTCTCATGTTACTACCAGATATAGGGTTCCCGCACTAAGCTCGCATTATTCCGAGAGGGTCCACACTTCAATCCATAGGTTGATACTCCAACAGCCATGAAATCCCACTATGAAGAATCCCAAAGGGGAAAAATGAAATAGGTGTCTCAACTCAATAGATGATGCCTTAATCGGACGCATCGTCAATAAGTTATTTGCCTTTTAGTCCTGAGGTTCCTATTGGATTCATGTTAGATACAACCCTAATGTACCAGAACATTATCCAAACTCATGTGGGATATATCAAATGGACCATCTCGATCCAAGGTTTCCAACTCTATAGATGGTTCATCAAACTGATTCATGTGTCTCAAAATATGGCCGAAAGAGCGCAAACGGTCGAAGTGGGTCTGGGTCCGGTCAGACCCGGTCGTACCGACCTGGTCCAACCCGGGTCTGGCCCTAGGTCAGACCCCACCTGTGGTGCAATAGCCCGCTGGTGGCCCACGGTGAAGCATCCACGTGGTGGAATTAGTTGGCTGGATGGCAAGCATCCCCTCCGCATGATGCGGTCTTGCGCCACACCGTCTTCCGCGACCGTCGTCGAGCTGGTCGGGCCTCGCCTCGCCGCCATGACACTTGGGTGTGACTCTACTCTATCGGTCCGCACGGACGCACCCAAACGCACATGCATCATCGTGGCAGATGGGTCAAGACTCATCCCCAGCGGCGTGGTCTTGCTGCCTCCTTTGTAGAAGCCAACCAGAGTGTCGGCCGCCAGTCCCGAGTCCCACCGGTGCCAGTCACCCACATAGGTTGTCGTCCACCTCCATCACAAAGAATTCAACATACACTAAAGAGATTTGTGAAGGGTTCGGGCCTTGTTCATTTGGCATGCACCCTCCTCGTTAGAACCATAGCAAGAGGCAATATTGTTCTTGAATCAAGGGGGTCGACAAGAATGGGGTAAGGGTGTAAAAATCAACAACAAACCCGACCTCGAAGGTTCTGTTAGAGATCTTCTACTGTTGAAGATGGATTAGAATTATTCGATCATGAAGCAAGCCTCCTCCAATGACGTTGCTTATTTGACGATCCTTCGTTCTTCGGTTCCTCCTTGGTGAGAATTGATCATTCTCAAGTGGCTCCTCTAATAACTCCATTTTCCAACGATTTCTCCCATAATAAAGTGAGGATCCAACATAAATGAAAATAGGTTTATACAATTAATTTATGTTGGAATAGTTATTATATGGCTCAATTAAATAGTACTATTAATTAATTGGAGAGTTGGTACAATTAATTATTTGATGTTGGGAGGTTTTCCCCACATTAAGAGGGGTTCGGGTGGTCCCCATAACCATTAATTCCAAAATGGGTGGTTTCCTAGCTCGGGTGGTCCCCACCATGGTGCTTTCAAAATGGGAGGCTAAATTACAATAAAATAAAAGTTTCTCTTTTATTTGATTTTATTTTTTTCCAGGAAAAGCATGGAAACTAACATCCACCCTTGACCAACCTCGGTCGAGGTGAAGGTCTCCTTAAGAGAATATCAGTGCTTCGAGTTCAATGGTACCCTCATATTTATATTCTGAGCACCAGTTCAAAAGTTTTAAATAACCACTTGGACGTTTAATTAACGTACCTAAAAACCATTCATAAATTCATTCTGGGGACACCAGGACTCAAAATCATTCGTCGTCAATTTTTGGGGACTCTTAATATTCCCATATAAATAAATAAAATTCAAGGAATTTTCAAGACATTATAACACACATAATCTTTTCCCAAACCTCAAAACATAATCATTATCATTTTTAAAATCAGGAATCAAACCCTTCTGAACCAATTCTACCTTTTTCTACAACTCACTCTCTTCTCCCTATAATTTCTTAATTCTATCTGATAGAGATGATTTAATGGACACCTGAAACAAAACAGAGGAATTTCCTACACCAACAACTTCAATTCCAATGTTTATCAAATCAAATACCAAAAGATCTCCTTCCAAAAATAGCATGGTTAATGAAGCATTAATTTTCGACTCAAAGCATTGGCCACATTATTTGCATTTCTAAAATGGTAATGGATCATGCGATCATAATCATTGATTAATTCCAGCCATCTCCTATGTCACATGTTTAATTTTTTAGAGTGAATATATACATTAGACTTTTTTGGTCAATATATATTTCACATTTAACTCCATACAAATGATGCCGGAAAAAATTTATATGGAAAACAATAGTAGATAATTCCACATCATGTGTAGTGTAAATTAACCCACGAGGCTTCAATTGACATAAAGAATATGAAATTACCTGATCATTCTACATAAGGACACAACTATGTCCATTCAACGAAGCATCGCTGTAGATAAAAAACTCACCATTTTTGGAAGGCAATACCAAAATAATATCATTCACTATTCTTCATTTCTATTCCTAAAAACAATCATCACATTCTTTTATCCCAATGAAATTAACACCTTTTTCAGTTAACTATGACAGTGGGATAGATAACTATGAAAATATTTCCACAATCCTCCTGTAATAACCCGCTAATCAAAGAAAACTAAAAATCATGGTTATATTTGTGGGTCTTTTACATTCATCAACAACTTTTTTTCTATCAGGATCAACAGTTATCCAATTTTTTGGAAATAATGTGACCATGGAAAAAAATTTGTTGTAACCAAAACTCACACATGATGAATTTCCTCTATTGTTACATTTATTTAACTGTTTCCAAGTCAACCCTTAAATTACATTCATGTTTCTATTAACTTTAGGAATATAACAAAATATCATCAATGAACCCAACCAAAAACATATCCAAGAACTCACAGAAAATTCCACTCAAAAGATCCATGAATATAGCTAGAGTATTGGTAAACCCAAAATTCATAACGACAAATTCATAATGGCCATATCTAGTACGAAACACAGTCTTCATAATTTTTTATTCCTTTAAATTCAACTGATGGTACACTGACCAAAAATAAATATTCGAAAAATAGTATTCTCCCTGGAGTTGATCAAACATATCATCAATATAAGGAAATGGATACATTTTCTTAACAGTGAAGTTATTCAATCCTCTATAATCAATGAAAAGTCTCATTGAAAATTCTTTCTTTCTAAAAAACAAGATAGTAGAATCCCATGGTGATTTTCTAGGTGGAATGAAACCCTTACCTAATAGTTCTGTCAATTTCTTCTTTAAATCTAAAAGTTCAATTTGAGCCATTTGATAATGGGTTTTTAAATTGTCTTTGAATCACAGATTAAGTCAATATTAAATTCAACATCCTGATCAGGAATTTTACCGAGAAAATAATAAGGAAAAACATCAAGATACTCATCTACCACTGGCACTTCATTAATCTAGACAGTTCCTTTTTTATAAAATATCTGAATGGAAGCATTCATTTCCATGTTTTACTAGTTTCTCAGCTTCCTGGTATGTTATCAAAAGTAAGGGTTCATTATTGTTCACAAACATAAAATCATTCAGAAAATAAATCTATTTAGATCTACAGTCAATCATATCATGATAAATAGAAAGCCAATCTATAACCAAAATATGATCGAACTCTATTATGGGAAAAAATATAAGGTTTGTAGGCAGATTCATTCCGCACTAAAGGACATGAAGGTTCATATAATTTCTTTTTGTCTCAAAATTTCCCCCGGTCTTTTTACCATAAGTTAATGATTCATATCTTGATATGTAATTCCCAATATACTAGATACCTTCTCAGAAATGAACGAATGTGTAGACCCTGAATCAAATAAGAAATTGGCATAATCTAAAAAACATTCTGTGTACCAGATACTACATCATTTGGGGGCCCAACATATGATGATGTGGTTGAATTGGATTTCACTACCCATTATTTCTTGTTTTCTAGCTGCTTTCCCTCAGTTGAGTTCTTCATTGGACCCTAATTTGTAAAATCACCCATTTTATTGCACATAAAAACATTTTACTGACAGTGAATCAGATTTTGTCTTACCATTAACCTGGTCTCTTTCAATGATATTAAGATCCATTTGTCCCATTTTACCACATCGGTATCAATTACCACAATTCAAAATACATTCCCCAATATATTTTTACCTCAATTTTCACAAACTGTAGACATAAGTTTCTTACCATCAGACTTTCTTGAATAGTTCTTCCTTTTTGACTGCCACCTCGAACACTTATTCTGTTATTTTTCGATGAACACATAATCATAGGCAAACTCCATTTCCAAATTCTTCACACATCAAAATTGTTTTTCATTAAATTTGAAATCACAAGAATCTAATGCACATACATACCTTGTCTTTAATCCTGAGTAAAAAGTGTTGATTTTACTATCAATATCTCATATGAAATTTGGAGGATACCTTTCCAGTGGTGTGTGTTTTTCATTATAAGCAGCCCTGATTCATCCTCCTACCAAATTTCTAGTAATTTTTTTTTCTATCATAAGATGAACCACCATAGGAAAATATATCAGAAGAAACATACCATTGAATTCATCTCATTCAAGATCATCAATCTTCTAATTATCCTTGATATTTTGAACAATCGACCACCAGTGATCAGATCCAACTTCAAAATGGTAAATATAAATACTATCCTTTTGTTGTTCTGAACACCCCAAGACAACAAAAATTTTCTCCAAGGATTTAATCATCACTTTAGCTAGAATAGTGCCAAACGATTCCCTGAATGATGGGGGATGTTGCCTCATGAAATTATCCACTATTTAAAATTTATTTTGTGGTTGATCTAGATGATCTCGAGCCTGGATACCACCACCATTTTAAGCATGAGCCGACTATGCAATCACTGCAATAAACTATTCAGTTCTGATTCGGACCATCTCAAGCTGCTAATTTTGAAGGTTGTCTTCCTCCTGATGTCATGCCATCACAGTTTCCATGTTTCCTCAGTGGAAAACCATTCTGAACACATAAATATATTTGGTGAAGCAACAATGTAACATGTAAATTCTATATCATTTCAATCATAACATAAATTAATTAATTTATATTAATTAAACTATATCCTAACTTCTAATGTTATCTAACCTAACCTCTGGTAGCGACTATAAGGACCCAGCCTTCAATCATTACATAATCATGAATTAAATGGATAATTCACATTAAGGATCTTTTCAGGTTTAGTGTTTTAGAAAATTAGTACATAACTATTACATTACATCTCAAAAATTACAATGTAGACACTTCTAATCAGTTTCCATTTTTTCATAAAATAATTAATATTGAAATAATGAGTCATCTCTTGTTCCATGTTTTAGATACCAAGATGTTTCATTGAACCCACATTTGACCTTATTCGTATTTAAGTCCTGTGAAAAAAATTTCAAAACATGGGATGAGCATAAAAAACTCAGTAAGGATTATAAAATAAAGAGGGAAAACATTAGTCCATCAATACATACATAACATTAGACCATTAACATACCTCATGAAATCATAAGATTTGAGAATTACACTTAGTAATCCCAAATCATAAAGATAAATTGTAGAATCTAGAACATAGTTATGTTTTAGATCTAATAGCTATGTAGGGAGTCAGATTTGGAATACCCATAACAACATATTCCCTAAATTCCTTAGGAGAAACATTCATATTTACCTCTGTCATGTCACCGAATGCATTAGAGAGCTATCTTTGGCTCACCCGCCCGAGGTTTATCATGGAACCACCCGTATATGTAAACAATTCCAATGAACCATAACATTTTCATAACACATAAAACAAATATAAAGGAATGGTAAATTTTCCACATTTAAATCATAATATATCATTTAAATATTTTTTAATCACAAATCCATTATCAAAACCATTTTCAATACAAAAAATAAATAAAAGATTATATGGTATTTATTTTCCTTTTAAAACATTATGACTTGTTATGTAAGCAAAAGATCAAATAGTACTCACGATGGCGGAAAAGGTCATTGTCACCGTTTACGTTAAAAAAGAAAAATTATTTTTTTTGTCGTTTAGTAAACCACTTCATTGAAAAATATTATTTTTTAGTGAAATGATATGTAAAAGGTTTTTATAAACTTTATAAAAGATAGCCGTGTATAAAACGAAATATACCTGAATAAAAGGAGATTGAGAAGAAGTCTTTTATCTCGTGTCCGACATGAACTGTTCAATCATTAATCACCTGAGTATTAAATATAACATAATTTACACTTACATAAGAACATTTTTAAACTTTATTTTTCTTTTAAAATCACTTATTTCCTAGTTATAAACATTTTTTATTCTTTTATGTTAATAAGGGTCATTTTCTTGATATTTTGTACTTGAGTCAAAAATGAATTTCTTATATTTACAAGCTGTCTATGTGGTGAAAACTTCATTATCTCCTGAATTAAATTCATGATTTAGATATCATATATATCATATATATCTAGTATATATACGTATTTATAATAGTACATATCAATTGGAGATAAGAAATGAAATACTTTATTTATGGCGACGGTAAGCCATACGTACGCAAGAATGCTACTTTTATTTCTATTTTGTATTTTTAATGGAATGAAAACATAATGATAAATATGTATATTATAATTCCAGTATAATGTCATATATAATTTCATTAACTCCATCCGTTATATGTTCGACATATGGAATGAATAAGTCATATCACTTTGAGGGGGCAGTAATCTGCACTTCCTCAAACGAAATTACCACGTTTAACCATTATGGATACCAAAAAGGATTGCTATAAATTTAAAATACCGAAGCATAGAAAAAATATAAATATAATTTATAAAACATATAAATATAGTGCCATCACAATGACCCCCATAAGAAGTGGTAGCGGAGGATTGAACAATCGTCATTTCATGAGGCAGTAGATTGTCGTCCATAGAAATAGTATGTTCAATACCCATTAGATGGAGGTGTGTTTAAGTGTAGTTAGAATACGTCTTCCAAAAACAACCTATATTATTTAGGATAGTTTTTTGGTTATAAAATAGTGTAATAAAAAGTTATTAGGGGGATGGATAGGTAAAATAAATTAAAAGAACTTAAAAGAAGACGTTACATTGAAAAAGGGTAACTTCCTTTGGTTTGAACCAAAAGGATTTCATGATATGCCTTATGCCTAAGGTATGTAATTTAGTTGGAAGAGATGGAACCTAAGAACTTATTTGAGAAGAGGATGTATGATCCATGTGGCTTGAGAGGTTTGAGTAATGGGGTAGAGGTGAGGGCTTTTTATAATGGGGAGGAGGGGCTCTTTAGGAATATATGAATATATTATTTTATTATATAATGATTATTGGCTTCTATAAGACCAAAAAACAATAATGTCAAATATAAGGGTAATTTTGTAGGAAATAAAATCATCCAAAAATAATTGGACAGGTTTTGGATTTTTTTTAAATATTATAATCTTCTTTATTTAAATAATTCATTAATTAGGTAAACACTACATCATTATTATGTCATATATAATTTAATTTATTTGATGTCTAGAAACTATAAAAAAATACCCTAATGAGTAAATATTTTTATCATTATAATGAATAATTATAGTGAAATATATCAATTAGATAACCCCACATTAAAACTGGTTTATAAAAACAATACATGTTTATTATATTTTTATTTTTTCTTTAAATAAAATTTATTAATATCATTATCTTACCTAAGTGGCTTTAAAAGGCCAAAAATCTCACCCAAGGATTATCTTGGTCGGCCATTACTTATCCAATAAGGTTAGAACAAGTGTTGAGGTAATTTTATATTATTATAATATTGTTTTTACCATGAATTACCCTATTTACCTTTAACTGCGGTAAATAAAAGTAAAAAGTTACTATTCACCGAAAGTTATTTTCTTCTTATAAAACGACAAGTTGCATACTAATAATAATGATGTATGTTGTATTATTCAAAATTCAAATTCACAGAAGCGGAAAAATTTCCTCAAATTGAAAAAGGATGGTTTTTAACATATTCAAAACATAGATGCTGGATTAATTAATTTTAATATGAATTCTCGTTGTCAAAACAAATTTTTTTTTTATGAAATAATTAAAATCAAAATATTGAAACATATTTATGTCTAATTAAAAAGTGAAATAACTTAAAATGACCAAAAATTTATTATATGGTTAAAATATAATCTAATAAAACATTAAAAACTATTAAAAAGATAATATATCCATATAAATAAATTAGAATAAAAGGAAATTTTGAAATAAAATACAGTATTTTTCTCAATCATTAATAAATGAATTTTATCGGAAAAATACAAAAAATTTACCCTAAGTAAATATTGATGTCCTGATTATAACGACCCATACTATACATACATTGTTAATTCTTCAAAATTGAAGCACACTTATTACAACATATGACAAAACCACAAAGGACCGTATAGGTATAGTGTCTTTAGAAACTGGGAAACATAAAAAACTGGTTCATAAATCTTCTACAGTGTCTCCCATTTATTTCATCGTATCTAGGGTCCCTTTTATCATATTCTACTTAATATCCATCTTCCTGACCTGGGGAAAAGAAAACATAAAAGGGTGAGATCAAATGCTCAGCAAGGGCAAATAAAGGAAATAAAAATCATATCATATCTTTTTGAAAATCATAACCTGCAAAAGAGATCATAATATCTTAACATGGAATAAATCATAGAAGTGAAAATGAGATCCCCATAATCATAACATAAAACTTGAAACCTTGTGTCATGTACACATAATCATGGAAAATCATTTCTTGTTAGTCATGACTCATTGCCAAGACTATCTTAGCAGACAAAGTCCATTTCTGAACCGAGTTCACTCCCCGTTTCAGTCCTGTATCACTGAACCGAAATAACCTTCCGTTCCAGCCATGTCTATCTCATGAGATATAAATCTTTACCCAATGCATTGGAGGGAGATATAGGTCCCACCCATCTTATAATGAATCTTTTCTTATGTGTGCCACATAATCATAAATCATACATCATCGCATAACACATGTATCAAAAATGGGATTCTTGAAACATCATGACATCATAAAAAAACCATATAAGGTAAATGACATCATAAAAATAATTCCCTCACAACATAATCAAATCAATGTAATAATAGGGATAAAAAACAGAACTCTATATTATCTTAGATGGAAAATAATTTTGATAAAACATTTGAACTCCATTCTTGAGGAAAATATCCTTTCTACTTCAAAAACATTTATCCTTTCATAACATGCCATACAATTTTAAACAAAAAGAATATGACTAAAAATAAACTTGAAAACTTGTAAAGGAAGATTCTTGGAAATAATGTTTTAAAAATCCATTCATTCCGTATAAGTTAAAAAAACATTCTTCGTACTTTTGTTGGAAAAGTCAAAAAAGTACCTCATACGAAAAAAGACAAAAGATTCCTTTAATATCTTTTACTAAAAACTCACCAAAGGGTAAAATTTGATTTAAAAATTTTTTAGGTGAATGGAAATAATATTACATATTGAGGAAACATGGATGTGGATGATAATATACACCCTAGTAAATTTCAAAGCATAAACAATCTCGGATAAAAATGAGATTGTGAAATTTCCCTTACCTTAGATCCGATTTTCTTTGTACGTGTCCGAAGCTCCTGTATAATGGTTTAAATAATGTTATTGACTTATTCCAGAATCATACATATTTATATGATATCATATATGGTCATATTCTTAGCTTCTTGTTAGTAATATTTCATTGTTACTTGTTACTCGGGTCTTTATTGCCTTTTGTTCTTATGCGTGTTTTGCCGAAAAAATTCTTATTCTTCTTTTAAGGTTATAGATACCTTATATCCAGAATGGTATTAGTGTAACATATATCATATTTATTCATTCAATTCATTTATATAATTACTATGTAATGATGATCATGTAGAACGAGTCGCATCACATCGTGGAGACGGTATTCCGTACGTACGCACGAGTGATGATATCGTTCCTATGATCGTGGAATTGTATTGGAGTATATATATATATTATTTCAGTATCAATATTACTTTATAATAATCAAAAATAGTTTCTCATTACACCATTATACCCATCCTTGTAAGGTGATGGTGGAAAATAGATTACACTGCGACGTGGAGACGGTATTCCGTACGTACGCACGCGCGGTGATTTCATTTTTCCGTAGGATGGATAGAAGGTGAATTAGGGTAGTTTCATATTTATAATAACATATCAGTGTGTACATAATACTGATGTTATTACTTTATCATGAAACAACTAAAGAAGAAGAAGTTGAAGAAGAAAGAAATTGAAAAGATCGGCAATGGATATTACCTCTTCTATGGAACGCTTCTTTGAATCCTCCACATAGGGAACTTAGATCGGTCATTGAAGAAGACCAGGACCTCTAGGATTATTTTAGGGAAGTGGAGAGGAGAAAATGGCAGGGTTTGGCCGAGCTTGAGTGCTCAAATTGGTGTTAGGAGGAGGGGGGGGGAGGTGCCCTTTTATAAGGGTGGAGAGGGTCACCTTAGGAATATCTCAAAATATTATTTTATATTAAAGTCAAAATCAGTTTATAATGGTTCCAAAGGGTCTTATTTCGAAGCTAAAGTGGGGAAGGGTCGAAATCCTATCTACCAATAGGATTTAGAAAAGTTTAGGGTATTATTTTAACCTTATCAATTAGATTTAACTCTAAGTTAAATAATTTAACTTTTACCGTGTCTTTTTGTTTTCTTTCACTATATGGTTAATACACTAACTATAACATGCCAAACGAACCCCAAATTATTTATTATTAATATATATATCCTTATCTAAGTCATTTGGCCTATCCTTATATTTTTAGGAATAAAATAACAATTAATAATATAATATTTGATTTAAAAACTATTTTGTGTCAATTTTGACACTATTTGATATATGATTTTTTTGAAAGTCATAACAGAATTATATGTTTCAACCAAGTTGACTAAATCAACACTAATATTTCAAAGTAACCTAGAAAATTAGTGGAATTCATAAAAAGTCTCAATTTACATTTATTTTGGTGTTTATAATATCAATTATGTCAATATTTCATAAATAAGATAATTACAGCATCATAATTGTGTCATAAATAAATTAACTTATTTAATGTCTAAAAATTATAAATAAAATACCATTATGTAGGAAATCTTTTTAGCTTCCTAATTAATATTTATAGTCTAATTTATCTTATGTATAACCCCATATTAAAAATGATTTACTTATTAAACTTTGATTTTAACTATTTTAACCCTTCTTTAAATAAATTAATAATAAATGTCCTAATCTAACCCAAGTGGGCCTAAATGGTCATATTTTATTCATAAGGTTGTTTTTGGTCAAATTATACTTATCAAATCGAATTAGGAAATGTGTTAGGGTAATAGTAATATCATATTTACCCCTATTTACTATTAACCGCGGTAAAAAAAGTAAAAAGTTACTATTCACCAAAAAATTATTTTTATCTCATTGAACCACATTTTACTTACTGATATAAACTGTGTCTGTCGGATTTTCGAAATTCCATTCACAGAAGCGGTAAAATTATTTTTTATGCAAAATTCAGTTTTTAACCTACCACATAGTGGTTTCACTATTCATCAAAAATTGAAAGTTTTCAGAAAAATACCAAAATTTCACCCTAGGCTAATTTCGGAATTCCGAATCCAAAAATGAAGTCCATTTTGAAAAATAAAATTTATATAATTTCAAAAAGTGGTTATTACTATTCATAACGACTAGTTTTAATAATATTTTAATAGCATATCGTTGTTTAGTGAAACTCGGTATTGCGTACGATGCAAGCTATCGAGGAAGGTCGCGATTGCGTGTAAAGTAAGCCAAGCTAGTATGTAGTGAAAGATTCCTTTGATGATATATAAAAAAAAAATTACTCATAAAAATCTCGGGTGTTACATTATACCCCCCTTAAAAAGAATTTCTCCCTTGAAATTCGTCACTTTGTAACAAACAGACGAGGATACTTCTCCCTCATCATATTCTCAAGCTCCCATGTAGCTTCTTCAAGTTGGTGGTTCCTCCATAAAACTTTCACCAATCGAGTGGTCTTGTTTCGTAGGACTTTTTCGCTACGATCCAGAATCTCTATCGGTTGTTCTTCATAAGAAAGATCTTGCTCCAGCGGTACAACTTATAAGCTGAGTACATGTGAAGGATCAGGTATGTACTTTCTCAGGAGAGATACAAGGAACACATCGTGAACTTGAGAGAGATTCGGTGGAAGCGCCAATCGGTAAGATACCTTTCCAACACGATCCAGTATTTCGAAAGGACTGATATATCTAGGGCTCAACTTCCCCTTCTTTCCAAATCTCATAACCCTCTTCTAGGGAGATATTTGTAAGAACACTTTATCACCCACTTCAAACTCTAGGTCTTTTCTTCGGTTGTCGGCATAACTTTTCTGTCGACTCTGAGCTGCTCTTATGTGTTGTTGAATAGATCTGACCTTTTCTACCATTTCATCATGAGATCAGGTCCTAATATCTTTCTTTCCCCAACTTCATCCCAAAAAGTTGGAGTCCTGCATTTCTTTCCATAGTGGGCTTCATAAGGAGCCATCTGAATACTGGAGTGAAAGCTATTATTATAAGAAAATTCCACCAAAGGTAGGTGTTGATCCCAACCTCCTCTGGCGTCCATAGAGAAAGCTCTCAACATATCTTCTAGGGTTTGAATTGTTCTCTCAGACTGACCGTCTGTCTGGAGATGATAAGCAGTGATGAAACTCAATTCTATATCCAGAGTATGCTGAAGACTTCGCTAGAACTTCGAGGTAAATATCGGATCCCGATCAGATATAAAATAAAGTGGTACTCCATGCAATCTTACCACTTCCTTTACATATATCCTAGCAAGCTGATCTAGATAGAAATCCTCTCTAATAGCAATGAAGTGTGCAGACTTTGTAAGACGATCAACTATGACCCAGATAGCATTATTTCCTTTGGTTGTTTTAGGAAGTCCTATGACAAAGTCCATAGTGATGTTTTCCCATTTCCATTTGGGTATGGGTAATGGTTGTAACATCCCCTTAGACTTCTGTCTCTCATCTTTAACTTGTTGACAAACCAAGCATCGAGAGACATATTCAGCAACATCTCTTTTCATTCCATCCCACCAGAAGTACTCTTTCAGGTCCCTATACATCTTTGTGCTTCCAGGATGAATAGAGAATTAAGAACAATGAGCCTCATCCAGCAGCTCCTTCTTTAATTCGGGGATGGGAGGAACACAAACCCGATTCCTGAACTTTATTATCCCATCACAGTCAAGGTTGAATTCATGAAAATTTCTCACCTTCTTTTGTAACTCTACATCTTCTTTCTGTGCCCCTTTAATCTTCACATGTATAGATGGTTGAACATTCATTTGAGAAATATAAGATTTTTCCCTTTCCATTATAATTCCAAGATCCATCCTTTTTAAATCCATAAATATTGGATCTTTTTTGATCCTCATCATGGATAAACTAGCATGTTCTTTTCGACTTAATGCATCTTCCACCTTGTTTGCTTTCCCAGGGTGGTAATGGATTGAGCAGTCATAATCCTTAATCAACTCCAACCATCTTCTTTGACGAATATTCAACTCCTTTTGTGTGAAAATATAATTTAAACTTTTATGATCAGTATAAATATCACACCTTTCACCATAAAGGTAATGCCTCCAAATATTTAATGCAAAGATTACCGCAGCCAACTCCAAATCATGTGTTGGGTAATTTTGCTCAGGGATTTTCAACTTTCGTGAGGTATAAGCTATCACCATATAATTTTTCATAAGAACACACCCCAATCCCTTCTTGGATGCATCACTGTAGATCACAAACCTTTCTCCACTACAAGGCAGTGTGAGCACAGGTGCACTGGATAACCTTCTTTTCAACTCCTTGAAATTCTCTTCACATTCCTCTGTCCAAACAAACTTAACTCCTTTCTGAGTCAACTTGGTGAGTGGATTACATAATCGTGAAAAATCTTTTACAAAACGTCGATAATATCCAGCCAAACCAAGAAAACTTCGGATCTCAGTTACTGTTGTTGGTCTTGACCATCTTTCGATAACCTCTGTTTTTTCTGGATCCACATATATCCCCTCTTTTGAGATTATGTGACCCAAAAATCCATCTTTTTGAATCCAAAATTCACACTTGGTAAATTTGGCATAAAGGTTATCCTTTCTCAGGGTCTTCAATATAATTCTCAAGTGATCTTCATGCTCTTCCTTGCTCTTTGAATAGACAAGAATATCATCTATAAAGACTACCAAAAATTGATCAAGATAGTCTCTAAAGACTCTATTCATTAGATCCATGAAGATAGCAGTGGCATTTGTAAGACCAAATGGCATCACTATAAATTCATAGTGTCCATACCTTGTAAGGAAAGTCGTCTTTGGTATATCCTCCCTTTTGACCCTTAATTGATGATACCCTGAACGAAGATCAATCTTGGAAAAGTATTGAGCTCCGCGTAGTTGGTCAAATAAGTCATCAATGCGTGGGAGAGGATATTTGTTCTTGATAGTGATCTTGTTAAGTTCTCAATAATCAATGCAGTGTCTCATTGATCCATCTTTCTTCATAACAAATAGAACAGGTGCTCCCCAAGGTGACGCACTAGGGTGTATGAATCCCTTATCAATATTCTCTTGGAGTTGCTTCTTCAATTCCTGCAACTCAATTGGGGCCATTCTATAAGGTGTCTTTGAAATAGGCAAAGCACCTGGTACGAGTTCTATTGAAAACTCAACATCACGATTTGGTGGAAGACCCGGTAATTCCTCCGGAAAGACATCATCAAACTCCCGTACGATGGGCATATTCTTAATCGTAAGTTTCTCACCAACCATTTGAGATAAATAACCTTAATTTAGTGGAATCAAGACCCATAAGATGGAAGGAATTTTCACTGGAAGGTTATATTCATCCATTCATCGATAGACGATCGTAGATTGATCTGGAATATGAAATGTGACTTCCCTTCTTTGGCAATTGATATGAGCTCCATGTAGAGAAAGCCAATCCATGCCAAGAATCACATCAAATTCCACTAAAGGAAGGATCACAAGATTTGCAGGAAGCACTTTCGCACAATCTTCGATCGGAGAAGAATTATAAACTTTTGATGTGATTGTTGTTCCATTAGGTGTTGTCACAGCTAACTCAACATCTAATTGTTGAGGTAATACTATGATACCCTTAGAAAATTCTTTAGAAATAAAAGAGTGGGTGGATCCAGAATCAAATAAAACATTTTCTACTTTAGAGTGGATGGTATGTGTACCTCTCACCACTTCGTTATCGTACTCCACATCGCTGATAGAAATTGCATGTGACTTTCCTTTGTCTTTATCCTTAAGATTTTGTTGACGTCGACCATCATCATCAACCCTTGGATTTGGGCATTGATTGGCATAATGCCCCATCTCCTTGCACTTGAAACATTGAAGTGTAGTAGGTTCATTCTGTGAATCCCTTCCTTTGTTTGCATCATTGGACATCTTCATCCCATTATCGCGGCATTCAAATGCCCGATGACCTTCCTTTCCACATTTCAAACATTTACTTGTCCCTTTAAGAAAACTCCCTCCATGTTTCTTTCTACACTTTGAGCATAAGGGAAAGCTCATCTTCTTTTCAGTGTGCTCTTTAGATTTTCCTTTGAATTCCATCTTCCTCTTCTTATCAAACCCATGTGACTGATGGGTTACACCAATCTCCATCTCGACTTTGAGAGCACATCGAACGATTTCCTCGTAGCTATTGAAGTCCCTTATGGCTAACGCCCTTTGAAGACTGGTCTTAAGCCACTAAAGAATCGATCGATCTTACTCTCAGGTTGGATAATAATACCAGAAACGTACCTTGAAAGTCTTGTAAAATTTGCTTCATAGGTACCAACAGATTCATCATCCCTTTGCTACAGTTCAAGAAACTCTTTCTCCATCTTTGTTCGGAGAATACGAGGGAAGTAATTATTGAAAAATAAGTTCTTGAACTCGTCCCATTCCATAGACTCAATTCCATCCCTTTGCCTCGTATTCTTAATAAGATTCCACCATTGATCAGCATCTCCTTCCAAACGATACACTGCTAGGATAACTTTATCATGTTCATAACATTGAAGAACTGAAAATATCTTTTTAGTAGTACTAATCCATTGTTCAGCAACTAATGGATCAGTAGACCCGCTGAAAGAAGGTGGACACTGCCTCATGAAGGATTCAACAGAATGTTGCTCCTTCCTTTTCTCATTTGGAAGTACTGCATTATTCATAGGTTGAGAAAGTTGTGTGAGCATGGCTACAAGATTTTTCATTCCAGCTCCCATATCGTTTGGTTGCTCAGGGGAACAATCATTGCATTGCCCATCGCATTCCGCATTAACACGGTTCCTTCGGGATCCAGCCATTGACTAAGTCCAAGAATACTAGTGTGAGAAACACTAATTATAATAGGAAAACCACATAATCAAGGATAAAATTTCACACTTAAGGTCTTATCCTAGGGTATTCATGGCCATTTCTAAAACACTAAGATTGTGTTCTATGCTTCGACTTATCCTTAGGGTTCTTACTAAGAATTTCACATCCTAGTTTCCAAAGGTTGACTATACCTTTCCTCTGATACCAACTATAACGACCCATACTTTACATACATTGTTAATACATCAAAATTGAAGCACACTTATTACAACATATGACAAAACCACAAAAGACAGTATAGGTATAGTGTCTTTCGAAACTGGGAAACATAAACAACTGGTTCATAAATCTTCTACAGTGTCTCCCATTTATTTCATCATATCTAGGGTCCCTTTTAGCATATTCTACTTAATATCCATCTTCCTGACCTGGGGAAAAGAAAACATAAAAGGGTGAGCTCAAATGCTCAGCAAGGGCAAATAAATGAAATAAAAATCATATCATATCTTTTTGAAAATCATAACCTGCAAAAGAGATCATAATATCTTAACATGGAATAAATCATAGAAGTGAAAATGAGATCCCCATAATCATAACATAAAACTTGAAACCATGTGGCATGTACACATAATCATGGAAAATAATTTCATGTTAGTCATGACTCATTACCAAGACTATCTTAGCGGACAAAGTCCATTTCTGAACCGAGTTCACTCCTCGTTTCAGTACTGTATCACTGAACCGAAATAACCTTCCGTTCCAGCCATGTATATCTCATGAGATATAAATCTTTACCCAATGCATTGGAGGGAGATATAGGTCCCACACATCATATAATGAATCCTTTCTTATGTGTGCCACGTAATCATAAATCATACACCATCTCATAACACATGTAACAAAAATGGGATTCTTGAAACATCATGACATCATAAAACAAACCATATAAGGTAAATGACTTCATAAAAATAATTCCCTCACAACATAATCAAATCAATGTAATAATAGAGTTAAAAAACAGAACTCTATATTATCTTAGATGGAAAATAATTTTGATAAAACATTTGAACTCCATTCTTGAGGAAAATATCCTTTCTACTTCAAATACATTTATCCTTTCATAACATGCCATACAATTTTAAACAAAAAGAAGATGACTAAAAATAAACTTGAAAACTTGTAAAGGAAGCTTCTTGGAAATAATGTTTTAAAAATCCATTCATTCCGTATAAGTTAAAAAAAACATTCTTCATACTTTTGTCGGAAAAGTCAAAAAAGTACCTCGTACGAAAAAAGACAAAAGATTCCTTTCATATCTTTTACTAAAAACTCACCAAAGGGTAAAATTGGATTTAAAAAAATTGTAGGTGAATGGAAATAATATTACATATTGAGTAAACATGGATGTGGATGATAAAATACACCCCAGTAAATTTCAAAGCATAAACAATCTTGGATAAAAATGAGATTGTGATATTTCCCTTACCTTAGGTCTGATTTGCTTTGTACTTGTCCGAAGCTCCATTATAATGGTTTAAATAATGTTATTGACTTATTCCAGAATCATATATATTGATATTATATCATATATGGTCATATTCTTAGCTTCTTGTTAGTAATGTTTCTTTGTTACTTGTTACTCGGGTCTTTATTGCCTTTGGTTCTTATGCGTGTTTTGCCGAATAAATTCTTATTCTTCTTTTAATGTTATAGATACCTTTTATCCAGAATGGTATTAGTGTAACATATATCATATTTATTCATTCAATTCATTTATATAATTACTATGTAATGATGATCATGTAGAACGAGTCGCATCACATCGTGGAGACGGTATTCCGTACGTACGCACGAGTGATGATATCATTCCTATGATCGTGGAATTGTATTGGAGTATATATATATTATTTTAGTATCAATATTACTTTATAATAATAAAAAATTAGTTACTCATTACACCATTATACCCATCCTTGTATGGGGATGGTGGAAAATAGATTACACCACGGCGTGGAGACGGTATTCCGTACGTACGCACGCGCGGTGATTTCATTTTTCCGTAGGATGGATAGAAGGTGAATTAGGGTTGTTTCATATTTATAATAACATATCAGTATGTAATTAATACTGATGTTATTACATTATCATGAAACAACTAAAGAAGAAGAATTTGAAGATGAAAGAAATTGAAAAGATCAGTAATGGATATTACCTCTTCTTTGGAACGCTTCTTTGAATCCTCCACTTAGGGAACTAAGATTGGTCTGTGAAGAAGACAAGGACCTCTAGGATTATTCTAGGGAAGTGGAGAGGAGAAAATGGCAGGGGTTGGCCGAGCTTTAGTGCTCAAATTGGTGTGAGGAGGAGGGGGAGGAGGTGCCCTTTTATAAGGGAGGAGAGGGGCACCTTAGGAATATCTCAAAATATTATTTTATATTAAAGTCAAAATAGGTTCATAATGATTCCAAAGGGTCTTATTTAGAAGCTAAAGTGGGTAAGGGTCGAAATCCTACCAACCAATAGGATTTAGACAAGTTTAGGGTATTATTTTAACCTTATCAATTAGATTTAACTCTAAGTTAAATAATTTAACTTTTACCGTGTCTTTTTGTTTTCTTTCACATTATGGTTAATACACTTACTATAACATGCCAAACGAACACCAAATTATTTATTATTAATATATACATCCTTATCTAAGTCATTTGGCCGAACCTTAGATTTTTAGGAATAAAATAACAATTAATAATATAATAGTTGATTTAAAAACTATTTTGGGTCAATTTTGACACTATTTGATATATGATTTTTGTGAAAGTCATAACAGAATTATATATTCAAACCAAGTTGATTAAATCAACACTAATATATCATAGTAACCTATAAAATTAGTGTAATTCATAAAAAGTCTCAAATTACATTTATTTTGGTGTTTATAATATCAATTATGTCAATATTTCATAAATAAGATAATTAATGCATCATAATTGTGTCATAAATAAATTAAATTATTTAATTTCTAAAAATTATAAATAAAATACCATTATTTAGGAAATCTTCTTAGCTTTCTAATAAATATTTATAGTCGAATTTAGCTTATTTATAACCACATATTAAAAATGATTGACTTATTAAACGTTGATTTTAACTATTTTAACCCTTCTTTAAATAAATTAATAATAAATGTCCTAATCTAACCCAAGTGGGCCTAAATGGTCATATTTTATTCATTTGGTTGTTTTTGGTCGAATTACACTTATCCAATAGAATTAGGACATGTGTTAGGGTAATAGTAATATCATATTTACCCCTATTTACTATTAACCGCGGTAAAAAAAAGTAAAAAGTTACTATTCACCAAAAAATTATTTTTATCTCATTGAACCACATTTTACTTACTGATATCAACTGTTTCTGTCGGATTTTCGAAATACCATTCACAGAAGCGGTAAAATTAAGTTTTATGCAAAATTCAGTTTTTAACCTACCACTTAGTGGTTTCACTATTCATCAAAAATTGAAAGTTTTCAGAAAAATACCAAAATTTCACCCTAGGATAATTTCGGTATTCCGAATCCAAAAATGAAGTCCATTTTGAAAAATAAGATTTATACAATTTCAAAAGGTGGTTATTAATATGCATAATGGCTAGTTTTAATAATATTTTAATAGCATATCGCTGTTTAGTGAAACTCGGTATTGCGTACGACGCAAGCTATCGAGGAAGGCCGCGATTGCATGAAAGTAAGCCAAGCTAGTATGTAGTGAATGATTCCTTTGATGATATATAAAAACAAAATACTACTCATAAAAATCTCGGGTGTTACACTGATTCTAAAGAAGAATTTTATTTTGTTAAAAAGTTCTTATAAAAGTTACCAAAATAAGAAATAATACGGGTTCACCATTAAAAGGGGTAAAATAGACCTTTTAAAGAATATTAGAGAATTTATGGATAAAATTAGATTCATTCATATTTTGAGCCTCTAACATTTATTGGATAAATGTAAAAACATTTAACAAACATGTATGATCATATTGTAGTTAGTTTAATTTATTCCCACCAATACAATGGCTATGTGTTAACTACCATTTAAATTTTTTTTATTTTTTTATTTTTTAATATGACTCAACATTGTGTGTAACATTAGACTTCAAAGAAACCTGTTGTTACGTATTGGGTACACCATCGAACATAACATCCCATTTAAAGTAAAAATAATATTTAATTCAAAAATATTAATAAATATGAAAATTTATTGTTCTTTATTTACATGGGATGTTAAAAATTTGGTACCAAAAATGGATGTCCCTCTTATGTATTTCTGTTATTTGTCTAGATGGGTACCCTTGATTGAAAATAGTGTTTTGAATTTCTGAAATAAAAATATTTCATTCAAATTCGAGTGTTAATTTCAGTAGCATAACATGTATAATTATGTGACATGGGAAATTATTTAATTAGATTTAAATGAAAATTTTCATAAAACTGTCATAAAATTTTAAAAAAATAATTTTACAACTAATTTAAAACATATTAATATTTCAAAAATTTTATAATACAAAATTAGTACTTTTATAAAAAAGTGGAGGGATAGAACCCTCACCATTAGAGTATGCAAGTTAGAGAATGTGAGAGACCCCATAGAACCTTATATCGAAATTGTAAATAAATTTGGTAAGGTAATTAATCTTGTATTCAGTATCAATATATTTTTAGTTGAGATTAAGCAGATAGTGGAGTTCATTATACTTGAGGGTGTTGTGGGACAAAATATTTCGAATTTTTAAGGCTAATAACTTTTGGGATAAATTAATTATATGATCGTCGTTGATAATAAATGTTAAAATGTTTATTAATGGGTCTATAATATTTTAATGAAACATTTAATGTTTTCATTTTTAGTTATATTATTTATTTATATTTTTATTTTATTCTTTTACATTATTTTACCACAACAGTGGTTACACTATTTTTACCCTCAAAAATATTTTTTCCAAATAATAAATTTCACATATTTTCAAATTATAAAAGTGAAATTACACATTTTAAATACATTTTTATGATTATATTTATAAAATTGTGCAAAACTAATTGAAACATGATTTACATATTACAAGGTAAATTTTTTTAGAAATGATAAAATTGTGGTTCCAAAATGCTAAGCATGCATTTCTATGAGTAATACTTATATATTATATTAGTTCATAAAATATTTTTTATCAATAATAAGGATTATTAACATTGAATTTATGATCATTTAATAAATATATAATAAGAGTTATGGTATTTCTTTAAGAACTTTTATTTTAACTTTTTACCCCAAAAATAAAAAAAATAAAAAATTGAATTAAATTCATCCTAATATAAATCATATGTATTGAGCCCAAAAATAAAATTCATTTTATAGGAACATAATATAAATTTTATTATTTTTATATTTTCTATAAAAATAATTATTTATTCAAATTTTCCATTTTTATGACATAATGGATTCTGAATGTTAAATAAATTGCATTAGAAATAATTAATTAATATTGATATCTTAGTTTCATTAATAAAATTATTTTGTTAACGTATAATTTATTAAAATGGTCTAAATTTATTATTAAAAAAAATATAAAATTTTTATTTTTATTATTTGAAGAAATAGGATCATAAAATAATTTCAATGGTCACTTTAATATGCAAACAATAATAATGACTAGATGTCATTTTTGTTATACATTATAATATAAATAAAAAATAATTTCCAATGTTCCAAATATCAAATGATGATATTTATCAATAAAAACACCATAATTATCTCTTTAACATTCACCGGATCATTTATAAATGTTCTTCCACATCCTTTGATAATGTAAATAATTTTCCTAATGTTTCTCTATGATTTTATAGACCTTTTGGAAGGAGTAAACAAGGAAACGAATTGTAATATTATAAAATTTCATTTAGTGATTTTATTATTCTTATAAATATATTTATCATTAATATTCATTGTTTTTTATGTCTATATAAACCCATGATGTGTAATGTTATTATAAAATCCAAAATTATTTCCAGATGATCATAATAAAACATTCGTTGTAAAATTAATGTTCTTATATTTATAACCAAAAGGAATTGATGGTTCATCAAATTATCCCCATTTATACATTTCATTCACAATATTGGAATCTCTCAAAAAAATATTTCAGATTTTTTTCCTTTATATATTATTCTGGTTTTAGACGTGCTTCTTCAAATTTATAATATCCTTACTAGATAATCATAGTTCATTTTCTTCCTCAATAATTTTCCCATTCTATAAAGTATTTCAATAATTTATTTTGGATATGAAAACATATGATCCTATTAGAAACCATTAATACCATGTATATGTGTAGGTTTAGACCTATAAATTCATAAAAGTGACATGTTCAACACTTCAATGACATTGGAATATTGTGGATTTTCTTCTAATCGAAAAAAACCCTCCCATAAACTCTAAAATATCAAAAGGTCTACCTTTCATAAACTCGGTTTCCCCTTATTTTCTTATCACATAACACCACTATATATTTATATGTTGAGAAATACATAGTACCCAACATTAAATTCTACAACCTTCATATAGGAATCCATATAACTCATTTATAGACGTTGAGTGGCACTTATGTGTTTCTAAGTCACGAGTATCTATTTTGTAATATCCTTTACAATTTTTGGTCCAAATAGTTTCCGTTTACCAAAATTTTCACTACATGATGGATTTCTACATCTATTTTTATATATTTATTGATAATATTCTATTTGAATAATCAAGTGAAAATAATTCTTATAGGAATATTGAATAATTGGATGACATTTGGGACATCTCTACTCACATTCCAGGGATATAACCCTTATATTTTATTTTGATGATTGAGGTTTCCCCTCAAACTACACATAAATTTATGGATTATTGGTTTTTATTATTTTTACTTATGTATTAAAATATTATTGAAGGGTCCTACAGATAATATATGTAATTCATTGATATTATTAAAAATAGTCGACAAATATTCGAAACTGATAATCACTGCTTATTGAATGTAACAGGGAACTGGTATTTCAAGGGATATATCTTATCTTAAGTAAACTAAAAGGGAATACATTGTAAATAAATAAATGATTACACACATCAAATTTATTTTCCGGGATGTCTTTGGTAGTCTAGTGAAAAATCTATGGTGATGTCATTCCACTAGAATACATGTATGGGTAGTGATTACAGTACCCCTCTTGTAAGTTAACACACCATCTTCACATTTTAACATATCAATAACCTTTCAAATTAGTCAAAAATAACCATTTTCGTATTAACCCACATGTAATTACAATGAAGGTCCTTATACATTATACAGATTCTAAGATGTAATGAGAGTAATGATTTATGATATTCATCGAACAAATTTTTTTTTATCTCACATATAGATGGGATACATATCCCTATACCAAATCTTTGTATATCCTGTTTTTCAATATTTATTTCATTAAACATTCTATTTTTGACATCCACACTACAAAAGAATACTAATTAGGGAAATTTTAAAATGTCGTAAATTCATTTATCAGCCTTTTTAGAAAATGTCCCAAATTTATTTATTAATTTTTATAGAAAACAACACTAAATAAGGTGTATCTAATTTATAGATTTTCATAAATTCTATGAATATATAATTATTTTTAAATTTCACTTTTAGGGAAACCTCATTTACCCATATTTAAAATGAAGTGCACTATACATTTTTTTATTATAATATGTAAAAAGAAAAAATATTTATATGGTGAATCAATCAAATGATTCATTATATCTCATATGGATGGGATAAATATCAATATAAAATTCATAGTACTATTATTTGATCAATATTGAATTCATGAAACATCATGTTTTTCACACCCTCACTACAACAAAATGATAATTAGTGGCATTTTAAAATGTCGCAAATACATTTACTAATGTTTCTAGAAAATGTCACTAATTTATTAAATGAAATTTCAAAAAAATGTATGTAAATGAGGTGTTGGTAATTTCGAAATGTTAATAAATGTCTTGGATATATATATGTATATATATATATATATTATTTTCATTCATATTTTAATATAATATATATATATATACATATATGTTTATATTAAATACATACATATATATGTTAGATATTTATTTATATATGTGAGTGTGTATTTGTGTGTCTATAAAAATAAATATGTATGTATACATATATATAATTATAATTGTTGTTATTATATATATATAATTAGCCATGCTTTCTAAAAACATGACTAAAATTAGATTAATATATATATATATATCTGTGTGTGTGTGTGTGTCTGTTTATATATATATATATATATTAACATATATATCTTATATATATGTTTATAAATGTGTGTATCTTTTTATATATATTAATATATCTGTGTGTGTGTGTGTGCGTGTGTGTGTGTGTGTGTGTCTGTGTGTGTCTGTGTCCATATAAGTTTATATTTATGTGTTAGTATTTAATCAATTAATATTTTATATATAAATATATATTTATATATATTCATATATATATATATATATATATTAATATATATATACATATATGTGTTTATATTTTATATTTTAGAATTTACATTTTATGTTATATTATTATATGTATATATGTTTATATTATATTATATATATATATATGTATATTTTAAAAATATGTTTATATTTTATATTATATATATACGTTTATATGATATATATATATTTTATATACGTTTGTATTTTAAATATATTCTTATAGAATATATATATATTTATAAAGGTCTATAAATTATATTATATATTTATTAAAACTATATATATGTTTTTATTTCATATTATATATATATGTTAATATTATATGTGTGTGTGTGTTTGTGTTTGTGTTGATATATGATTATATTTTTTATTATATATGTATGTTTATATGTTATGTTTACATATATATATATATTCTTATTATATATATATTATATGCTTATATTATTTATATAATAAATTTATAATTATTTATGTATATGATTATATTATATATTTATATATCAGTGGGTATATATATATATATATCTGTGTGTGTGTGTGCATAAAAATAAATATGTTTATGTATATATATATAAATATATATGTTTATTTATACATATATATATATATATAATTATACATGTTTTTAAACACTCTTAAAAATATTAGTAAAATAGCCTTTATTTCTTAATATGGTGAATAATATATATATATATATATATGTTTATATATATGTTTATATATATGTGTTTATGTTTATATATATATACATATTTACAACAATGTGTGTAAATGTGATATATAAATATAAATATATGCATAGTGATTTTTCATGAAAAACGTTGCTAAATTTCAGTTTATTGTTGTGGTAAATCTTCCTTTTATTCTAAGGATCATCTCGTTGAGAATTCATGATCCTCTCTAGTAATGACCAATGGGAAATAATTTAGTATTATATTGATGATGTCTAAACCTTTTTTAATTTCATGTCTATAATTAAAAGGTCATTTATCAATGATTTCTATCTGTCATCATCATTGTACAAACATCATGATCATTATTACTTAATATATCTACAACGCTATTTTCATTTCCGGGCTGATAATGAATTGTATAGTCATTTTCTTTTAAAAGATCCCACCATCTCTTATGTTTCATGTTGAGTCCCTTTTTTTGTGAATGTTTGGATCAAATCTTTGTGGACTGTTTATATACCACATTTTTTCATTAATATAGTGCCTCTAAATATTCAAAGATAAATGTAAAATTGATAACACTAGGACATGATTTTGATAATTATTGTTTGGTTATTTAACTTTACAAAATAATAGTTGATCACTTTATCATTTTTCATGGGGAAACGTCGTAGACCATCCAAAGATCTATAAAAATAGATAAAAAATGATACTTTTACGGATCGTTTTGTTATCTTGGATGTTATATACAATTGGTTCATTGGTTCTTTGATACTTTTCTAGAATTAGTTCATTAAAATGAACATTAACCCATTTGTAGTTAACTTAGTTAGTAGATTAAAAGTGTATGAATGGTTTTTCCAAAAAAATAGTAAATTTATAAATTAAGGATATTACAAATCTCTATCACTATTATTGGTTGAGACCACTCCTCAATTACCATAAACATTGCAAGATCCAAGGATAAAACTCCAAAAGATACATTTTGTAACATTAATTTTACTTATTACAACCATATATCACATTTTCTAAATTTAGGAAAATGATTATCTTTCATTAGAGATTTTAATATTACTCTTAGGTGTTCTTTGAGTTACCCATGATTTTTAGATTATATTATATTATCATTTATTAAGGGCACTAAAAATTTATAGAGGTAATCCATAATGTAATCTATTATATAAATCCCCAAATATCATGATTGATTAGTAAGACCAAAGGGTATAAAAATAAACACATAATTATCATTATCTTGTGAAAATATTTTATTTTGATATATTCTTTCTTCACCAATAGTTTATGATACCTTGATCAAAGATCAATCTTATAAAATAAATGATCTCCATGAAAACAGTTGAACAAATCATCAATTTTTTGAAGAGTGTTTTTTTTCACGACCCGTCCCCCGAGGCCCGTGTCGTGACTACCACATACCCACCTTCCATATGCCAGGGGATAGTGACTAGCACCAAAGGCGCAATTACCTAAAACTGTGAAGGAATTGCCTTTATAACCTCTGAACACCCACAACATAGCACACAGCTAGATACAGAACAATATGTAAACTGTATAAAAAATATATCTGAACAGTAAAAGTTGCTAAAAATTCAATCCCAACTGTAAAGTACAAGGAACTAGAAGTAAAAGTACAATTGAAGAATGGATAAAGAGTTGATGGTCCATCCTCTGATATTCCTATGTGAATGGTAGGTACATATAACCTCCTTAGCACTCCACATCCCACAGTATCCTCCGCATACAGACTCGTCCTAAGTTCATCCTCTAGGTACCATCTTGTCCTAGTACTCTCTACCTCAATCAGTGTTGTCTGTCATCTGCAACAAACACAACAAGGTTCAGGTATAGCCCATGCCTAGGTGAGTATAACGATACTCAGTAGGGACCCCAACACCCTCAAGGTCTCATAAAATCCAATAAAGATAAACAAAAATTAATGAAATCAACAGATAACCGTACTTAGGTATATTCCCAAACGTATACCTATGTTATCATGTGATCCAACTCAATCATGAGGAAAAAAAAAGTACTGACTTAGCTCAACCATAATTTTATTCAAATTATCAAAAACTCGCCTACTAGAGAACTCTTACTCAATCGAGTACACATAGGCGCTTCCCACTATCCTTTGACTGCTGAGGTACTCCTCTTACCGAGTACCATGGGTCTTCTGCGTCAAACAGAGGTGTTCCCCACCACGAGTCTGCCGCCACACCGAGGAACTCCCTCTCATAGCCTTCTAAGGTACTCCTCATGTTGAGTATCATGGGTATTCCATTCACCAATCGTGCTCCTCCATCGTGGTTCTTCCACTACAACCAGGCCCTCCCCACTGGGCTAGTAGAGTCTTTTTGAATCAATCAATCATCAGTCATCAGGTCTCAGCCAGCTACTAGCTCTCAAGACTCTGCTCTCTCATCACTATAAGGATCTTCTACAAATTCTATTGGTCGATTCCACACATTCACAAAGTCCCGCAAAGAAGCATCTCGAAGGTCTTCCACGTCTTAGGGGTCTCAACAAAACAGACGATGTGTTAATCGGATGCCCGGTCTGTGAGCTATTATCCTCTTAGTCCTGCTGGCCCGGCTGGATTCGTGCATCATCCAACCTGACTATATTTCAAATATACCCTACACTCCAGTGGTGTATAATCAAAGGGATCTTCATGCTCCAATATTACAAGTGCCAGTGACGGTTCGTCAAATGTGCATTCGGTCCTAATGATATGGCCTAAATAAAGTAAAGGGTCGTAGTGGGCCCATGTACGGACCGACCTGGTTTGGGTCGGCCCAGCATAACCCATTGGGTTTGGCTCAGTTTGCTGGGCCCAGCCGAGAAGGCTGCGAGGGCACGGACCAGCCACGGGTCGGCACAGGACCTATTCGTCCTGGAGGGCACCGCGTGGGCGATTCAGCCCATAGGGTTCCGCGAGGGCACGAGTCGGTTCCTCCGGGGGCTAGGGGTGCAGGAGGCCAGCTGAGACGGGGCGTCGTGAGGGGCGTGGGATTTCGTCTTCGCTGGGGCGCCCCGAGGGGCGTGATTGGCCGGATCGGCTGGGGTGCTGCGAGGGGCGCGGGATGTCGGCTCCGCTAGGGCACCCTATGGGGCAAGGTAGGCCGGCTCAGCGGGGGCGCCGCGAGGTCGTGGGTTTGACTGAGGGCACGAGAGGCCGGTGGATGGAGCAGCCGGGGTGGCTCGAAAGGGGGCTGCGGGGCCAGGGTGGCCGGGGCCAGGGTGGCCGGGGCCAGTTCGACCAGAAGACGACACAACTAGGGAAACTCAGCCCAGCCTTGGGTGGCCCAGCCAGAAGGGCAGAGACCACTGGGGTGGTTCGGTCGGGGTGTCATGAGGGGGCGTGGCTGATTCGGCCATCGATGGCGTGGAACGCCGTGGGGGTGATGGCTGTCGCGGAGGTCACGAGTGGCGTTGTCGTTGCCTTCGTCCCCTTCTTCACCATTGTCGCCATCCTCCATTTCGAAGAACTCTGTAAAAGAGAACGGAAGAGGGGTTGGCCCATGTTGGTTTGGTATACACCCTTTGCATGTAAGGTGGCAGCATTTGGCTCACAAGAACGAAGCACAATAAACCCTCCCGCAATGATTAATCCCAAAAACCAGCAAAAGGTATTCATTTGCAGATCAAATAGTTAGAATTTTATACATGTTATTTTTATTGGAAGGAAACAATAAAGGGAATAATTTCATTTTCAAATAATATCCCTACCTTGTTCACTGTTTTTTGATGTTTGCGCAAGAAGGCAGACGCCGATTAGTTGTAGAAGAACATGTCCTACGTCGAAGGATGTTACAAGAAAGGAAGTCGTGGTGGACTTCATTCTTTCTAGAAGGAGCTTTCTTTATTGGGAGCCATCTCCCAATATTTCTTCCAATATTTGTCCTCTCCCATGTTCCACCAAAATTAAATAATAGCCTCCAAATAATAGATTACTTAGTGGGAATAATATTCAAAATGATGAAAATGATTAAGGTAGAGTTGTCACAATCAATAGGTGTGTTGGCATAATTAATGTGGAGGTAGCTCAAGAGGATCCTTCACATTAATGATGGAGTTGAGAGGTCTTCCTCTCCCCCCAATAAAAGGGTGTTGGGTGGTCCTCGCTCCCAAATTTAAATTGGGGGGTTTTGAGAACTCGGTGCTCCCCACAACAATTAATCATGAAGAGGAGTTTTGGGCATCGGGTGGTCCCCACCACCATAACCACTAATGGGAGTTTAATGATTTGTGGTCCCCACCTACAACTTCCAAATGGGTGGTTAGAATAGATAAAATAAAATAAAACTTGTGTTAATTTTATTTTATTATTTCCATGAAATACCCAAAAACTAACTTTCACCCTTGACAAACTGATGTTGATGTGAAAGTCTCCTTAAGTGAATACCGGCACTATGAGTTCAACGATCCCCTTAGATTTCAATTATGAGCACCCGTTAAAATGATATAAAAACCTGCTCGAAATTTCACTGAACGTACCCAAACAAAACTTCCGAAATTGATTCCGGGCACACCGGGCATCAGAATCATGCGTCTTCAATTTTCACAGACTCATAAAATTCCTATTTAATAAAAAAATTACATGGAAATTATGGTTTATTACATTCTACACACCACAGCGCTTTACATCCCCGTAAGCTATAACTCAAACTAAGGGAACAAGCGGGGGTACTGAGCACGCATCCGAGCCTCCTGCTCCCATGTGCTCCCCTAGAGGTTCCTTGCTACCAGCGAATACACACCAAAGGTATCGAACGTCCATGATGGAGCCACTTCTATAAATCCTAAATATCTGCTAGAACCGCTGTAAAATTCACCCCATCGTCGACGTCCTTCTCACTATGGTCGATGATGTGAGAAGGGTCATGCACGTATCTCCTCGGCTGTGATACGTGGAAGACGTCATGCACCCAGTACAACTGAGGTGGAAAAGATAAGCATTATGCCACCTCTCCAACTCTGCTAGAGACCTGGAAAGGTCATATGACTCTCAGAGATAACATTCTGCCATGACCAAATCTCCAAAAACCTCGTCAAGGTAAGACCCATAGAAAGACCTTATCCCCATCCTCGAACTCTAGAGGTCTCTGTCGTCTGTCAGCGTATAAATTCTACCTGCTCTGTGTAGTCTTCATCTACTCCTGTTTGATCTGATCCTTCTCTGTGGTAGCCCATACCATCTCTAGTCCTACTAGTGCTGACTACCTTGATTCAGTCCAACAAAAGGTGATCTACAAGGTCTCCCATACAACACCTCGAAAGGTGCCATCCTTATTGTGGTGTGATAACTTTTTTTTAATACAAAATCCACCAAGGGTAGTTGATCATCCCAGATATGACCGATATCGAGGATACATGCACGCAGCATGTCCTTAAGGGTCTGAATGGTTGAATTAGTCTGACCGTCCATCGGAGGATGGAAGGAGGTGCTCAAATGAACATGTGTCCCGAAAGCCTCCTACCACCCCTTCCGTAGCCGGGAAGTAAATCATGTGTCATGATCGGAGATAATCGTAAATGGTACTCCATGTATCCACATAATATCTGGAATATAGCAGCGTCCCATGATCTCTACTGAACCTTTTCTCTCTGATCGGTAGAAAGTGAGCCTACTTGGGGAGTCGATCGATGATCACCTAGATAGAGTCATGACCCATGGATGTACATGGAAGTCATGTCACTATGTCAATGGATATTCCATCCTACTTCCACTCTGGGACCTCTAAAGGCTGAAGCAAGCCTACTGGTACCTGGTGCTCTACCTTCACTTGCTGACAAGAGAGGCACCGAGAGACAAACTTAGAAACTGCCTTCTTCATTCTCAGCCACCAATGCTGTCATCGGAGAATGTGGTACATCTTCTCCACTCCTGGATGTACCACTAGAGGGTATTTTTAAAACTTCCTCAACAGTTTCTCCTGACTTGACACGGGTCCCATAGTACATCCTCTAAATAGGATGAGGTGCTCCCCACCTTCATAAAATCTATCAGGTTCCTACCCTTTGGATATCTGAGAAAGTTGTGTCTCGCAGTCAGTATCCTCATGTTCTACCTCCCTGACTCACTGATGATTTGAGGGAGTGACTATAAGAGACTGATGGAAGGATACTGCATCTCTATCCAGAATTCATATCTGTAATGTAGCTATATGCTACGTCGCCTCGCATTGCAGTTGTATACAGGACCTCCTGCTGAGTGCATCGTCCACAATGTTCCCCTTTCCACCAGTATAGACTATCTCTAAGTAATAGTCCTGGTGGAACTAAATCCAACATCGATGTCTCAAGTTCAGGTGTTTCTGAGAGAATATATACAATAGACTTTTGTGATCATAATACATGGTATAATGCTCGCACATCAGATATCGTCACCACATCTTCAAGGAGAAGACCACAGCTGTTGACTCCAGATCATGGGTAGCGTAGTTCTGCTCATGCTATCTCAGCTCTCGTGAACCATATTCGATGACTGCTCGCTCATGCATCCGAACACATCTATGCTCGGTCCCTAATACGTCGTAGTAGGCTATGTACCCTACGCCTTCCTCTAGAAGCCTCAAGATGGGGGGCACAAGTCACTGTCTGCCTCAGATTATGAAATCTCTATTGGAATCTATCCGACCACACAAAGTGTTTACCATTCTTCTTCAAGGATGATAATGGTGATGCAACTCTATAGAAGTCTGGTACAAACCTTTGTTAATAACCACACAAACCCAGGAAATGTTGTACATCCATCACATTCCTGGGTGGCTCCCAAGCAATTACCACCCCAATCTTCACTGGATCCACTGCAACTCCAGCCTCCAAGATGACAGGTCCCAAAAAGTGAGCCTCTCAGAGCTAGAACTGGCACTTCAAGAGCATACTATAAATTTGGTGCTCTCGTAGAGTGTCCAATACTACCCGAAAATGATGGGCATTCTCCTCCTTAGTAGTTGAGTAGATCAGAATGTCGTTGATATAGACTATGACAAAGGGATGGAGGTATGGCTGAAAGATCATGTTCATGAGTCCCATGCACACTTCTAGAGAGTTGTTTATGCCGAATGGCATAAATAAGAAGTCATAGTGGCCACACTGACATATAAAATCCATCTTCTTCACATCCTTGTCTATAACTCTGATATGGTGATAGCCTGATCTATGGTCTATCTTCAAGAACCACCATGCTCCCTTCAGCTAATCAAAGAGTTTCTCATTCCTCGGGATGGGGTACTTAGTTTTCATGGTCACCTAGTTCAAGCGTCTATATTCAACACAAAGCCTCAAGCTCCCATACTCCTTCTTGGTGAACAGAATTGGGACTACCCAGGGAGAAAAACTAGGATAAATGAATCACATCACATGAATGTCCTCTAGTTATACTCACAGCTATCGATGCTCAGTGGGAGCCATCCGATACGCTGGTGTAGAAATCGATGTTGTCCCGGGGAACAAGTCAATGTAAAAGTCTACCTCTCAGTGAGGGGGTAGACAGGGAACATCATAAGTGAAGACATCCACGTACTTGTCCACCACAATAGGATAGCTCGGACTCTCCACATCAACTGCTCTTAAGGTAAGGCTAGCCAAATGATGAGTGATCGGTTGCACTCTCTTCCTACTAAGTGAATAATGTGATGCAAAGCCTCCCTTATCACCGGTGAAGGTAAAACTGGTCCCATCTATGCAGACACACCACACTTTTTCACCTAATATTGTCAATATGAGCATGGACTATAGATAACCAGTCCATACCCAATATGACGTCGTAAGGCCTCGATGCCGCTACTAGGAGATACCAGCCGAAGCTCTCGCCTCCTAGAGAAATATCCCAATGTCGGCACCAGTGCGTAGTCGTCGAATTGGATCCCGTGGGAGTCTATAGCTACAAGGATCGAGCCAACGACTCTGTCAAAATCTTCGAGCTCCGAACGAGGTCAGTGGTAATGAAAGAGTGATTGTAACCTGTGCCTATAATTACTGCAGCTATGGTGGAGTAGACACAGATCTTACTTCAAATCATCTATAGTGCTCCATGATTGTTTGAATCAACTTCCTGGAGCTGATATCTCTCTTTTTGACCTGCTCTCAAATGTCCGAGTGGTCCTCCTAGTGGTGGTGGTGGTAACACATCGAATCATCATCCACTGCCAGTTGAACAACCAGCTCCTCTTCCACGTCCACCTGCTCCCAGCAGACCACCTCGACAGAATCATTATCTCTACCTAGGTGGTCCTTCGACCATCTGTTGATCATCCAAATGGTGGTTCGGACAATCATGAGCCATGTGACCTGGCCCACCGCATGCCTAACACTACCCTCTCCTGGAATGTCTGTCTATGCTTCATGTGCCCCACACAACCGATCCTGAGTCATGCAGTCGTCAACCTGTAGGTCTGGTCCTCTTGGACCTTTGTGATGTTTTCCTACTACCAGCTGTTGAAGATTTCACTACTTGTCGATTGGTGGTTGATCTCGCTACTAGAGACTGATCATCAAGGAAACTCTCCAATAGGAGGGCTCTCTAAAACACCCTCGCCTGCATCGGGATGCTGAGCGAGATAACTGAAGCCCTGATCTCCCACTTGAGTCCCTAATCGAAGGTACGTCCCCTGAAAAATGGGTCTCTCTCTATATCGGTGAAGTAGCATGAGAGGTCTGTGAACATCGCTAAGTACTAAACCACATTCATGTTGCCCTGCTGCAGATGAAGTAACACCTATATGCAGACTGCGCGAAGTGTTGTGGGGAAAACTCTGCATAAAACAGGCTCTCGTAGTCTGTCCATGTGAAGTGTCACCTCGTTGTGGACCTGGAGCATCATGCTCCATCATCTTCCTGCTTCTACCTATTGAAGGTTAGTGGAAAGTAGCACCATGAGGTCGGTTGGTGTCGACACCAGTCAGAAAACTCTCAACACAGCCCCCAGCCAATCCTCTACTGCCTGTGGGTCTGTCTCTCCCTTGAACCTAGGATACCGTCGGCGGTGTAACTCATGCAACACGCTCGAGCAGCGTGCTCCATCTGCAGTTGGGGCTGGTGGCATCAGTGTCCCAACAGATAGTGGTACCACTGGTGCCTCTGCTGTAAAAGGGAACTACACCAAGGCCTCGTCGCTCAGTGGACTATCAGCACGTACAACTCTCGAGACTCTAGTTGGTTGTCTGTGTGGAGGCATACTAACGAGAAACAGGTGAACTACGGTTAAAAGTTATACCTGGTGAGCTGACCTAGTTGAGCTGACTTAATGAAATCTTTTTAAAACACACACTCAATCAATGTTTTCGTGCACTGATTTGGAAATCAGAAGTCAGGATCATGGTGTATGGATAAGTCATCCACCGCACCAACACTAGAATCCCTGAACTGAGAACCACACTCACTACCCTTAACACAATTTCTTTACAGAAAAAATGATCACAGTCTTAGGTTATACGGTAGAACCAACTACTATGATACCAATTTTTCACAACTCGTCCCCCAGGACATGTAATGTGACTACCCCGAGCCCTCCTTGCATAGGCCAGGGGCTGGCGACTAGCACGAAAGGATTAATTCCATAAAAATAGGAAGGAATTGCCTTTATAACATGTAAACGCACAAAACAGAGCACACAACTGGATACAAAACACTATGTAAACTGTATAACAAAAGTCTGCTGAAAATTAAAAGTGGCCAGAAATACAAGCCCAACTATAAAATACACGGAACTAGTCGTACAAGTACAAATTAATAAAGGAAAAATAGTTATAGGCTCATCCTCTAGGAATCCTACCTGAAGGGTGGGTACATATATCGTCCTCATCACCCCACATCTATCAGTCTCCTCTGCATACAACCTTATCTTAAGGTCCACCTCCGGGTACCATCCAGTCCTGGTACTCTCAGCCTCAGCCATCGTTTTCCATCATCTACAAACAACACAATAAGGTGCGGCCACAACCCGTGCAGGGGTGAGTATAACGATACTTAGTAGGGACCCCGAGACCCTCAAGGTCTCACAAAATCCAACAAGGATAAACCAGAAAGTATGAAATCAATTGTTAACCTTACAAAGTCATATTCCCCTACATATATCTATGTTATCATGTGATCCATCTTAATCATGAGGAAATCCTAAAAGTACTGACTCAACTCAACTAGGTTTTTATTCACATTATCGAAACCTTAAAAAATAGATAACTCCTTCTCAATCGAGTACACTAGGCCTGATGGATCACTCAACGGTGATTCCCTCTATCCTTGGACTGCTGAGGTACACCTCCTATCGAGTACCATGGGTCTGTTGCGTCACACGGAGGAGCTCCCCACAACGTTTCAACCACCACACCCAGGTGCTCCCCCTCGTACCCTACTGAGATACTCCTCCTGTCGAGTAATATGGGTCTACTAAATCACCAAGCATGCTCTTCCACCATGGTTGTGCCACCATAACAAGGCGCTGCCCACTGGGATAGTAGAGCCTCTCTAATTCAAATGGTCAGCAGTCATCAGGTCTCAGCTAGCTACTAGGTCTCTGGACTCTGCTCGCTCATCATTGGAAGGATCCACTCCACGAACTACTGGTCGATACTCCAATTTCATGAAGTCCCACAAAGAAGTATCTCCAAGGTTCTCCATATCATTGAGGTCTCAGCTCAACAGACGACGTGTCAATTGGATGCCCAATCTGTGAGTTATTATCCTTTTAGTCCCGGGGGTCAAGTTGGATTCGTACACAATCCAACCAGACCATATCTCAAATATACCCCAAACACTAGTGGGGTATACATAATGAGTCTTTCATTCTCCAGGATTACCAGTGCCATAGATGGTTCGTCAAACGGACATCTGGTACCAATGATATGGAAAAAAGAACGTAAAGGTTCGTATTGGGCTAGGGTCCGGTCCTACCCGGCCTGACCTAGTCTAGGCCGACCAAGTACGGGTCGGCCCAGACCATTGGGACTCGCCTAGTGGGTCACGAGGCGTCACGGAGGGCCACGAGGTCATAGATTGATCTCGGGATCGCGGATCGGCCTCAGAACTACGCAGGGCCGGTTCAGCCTGGAGGGCACCGGGTGGGCGACTTAGCACGAAGGGCGCCGCGAGGGAGAGGACCAGTTTGTCCAAGGCGCCACGAGGGGAATGGGAGGCTGGCACATCCAGGGCGCTGTGAGGGGCATGGGAGGCCGATTCGATCAGGGTAACACGAGGGGCGCGGGAGGCTAGCGCGGTCAGGGCGTCGTGAGGGGCACGAGATGTCGTCGTGGCTGGGGAACCACAAGGGGCACTAGAGGTCGGCTCAGCTGGGGTTCCGCGAGGGTAAAGGGATTCTGGCCCAGCCGGGGGGCTGGGAAGTCATGGGTTCGGCCGGGGGATTGGGAGGTCAGCGACATGCGCGACCGGGGCAACTTAGTAGGGTGCCACGGGGTCAGGGTGGACAGGGTAGGTTCGGCCGGCGGACGACGCGACCAGGGCGGCTCGGTCTACCTCGGGGTGGCTCGACTGAAAGGTAGGTGACCGTGAGGGAGGATTGGCCGAGGTGCCATGATGGTGCGTGGCCAGTTTTTCCATCAGTGGTGTGGAACGTCGTTGGTTTGGAGCAGGTCGCGAAGGTCACGTGTGACATGACCGTTGCCTTCGTTGTCTTCGTCGTCATTGTCGCCTTCCTCTGTTTCGAATAACACCGCATAATACAACGACGGAGGGGTTGGGCCATGTTGTTTTGGTCTGCACCCTCCGCATTTATGGTGGTAGAATTTGGCTCACGATAACGAAACACAACAAACCCACCATCAATTACTAATCAAAAAACCAAAAAAAGGTAAATATATGTGGATCATCTAGTTAGAAGTTGATCCACATTATTTATTTTAGAAGGAAAGAATCAAGGGAATAATATCATTTTCAAATAAAATCCCTACCTTGTTCTATGTTGGTTGACATTGGCACAAGAAGATAGATGTTGATTCGTTGTAGACGAACATGTCCTACATCAAAGGAACTTACCAGAAAGGAAGTCGATGTCGATGTTGTTCTTCGTAGGTCGACCGTTATTCATTTAGAGCCTTCTCCCAAAATTCCTCACAATATTACTCCCAATATTTCTCCCAATATTTCTCCTCTCTCAAGTTCAACCAAAATGAAATAATAGCTTCTAAATAATAGATTACATTGTTGGCATAATATTCAAAATCATTGAATTTATTAAGGGAGAGTTGGCACAATCAATAGGTGAGTTGGTAGAATTAATGGGGAGAAAGTTCAATAGGCTCCTCCACACTAATGTGGGATTTTAGAGGTTTTCCCCTCCCCCCAACCCATTAAAAGGATGTTAGGTGGTCCCTACTCCCAAATTCATATTGGGAGTTTTTGAAAACTCGGGTGGTCCCCACCACAATTAATCATGATGAGGAGGTTATGGCCTCGGGTGGTCCCCAACCTCATAACCTTTCATGGGAGGTTATGGTGTGGTGGTACCCACCAAAAAATTCCACATTGGTGGTTATAATAGATAAAATAAAATAAAATATGTGTTTATTTTATTTTATTATTTTCATGAAGAACACAAAAACTAACTTTCACCCTCGACCAACTGTCATCAATTTGAAAGTGTCCTTAAGTGAATACTGGCGTTGTGATTTCAATGGTGCCCCCATATTTCAATTCTAAGTGCGAATTCTAATATTATAAAATCATGCTTGAACATTCACTAAACGTACCCAAACAAAATTTCAGAAATTGATTCTAGGAACATCGGGCCTCAGAATCAAGCACCGTCAATTTTCACGGACTCGTAAAATTCACATTTTATAAAAATAATTACATCCAAATTCCAGGTCTTTACAATGATTTCCTTATTATGATCCTTTTTAGTTCTCTATAGTACACACATAACTGCATTGATCTATCCTAATACTATAAAGAAAATAATATTCTCTTCCCAATGAGATATTGTAGGGTAGATAAAACCATTCTCCAAGAGACCTATTAGTTTCATTCTCAATTAATTGAGATCCATGTTGTCATTATATCTAGTGGTTTTATATATGTTTTGATCCATGTAGGTGTTAAATAAGTAATTTTATCTCTCTTTTAAGGAGATTTCTATTAAATTATTTATGAAAGAATCAATGTATTCAGGAAAATGTGAACAAATTATACCTTTTTAATATCATATACATCAATTTAATCACCAATCAATTCCATAAATTGGGTTATATGAGGTATTTTAAAACAATATTCAGACTTAGATATCTATATTTGAAGACAATTCTATTATTATCCAATAAAAACCAATATTTCATTTCCTGTATAATTGAATATGGAATTAAACATTAAGATCCAATCCATCCAACGTAATGTTTTGAATCCCACCATTGGAATGAATATAATATTTGAAATGTGATTTCTCTAACCAAATATAATTTGTGAATGTATCTATAATCTTAATCACTAAAGAGATCCTCTGTGAGTTTTAAATGATAAATGTACTTAAATAATCTCCCAATATAATTTGATGTAAATTTAAAACATAAAATAATTAATGAATCGCGTTGATCTAGAATCAAACAATGTAATTGTAATATTTTAATGAATAATATGTTTACTAGATTCATCATCATATAGAATCTTGACATCTATTGTATTGAATTACATGACATGACCATGATCCCAAGACCTATTCAAGGGTTTATTGTTGTTTCCCTCTATCATTATCATATTTGGGAACTAATTGGAAGAGGTAAAATTTTATACACAACAAAATATTTTCAGTACGGAATTTACTTTTACCATATACAAATTTTTATTAACATCAGGATGTGATGATTTAAAAATCCCTAAAATTTTACTGAAATTTTTCTATCCTTTCCACACTAAAAAACATTCCACTTCTTGGAAGATAGTTCCCTACATAAAATTTCTAATGTTTTTCACACTTGTTCTGTTTATGTTTGTTCAACATCATTAATGGGATAGTAGTCTTACCTTGTTTTTACTCCATCTTTCTATTTTTTATCAAGAGAACATTCTACATCCACAATGTCCACATCATCCATGAGTGAACATCAATCAATTTCCTCATATCTTATGAAGTCTGGGATTTCCTAATCATTTTATTAACAAGGAATCATCCCATAATGTATTGCTGGATATTTTCATTGGAAATGATAACAATCATTGAATCATATATTTCTTTATGAGGTTTGTATCATAAAATTTGACATATTATCCTTCTTTTTTTAACTAAATTAATTCTCTACCAATCATTATTCAGAAGGTGTATGTAAATTACATATTAAATTTTTTTAATGATGACATCTCACAAGATTTAATTAATTGTTTCCATGGTCATGTTTATTTAGATCAATGTCCACCATTGATGGGTTTCCCATTCAAAGGAAAACATATTCTTTGTGAGCTAATATTTCTCAGAAAAATGAATTGTAGAAAAAATATTTCTGATAGTACATATCCACAATTTCTCTAAAAAATGTTGTGAGGGTCACAAAAAATGCTTGTTACCAGTGAAACATGAAAAAAATATAAATAAAATTTCAATCATAACGTTTATTAAACATTGGGATTCCATGATCATATATTCTATTATTAGTTTTATTTAAGGAGAAAAAATTACACTTTCAATACATATGTTAATGATGGTTTGAAAAAATATTATAATATAAAAATAATATCACATATGATTGTCAACCAAGGTGTTTTGTAGAGGTAAATTTTTTAGAAGATGTTTTTCACACTATAACTTTGATTTTTCTTCTATATTATACTTTTCTTGTTTTTGGTTCTTTTGGTTGAGGTATGGGTAGATTTACTAGAGAAAAATCACTGGTCTATAGAGTTTTTTCATGTTTTATAGGCCTAGGTATAGTTTTATCATGTTATTTGAATTCATAGACAAATTATGAAACCTAAACTAAAGGGGATCAAATGGTGTGAGCATCGATAAACTAAATTTGTAGCCTCTGAACCTTTTAACAGTGGGGAATCACGTGGTTTTTGCGTGGTTTGTTTAACCAGGAAAACTAACCGTGCAAACAACAATAAGAGGGAAATTTTGGGATATTTATCTTACTCATATGCGAAGTTTCATCCCATGGACACCCTACTAAAATTACCCTATCTTGGAGGTCTTCCATTGAGCTTTTTTGGATCCTCTAATCTCCTTCAAGTGGATATCATGGTGGCTTATTAGCTATTCCTCCCTTGGATTGAATTGTAGGGGCTCCCCTCTCGTTCACCTTAGATTTTATTACAGTTTACCTTTAACCTCTAACACTAACAGTCCTTAAAGGATTAATTGGTTACCTTGGGTTACAAAATTGGGGGGGGGGGGGTTCTTTCATAGGGTTGTGAGCCGCAGTAGGATTGTTTCCTAGTGGATTTAATTAACAGCGACATGATTCATCTACTTAAGGAAGGTGGTCCCATTATTTTCCATTATAGAACATTCCATAGTGTCTTGATCATTTCCAATTGTTTTATAAATGTGATGTTCTTGTTTGTGGTATGTCATAATAATGCTTTTGTTTTTCTAATGATGGTATTTTAATGAAAATTTAGTTTTTAAATGGTTGTCCAGGGATATATATATATATATATATATATATATATGAATCCACGGGGAATGATAAAACATAAGATGGTATTTTGAAATAGAATTTATTTTTGAGATTCTGATTTATGTTGTTTAAAATTTGGTAAAATTTTGGTGCCATGGTTTGTTTGTGAATAAATTCTTGAGTGGAGATTTTGGTGATGTTTATGATTTAGTGCCCATGTGTGGAGGTTTTCATTATTTTTAAGGTTTATATGACCCTATTTTTGCTTTTCGGTATTTTAGGGTTTACTATGGATGTTCCATTGGGTGTGGGAACATAAATAACTACACAAGGTGCACATATGGATACTCAAACAAATGAAGTTGGGCATTTATGAGCATTCTGAACATAAAACTTATATTTTCAAACACTTAATCTCTATCCCTCATTTCTTTATCAATAATCCTCTCCTGAAGTTGTTACATCAAACCCATAGTGTTCTTATAAAGGGCCATTGGATTGAAATTACTAAAATGTGGTACAAATTGTGAGTTTAAAATCATGGAATTTCATACACTTTTTGATGTGGTTTTGTGTCTAAATTACCTAAATGACCTCTTAGCATCTTTCTTAAAGGTTATGTGTTTATCATTCTTTTGGAAATGAATTTGGAAACATATTTCAGAATAGTGAAATGGAAGAGGCCCCATGGATATTTTATAATATTTTTTAAGGTGTTTTGAAAACTCATGTGACACATAGGCCCGATTGGAACTTTAGGAATTGAACGTTGGGAGAGTGGAACCTCTATAGTAGACCATCCAATGATAGGGTAACTGCATAGGTGGTGACGTTTTATGGGAATGGAAAACATGGTGGATGTGGGTTCTAGATTTATCCATGCATGTGATGACATTTCCATTACAGTGTACTATTTCCATGGGATTCATCAGTGTTATCTAGATCGATGAGTAAATGTTTTTTATCACCCCTAATGAGAGATGCTGGTACCCCAATGATCTTCATAGAGACTAGGTTGGATGATCGAATAAATTTAACACTTTACAGTGGATATTTTGTTATTGACTATGGAGCTACACCATACATCAACAAGTGATTCTGAACTTAGTACGTCTAAGGATTTCTTCCGGAGAGTTTTTTGAAAAGCACATGATTAAAATTTACTTGTTCTATTTTGTTTTCCTTCAAATATTTCCCCGAATCATTAATTTTCTACCGATTTTAATTTTTTCCTTTAATATAATCGTAATTTTTTAATTTCATTATTTTTTCACTATATTTTAATTAGGATTTCTACACGGTTCTTTAAAATGATAAACTATTTTAAAAATGGAATGATTTTGAATTTTCTTTTCAAAACATGTTTTTATAGAAGGATCTATTTTCTATTAAATAGATATAACCCTATTTTATAATTGTATTTTAACATAGTGATTATGGACTATTTTAGGAAATGAAATGTATGTATTCATTGGTGATTACCAACTGAGATGTTATGATCACACCCTATTTGTGCCACTCGGTGTTTGTAGCCCTTATTATTATAGATTCATGTTTATAGATTGGTTGTCACTTTGGTGTGTGTTGCTTTTTTGATGGCTGTGACCAATTAGTAACATGGAGATCAGGTCAGTCTAGTTTGTTGGTTTTAGTTTTGTTTTTAGTTTTTCTTTTGTTCAGTTGTGCCTGTACAAGTATTCGGTTGATAGATTAATTGATGTTCATATGTTAGTTTTCTATGTTGCGCTTTTTGGGGTAATTGGCCACAATAAATTATTATGCTAAATCATTACCACTATTATAATATTAATTCAAGACAATAGTCACAATCTAGGGAGGATAGGGAATGCCTCTATGTCCGTGTGTAGGAAAATGTCAGGTACCAGGGTTGATTGAATCCTGAAATGGTTTGTGGAAAAAAAATTCATATGAGCCCTTTATTGTTTGGATAATTTTGTAGAATAGATATTAGGACAATCAATATTCGAGAGGTAGGTGCAATAAGAGCATTGTGAAATTGTTCTCGTATTGAGCCCCAAGATTCCAGGGCAGCCTGATTTTTGAGTCATTCTGTTGGTCTGGTTGTGTGGTTGGTGAATAAAAATAGAGGTGAGTCGGTGATGTGTTGTAGGGTTACATTTAGTAGTGACCTATGTTGATCCTAAGTGAATAGTCCAATATACTATGCATTATTGGTGATTTCAAGGGATATGGTCCCCATAAACTTGTATCTGAGTCTTACACTGTCAAAAGATCCCTATTCTCAATGTTTTCATGTGGTTTTTTTGTAGGATTATCATTGGTGGGTTTTTTTATATTTTGAAATGGAAAATCATTTTGAAAAAATGTTTTCAAATGTAAAATGGATTTGAAACATGGTTTTGTTTTGACAATGGGATTTAGTGATTGAAATAGTTTAGAAAAGGAGTTGTGGATTTGGGAAATGTGGCATTTTAATTCAAAGTGGTTTTAAATTGTAATGTAATTTTGTTGCAAGAATATTTTTCTATTTTGGGGATGTTTGGATTATGGGCCTATTTGTTCTGTACTACAATCACCTCTTGGTTATATTATGGTTGATGCCGATTTTTTCTATTGTTTTTTCTTATATTTAGTGTAATACCTACATGCCCCTAATGTTTATATCATGTATCTTACTTCTGTTGGAACATCAGAGGCTCTTAGTGGAGTTCTGTAGTTGATACATTCTTGATTGTCACTTATTTTATATGGTGGATGGGGTCTGGAGAAGCTGAAGATTTGTTTGATAATGTTGAAAGTGTCTTTAGGTCCTTGGGAACTATTGAATCAATGAGTGTACGTGTTATTTTGGGTTAATTTTAAGATCCTACATTGGAATATTAGATAGTTATCTTCCCATCATCAATACATGTTTTGATGATGTGGGTGGGTTTTAACGCCACCTTAATATGATTGTTCGTTACATAGGGGGTGAAGAAAATGAATGTGGAATAGATCATAGGTGTTCAAGATGGTCAATGATGGTGAATGATTACATTGATCAATCAAGGAAGATAGTTCCTTCCTCTATGGAAATATTTCAGGGGATCAATGGAAATATCTTCTCACTAATTGTGGAATTTTTCTACAGATAAATTCAAAATGTAATTTTTTGGATGGGGATCAGTTTTGGGGGATTGAAGATGAATCATTTCTATCCTGTATTGTACATTGAGTGATTTCTGTGGTATTTTGAAATCTAGATTCCTTTGGTGATCATGATGTTTCATCATCTTTCAAGAGCAGTATGTCAGAGGAACCTATTCATGATGATCCACTGTTGTTGGTTATGGGTTCTAGTTTTTTAGATTGTTCGCTTGTGCATTCACAATGTGGTTAGTTCGGGAATTCAAATCTGTCTTTTCATAATCCTTATAAGGATTTTCATCTATGTTTACATTTTGATCACATTGAGAGGTTATGTATGAAGTGTATCTAGAAAAAAATTTCTAGTTAGTGGAAGTTATCTCTTGACTATGGGGAATAAAATTCATCAAAACATCATGGATCTAGCCATAGGACGTAGACTAATCTCTTACTAAATTCCATAATATATCTGTGTGGCAGAGTTGTTGGCCTAGATTTCATATCAAATGTGGCAGTGTGGATGGTGGAAGTTCCCAATTTTCATTTTCCTTTCTTTTGTAAGTTCCCATTTTTGTAATAATCTTGATAGTTTCTTTCTTTTGTAATTCAATTGGTTAAACATTTTTTAGTGAGAATTTCACTAGTTTTCATTATTGTGTGTCCTAAGAAATTTTTTAGATTGCTATAAATTATCCTTGGGGCTTGATTTATAAATGTTCATGTCTTAGAGAATCGATGATTTTGGACTCAGTTCGCTCATTAATGTGAGTTTCTCTTATGGGTTTCCCCCATGTTTAGGGGTTTTGGTTCCTGTAGGATGTTCTTCATCTAAGTGTTTTTGTTGATTTTTCCATGATAGGAGTTCCAAGGTTGGTCTATGTTGTTCGGTTCATAAATGGTGTGGAGAACCACCATGGATCTTTTTATCATTTCTTCTCACATTGGTCAATTTTATATAGTTTCCCGTGGTGGAGATAACCCTCACATTATCTTTCCTTGTGGCTCTATTTGTTTTGTTTTTCTATAAATCTATTCCTGCATGACATGTGTATTTAATGTGGCCTCCCCTAGGTTAATGGTTTTTTTCATCCTCGTTCATTTAGGATTTTGTGTTTGGATACTTATTCATCGTTGTGACTTAATGGGGGGAGAATGTTTTTTACTTTCTAGAGAATTATCACACCCCAAATTTTTTTATTTCATTTAAATATTTTCTTGATTTTGGTTATTTTTTATGAGGATGGGTCCTATTCCTTATGAAATTTTTTTGTTCTATTATATTCTTTTGTAAGGTCTTTGGGCTTGAGCACAGTTGAAGAACTATTTTAACATGGTTAGAAAATGTGAAGAACCATGATATATGGGGGTCACACTATTTAAGCAGGGTTAAACTAAGCTTGAAGCATGTGTGTTCTTCCCTTCCAACTCATGATAGTGGAAAAATGTAGGGTTTGTTCTTGGTTTGTTTAACCATGCAAGATAACCATGCTACCCACCCAGATAGTGGTATTCATTATATTTTATTTTTTATTTGTCATTTCATTCCATGGACACCCCACAATAATTACTTATACTTGGACGACACAAATAGATCTTTTTGGATTCTACAAACCTCTTAAAGTGGATTTCAAGGAGGATTCTTAGTCATTCTTCACCATGATTAAAAGGATATGACTCCCTTCCCATTCAATTTTGGTATTAATATATTTTACCTTTCACCTCTAACCGTAGATTACATTATTAGATGATGTGGATAACTTGGGGGTGATGAATTATGGGGGGTGCCTTTCTTATGGTTTCGATCCATTGTAGGAGTGTCTTTTCAGTGCATTCCATCCAAGGTGATATTATTCATCCACATGAGGTCGGACATTCCATTATTTTACATCCCTCCACATTCCATCGAGGATCAATGTTTTCAAATTATTTAATAATATTTATCTCCATTCTTGTGGTGTGTTTGAAAAAATGTGTTTGGTATTATATATTTGGGATTTTGATGGAAATTGGTGTTTTCAAATGGTTTTCCATAGTTATATATCTGCATGTAAGGTGTTTGATAAAATGTTAATTAGTATTTTGAAATGGACTTTTTTCAAGTGTGACAGAACTTTTTGGACCTTCGGTTATTTTATTCTTGATTTTTTATGAATTATGGTCTTTGTGCTAATTTTTGTTACTTTATGGATTTAGTTCCCACATGTGGATGTTGTGATTATTGTGAAGCTAGTGATGACTATTTGTTTTTACATTGGTTATTTTCATGACATTACATGGATGTTCTGTTAGATGTGGTCACATCCATATGTACACAGGGTGAATATATGGATGAGAAAACCAATGAAGATGAAATTTTATCAGAATTATAAATATAAAACCAAAATGTTTTAAAAAAATATATTACCCCTCCCTCCATTCTTGTTAAACCCTCATCTCCACATGTAATTCTAGAAAACCCATATCATTTTTAACAATATCCCCTATTTTGAAATGAATCAGATGTGGTTCCAAATTTTGTGTTCGAAATCTATGCATGATTTCCAATTTGAGTTACAGATTGGTTTCTAAATAACCTAAAGCTCAATTTGGAACCATTTGTATATGTTTTATGTTTCTACCTTGGTTTAGGAAATGATATTGTAAAAACTTTGGTAATAGTGAAATAGAGAAGTCCAATTGAGTGTTTTATTACACATTGGAATGTGGATTTAAAACTCATGTGATGTGTTGGCCCTATTGGACCATAATGAAAGGATCATTGTGTGGTGGGAACCTCTATGGTGGACCCTCTAGGTCGATGTTCATCTTATAGGATGGGTTGGTTTTTTTGGAAAATTATATTGTGGTGGTTGTGGGATTCTGTTTGATCCTTGCATGTGGGGACGAGCTCATTTGTAATGTACTATTATCATCATATTCATGGTCATTAAATAGATGATCAATTGATGGTTTCTTATTTAGAATGATGACATGTGTTTGTACCCATGGTGTTTCTAAGAAGCTAGGTCAGATGTGCTACTATCTAGTTTAGAGTGGCCAGTTGGTTATTGACATTGTACATTCACCATATGTTATCTACTGATTCAAAACCAATTATATCTGGGGATTTCATATATATATATTTTTTTAAATTACCGTTATTCCTATCTATATGATATATTTTATTATGTTTTCCTAGTTTTTCAATATCTTTTCATTTATATCTTCTTTTATTGTTTCTTTAATTATCATCATTTATGTTTTATCAAAAGTTTTTGTTGTCTATTTTGGTGTTGGGTTTCATAATGGGGTCATTAAAATGGGCATCTATTTTTATAGGAGAATCAACATGAATGTTTTTTTAATTAATTTGGATTTCTTGGAGATATGTGTTTGGTTCTTTAAAATGTTTAAAACCTATTTTCAAAATGTATATCAACCTAGTGTTTATTGATTATTTTTTGACAGGAAATGTATGGATTCTTTGGTGATTAACTACATGTATGTAATGATCACATCCTACTAATTCCACTCGACATTGGTAGAACCATGTTTTATTGTATGTTTAGGTTTCTTGTTCTATTTTTCCTTTGGTGGGGGTTAGCTTATGGGTTATTGAGAGAAAGTGGTCATGTAGAGATCATGTTGGTCCGAATGGTTAGTTGTAGTTTTCTTTGAAGATTCTGCTTCATTCAAATACGGTTTTACCTATATCATGTTGATTTATTTTGTGATGTTAATAAATTAGTTGTGCTTCAGGCTCTGTTGGTTTTATTTGATCTACATTGTTTATTGGGATAAATCACTCACACAATAATAACATTAATGATCAGTGCTAGTCACCCATACGAGAGGATCAAGAATTACTCTCGAGCCTTATCTTGAACCGTGTCGGCTGATGGGTTGGATGGAAGCCTAGATTGGTTCACGACATAGGTGATTGTTGAGTTAATACAAAATGTACAATTTTCAAGTTTATTACCCATAGGCGCAATAATTATAGCGCCATATCCACTGGTAGTATCTTGAAAGGGATTTAATTTCATTAAAACAACTCACTTTATAATTCACCTAAACATAAGGTTGCTTTTTTATAAATAGGATTATCCATATGGTTCATACAATGTTTTTCCAAGTCCACATATCTACAAATCGCTAAAATATTCATTCTAAATCTCTATGGTGATCCTCCATTTAGTACATTTTAAAAATAATTCATCGAAAAAATATTATATAAATAACTACAAATGATCTTTTTGTGGATTAGTGTCTTAAAAAATAGGTATATAATATAAAACAAAAATGGTACATAAAAGAAAACATGATTAAATTTAAAACTCTCTTGAATGGATTATTTACTTTTCTATATATGATTAATTTTCTCCATAATAATTTTGGGTACATTTTTCAAATGAACGATGGATAAATTAATCATAGCAACAGATTAAAAATGTAATAGAACATCATTAGTGAAATATAGAGAATAATATAATATGATGTATATAAGAACATGAGGCTTAACTTATCTGCGTAAAAATAATAACATGTAGAATAAAATAGAATTTTTTGAATCAACATAAACATGATATATTGATAAACATATGTACAAATTAATTATGAAGAAATCATAAAACATATTTTAATGGTTGTTTAAAAAGGTATACACATACATTTCGATGTCATTGTACCAATGTATCATAAATATTTAATCTTAAGAGTTACTTCTTAGCCCAACGATTTCAATTGTTATCAATTTACACCCCTCAAAAATCAATTATGATGGGTTCTATATCATTAAGAAATCATATTATCATATAATTTCGAACCCATTAGTAGGGAGAATGGGATAGATAAATTTATTTCCCCAGTAAATAGTTCAATGATGCATCTAAATGAATTCCCATTACTGAAAATATTTTAGGGATTTCAGGATTTGATAATATGACATGTAAAATTGAGAGCTGATTAAGGAATGAGGACATGAATACATAAGAAATCATGTAAGGGGCTTGATGCAAGGAAATAAAAATATATAATTGACATTAAATTAAATATAAAAAAATTTGTATATTTATAAAAACAAAAAAATATAAAAAATTTGGGAATTAATGTCCTTATACAAAAAAGTACATGAATTGAAAACGTGGATGATGTGGTCTATTACCATAGGAGGATGCTTCAATGTTATTTAGTGAGACTCCTCAGAACTATAGTACCAAATTACCGAGATTATTCATTTGATACATTAGAGAGTATTTTTACACAATGTATTTTTATTGGAGATTATGGAAATAATGGTGGTTTTTTATATTGGATGATGGGTTGTTTTTATAAATTAAAATAAATACTTTTTTGTAAAAGCTAACCACTTTTAGGGAGAATTAATTGACAAGATTTTTCTTATTAACAAATGCTGAAATTATTTTTAAAGGATATAAAATATGCCAACCACCCATTTAATGTTTACATTTTTAGGTCCATCCATTTTACCTATTAATTACATCCTTTTACATTATTTTACTGTTTAGAAGTATTTCCTTTTTACCTTAGTAATTGTTTTATTCCTAAACAATAATTTGTTCCCATTATGTAATATGAACCTTATCATTAAAAATATTCAATAAATTTAATTTTCATCAATTTATAAAATTGGTGACAATTAATTCAAACAAGATACATGTGTAACATCTACAAATAGTATTTTTAGAATGGGTAAAATTGTGGTTCCAAAATACTAAGAATGTGTATCAATCTATAACATTAGAAGAATTATTTTATGAAATAAATGAGTATTTATTGATATAAAGGGTTATTAATTTTAATATGGATTGTTTTGTCAATATATCATAAGATTTATGGTATTTTATAAAAATCATATTTTAAGTATTTACCACAAAAATCATCCTATTTATAATATTACAATTAATTTATCATTAGATAATTATTATTTTCTGAGACAATATTTGATATTTATTTTATATAAATAATAAAATAATTTAAAAATTTTACCTTTTAAATAAAAATCATCATTTTGTGTAACATAAATTTGTTTATGTCAAGAAGATTTTTCTGACCATTATTAAAAATAATTTGGATATTATTAATTTATATTATCATCTTATGTGTTTTATAAGATAATTTAATGAAAATATAATATTATTTAAACATATAAGTTGATCAAAAAACATATATTTAAATAAAATTATCTATTTTTATTTTTTCCCAAAGTACATCCATATAAAAATCCCAAACAATCAGTTTTTATACCAATAATATTAATGAAAAATTATCTATTTGAATAACACTCTAAATTCCCATAAATAATATATTTCAGATATCTAAATGCCAAACATCAATATTTCACTATAAATACACCACAATTGTCTATTTATTTTTCATGACATCACATACAAAATTTCTTACTCATCATCTGATAATGGTAATCATATTAATAATGATTCTATTTCTATTCATGCTAATTACAGATGTGATAATAGTTATGGGGGAATTCATGACTATATAGTTGTTTTATCTTATATTCAATTCATATATGTATTTATACCTTATTTTTTCATATTATTTGTAGTCTATACACACACAAAATGTGTATTTAATTATCTAATGAAAAGTAATTTCATTCTGATATTCATAAAATTGTGATTATAAAAAAAATTGATATATTAATAATATAATGTAATTTATGTGTAATTAAATTAATCATTCTTATTATACTTCCACATTTTCTTTTTTTATAATAATGGTGACTTGTAAAGGGAATGCTGGTTTTGGAGAGTTTCTAGACCTAAATATATTAATATTTTAAATTTATTGTCCTTTACTAATTATCACATTTTTAATCAATATAAGCATTCATCAATTGTAATTATAAATTGTGTATGTTACATGGTTTTTGGTACCTTAATATTAATATTTCATCACCATTTAATAAATTACCTTTATCTATTTTCAGATCTTTCATATCCCAATATCTAATCAATTAATAATTCTTCTGAAATAACTCATAATAAATTTTTTAATGATGGAAAATAATTAACAGCTCACAAAACATGGGGTGTTAAATTGTCCCACTATAAATAATATATGTCTATATAATGTTAATTATCACATACCAATGGTAATATTAAATTGATTCTAAATGATGTATATGAATAAAGTTATAATTTTTTATGAGATATAAGCTCTTCAATCTTGGGAAACAAATCTCCATCCTCGGATTAGGCCTGTCTGTAATATTGAGTTTTTCTCAAAATATGTAGGTACAAAGACTATAGTAATATCATATGAAGTCCAGCATAATATATTTTTTATAGAGGTTCTGTATTGTGATTATTTCATTGAAAAATATCATATGTTAATAAAAATGTGATTTACTTACTTGAAAAAAATAATTATCTATGTGGAGGGAACAAATCCATTAGAAATATCCTATTAAATCCATCTAATAGAAGGATATTATGATTTCCAATCTGAAAATTCCTATATCATTGAATATTAAATAAATTAATCTTCATTTAATATGAGTTATTTGAAAATCAAATCATCTGGGAGGTGATTTAATAAATCTATAAAACTTAATTTACATATTATTATTCCTAAAATCAATTTTCAAAAGGATATATAATACAATTGGATAGAGAGTATGAGTAAAAAATACCAAGAACCAGAGTGGGAGTAGTGATTTTGTAGCTATCCAACAATACTCATGGTCATAGGGTTAGTGGTGATCAACGTCCTGTTTAGTCCTTTTGTTAGATAATTGTCCTCAATAATTGCAATAATTTTCCACCAAAAATACATTGAATTATTAATGTTTCTTTTTAATGAAATAAATTTCATTTTTTATCATCACTCTTCTTTTGGTTTATTGATATTTTGATTCTCTATGACCCAATCTTCCACATGTAAATCATCTTATAGTCCCCTTGGTTACATTCAATCCTTAATTTAATTAATATTTTTAATATATAGGAAATTTCTCATTTTCCCATTATCATATACATCTATATATCCTTGATGGGAATCAATGATTATATACATTGTTATTTTTGGGACATTGTTTATGTTCACACTGTTAATCATATTTTTGGATTGTTGGTTTAGCATAATCACATGTTTTTTCATTCAAGATACAATTCTAATTGGTTGTTCAATTAGGTAATCTATAAATTATCACTCTCATCCTTTCATAATTCTAGTTCAATCCTATAAATTAAAAAGGGTTGACATGTGTGATGATGAATAAAAAATATGGGGAAATTTTCAAAAACATAAAAGAAATTATTCCTTAAAACATCATGTTATTAAATATTATCCCATTTCAATATAGTTCATTTCGGGCAACCTATATTATTTTTATTTTAACCCGAGTTACATTATTTTTTGTTATCATTAACTTCTTAACATAATAATTTAAATTAAATTGAAAATAAATCAAACATAGTGGTTCTTAATGTGTATATGATCATCCAAATAAAATCCCATTAGAGTTTCCTACCAGGTTTGCAGTCGTGGGATCACTCATAATTCCTTAGTGTGAGGATCGATTACATGATAAATGAACCTTTATTAGGGTGATTACCTATAGTTCTAACTTTTGAAAAACCACATATAATTTCTAGATTCCAATAAGTGATGTTTTTCATGGAAAACAACATACTCACGAATTTACAAAAATTTTAATATATCATCATATACGTAGAGTTATCTAAAAGGTTTTCTATAATTTTCTCTAATACAGGTCCACTCATAATTTCTAAGCTAATTCAAAAAAAATTAAAACCTTTTTGTGTACCAAGTATGGTGACCCAATAAAAACACATCCATTATTTAATTCATTTCTAAAATATAAACATTATATTTGAAAAAATAACCTCATAACCGTTAAAACAATTTATTTAATTTCATTGTGGATCAGTTGTAATGGAAAAATATTTCAAAATACATGTGAATATTTCTTCATAATACTTAAATACTAAAATCCCTTCTATATTTCACATAACATATACTCGTAGTCATATCAAGTGAATGGAACACATAAAAATTTGGTGAGCTCAAATTCTTTGGAAGGTGAAGCCTATTAAATGTCATCAAAGGTTATTTCATTAAAATTTATAAAAAAAATGATATAATGATTAATATAATTAAAATTTAATATATTAAATTTTTTAATTTCATAAAGTAATGATCAAATGTTATTAATTCCGAAAAGAACAACATATTTCATTGTAATATAACAATCATTAGAGACGAGATAAATTATATTTTCCACATGCTAATGGACAAAATTTGAGAGATGTAAATTCATGTATATTTAAAAAAATTCTTTTAAAATATGGGAATACTACATAATGTAATCTAATTTTTTACAAAGCAGTGGGTTTATCAAGGAAGATTTCTTCAGTGGGAAACAGGATATCCCCTTAAGAAATATGGATATACAATGTAAAATAAATATATTTTAGTGTAATTCAATCTATAATGATTATTATTTAAGTGGAGTGATTGTGACTCTAGAAATATTTATGGGTTAATAAAGCGCAATTAACATTATTCATACTTTTTAAAATGTGGTCTAATATTAGGTAATACAAATATAAATATCATAAATTTTTATTTCATAAAATTAGTCATCTAAATTACCCTTTTATGTTGTTTTTAATGATAATTTTTTCTTAATATATTAGTTTGTTCCACTAATTTTAACCACCATGTGTTTGCAACATTTTCTTTCTAACGCCTGATTTATGATTCCAATTTGAAGTTAAATTAATCTGATACAATTATTACTATTCCTATGATATATTATCTAAAATATTCTATGTATTATAATTAACTAAGTATCTCATCATATTTTGTGGGAATGATATTTTTGTTAAATTAGTTTCATGTTAGTTATTTATATTGATAGAATATCTACTCATGATCATTAAATTAATTTTTATTCATAAAAAATAATATTGAGGATATTTATTAGTCTTATATATCATATATTTATTAATGAACTATAATATATAATATTCCCTGGAGTTTTTATAATAAAACAGAATACACCGTTCAGTGTAGTTGATTGTGCACATGATTTAAAAAATGTTGATTTCACTTACCATTGAATGGGTTGATGGATTAATATGGTTTAGTGTTTAATAAAAATGAAAAATTACCAGATATATTAATTATTTATTAGATTTAATTTTAGTCAAATCCTTTTTTGATGGTTATGGAAAACAAAACACATTATGTGATGGAGGCTTTAGTCTACACGTATGAATGATTAATGTATCCAATTTTAATAAAGAAAGGGTATTAGTGGTTGATGTTTATTCCAAAATATAACAAACTTTTTGTATTAAATAAAAACAATTTTTTTATTATTTATAAAAATTGATTTAATATTGTTTCATTAGAGAAAATGTGTTAGAAAACATAGTTAACATGCGTTGATAACTTCTTGTGTCTCTTGGGAAAATACTTTTAATCGAAGAACAGAAGCTAATAAATAGAGTCCATATGATTGTGAGATTGAAATAGGATACAAATAAATGTAATAGGTTATTATATCAATATAATATTGAATTTATAGGGTTTTTCTAAAGGGGTATTGGGAGGCACCATTTATAAGTGTTGAGAATGAAATGTATAAAAGTATATTCATATTATATAAAGGGATCACATGTTTAGCATGTCATGTGGATCTAAAAAGAGGCAATAATTGAGATGAGTTTTAGTTAATGTCCATCATATCAATAATACACAATCAAGGACACAATTTTAAGAAGTTTTATGACCATTACCCCTAGAATTAATTTTTTTTCAATTTATTATTTTACCATGGTATCAAATTTTTACCTAATGTAACAGAATCATTATGCCTAAAAATAATGTATTTAATATTAGATGATTTATTCCCAGTTATTATAAATATAGAATCAACTTATTCATGTTAAATTTCTAAAAGTGTTGGAAATTAATTTTTATTATTTATTGTATAATTTATTAAATCAATTTTTGAGATAAAATATTTCAAGTGTTTAAAAATATGAAATTTTTTATTGTAAATGTAATTTCCCATATTTTGAACAAGGAAATAATTCCAAGGGAATTAGAAAATTTGTGTTTACAAGATGTTCCATTTTGATGAAACTTCTTTATAATATAATTATATGAGTTGGAAGAATTCAATGTATTGTTTTGTGACATGGGTGGAGGCCTGAGAGGTCCCTTGGAGGTGTCGTCATGTTTTGGGAGAACTGGGGACAAAATGTCCTATTTTGAAAGGGTCAAATAGGGTGCACAGTTTTTTTGAAATAGTGCGGCCCCAATCATGAAACTATTCAGCTAATGGGGTGGTTTAAATGTGAATCAATCATGCTACACATTGTCATTCCAAACCATGTGCATAAACATCATTAGTAGTTCTACTTAAGTGGTACCTCAAAACATCTCAGTACACTATTGTCACATGGTTTGGGTAACTATGCACCTCATACCATCCATGGTGTATTCTTAATAAATGGGTGGTCCTTAGTTGGCACACAGTTTGTACATGCAATGGGGACAAATGATGCAACCCAATTAAGGAGGTGAAATTTCAATTTCTCCCTTAACGAGTTTTTTTTTCATTCTCTCATTTTTTTCTTCTCCTCTCACCCATGTGGACTCCTCCTTTAGATTCGTTTAGCTCTACTCCAACCATATTCTTGGAGTTTTTGTATATACGTTGTCCATTATACCAATGATGTTTTTTCAGACTCTATGGTTCAACATTAGTAAGCTCTCGAGTCATTTTGAATCATTTTTCATTTAGTTTCCCCACAACTATTCTATTTTGGTGTGGGCTTAATTTCCCCATTTTTATGGAGAATGTTTGTTTCCATTTTATCTTCAAAATCAGATAATATCAATCCTCAAAATTGGATCAGTTGGAAAAACAAAGAATGATGTAGGTGGTCAGTGAAATTTTCTTCATTTTTCTATCATTTTGTGGAATTCTTCATTGCACAACATTTTTCCAATATTGAGCATTTCATTATAATGGGTTCTATCATAAAACAATTGAACACTACACCATGTAATTAATCTGTTAAGACTTATTTTAGGTATTTATAGGATTGTTTTTCCATTTCTGGACACACCATGGGAGTTCCATGTCAAACTAAACTTTATAATTCAATGAATAAAAATCCTAGAATGAATTATAAGAGTTAGGAATATGCTATAATTGTAAATTCAAATGTATGAATTTGTTCAAGATAAATTTGATGATTTGTGGTGTTTTTCCTTGTTGAAAGTTTCTTCCTAAAATTGTATAATGATGTGAATTGACTTATGATTCATGATTTCAATGCTTAAATTATTGTTAAATGAGTTTTTTATTTAACATTGTCATTTTGATAATATTAAACCCTAATGGATGAGGTGCACTATCTAGGAAATTACAATGTAATATTTTGTGTTTTATCATAAGCTTTTTTGAATTTCATTGTTACTTCATTTATGCTTCTATTATGGTTAGTAACACAGAATGTATAGATCATGAACCTTGTATGTTTAGTAAAATGGACATTTCCTCTTTAATATAAATTTTTGATTGAGCCAAGGCACCTTCTAAGTGCTTGGATAATTATAAATAAATTGAATGGGTTGGATTATATTTTTAAGTAAATCTCCCATGTAGGCAATAGTTTCATTTGTCCTTGAAAACAATCCAAGTGATCCATAGATCCTGATGAAATTAAGTCATCGTTGTAATAAATGGAATGGGTTGAATTAATTTATATAGATTAATCATGAAATTTTTTAATTTCATTAGTTTCGTTAAATGACATGTAGTAATCATATGGGGGACATGACATAAATGATTTGAGTTTGATAAATGAAATGACATATAAAGGGACATAAGGCCACACCGCTAATCCATGACTAATTCAAAATATATTAAATGATGTGAATTTGGTTATAATGTTTTATATAAATGAAAATATTGAGATGTACTACCACATGGATTTCATTGTAGATATTATGATTCCATCATATGGGATTTATAAATATGTTTCAGGAGTAGTATTTAATATTCCCATAAATTAAATGATTACCCATTTTTAGTGGGTTTTGTACAATGGAAAGGGTTTATTTGATCATGGTTCATCATTCTCCCATACTCCAGGTGTTGAGTCGGGATTCTCACAACAGTTATTCTATATAAGCAGTGGGATTTTATCCTGATGTACCATAAATTGAGTGTTTCCATGGAAGCTCACACTCAATATTGTGTGATGTAGTATGAAATCTATAACTCTATAGGTATTTTTGTATTGTTCCTTATTTCATGTGAGTTCAGTCTTATTAAATTTTTCGGTACATTTCAGTTTTTCCCTGGTCCATACATAACTAGCATGCCATGAATACATACATTAATAATACAACCACAATTGTTTCAAATAGGATGATGAAATATACAACTATAAAATATATATATATATATATTAGTACAATATATATATATAGTCACTATTGAGAGAGGTTCCTGCTTTGAGCTGAAGTAGGTAGAACCTTCAGGTGTCATTTTGGAACCTAGGATGGTTTTTGTTTTTTTATTCATCCACATTATTTATTCATATTTCCTGGACACTATTAATTTAAATTTATTGAAAGGATTTAGTCATAGAGACCAAGGGTGGGAACCTACTTTTATTATTATCTCACACTTGCTCGGGCCACCATTTCACTGAGGTACTTGAGTAGACCAAAATGTTTTCGGACCATGGTTGATTTCTTTTTTGATTATCTTGTAATTGGGAGTTAGGAGCACAGGACCGAGCTAGTGTTCAAAATTCATATTGAGGTCACCCTTGGGGCCTTCCATTCCATTTAATTCATGTTCAGTACTCTATCTTTTATTATATTGTATGTTTATTGTTTTTCATTATATGTTATCATCAGGTCATTCCTGAATATATAGTATTTTTGTGTTGGAAATTATTTATATTATATTGTTTATATAATTAATATGTTTATCTTCCATTAATTTATTATTTCTTCCACTATTATCTATTTTATTATACTTTATTCCAATGTTATACAACTCTGTCATGAGGTTACAATCTCCCCACTATCATCTTTTTAGACCTTCATAGAATTTCTTCATCTTTGGGCATATACGGAAATATGCTTTATGTCATGTGACCCCATAGGACAACTATCGTATAAGTATATATTCATGTTGAGACGTTACAATTTGAAATCCAAGCATTCTTTTTTCATTTGTCATAATATTAGGATAGGTATACATGATACTAGGAATGTGTCTACACTAAGTAAATAGTCATATTTGGGACTAATCACCCCACCCATGGGAAAATGGCCTAGTGGCTAGGGTTGGGATTGATGATCACATTTTTTTCTATTGTATTCAATTATGATTTCACCTTATGTGAAATTATTGCTTTTCACTGAATATTGACTTAGTAATTTATGGAATTCTTCCCTCAGCCTTTTATGGCATGGAAGAAGTATTACCAGAATCATAATATACATATAGATAACTCACATTCCATGAACACACCATGCCATCTACTTGAATTTTTATGTTTCCTTTTGTTTTGGATTGTCTCTCTTGAGTGTATATGACTCCTTTTCTGTTTATAACAGACCTGTTTACATATCATACTTCTGTGATTTATTTATCAAGGTCATCTATTTACATTTTTTTTCAAACCATGACTTTTTTATTATATTCCATGTCACCTGATATAATTTTAATATATTTTTTATATACCATGATTCTTTTGTTATGTAATGTTCTGAAATTGTAATTTATTGTAAAAAATGATAGTTCTACATTGATGTATCGATAGCTAGATTAATGTGAAAAATATATGTGTTACGATTCAAGAGGAATAGATATTTAGTTTTAAGGTGTCTGAGTGCCATATAATTAGGTAAAGGTAACCCATATAATCAAACCATTTTTTTGTTTGTAAATCTAATTATAGAATTTTGTTAAAAATTTAATGGTTGTTGATTTTTAAATGCTAATGTGAGCTGGTCACAGTTAATGGGAACCCAATACCAATGTAGAAAGTGTATGAGTGCTTTATATATTGTTGGATGGCCACACATATTACTGAACCATTATTCATAACCACAGTATGTTTTTTGTAATTTTATAAAGGAAAAGGAGTTCATGTAGTCAAAAGTTAAAATGGATTGGGTTTGGTTAAATGGGATATAAATGTATGTTTATAATGTGTTTGTGATCTTTATAGGCTGGGAATGGTGTCCCATATATTGAAAACTCGTATATGACCATGTGCTATTTCAAATGGTTATGGCTGTAAATGGTTACTTCAATTTGATATATAATATCATGTTGTTTCTGATGCTTTCGTCGAGGTGCGAACATATATCTGTTTCAGAGGATGCACTGATTGTTTCCCCACATTATCACATTCCAATGGTGGGTGGCATCTGTCGTCTGTTTGGGGATGTTTGGTTCTTGATCAAAACTGGATGATGCGATGTTTGTTCCACCTTTAGTGGATTCCTCCTCGGAACATTTTCCTACTTTGAGTCTACCTTATATATTAAGACGTTGTTTGTGAAACTCTTCCCAGTGCAATGTCTTCATGGACACCGATTAATTACAGTACTTCTTCCCGAACATTTCAAGGGGTCAAGTTAGGGTAGAATTCTTCGGTCAAGCGAGTAGTCACGTTGGACATCACTAGCATTATTGGATTCTAGAAAACATGCATGTCTAGGTTTCCTTCCCTAATTACAGGGCTTCTCGACGACACAAAAGCCAGAGTTACCCCATGTCATGTACAGGAAATTATATGCCATAGGCATGTCTCTGAGGTTTTTCTCATCTTCTCGTAAATATCAAATGGTATACCACACGTTTTATGTGTAGATGATTTGGATCAAACTAATCATAACAACGATGGAGGTGGATCAAATGGTTGAAAACCCTGGAGGGAACACTGATGCTTGGTCTAACACATGGGTAGTTATCCAGTTGCTACTAGGATCTGCAAGAAAGTGGGTGACATGATTTCACCGGGATGTGTCATCCCGGGTTGAATCAGGATAAATGATTGAGAGTTAAATGATGTGATGGGGGAATGAGATGGTACCGACATTATCATGAACAAGCCCAGGTCGACCATGAATCGGTCACCCGAGTTGGTCTGCAACATGGCCTGAAGGGCGTTCCCAATCCCTACGGTCTATAAACTAGTTATGGTCATTGAGATAACATGTTCAGAAATATTTATGACATAACAAATACAAATAAATAATCATAAACTAAATAAATAGATAGATAAAAAATAAACTAAAAAAACTGGCAGCAGAAGAAGGAATAAACGAAGCTACGCATCATACCTCATGTGATTTCATGGGTCACCATGGAATAAAAAATACACTCTTTCCAAGAATGATCCAAAACTAGAGGAACCTGAAACTGAAAATTAATGTAGGCCTAGGCACCGAGATTCTCAGTAGGAAATCCAAGATACAACCACACCCTATTCTCTCACATTTTATATGAATTCCAAAATATTCTAGTTTGAAAATATGATGCAATAAAACAAATTTTTTAATTATTTTCAATTTCATGTAATGGGTTTGAATTATCAAGTTATGAATTTCTATACCACTACATTTACAAAAGTGGGTTCAAGAATGAACTATCATTTCCAAATGAATTGAAAAAAAAATTAGATTAAAATATGATTTTCGCAAATAAGACATCGAGTATGAAACAAAATTAATGAAAAATTACATTTCCAACATTATGTAGCTAATGAGCACCATGGGTAATCTCTATAAGTAGCTCGAAAAAGTGGGAACCTAGAGACCTCATTACTCGATGAAATGTGTCTTAGAAACCATGATGCTATGAAATCATGTCTTAGAAACCATAGACCCTCAGAAAACATGGCATAAAAACCACGACCCTCCGTCATTCATATGTATAGTTAGTATTATTATGTCAACCCTACTAGATGAAACTGGGATGAACCCCTTCAGTGTTATCTAGCTTACTAGTCCGGGTGCACCAACCTTGATACCCAGGTTTTCCATTATGCTTTTTTTTCAAGTGGTGGTGAGTTTTATTTATCAAGAAAATATACATATACATAACAATTTCTTTATATAAACCCATTCAACCTCTCACCACCATTTTCCCTAATTAACTGCATTCCCCCTCTTTTATGTCACACAGTGCATAAGCATAAAATTATAAACAGAATAACACCATCATCATAAAAATCACTTTCTCCAACCAAGGGGTGTTCCTCAAGAGAGTTTTTTCTTTTTCATAAAAAATTATTATGGAAAAAATGGGCGTAATTTCATAAAGGGGGCACTTTTTACAACTAAGCATCCAATAGGAAAGACACTTTTGGAAATAATCATTACTATTTCAAAACCACTTAGGAAATCAATGTTCAAGAATAGTCACTTAAGACTAGTGGCAGTAGAAATACAATTCAATTTCCCCAATATGGCATAATCATTTCAAGCAACTATAACCAGATTTCATAGCATGTGTATATAGCGTAAATGTAAAACATATTTTTAAAACATGAATTAAATTATGAAATTAAAATTTAAGACCTAGGCATTGGGGACCTACCTCAAACATGTAGCTACTTGTCTACAACCACTCGAACAGGCACTCGGCGCATACACGCACATGCATTTATACATATATATATATATATATATATAGCCCTAGAAGCATTGGACATATTCACTATGCCATGTGGGAATATATAAAAAGAGGGCATATATATATGCCTTACCCCATACATGTACATGTTGGATACCCCGACACCCAAGGCCCAAAACCATCATGGCGAGGTATAACACATGACCCATATAATTTAATAATCTTATTAAACACAGAAACAATCCAAAAAATGATTCAAAATAACACATCAAGGTGTTTCCCTAATAACACACTCTACTTCATGTAGGAAAAGCCACTTTAAAAACAAATGTACACCAAAGTTACATTAAAACATAATTTCCATCTTTTGATAGAATTTACAAAACATATAGACAATTCACAACAAGTAAAACATGATCAAAGTGGTACATTTATCATCAAAGATCCTTTTTACCCACATACGCACCTCATGTACCCAAAAAAACACATGGTAGACTACTTAATCAATTGATTGAACACATAAAAATATTTTTTCACAACCAGTCACACCCACAAAAATACCCCCAATGGAATAATCAACCCCAATTTTGAAAATATATTCTCACCAAAACATTATCCAATCTTGTTTCACAACCATTATAATATTTTTCAAACCATTTAAAAATTTTATGAAACAACTCCAATCAGTATTACCAAACTTTGAACACAAATTCCCACTCAATAAAATCTTCATAAGACAAACACACACAAATTTTATACCAAAACACATCACAATAATGGAAGAGAGTCAAAAAAATTCAAAAGGATAAAATTAAAACCAAATAAAATAAGGCAATAATAGAATCCTCACCACAAATGGTGACAGACGAACCATGACGGACTGAAATCACAAAGCAGTGACCAAAGCACTACAAGATAATTACTACAAACCATAAAACACATAATGGACACACATAATTAGCTGTGAAACCAACCAATGAAATTAACCCATACCTAGGGTGCTGACAATGAACCAAAACAAGATGAACCGACATGAAACTATCGAACGCACTACAGAAAAAATAATAGGGAGTCAAAAACAACAAAATACCCAAATACAAGTGGTGAGAAACAAGTGAAAACAATAAAAATTCACCATGGGTAAATGCCAGTTGAATGAAACACACCAAACTACCTCACCTTCGGCAACAGTTTCCAGGACACGCTATGAAGGGCCTCAAGAGACCATCTGCACCAACCTAGAATAAGAGAAAACCGGAAAACAATAAAATTCACAATGAGCATGAGTTTTTTTGAATGCAATAAGGTGACCTGTAGGAGAAAAATTCGCCAAATGATGAAAAAATGGGATGCAGATGACTCACCAATGATGGAAGAGGTGACCTGCTCCCAAGACAGCGTCGATGACCGCAGCGGGATCGGGGTAGGATATCCCCGACGTGGCTTGTTATTCAGCAAGCGAGGAGGGAGGATCAATGGGAGGGAGGCACACGACTGGAGAAGAAATAGTGGGTGAGTGGGGTGCCAGTTAAGGATCACTGAATGGACGCGGTGGGATGGAGGGCGGCTAATGGGAGGTGCGGCCTCACGATGTTGGTTGAAAGGGAGAGGGGTGAGGCGCGACACAAGGAGAGGTGGGGAGAAAGAAGGAGGAGAGAAAATAAATATGAAATAAATAAGAGAGAAAAAGGATAAGAAGAAAAAATATAATATTGAAAACCTAATAATAATATAACTAGTAATAATATCCCAAAAAGTATAATTTCATAAATCCAAATAAAAATACAACGCACAATGTTGGGGCACGACAGTCATGAAGGTGACGGTAGTGGTCATCTTGAACCTCAAAGAGACTTCCTACATATACTTGTGGCAGGGATTCATAGTCCGCGTAGTTTGGCGGGGAGATTTGACACCTGAGGTGGTATCTCATAGGGATGAGACCCTGAGGAAGTGGAATCTATGAGTTGGGGAATGACCTTCACAATACACATATGCTTGAGGGAAAGACTAGGACGAGATGTGGGTGATGGGAATGAGCCTCAGGGAAGCTTCCAACCTATCCCCATGGATGGTAATCAAAGTCTACATAGTTCAGGATGAGTTATAGAATCTGGGAGGGTGCAGAGGACAACGACACGATGATATACTGGGGCTAATGTGTGGTTAGGAGCCCAACGTTGGACTGATGGCACTAGGAAGAACCAGAGATATGGGTCCCAAGGAAAGGGATGACAACGACTGACCACTAGATGGGGATCAAAATGCATTAATTTCGATTGAGGAATACAATGAATTATCATAGATTTTAGTATCATAATGGATTACTGGTAGTTAGGGATGAAAATGGCTTACCCACAAATGGGGTTCCAATGGATTACTATTGAAAAGGGTACACGACGACTTCCCGCGAGTTGGGGAACACAATGGCTTAACGTCGGATGGGGAACATAATTACTTACTACTGGTCTGGTTTGGACCTCACATAGGCTTCCTATATACCATTCCAGGAGGCAAGGATCAAATCCCACGTAGTTCAGATGTGTACAGTTTAATGTCTTGTGGGACGAAGGTGAATTGACGTGAAGGGGGTCCAAACAACTGGGTGTATGGATAGAGCCTCGGGGAGGCTTCAGACATACCTTACCTTGTAATGGAACAAAGTCCACATAGTTCAAAAGAGTTTTTGAACCGATGTGAAGGGGTCTAGGTCAGTAGTTTTTGGGCATAAACCTCAGGGAGGAATCTAATATACCATTACATAGAAAGGATCGATGTCCACATAGTTCAGAATTGGGAACACAACGGCTGACCACGACTTTTGGTTGAACATCCCAGAGGCTTCCTACGTACCATTCCTAGTAGACAAGGATCAAATTCCACCTTGTTTGAATGGGTACAGTCTAATGTCTTGTTGGAGGAAGGTGAACCAATGTGAAGGGTGTCAGAACAACTTGGTGTTGGGATTGAACCTTAGGGATACATCCAACATACAATGCCTTGGCGAGGATTAAATTCTTGGTAGTTCGAAAGAGTTGGTGAACCGAAGTGAAGGGGTTGGGATGAGCACGTGTTGGGGTTCAACATCAAGGAGGATTCCTATATACCATGAATTGGCTAGGATCAATGTCCATGTAGTTCTGAAGAGTTTGGGGCTTACAAGCAAAGGCAACCCACGAAGGATTCACTGGTCAACGCTTACACTATTCCCACATAATCCATGCTCGAGGTGAGATAAAAAAAGAAGCAAAGACCTAACGACCACTTCAAAAATAGGTGAATATGTGGGAAGTGGAGTGGTGCTTACATGTGGTTAGTTTACCAAATAGGAAACAAGGGGCTTACGTGTGGTTCGATGCCTAGGGAAACATGGGATTGGGGCTTACTCTGGGGTGGAGGCTGGTGGAGACAAATCTTAGAGGGAGAGGAACGAGGATTGGAGGATTCCTGTGCCCATCTATCTGATTAGTCCATGGCTCCAAGGATGAGAGGATGAGCAAGGATGCTACCTCCTGTAAGAAAGGCTTTGGGCTTACACCAAGACGGTTTCCCTTCCTGGTGGAAAGACACCACTCCAAAAAAGAGGATCTCATTCCATGTGAGAATGATTTCATTCCTGTGGAGAATAGTGGTTATAGAGAATGTTCAGGATAGGGCTACCCATGTATAAGGCCCCTTGTGGGCCCACATTTTAACATCATGTGTTGATGATGATTGTTCTTGGTAGTTTAACATCATGCATCTCGAATTATTCAAGTTGAATCCTAACCCCCAGGACTTACAGAACTGACACCTTTCCACCATTGGGGAATGAATGGCATCAGCAGTGCTATGGTGAGGGGTTTACGTAGAGTGATCAATCGAGGGGACCATGTTAGTGTGGATATGCAATGAAACAATAGCCATTAGCATTTCTATAAGAAGATGAATGAGGCAATGAAATGAAACATGGAGCACCACCCAAGGGTCCTTGAAATCACATCGTATGAACATGGATGGTCATATGAAAAAGTGTATTGTGGTGAAAAGGGGTTCACAATAAGGGATCGTGTGAACATCTAGTAGTCCATGTAGTGGAGGAGCTTCGTGAAGGGGTATGCTTCATGATGTGGGGTGGCCTAGAATAGGAATATGGAATATGTTCATATGGAGGTTGCTTCTCAAAGTGGATTGTTTTTTGCAGAGTCGGGATTCACAAAGAAAAGGTTCGCTACAAGGCGTAGCACTACGAAGCAATTTGTTTTGTTAAGTATAGTGACCCTTCCTTAGAATAGGGTGTATATGTGCACAAATGGTACCTCACAAAGAATATGTGTTATGTGATGACACTAGTACTCATGGAGATCCCCTTCCTTCGCTATGGCCAATGGGATCCAGGATGGGAATACCTTTTTAAAGAGGGGTTGAATTTAAGCCAAGGGTATGGTACTTCACAATGCTGATGTACCTTGAAGTGCTCATTGTTTCATAGAGAAAGAAGTGCTTCAACATTTGAGGGTTGAGAAGGTAGAAGTTCAGAGTATCTATCTATTGGTCTTGAGGGGAGCCCGATATTTATAGGTAGGAGGAAACACAAAGAAGGGGTTTCATGGTGTGAATCCATGTGGTGCTCCATGATCGGCCGTGAGTTTTATCAAGTTAGTCAAAACCACAGATCCAGCTGACATCCCCTCCACAACACAGATCTCCCATCATGATTTTCAATTAGGCTTCGATTATGTTCTCTAGGATCTCGATGGTTTATTCCGCTCCCTCTGTAGCATGAGGCTCTCAGTCAATTACATCTTAATCATGGAGCCTCCCATATCTTTTCATCTTGGAGGCTTTGAAAATTTCAATTAGACCTCCAGTCTCCTTAATTCGTGGAGGCTTCGCCAAAATCCATTTGATCATAGAGCCTCCCGCGTCTTTGATTTGAGGTGGATGTACGAAGTAGGTAGTTTCATGCTGGCTGTGGTTCTATGGGGCTCCATGAACAGGCTTCACGAGACAGCCCCAAAGGATTTTCATTTTCACTTCCTCTTCCAAAATTTGGTTGCCAACAATTGGCTCCCCCCCCCATAGAGATGAAGAAAAGGAGTAAATGAGGGTCTATGTCTGAGTCTCAATCTCCAATAATCCATGGTCAATCTCAAAGAAGGGTCGTGAAGGTGGCTCGTAAGGCAGATAGGTGATGCACGAGCTGAGAGTTCCGTGAAGCTCACTGTGGCCAGGAACACTATGTATTGCAAGGGGTCATCTCCTATAAATAGAGGAGGCTGACCTATATTTTTTCTTTTCTCACACTTGTATTTTGGTGTTAGTGCTCTCGATTCCCAAAGCTCCGATTACTCTGTGATTTCTCTCCATTAATTAGGCTTCCTTCTTCGTGGCGCACCGCGAGTCCTTTCACTCTGAGAGGGAACGCTCTAGGGCTAGAGTCTCCTCGGTCGAGGGAAGGGCTCCACGACTTCTCATTAGAACTGGGCTCTGTGAATGATCTCTACGATTGAGCTCAACGAATGATCTTCAATAAACAGAAAAAGGGGTCCAAATTCTGCAAACTGAATGGCTCACACAAAAGATGGTTGGGGGATCCTTGCAGCCGCTGCCTAGTGGGAGTAGATGGTGAATAGCCCGTGAAATGAGGAATTCATTAGAGTCCATTCAGATCATAACTCAATGGTAGTGCTAATATCATAGAGTCCGAAGAACCACCCACATTGAAAAATGATTCCTCTATACGGCTTTGGCATGAAGGGTGAATTCTTCAATCCAGAAGTAAGTAGGGATGAACCAGCTTACTAATTTATGAGCATGTCAAGCCATGGTTTGTGGTTAAGAGGGTAAGATGGCCCTAATTGGGTAGAATTCACACCCTTAAATGATTATTTCCCTCAAAACCATGTGAATGACATTGACGAGAAGGAGTTTTATCCCGAGACATCTCCCTCGCAGTACCACACCATCCTGAAGGCAGCCATAGGGAACTAGGACAAGGGTTGGACAGATGACTGGGATCTATGCCAGGGCATCAATTCCACTCTTGATTGGGCATGGGCCTAATGTGTATTTGTGTCCTGGGAAATGTTTGGGGCAGATCTAAGGTGAGTGGGATTATATGATGTTTATTGGGCCTCTCAATTCTATATTTATCAGCTGATGCAGCTGATGAAGGAGTTACTGAGAAGATTGCCTTTGAGGACCAACACCTTCCATTTTGTCCATGGAGAGGTCAGCTTCAGTCTATGGGACCTGCACCAGATCTAAGGGGTCCCAATACTGGGGTTAATTTATGATGTGTTCCTCATCTTTATGGGTGCATTGGTGGACCTACATAAAATGTTGCCATTGGTAAGGGCGTTGATGGACCCGGTGCCGGGGGAGGAAAAATAATCGGTGAGGGAGGTCCATTTCAAATAGTGGTTCAAGCAGTTCTTGAACATCATGGAAGAATGGCAGTTCCCTATGAAGCCTCACACTTGACCAAAGGGGGCTTAATGAAGCAAGGAGCAGTCCTACTGGCGGCTCTTAGAGGACAGACAGTGTTAAACATGGGGATTCAACATGAGTACTGAGAAACAACTTGTAGTCAGGTTGGATACATTTATTGCGGCACTTATTTTCGATTGGATCCTACCAGTGAGAGACACGAACATTGGTATGTGACATATTTCCTTTATCATAGGGTCCATCTTGGAGACAGTGGTATGGGTCAACCTTGAGATCCTGATGCTCTCCAAGTTGTATAAGATGCTATGGGACATCAGCTAGGTGAAGAAGCTTCATAGGATATGCGAGCCGTTTCACCTTCTGTATGGGTGGATAGAAGCACACGTCACGTGTATCTATGAATACCCAAACCCAATCTCCCCTATATGACTGAATTTTTCCCAGCCATTTTGAATGTTGCGGGGATCTTTTTGACTAAGCTAACCTCTCCATTGGTGCTGAACTAGGTCTGGAAGGAGGATGAGTTCAACTTCCACTAATTCCAATTGCCAACAGGTATGTTCACTGATGGTAGCCAGGAAACAGAAGAGACCTAATCTACCTATTATCCTTTTAGGGTGGAGTTCTAGTGGTGTGGTATTACCGCGAGTCCCCATGCAAACCGTACACCCACACTGTTTTGAGAGGTTGTTTCATTGTATGTAGTGGTTGACGCCGCAGGTCAACTTGGCGGTGTTCCACAAGGAACGCCTATGTGTAATGAGTTTGTTGTGTCTCATGTTCACATGGGAGGTTTGGATGATGTGGAATGACCTACCTCTGCCCAAAACTGTCTTGGTGTTAGTGATGGGGTATTCCAATAGATGGGATGTGGGCTAACAGGGTGGGATGATGAAGCAGCGAACCATTTGGGCTAGTGACGGGGTGCCTACCCAACATAAAGGCCATGGACAAAAGGGGGCGAGGACATCCCGTGGTGGTGGGACTGTGGTGGTGGCGAAGCCCATATTGGTCGAAAGGGAGGCAGTGGCAGTAGATCCCGTAGTGGTAGCGGACGAGATGGTCCTATAGGAGTAGAGTCATCCAGAGGGGGGGGGCACCAAAGGGATTTTGCACAATATCCACCCAGGATCTAGGGAAGGGGCTACGTCACATAGACATGACGTAGAACACTATATTCTATCAAGATTGGGGAATTCGGGATGCTGACTATAAATTCCTCAATTCATCCGATATGTGGCCACACCTGAACCAACTCTAGATGGATTTTCTGGTGATCGGTCCTATCAGTGCCGACTATGCGGTATCCCAAGCAGAGGGGGAGTAATACCTGGCTGAGATAGAGTATTTTTCACATTCATGGTGTGAACCTCACTCCATGGAAGGCCGGGTAAATGTATTGCAAGATCAAACGACCACTTCATAGTTTTCTACAGCTTAATTGAGGGAGCGCTTCCCCCTACCGGAAGAGTAAGACATGTCATCCGAGAGGGAGGTCATTGAATGGAGCCCTCTAGAAAAGGGTGAGGTCGGTGGTTCAGAATCAGAACATGAATAGAATGTAAAGGCCCTCGAGGTAAAACCCTAGGCCACTTCCCCATGATCCCCATCACTCGGGTTGATTATAACATCTTAAATAACATTATCACTGTACAAGAGGGCCTTATCCGCAAAACCCACTCATGCTCGGCAGTAGATGAAACTGTTAGAACATTATAATCTGGCCTCATGGCAATGATGATCATCATGTTGTGAGGTTTTATGCCACCCGAGGAGGTCCTTCTGGAACCATCAGACTTCCTTAAAATATATGGAGGGCCACACATTGGGGTTCTGACGACAACAACCTAGGAAAGGGACGAGATGTTTGATCTTTGTAGGTATCCTTCACCGAATATGTAACGGGAATCCATCTATAAGATTAACTGATTCATGTGTTCCCCTTGTATGAACTATTCTTCAAATTGCATGTGATTCCATGAAGAGGTTTAATTGAACTCCTGATGGTGCCTTTCCCTGGGGGACCCTAGTGGTCATGGAGGGAGATACCAAAATTGGCCAAGCTAAGGAGCTCTCTATAACTGGTGGTGTCGTTAGCAGGACAGAGCCTGATATCATTTAGGGGGGGGGGGTTTGATTATAAAGATTGACTAGACAACACAGGTATTGAAATACATGGTCAGACAATGGAAGTAGACCCTTCTGAATTGTTCTGGGGGAATTTCCCACATAAGATCCCGTCAACCACGCAGATCTACATGAGTTGGCCTCGGATGAGGAGTATAGAAACATTGCCCATCACCGGGAATAAAATCTGATTAATAGCATCATCACTTAAACCCCCCATGCACAACGGATAGACTAAATGGGGTGGAATTTTCCCAACTGCTTGAACATTGTGTTGGGAGAGTGGATGACAAGCATCCTCAGATGCTCTTCTGAGATCTCATGGCTGGGAAGATTCGAGAATATGGCCACGGGATTTGTGTGGGATGGAAGCAATGATATGTGGTGAACATCAAGAGGCTCTAGGAGGATAAAAATGGGATTAAATGGCTGATCGTTTGGGAAGATGAGCCTTTCTATTTACTCAACTTGCAATCATAGCTTATTTTGTGGATAAAGGCCCAGCTGGAAGACGCCGAAGAACAGATGATGCAAGCCTCAGAGGATATGGCTATCTTCTAGAGAAATGAGGAGTGTTCTCGGATTTCTATTGACAAACTACAACCCGTGTTTCTAAGGAGGATCAAGAACTAAACTGGAGGCAGTGAATCCTGGATTCAACAAGCCATGTGAAGGTGGAGATGCAGTGCTCTTTTGAAGGGGTTAACCCATCAATTGGATGGATCATCCTCGAGTGTTGTAATTCTTGTAAACCGTTGAATGTATATTCATGATTTAATTGTATTATGATGATAGCTAACATGAGTTCCATCAATCATTTTTGTTTGTTGCACGTTTGCTATATTCATGAAATCCCAAGGATCAATACCTAAGTTTAGGTGGGTCAGGCCCAATGTTTGAAACAAGGGATAACCACCACATTATTCCATCTGAATATAAGAGTTCAAACAATGCTTCAGGAATCCTAGGTTTGAACAACCAATCATGATTTCTGGGAAGAAATAGAGAGGCCTGACTGGAGAATGAAGGTATCAGAACAATAGAAGTGCCATCATCCCAACGTGCCCTAGTGCAGTAGTGGGGTTACTCCATGGGCATTAGAATCAATCTGAACAGAGGGGGATGGAAGGTTTGTATCACGATACCCAAAATTCAAAACACTCTGAGGGGGGGCTTGACAATAATGGCTAACTGGTGACCATATTCAAAACATAATATCCTAATTGAGTGATCCTGGTATGGGAATATAAAATGAGGGATGACCACTGAACATGTTCAAAAAACATACCCTGACTCAAAATGTTATCCATAACACCTCCAGAATGTTAGTCCTGAATAGTAGGTGATCCATAGGCCAAGTATCCATACTGTTAGGGAGTTCCTTTAGACGTGAAAGTGGATGAGGGTTTGAATAATGATCACACAATGTGTGGAGGGTGGGGTGATGGGTTTTTTAAATTGATTACAACACTCTTGAAATTATGCCACTATGGTGGAAACACATTATGGAATCAAGACGTTCATAGTTCTAGAGGTGGAATGGTAGTTTTTTTCCATGACATGTAAGATAGTAGACACATAGTTTAACGTCGTATGGTAAGGTAATTGTAGATAGTTTAATAGGTTATACTTCTCAGACCATTATACAGGCCAAGGGTCCAGATGGGATAATGACCCTGAGATTGGCCCAAAGGAAGCATTCTTGGGTGTATCTAAATATCCATTAAGGATGAAATTCATTCCAAATTTAGTTCTTAATCATGATTTGGTCAGAGAGTAATACAGATTGGTGAAATCCTATCTGGTGAGCGATCAGATGTATCCCATAGTTACTATAGGGCATCCTGAACTTGTTCAGGGTAGACCTCTAGTTTAATGCCATGCGTTGTGGACATATGAAATCATGCATTTTCATGTCATATGATATTACTTGAATGATGTGGACATCCCAAAAGGGAGTACCTGATGTAGTAGGTGTATTCCCAACGTGAATGAGTAAATAATAAGTTTTCACCATACCGTGTATCCCCATAAAAAGTTGGTTTGGTCAATGGAAAAAAAGTGAAAGTTAGTCTTGGCCAGAGGCAATGTTCTCAGACGTTCCTACGTACCCTATTAGGATGGGGTTCAAGCAGCACATATTTGTAGAAAATATTTCTTCATACCTTATAGAAATGATGTAGAGAGAGATCTTAGTTTATGGTCATAGAGATTGGACCATAGATGGTAATGAATGAGGAAGACACATGGTGAAGTAATTATAAAACCTGACATGAATGGGGACTTGGAGTTATTATCACCATGGGTTCCTTAGGGAGGTCTTAGTTCGAGGGACCGAAAATGAATGGTAGGTTGGTCCCGAGGAATAGTGTGTGGGTGTTCCTACATACCCCATTTGAATGGGAATCAAGACATACATAGTTCTAGAGGTGGCATTGTAAGGTACCAGTTCCAGGGATGATACAGTCATGTAGGTCTAGCCCATGAACCAAAAGAAGCAGCATTTGATATATCTCATTTGCCTTTTTTGATGGTGCGTGTATTTATTTGAGAAGTTATAAACCATGTATAGAAAATCATGGTTTCATCACAAGAATCAAGACACCTATTGGAATTACAAAATTGTATGGTGGATAACCAATTCGCAACACGATGACCATTCGATTGAGGGAATCAAATTGTATTACCATTTTTCAGCTTGTAGCTAGGAAGATAACACCAAAGTTTAAGGTCATATGATAGGACCAACAATTTATTTTAACGTAGTTCAAAAAAGTAGAAACAATATCAACTCATGTGGGACCACGTAGCATAGTTTAACAACATATGGCATGGACACATACATTATGAAACTAGGTTTTTGTGGGGAATGAACAAGACGTGATAAAGCATGCCTGACGTGAATGAGGAAGAGGTCCACATCACACCATGAACAATTATTGGGAATAAATCTCGGGCCGATGGGCCAACAATGTTTAGAAAATCTGTTGCTAGACCTATATATGAAATTTAAAGGTGTTCTTAGTTGTCCCATGAGTGTGGGAATCAAGACATACATAGTTATAAGAATGTTGTTTAACGTCATGTTGGAGAAGAGGTAGGTGGGAATAGCTCCTAGAAGGGGAGTAAGTGGTGTGGCTATTTCAAATCTGATGTGAATGATGAAAAAATCCTAAAAACACGACCCCACACAATCCTATATGTTTTGTGGCCAAAAATGCTGAACAGAAGAGATAATTAGTGGAAAATGAGTAGGACCAGAAGATGGGATGTCAGGGCATTCCTACGTATCCCCTGAGAATGGGAGTCAATCTATACGTAGGTCTCAATAGAATATGTATATGTAGATATTAGTTTGTGGTCATATATCATGGGCCATGGATAAATGAAACACTTGAAAGGGAGCATAGACTGTGATCTAATCCCTTAGCCCAAGCGAGTCATACATGGTGTGGGAAACAAGGGGGATGATGTATTTGCATCTCATGTGATACCTGTATAGGGGAAATCAGTGAAGATCCATGAATGATTCCTTAACAACAAATTGTTCTCCTAATGTGAAAATACACACTAAGGGATAGTACCAAGAGTGTTGATATTCCACATGGGAAAGATGGGGTGGAAAATTATTTTAATCATGCAACCACCATTTTAGGGCCCAATGGGGTTGGCATGAGGATGGAGGATAACTATTGTCCATGTTTGAAACATATTATCCATATCGTGTGACCTAAAATTGGAATAACAATTGAGCGTCAACCATTGAACATATATGGAATGCGGGACATGTATAAATATTTTGTTCGAAACCATCAAGGTCGTTGGCCCGTAATGGCAGGAGAGCCCTTGAGCCAAGAATCCATGACATTTGGGGGTCCCTTCAGATGCCAAAGATAATGAAATCCAAAATTAAGGGGAACAAAAAGCCTAAAAATTGTGTGAGATCATGTCCAGGTAGAATCTGAAACTCAAGGTTCTAAACTAGAGTAATCCTAGGAAAATTGATGAATCTCCGAAGAGGGTCGAGGGTACCAACATTAGGGTAGATAACTCGAAAATATGAGTGATGAATAGGTGAGTGAAGGGATATAAGGAGAATGAGGTACAAGGCGTGGTTGTAAAAAATCCGTACCAAATGGGGATATAATCCCATACAATGCCGTATACCCTTCCCCTATAAGTACTCAATCCAATAGGCAAGAATTATGAATAGGTTTCTCAGAAAGGGGGCTGGATCCAAAGGCAAGATGTTAGGGCAGTCCTAAAAATCCCATGAAGATGGTAATCATGCAGTACGTAGTTCTAAAAATTCCATGTAGTTTAACATCTTGCGGTGTGGACAATGAAGGGCGAAGACCTCATTGAAGGGAACACATGGTGCAGTTATGATAAAACTCCGGTTAAAGAGGACATAAGCCCACACTAAACCATGCATTAGGGGAGGTATTTGGGTCGAAAGGCAAGAACAAAGTGGGTGATCATTGAGCATGGGGCTGGGCCAACATAAAAAATATCTGGGCTTTCCTACGTATCACATGACGATGGTAACCCATCCATATCTAGTTCTGAAAAGGCCACACAGTTTAACGTCTTGCAGTGATAACACTGGTGGATTGAAGAACGAGAAGGGAAAATGGGGTGGTTATCCTAAACGTCATTCCAACGGGGACAAAGATGATTACATTACACCAATAAAGATCCTCTAAGAGAGCTACACATAGGGGTAGTCAATTAGAATAATAGGGGCTGCGCTCGTATCTGTGTGTTCTTACATGCTCTTGAGGATGGGAATCAAGCCATATGTAGTTCGTGGAGGTTCTATATAGTTGAATTCCATGCTGAAATGTTTTTGGATTGTTTATGTCTGTGAGGGATCATTTAAAATTTAACATCATATTGTATGGAATATAGTTTATGGTCACGTAGTACAGTAGTGCTTAGCCAAAGTATTGCTTCAAAAATTTATCATTGGTGGGAGGTGTTATACTCTCACCATCCATGGTTTCCAGTGAGTATGGGCTATTGGGGTACACCCTTTGAATGATGTAAGGTCCATCCCCTTTGGGCCCTAGTTTGGGAGGATTTCTTCTAGGTTTCCTTAGTTTTCTCGAGGCCCACACAAAGTCACCTTTCAAGAAATAGTGGAAGCATAAATTATTATTGACACCTCTAGTTATCTTGTTCTGATGTCTCCCTAGATTGTATAGATCATGAATCCTATTATGATTGAGTTCTTCCATTTGAGTTAGAGGAATTTCAAATACTTTATCTGGTGCTTTATGATCATAGAGAGTTGTTCATAATAAAGGAAACTAAATCTCGATGGGCTAGATATCCTCTATTCTATACACCATGTAGTATGGGGTCACTTGTGTGGAATTATGATTCGTCGTCCGATAATCCAAGAGGGAATTGGAAATATTTTGTAGAAAACTATTTCTTTTATGACCAACCATTTTTTTCAGAATGTTAGAGAGGGTTTTTTAAACACCTCAATCATCCAATTTTCTTGCACATGATATAGAGAGGTTTGGTTAGAACATATGTTGTACTTGGTATATAATTTCTTCATCTCAGCTTCCCAGAAGTTGGTGTTGATATCGTTGAGGATAGTGTGAGGGACTCCAAAGAGGTATATGATATTGGAGCTCTTAATTTAAAGGATAGAATTGGCATTGACCTCCTTGAGAGAACTCGCTTATACCCAATTGCAAAAGAAATCTGTAGCGGTCAGGATGAACCTAAATTTGTGTGTTATCACTAGTGGATACGGTCCCACGTCATCGAATCCCTAGACCACAAAGGGCCAAGATTACATAGTAGTGTGGAGAGGCTCTGGATGTTATTGAACAAATTTTCAACAAATTTGGCATGCATGGAAACTCATGTAAAGCCCGATTTAGTCACGGATCTTGGAGGGACAAAATAACCCAGTCTCTGGATCTAGTGAGATATTTTTGGTATGGTCTGATGAGACCTGTAGGAACTGGCATGAACATCCTGCATGACATGAGAAATCTCAAATCCCAGAATGTAATGGAGGTGAAACCAATCAAATTTGCGGCTGTAGAGAATCTTCTCATGACCAGGACCACTCTGGAGGTCAAACTGAAGTGTGAAACATCAGATTCGCTTGCACTAGGCTTCATCTTCCAGGAGATTACCATTTTGGATGTATTAAATAATTTGGTTCTCCATTTAGGAGTAACAATATTCACTACATCTGGGAGACCTGGTGGTCTTGTTGTGGAGGCGCCAGTGGTAAGGTGGATTACATATGGGCTGTCATTGTCATCTGGAGTGATGGGAGTGATGAATCTTTGGTGTTCCACAAGAATAATCAAATAAAACTATTCAGGATTTTCATGTGATGCAGTTAGGATGTCTTGGGCATCATCTCAACTATTCTTGTATGGAGGGACATGTGTATCTTCTGGGGGAGATGGGAACTAGGCCATCAGCTGGAGGGTGTGTTCCAACAATTGTACGATATCTAGCATTCTGATGACATAGTCATCGTTGATCTTCTTCATGACATGTTTGAAGTCCCCATTCTCATGAAAGTGGGAAACATCAATATCGGGGGCCAGCATGAGGCCAGTAATAAGAGCCTGGTACTCTGCCTCATTTTTTCTGAAGCCTTCTTGAAACATGATTGAATACGGTAGAATGACTGGTGCTGGGTTAATGAAGATGATACCCAGACCTACCTTGTTGAGCCTAGGTCATGGATCCATCTAATGGTAGGGCTCTGGGAAGCACCATCAATGTTAATTTTCCAGCACGGAATGGACTGGTCTACGAAGAGGATTACCTCATCAAGAATGTAAATGTCTAAAAACTGGTCCACAGGGGCTGGAGGTGTAGTGAGGAAATCTTCCAATGATGGTCCCATAAAATCCTTCTGAGGGATGAAACTGATTTTGAACTAATAAAGGATCACATCCCATTGAGTTAGATGTCCTGTCAACATTGGGTGGTTCAGGATGTACTTCAGTGGATCCACCCGAAGCACCAGCAGTACCTCTTGGTTCTGCAAGTAATGTCACAATTTTTGTACTGTGAATACCAACTCAAGGTAGCTCTTACCGATAGATAAGTATTTGGCCTCCATAAAGAGGATAATTTGACTGAGATACTAGAGACTTTTCTCCATTCTCTCATTGTCCTTCTGAGCGTGAAGGGCATCGAGATATCATTCTAGGGTGGTCACATAAAGGACTAGTGGATTTTCAGCAACAGGTGGCCTCAAGATTGGAGGTTGTAGTAGATACAACATTATTTCCTCAACAGATGTTTGAAATTCTTCATCCCACTAATAATTTGATCCATTTTTCATGAGCCGAGAAAAGGGCTTACATAAGCTGGCCAAATTCACAATGAATCAGAATATTTAGGCCATGTGACCATGGAAACCTCAAAGCTCCCAGATGTTTCTTGGGGAAGGCATCTCGCTGATGGCCTTGATCTTCTCTGGGTCACTTTTGATGCCCCTATATCTAACAATGATGCCGAGAAACATTCCAGAGGTGACACTGAAGGCACACTTCAATGTGTTCATCTTTAGGTGGTGAGAATGGAAGAAGTGAAGCACTTTCTCAAGGTCTTTCAGATGGTCCAGACACTTGCAATATTTGAGCACCAGATTTTCTTACTAGAATTCCACTAGTCTCCCAAAGAACGACATAAATATGTGATTCATAGGCCACTGATAGGTGGAACATTCATTTTTTAAACTGAGGCGAATTACCAATTAACAGATAGTACCTCGTGGTTCCCTAAAGGCCATATACTACTCATCCATGAGAGACATTCATATCTGGTTATTCCCTGAGTACTCATCCATGAAAGAGTGGGCCTAGAACCCAACTATAGCATCATAGGATGCCAAAAAACATCCTTCAGAAAATGACAGCGAGGTCTTAGAAGTCGATTCAGACTCTGATATATATGGTCTTCTTCCTGACTGGCATAATGTGGGCTAGCAATCTGGGGTACTCGAACTCCTTAATGAAATTCTCTTTGATTAGCTTATTAACTTCATCCTCGACCATGGAACTGTGAGAAGGTGTCATCTTTCTTGGAGGCTTCTTTAAACAGCGGGGATTTTCTAGGAGACCGAGGCAGTGGATAGCCACCTAAGTATCTAGTCTGGGAATCTCATAATAACTCTAGGAAATCATATCACATTACTACTTTAATAAGTCCACATACTATTTTAATCTCCTTGATATACATAGCAACACTGATCAATGTGGGTTTCGGACCATCCTCACTTCTTAGATTCACCTATACCAATTCAATAACTGTGGTTGAGACTCCCTATTCAATGGTGGGACGATCATCCTGTAAATAATATTCTTCACTTATAGAGGATGGATCCTCAACGGGATTTGTTTCCTCAGAGTTAGCAGATCTTGATGGGAGACTGGTACCAACCTATGAAGCGGTGGACACTACCTTGGAGGAATCCCGTGAAGTCGAAACCATTACGATGAATGTTGTCGATCCGATTCCATATAGTCATCGGCCCAAGGGGCCATTCTTGATGATATCAGATAAATAATGACGTGTTGGATTGATTGGGTTCATCCCAGCTTCCCAAAAAAGCAATTCTGACGTATTTTTGTCACCATAGGGCGTAAATCATGATACCTTATAGGAGTAGGGGGCTTCGGGATCACTATGTCCTAATTTTTATAAGAATACCAGGTGATCTTCTAGCATTTCATAGAAATTGGAATATGATTCCACATTTTTTTATAAACAATGAAGCATTGGACCATATCCGGAGTCGTAGCCTCCAATAAATGGATTGTAAAGATGAATGAATCATCCAGATCTGCCCACAGGTCAGTCGCAGCCATTGCACGTTCAACCTCCTTAGCCTGAATATATTTGTTTTTCTATTTTAATAGTAATCATTTAGATAGCATGCTTCACTAGAAGATAAGGGAGACGCGTCACCTTGACTTACACCAACATGACCATTAAATGGTACTTGAGGCACATGTGATATGATGAAGGAACCACTACTTGAGGATGAATCCATGTCCTACCTATTAACACATTGTAGGAAGTGTCCGAAGATTCAACCATGAACTCGATACTAGAAACTAGACCACTGTACTAAGTCATCATGAGGATCTATCCAAACAGTGTCTATTCCTTCCAGTAATAACCTTGAATTTTCAGGATAGAGAGACTGTGATCATCCTCGAACAACCCCAGTATTCGTAGTGTCATAGGCGGGATTACGTTAATCCCAGAGCCTGTGTCAACATGATAACGAAAAACCTCTACACCGTTAAAATGGAAGGTGATGTGAAGTGGGAAGACGTGCCCCTATATGGGAGAACCATCATCTTCTCTAGAGAACGAGATAATGGCCTAGCATTCATCATGCTCGACTGCCTCATCATGGAAGGCTTATGTAGCTACTGGCTCCTTCTCAAATTGGAGGGGGCTTCTTAAATCTCTAGAGAGGGCTTCACACATATCTGATGATAGGAGAAGGTCCTCATTGTTGGAGAGCCTAGCTAGAAATAAGGGAATATTCTTGATGACATCATGCATCCATTCCTGGCATGTGATTCTTCTTACAGGATGTCTCTCTCTGATAGGAGGTATGGAGGGCCTGGCCAGCTGGACTAGCGGCTGACTAGTGCTGGGAATGTCCTACAGCTCACTAGCTGAAACCTATGCAGTGACTACCAGATGAAGTCCAGAATACTGAGACTAGTTTGTAGAAGAGTGTGGCAGATCATGACATGGTCATGGTATCTATGATGGATCAATCTACCCATGCAGCGGTGAAAGAGAATCTGATGACCCCAGATGAGAAGGATGCGCGAGTGGATCTCTACGTTGGGCCTACTATCTGGTTTCAGTGGCATGCATATCCTGGCTAGAGGTGCTGACTAAGGTACTCCGATGAACCATATATCCATGGTTCCATCGATGCTGGGGATGGCTGGGAACATTGGTAGGATCTACATGGCGCTCCTCTCTGCCAGATATCATGTAGGGGTTTACCAGCTCTACTGTGTTTACCGAGGTGTACCCTTGAATGTTATTTGAAAAATCATCCAACACTGGGTGGATTCTGGGGACAATCTCCATCTATTGGGGCTCGAAGTCGCTAAGAGTATGAGATGAAAATGGCATTCCTAGGGTATTTATTTTCCCTTATGTCGTCGGTTCTTTCTCTACTCGGAAGAGGATGACAGAGCCGTTGATGCAGATGTACTGGATGTGGGGGACACGACGACATCATTTGAAGGATCAAGTCAATTAATACATGCATAGATAATTCCATGGGCATGAGTGACTTCCTTTTGAGCCATTTAGTCTTCAAACTTCTAGAACACACAGTTAGAAAAATGATTCCACCTGCCTTCACTATCACTACTACTATCAGTCGTCACGAACACACATGTCACATGTGTTGGAGCTGGGCCAAACCTGACAATGTTTTTATCAACCTAGTCATGATGCAAGTATTTAAACACAACTAACTATTCATGGGTGTGCCCCATTATCTAGTGATAGCGGTAGTAATTGGGGTGATTATTGAGATCCGCATCATCTGGACTCATGTATTCAGGAAATCATAAAATTCCCGATTCCAAGGAACATCAGAAATAACTAGGGACCTAATCCTCATTGAACAAGTATGTCTTGTATCTTTTATCTGGGAAGGGGGATCTGAGATCCTAAACCTGATTAGGGCTGGAGGAGCATATTGAAAATGAGGATCCTGGTTATCTCACCTGGGTGGTGGCAGCGCATTACGTGGGGGCATTAAAAAGTTCTTAGGTGGGTGTTGCTAGGCCGGAGGCTGTGCCTATAGTGGTGGGCCACTACGAGGCTGCGAAGCTGGCTCCACTAAAAATAATTCATGTTTTTTGGGGCCCCTATTTGGGCTACTATAATGGGCTCGGCCTTGACAGTATTCTCATGGTAATTTCATGTGGCAACAGATGTCCCTAGCAGACCTGTTGCAAAACTTCTTCTAGACGTTGTGCCATATCAGATAAGTTTCAAAATCCACATAGGTAATTTAGGTAAATCAGAGAGGGGACCGGTTCTCTCTTGAAATTCCCTACACACATCTTCAACAGTTTTTCCGGAGTCAGCAACATGTCCACGGAGTAGGTGAGTTCTCTCCACTGGGTGACAAAGCCTGCAACATACTTGCTAGGCCTCTGTTTACACATCAAGAGGATTATAATTCTCATCTTTCAAGTGGCGGAACTTAACTGGTAAATGAATTTCCTACATAGATCTTCCCATCCACCTACTAACCAAATGTTTATCTAGATATACCAGACAAACACATGCCCTTCCATTTTGTTTACGAAGATTTAGAGTTTAGCGTCCTCCTTCTACACCAGAGTTCCCATCATGGGTCCCCACTTTGAAATGAAGTGGTCCAGATGCTGCAGTGGGTCAAATGTCCCATTAAATGGGGGAGAATTTGGGATTTTTTAAATTTTGGGTTCCGATATATCATCGTCCCATGCTGGATACAACATTCCATTATGGTGGATTTCCACCTATCACGTTTAAAATGCATCAAGGCAAGCAATGAGGGCCACCATGTGATCATCTTGGCATGGGATCTTGACATGATGGGGATCCCGTACCACCGGTGCTTTGGCGGGGTATTCAATGTTATAAGTAGGCCCATAGACTCATGGAGTGGCTGGTGGGATGACTTGCGAAGCAGCTGGGGGAACCAGAGCTTGCTTCTAGGGATTATCATGTTCCTCTGGTGGATTCAGCAACACATACCGCACCCTCTTGCCATACGTTACAGCCTTTAACCTATCTGTGTGGGAAGGATGGTCTAGGTCACCTAGAGGAAATTCATTGGGAGGAGTTGTGCCTGCCTCGGGTGTCCCATCCACAGATCACAGTAATCTGGCCAGTTCTCTACAGCGCATTCCCGAAAGAGGTCATCAACCATCTTCATTTTCCCTATGAGCTATTGATGCAACACAGCTTTCTTGGGAACATCCTACATCTTTTGTACTGAACTATAAGGGTAAGAGGGTTTGATGGCTCCAGAGTTCTCCTTATCCTTGTTGGGATTCCGACTGAGGAGCAATGACTCAGTAGGCATGGGAAGACCCAGAAGATTTCTCTAATGGTGAGTAACCTTTCCCAATGGGTGCAAAAGTTGTTGCACTCCCCCAGGGGTAATTTTTCTCCAAGGTGTTTTGTCGCCGTATCTTACTCCAACATATCGTCCTCGTAAACTACGACTCTTCTTAGAGGCATATCCTTTATATATGCTGGAATATCAGGATGGATCTGGATAGAATTGAAAAGGAGTGACGGTAAATTCTCTCAACCGTGGATCTACATGTGGGGGAAGCCTTATTGATAATCCTATAGAGAACATTAAATCTCAAGATGCATCATTTATGGAGGGTCCTGTGGCGGCCTGGTGACTCAGGGCACTCATCCATTGGTAGTTCGGACATATCAACCATGAAACATTGTATCCCAACATATTTGATCTGTTCCTGACTCATGGGGTATGACACACATCAATAAAGAAGATGAAAGTGGGTCATCTAGAGAGTTTGATGAAGGAATACATCCTCCTCCAATGTGAGTGATTCTTGCATATGAAAATTCTGTACTGCATTTGGCCAAAACATCTATGGGAAATGGTCTGGTGTATGAATGCCCCACAAGCTCATTGGCTCAGACTCGGGGTCTGGTACATCATTGCACCACTCCTCAACTGGAGGTGGCTGGGGAACCGATAGTGGTACTGAAGTAGACCACATATCTGGTAGGCTGGCTGGTGGATAATATGGGGAGAGTGCTGAAAAACTGGCGCATCTTGAGCTATCATCTTAAGAGTGCAGTGACTTGGCCACCACATCGCTATAAAACAGGTTAGGGATAATAGTTTCTAGCATTGGGACTATGGCTTCTTGAGGTGGAATGTGTTGTTTCTTGTTCACCATCGGTGCTGAGAATAACTCTCTTTGATATCTGGTCGATGTAGATAATTCTCCTCATGATGTTGGTGGTGATTTCAGGGCTAGAACCTAGGGAGACACCAAAACATAATCCTCCAAGATGTGTCTCCTGAGGGATGTATGGATCTGGTGGACCATGAATTCTGGGATTATGAGTCTAATCCACCTTGTTCCTACCCTGACCCTTGAAACAAAGTATTGAAGTGAGGGTTCCATTGTTGGTTCATATTTCGACTCAAAATCTGAGAAGAATACATATTTAATCTTGGTTAGAATCTTCCTAGAATTATTTTTAAGGTGGGGACGAACCACCTTCCTTCCCCAGGATGGCTTTAGGGGACAAGGTGGATTTCTAGATCAGGGAGGACCATCAGAATATCTGGTTCAGGGTTGAAGAGGAAATTCAGCTGAGTGAGCTGGTGTACGATGAGAACCAGGGAAAATATCAAAAGGAAAATGGGGAGGACATATCTATCCACTGAATGATGTGAGGATGGAAACTCTACAGAGAATTTTTTTCATGGTTTGGACCATCACCGAAGATGGTAGGATCTTGGGTAGGACCTACATGCCTATTTCCCTGGTAGTGTCAGTGTGAGGAGTGACCTCATAATGGACAAGCCAAACATGGTTAGGATCTCTATGCCAAGGGATGATGAAGCGATGAGTACCATCACCATCTACTGTAAGGACATGTGGAATTCCCCACGCTATAGGTTGATCGGACACATAACATCTACAAACCGGCAACATGAAATAGGAGGAAGGGATCCATACCTGAGGTTGTGAGTAAGGAAGAGGATCTCGTACTATCTGTCACTGTAACGGGGAGGACCCTCATTCAGATTGAAGGTGGCATGGGGTGGACCTCCATGTAGATATTGGGAGTGGGGAGGACACGAGTTCACAATGGTGGCGTTATGGGGAGGGCCTCTGTTCTAGGTGTTATTTCCACGGGTCGGCCCGCAGAGGGTGCTACCTACATCAGTGACAAAGAGAGTTGACCCAGACTGCGCGTGGGGAGGTTGAGGCCACGATCAATGTTGGGTATATGACTGTCCCTTCTCTTCATAGATAGTGGACTGGTGGTATGTTTCAGTGGTTTCAAGGCCCATAGCAGTTGCTGAAGTTCATGCCCATTGGCGGGCATCCTCCTCAACAGGCGCTTGACGCTGGTGTAGCATCATCCGGACTAGGGCTGTCGGTGCAGGCGCATAGCATACCATTCATCAAACCGTGAGTATGAGTAATGGTGTTGTCTCTTCCTAGTGGGAGCCCTCTTTAGGAGACCCTAAAATGGGATCCCTGCAAGGCAGGCCCAGACATCACCCACCTTTTCGGTATAGGGGATGGATTCATCAAAGCGTTCTAGGGAGAGGCTCCGTAATGGGTTGTGTGTAGAAGTGGGGGAGTAGTGTCTCTCCCTATAGCCCTTGGGGGTGGTGATGGAGATGAGGCACATATGCCTCTATTTCTTGTTTGGCCCTGTCCCTAGTTGGGATTATCTCCTCCTCCTCATATCGTCGGATGATGTCATTTATCACACTTCTCTAAACGAACTCAGACTAGGAGATGGGGCGTAGGTGCCCCACTGTTGTGGACGCGGACGCTCCCTTGTGGGAAATGAGGCCACAAGGGATTTCCATAATGATGTTTCCCCTGCCCAACGTCAGTAGGTGGGTGTTGATCTATTTCCAGATACTGTAGCATGGGTCCTGGAAGGTAGGGGAATAAAACAATTAGTGCCGCAAGAATGAAAATTGACATCCAGTTCTCCAACACCATTCCGTCATTCAAGGCTAGTAAAAAGAAACCACACTGACAACGTCATTGACCGGGATGTCCAACGTTGAACTTCCCCACATTCTGTTGAGTTTCACGCCAGGCCCAATATTTTCATGGAAGGATCGAGCAATGGATACATGGATCTCGGGACCCACTAGTCCACTGTTGTCTCAAATGATACTAATCTCCACATTATGAAGAAAAAATACACATTGGGTTCCCCATTTCTATTTTTGACACAATATATGGGGCTCGCACATCTATCTTTTTGGGAGGACGCACTGATTTGTTTGCCAAATTCCTGCTTTCCAAATATGGGATTCATCCATTTCCTCTTCAGGGACATTTTATTTTTGATAGAATTGGGTTGATGGGATGTCGCTTCCTCCTTCAGGGGATTTTTACTCGGAACTCATTTTTGATTATTGGGCTCCCTTATAGATTATGATGTTGTTCATGAAACTCTTCCCAGTTACTGCTCCTCATGGACACAGGTTAACTACACTGCTTATGTAAGGACATTTTAAGGGGTATGGTTAGTGTATAAACATTCATTAGGGGGATTAGTCCCGTTTGACATCACTAGCATGTCTAGATGTTGGAACACTAGTGTGTCTGGGTTTCTTCCCCTTATGATAGGGATTCTTGATGGCATAGAATCCCGATGCATCCCACTTCGAGATAGGGGAATTATATGTCATAAGAATGTCTTTGAGGTTTTCCTCAACTTCCCATGTTTTACATAGGGCATGTCGCAGGTTTCATGTCTATAGAAGATGGATCAGACTGATCAGAACAATGCTGGTTTTGGACCATTTGGGTGAAAATCCTAGAGGGAACACTGATGATTGGGCTAACGTGTGGTTAGCTACCTGGTAGCTTCTAGAATCAGTGACAATGTAGGTGACCTAATTTCACCGGGATGTGGTGACATCGGTATAATCATGATGAATTATGGATAGTAAAATAAAGTGTTGGGGGAATGAGATGGATCTTCCATGAAGGGGATGATAGTGTTGGGTCTGAGCCTTGAAGAGACATCCTATAAATCCCAATGGTAAGAAATCAAATTCCGCGTAGATTGGCAGGGCAATGGGACACATGAGAAGGCAGCCCGTATGGATAAAACCTAGAGGAAGTGGAACCTCTAAGATGGGGCGTGACCTTCCCAAAACAAATAGGCTCAAGGTAATGACCATGATAAGACATAGATGATAGGATAGAGACATAGGGAAGCTTCCTATGTATCCCAGTGGAAGGGAATCAAAGTCCATGTAGTTTAGGATGGGGTATATAATTAAGGTGTGCATAGAGGACCTTTATTTGATGATATTATGGGGCTTACCCAAGGTTATCAGCCTGAGGATGGTCTGATTCAATTTGGAAAACCAGAAATATGGGTCCCAATGAAGGGGATGAAAATGGATTACAGCTGGATAGGGATCGTAACAACATACATTTTATTGGGGAATGAAATGGCTTACCATTTATTGAAGTATAACAACAGTGTACCTCGGGTTGGGGTTCCAATGGATTACCACTAGATATTGTTGACAACAGCATACCACAGAATGGGGTTCCAAAAGATTACATCTGAATTGGGTTGATGATGGCTTTTTTCTGGTCGGGGGACACAATGTCTTACAACTAGCCGAGGTAAGGCCTTAGGGAGGCTTCTAATGTACCTTGACTAAGATACAAGGATCAAATCCCATATATTTTGAATTGGTATAGTTTAATGTCTTGTGGGATGAATTTGAACCGATGTTATAGTGGTCGGAACAAATGGTTGTTGGAATTGATCCTTGGGGAGGAATATTGTGCCTTGGGAATGATCAATGTACAGGTAGTTCAGAGGATTTGGTGAACCGACATGAAGGGTTCAGGGCCTATAGGTGTTGGGATTTAACATCAAGGAGTATTCCTACAATCATTACAATGTAAAGTATCTATGTCAATGTAGTTCGGAATGGGGAACACAAAGGCTTACCACTGGTCGGGGTTGGACCTCAGGTAGGTTTCCTACTTACCATGAATAGGAGAAATTTAGAGACCCAAAGCCTGACATACATGGAAATTACATTACTTTTGCGGAATACATAGTACATAACAAAAAGACACACACAAGGATCGTAATAGTTTTGTGTCTTTGGAAACTCGGAATATAATCTTCTAATCGTGGTGAAAGATCATCAAAATCTCCCATAAAGATCTTAATTTTTTTTACCTAATACCTTTCTTTATATCCTGGGGAAAAGAAAACATAAAAGTGTGAGCTCAAATGCTCAGTAAGGGTAAACAAAAGAAATATCAATCACATCATTTTCATAAGAACATAATAGTTTGGAAATCTTAACCTGCAAAAGAGAGCATAATATCATAACATGGGATAAATCATAGTAGTGAAATGAAATCACAATAATCATAACATAAAACATGAAACTTTGTGGAATACACACATAATCATAGAGAATCATATCTTATTAGTCAAGACTCATTGCCAAGACTATCTTAGTGGACACATTCAATTTCTGAACTGAGTTCATTCCTTGTTTCAGTCCTGTTTCACTGAACCGGTATAACCTACCGTTCCAGCCATGTCTATATCATGAGATATAAAATCTTTACCCAATGCATTGGAAGGATATATAGGTCCCACCCATCTCATAATGATACCATTCTTATGTGTTCCACAAAATCATAACTCATACATCATTGCATAACTCATGTAATAAAAATGACATCATAAAACAAATCATATATGATAAAGGAATTCATAAAAATAATTCCATCACAACATAATAAAATCAATGTAATAATAGGGATAAAAACATAACCCTATATTATCTTAGATGGAAAATAATTTTGATAAAACACTTGAACTCCATTCTTGAGGAAAATATCCTTTCTACTTCAAAAACATTTTCCTTTCTTAACATGTCATACAATTTTAAACTAAAAGATTTTGATTAAAAATAAAATTGAAATATTGTAAAGGAATCTTCTTGGAAATAATGTTTAAAAAATCCATTCATGCCATATAAGTCAAAAAACATTCTTCTCGTACTTTTGTCGGAAAAGTCAAAAAGTACCTCGTACGAAAAACGACAAAAGGTTCCTTTCTTATCTTTTAATAAAAACTCACCGAAGGGTAAAATTGGATTTAAAAAATTGTAGGTGTATGGAAATAATATTACATATTGAGGAAACATGGATGTGGATGATAAAATACACCCCAGTAAATACCAAAGTATAAACAATCTCGGATAAAATGAGATTGTGATATTTTCCCTTACCTTAGGTCTGATTTGCTTTGTATGTGTCTGAACCTCCTATATAATGATATAAATAATGTCATTGACTTATTTACAATCATACTCATTGTTATGATATCATATATGGTTCACTTATGGATTTATATTACCCGTTCTTTTGTAAATTCCATGTTAAAGAGTGTTTTGGGTAAAATCGTTTCATTTGTCGTCCGTGTTTTGACTTGTAATTATTCATATGATTACTTAGATCATGATTACTTAATTCCAGAATATAAAACATGATTTATATATAATACATATTTATAATATATACATATAATATATCAGTAAATGGAATGAAATACACCATTCATGGAGACAGTAGACCGTACGTACACATGAACTCTGTATTCTTTTCCTTATTGAGTTGAATGGAATTAAGTAGATGACATACATATATATACAAATAAATCCAGAATCATTATTATGTCATATATTTCATTATTATTTATTATATATACTTTATAATCATTCATGAATGGTTAACGTGGAGAATGAATCTCATCGCGTCGTGGAGACGGTAGTCCGTACGTACGCATGAGCGATGATATCGTTCTCATGATCGTGGAATTGTATTGGAGTGTATTTATATTATTTCAGAATCAATATCACTTTAAAATAATCATATATAGTTATTATGTACACCATTATACCCATACAAGTAAGGTGGTGGTGGAAAATAGATTACACCACGGAGTGGAGACGGTATTCCGTACGTACGCACGCGCGGTGATTTCTTTTTTCGTAGGATGGATAGATGGTGAAATAGGTTTGTTTCATACTTATAATAACATATTAGTATATGAGTGATACTGATGTTATTACTTCATAATGAAACAACTAAAGAAGAATAAGTGAAAGAAGAAATAAAGATGAAAGAATCGGTAACGGACATTACCTCTTCTTTGAAGCGCCTCTTTGAGATCTCCTTTTAAGACACTAAAATTGGTCTTTGAGGAAGGCCATGAACCTCTAGGATGTTGATAGGGAAGTGGAGAATGGAATTTTTCAGGGGTTAGCCGAGCTTGAAGGCTCAAAGTGGTGTGAGGAAGAGAGGGAGGAGGTGCCCTTTTATAAGGGAGAAGAGGGGCACCTTTAGAATAACTAAAAATATTATTTTATTATAAAGTCAAGTTCGATTTTAAATAGATCCAAATTGAGTTATTTCGAAGATAAGGTGGGGATGGGTCGAAATCCTCTCATCCAATAGAATTTAGACAAGTTAAGTCATTATATTAACCTTATCGTTTAGTTTTAACTCTTAGTTAATTAGATTGACATTTACCATGTCACTTTGTATTTTTATATTATATAGTTAATACACTTACCATATAAATCCAAGCGACCCCCAAGTTGTGTTTTATTAATATATATAACCTTATATAAGTCATTTGGCCGAACCTTAGATTTCTAGGATTAAAATAACAATTAATAATATAATATTTGTTTTAAAAACTATTTTATGTCAATTTTGACACTATTCAATAGTTGATTTTTTTGAAACTCATAACAGAATTATTACTTCCCCCAAAGTTAATTAAATCAATAATAACATGTCATATTAACCTAGAAAATTATTTTAGTTCATAAAAAGTCTCATATTATATTTATTTGGGTATTTATAACATCAATTATGTCAATATTTCATTAATAAGATAATTACTGCATCATCGTTGTGTCATAAATAAATTAAATTATTTAATTTATAAAAATTACAAATAAAATACCATTATTTATAAAATCCTTTTATCTTCCTAATGAATATTTATAGTACAATTTATCTTATGTATAACCCCATATTAAAAATGTTTTACTTATTAAACATTGATTTTAACTATTTTAACCCTTCTTTAAATAAATTAATAATAAATGTCCTAATCTAATCCAAGTGGGACTAAATGATCACATTTATTCCTAAGGTTGTTTTTGGTCGAATTACACTAACCCAATAGAATTAGGACATGTGTTAGGGTAATAATAATAACATTTTTACCCTTAATTTCCCTATTTACTTTTAACCGTGGTAAAAAAAGTAAAAAAGTTACTGTTCACCGAAAATTATTTTCATCTCATTGAACCACATTTTAATCATTGATATTAACCGTGTCTCTTAGATTTTCTAAATTTCACTCACAGAAGCGGTAAAATTAAGTTTTATGAAAAATTCAGTTTTTTTAACTACCACTTAGTGGTTTCACTATTCATCAAAAAATTGAATGTTTTCAGAAAAATACCAAAAATTAGATCTAAGATATATTTGATATTATGAATTAAAAAATGATTTCTATTTTATCAAATTCAAAACATATCAGTTGCATTAATTAATTTAAAAATTAATTCCCGTCGTCAAAACAAATAGCGTGTTCTTAAGAGATAATAACTATCAAAAGATTGACACTTGTTTATTACTGGTTTAAATGTGAAATTACATCCAATGACCAACATTGTATTAAATTGTAAAAATATATTATAAATATACTTTAAAACGACTCAAATTAATAATTTATCACTATTAATTTTTTCGATTAAAAAAGTTGTTTTAAATTATAATATAGCATGTTTTTAATATTCATTAAAATATGAATGTTACCAGAATAATATGAAATATTTATCCAATGTAAATTTTTATTTCATGATTCCAAAGAATAATTTTGTGAAATTGAACTTATAATCATGTCAATAACTAGATTTAAATTGGGTGCGCCATCAAAAGGCGGAAAAACTGCATTTTTTGAAAAATACTTATTTTACCCTAATTTTTTTTTGTTCTTATACCATGTTTTAGAAAATGTGCAAGACGAATAATAATGTTATAAGATTCAAAATTTACTAAATACTATTCTTAACTGCTAGTTCATAATAATATTATAATAATATATCATTGTTTAGTAAAACCTGGTATTGCGTACAACACATGCTATCGAGGAAGGACACGATTGCGTGTAATGCAAGGCAAGTCAATGATTCATGTTGTGCAATCTCCTTTTGGAGTAGCGTACAACACAAGACATTAATGAAATTAAAAAGAATAATTTTCATAAAATCTCGGGCTGTTACATTCTACCCCCCTTAAAATTAATTTCGCCCTCGAAATTCTTCGGGGTTATAAATGGTTTACTATTCGAAATTTTCTTTAATAGAAACCCACATCATAAAAAGGAATACCAAAACCATTTTTTTAAAAACAAAAGTATGAAACATAACGGTTACCCAAATAAACTAATCACTGGGTTTCCACATAGGTGAAAATATGGATATGGAAGAAAAATCTAACCATCATGTTCTGATGGAAAGTGGTAGAGAACATGGCTATGGAAAAGCCAGCAATCACAAAGCCATAAATTTGTGACGATCTAAGGTACCATCTAATTAATCAGATATAAGAGCACTAGGAAAACATTTTTGGTTTTCAATATCATTTCCCTAAAGTTGATGAAATTGGAATTAGAAGAAATACTTCCGTGATTTTGGTATTGTGTCGCCGTTGGTCATTCTTTGGACAATTTCCACTTCATCTCTTGAAGACATGAAGTTGGATTTGTCATTCGTGAAGTGTTAGCAGATCATGTGATAGAATGATGGGTCATTCCATCTGTCTCAAACAAAAGGTTACAAAAGTTATTAAAAATACATAAGACCATCTATGGTGAAGTTAATTGTATACGATTCCAAAAATGAACTTATAGTTCATATATCATACTGCTTAATAAAATAAAACTAGTTTCTACTAACGAGGGACTTTATGTAGGCTAGTGGTAGGCGATAAAGGCCAGTCTTACTTCGGTTGTGGGTTCGATTCCCACAGCCTTGTCCGAAGCGATGGGCTATCCCCTGTCCTGCAGGTTGTCCTTTTTCTAAAACTACATTACTATAACATCCGATCAATAATATCGAAAAAAACTTTTATCCTTAAACAATACTAACTTATGTCTGACATAGTCCATTCCAATCATTAGGCTTATCCATAATACTGTTGTCCAATCTCATATTATAGTGAAAATGATTACCAAAGAGCTCATATAAAAATCATGTTAATACCATCGTTGATCCCATATATCATGAGATATGTCTTGTTGGTCACATTCCAAACATTCAAAGGCCCTAATCATGTATTCTCTTGAAAAATGAATACCCATTGAACCTTAGTGAAATCATTAATGTAGTTAAAAGTTGACACTTTCCATTTACCAAAATCCTCAAAATTGTATATACTCAAACCATGATATCACTTAGTCCTTATATCAATCATGATCTCATTAATACTATCAAACATATTAGATTCTCTTTATCCCTTCATTATGTGAATATCATCTGATTTCCAAAAATATTTCAATCACTTTTCATGGTTACTGATGCCATAAAAATATTGAAAACCACAATAGACCAAAACATAAATATTTCAATATTCCACGATACTATATACAACATTATTCTGGAATCCCATTACATAAACACTTAATCATTCCACCACATCGTTGTCATATTCAACATCACAAATGGTGATAGCATTTGGCTTCCCTTTGTCCTTTGCCTTAAGTGGTTTCTCATCTTGATCATCACTAACCCTTGGATTAGGTCATTTATTGGCATAATGTCCCATCATCTTGCACTTGAAACATTGAAGTGTAGTAGGTTAATTCTGTGTGTCCCTTCCTTTGTTTGCATCATTAGACATATGCTTCCCATCATTGCGACATTCAAACACCCGATGACCTTCCTTTCCACATTTGAAACATTTACTTGTCCCTTTAAGACAATCTCCACCATGCTTCTTTCCACACTTTGAGCATAAGGAAACATTCATCTTCTTTTCATGATTATTCTAAGATTTCTCCTTGAACTCCATCTTTCGTTTCTTGTCAAAACTATGAGATGGATATGTAACACCAACTTCCATTTCTACCATGATAGCACAACGCACAATTTCTTCATAGCTACTGATGTCTCTTATAGCTAATGCCCTTCGAAGATTTGGTTTTAAGCCACTAAAGAATTGATCTACTTTACTTTCAGGTTGGATGGTAAATCCAGATGCATACCTTGCAAACCTTGTAACATTCACTTCGTATATACCAACAACTTCATCATCCATTTTATTTAGTTCACGAAACTCCTTCTCCATCATTGTTCGAAGAATACGAGGGAAGTACTTATTGAAAAATAAGTTCATGAACTCATCCCATTCCATGGAATCAATTTCATCTCTTTGCCTCATATTCTTGATAAGATTCCACCATTGATCAGCTTCACCTTCCAAACGATATACTTCTAAGATGACTTTATCATGTTCAGAACATTGAAGAACTAAAAATATCTTTTCAGTAGTACTGATCCATTGTTCAGAAACAAGTGGATCAGAAGACCCACTGAAAGAAGATGGGCATTGCTTCATGAAGGACTCAATAGAATATTGTTCCCTTCTCTACTCATTTGGATGTCCAGAATGATTCATAGCTTGTGTAAGTATAGAAATAAGATTTTTCGCTCCATCTCCCATAACATTTGTTTGTTCAGGAGGACAATAATTGCATTGTCCATTGCATTGATCAACACGGTTCCTTCGGGTTCCAGCCATCGTATAAAACCCAAAAATAATAGTGTGAGAGGAAAAAATCATTCTATGGAAAACAACATAATAAAGGGGGAGTATCCTCAATATCTAACATCTTAGGTTTAATTCTATTATCGTTAGCGTAATTCTAGTACTATAACCTATACGTATACTTAGCCTTAGGGACAACCCTAGACATACCTTAGAAATATCTCTAGGGATCTCACTAAAGTTCTCGCATCCTAGTTTCCAAAGGTTAACTAAACCTTTCCTCTGATACCAACTATAGAGACCCGAAGCCTGACATACACGGACATTACATTACTTTTTCAGAAAACATAGTACATAAAAAAACACACACACAAGGATCGTAATAGTTTAGTGTCTTTGAAACTCGGAATATAATCTTCTAATCGTGGTGAATGATCATCAACATCTCCTATAATGATCTTCCTTTTTTTATCTAAAACCTTTCTTTATATCCTGGGGAAAATAAAACATAAAAGGGTGAGCTCAAATGCTCATTAAGGGTATACAAAAGAAATATCAATCACATCATTTTCATAAGAACATAACATTTTGGAAATCTTAACCTGCAAAAGAGAGCATAATTTCATAACATGGGATAAATCATAGTAGTGAACTGAAATCCCAATAATCATAATTTAAAACATGAAACTTTGTGGCATACACACATAATCATAGAGAATCATATCTTATTACTCAAGACTCATTTCCAAGACTGTCTTAGTGGACAACGTCCATTTCTGAACTGTGTTCATTCCTTGTTTCAGTCCTGTTTCACTGAAACGGTATAACCTACCATTCCAGACATTTCTATCTCATGAGATATAAAATCTTTACCCAATGCATTGGAGGGAGATATAGGTCCCACCCATCTCATAATGTTACCATTCTTATGTGTGCCACAAAATCATAAATCATACATCATTGCATAACCCATGTAATAAAAATGACATCATAAAACAATTCATATAAGATAAAGGAATTCATAAAAATAATTCCATCACATCATAATCAAATCAAAGTAATAATAGCGATAGAAACAGAACCCTATATTATCTTAGATGGAAAATAATTTTGATAAAACACTTGAACTCCATTCTTGAGGAAAATATCCTTTCTACTTCAAAAACATTTTTCTTTCTTAACATGTCATAAAATTTTTTTAAAAAAGAAGTTGATTAAAAATAAAATTGAATAATTTTAAATGAAGCTTCTTGGAAATAATTTTTTAAAAATCCATTCATGCCGTATAAGTTAAAAAAACATTCTTCTCGTACTTTTGTCGGAAAAGTCAAAAAGTACCTCGTACGAAAAATGACAAAAGATTCCTTTCTTATCTTTTACTAAAAACTCACCGAAGGGTAAAATTGGATTTAAACAATTTCAGGTGGATGGAAATAATATTACATATTGAGAAAACATGGATGCAGATGATAAAATACACCCCAGTAAATTCCAAAGTATAAACAATTTCGGATAAAATGAGATTGTGATATTTTCCCTTACCTTAGGTCCTATTTGCTTCGTATGTGTTTGAACCTCCGGTATAATGATTTAAATAATGTCATTTACTTATTAAGAATCATACTCATTGTTATGATATCATATATGGTTAACTTATGGCTTTATATTACCCGTTCTTTTGTAAATTCAATGTTAAAGAGCGTTTTGGGTAAAATCGTTTCATTTGTCGTACGTGTTTTGGCTTGTAATTATTCATATGATTATTTAGATAATTATTACTTAATTCCAGAATATAAATCATGATTTATATATAATATATATTCATAATATATATATATAATAGACCAGTAAATGGAAAGAAATACACCATTCATGGAGACGGTAGACCGTACATACACATGAACGCTGTTTTCTTTTCCTTATTGAGTTGAATGGAATTAAGTAGATGACATGCATATATATACACATAAATACAGAATCTTTATTATGTCATATATTTCATTATTAATTATTATATATACTTTATAATCATTCGTGAATGGTTAACGTGGAGAATGAATCTCATCGCGTCGTGGAGACGGTAGTCCGTACGTATGCACCAGCGATGATATCATTCTCATGATCGTGGAATTTTATTGTAGTGTATTTATACTATTTAAGAATCAATATAACTTTAAAATAATCATATATAGTTTTTATGTACACCATTATACCCATCCAAGTAAGGTGGTGGTGGAAAATAGATTACACCACGGCGTGGAGACGGTATTCCGTACGTACGCACGCGCGGTGATTTCTTTTTCCGTCTAATGGATAGTTGGTGAAATAGGTTTGTTTCATACTTATAATAACATATCTTTATATGAGTGATACTGATGTTATTACTTCATAATGCAACAACTAAAGAATAAGAAGTGGAAGAAGAAATAAAGATGAAAGAATCGGTAACGGACATTACCTCTTCTTTGAAGCGCCTCTTTGAGATCTCCTTTTAGGGCACTAAAATTGGTCTTTGAGGAAGACCAGAAACTCTAGGATGTTTCTAGAGAAGTGTAGAAGGGAATTTGGCAGGGGTTGGCCGAGCTTGAAGGCTCAATGTGGTGTGAGGAAGAGAGGGAGGAGGTGCCGTTTTATAAGGGAGGAGAGGGGCACCTTTGGAATAACTAAAAATATTATTTTATTATAAAGTCAAGTTCGGTTTTAAATAGCTCCAAATTGAGTTATTTCTAAGATAAGGTGGGTATGGGTCTAAATCCTCTCATACAATAGAATTTAGAAAAGTTTAGGTCATTATATTAACCTTATCTTTTAGTTTTAACTCTTAGTTAATTAGATTGACATTTACCATGTCCCTTTGTATTTTTATATTATATAGTTAATAAACATACCATATACATCCAAGAGACCCCCTAAGTTGTGTTTTATTAATATATATAACCTTATCTAAGTAATTTGGCCAAAACATAGATTTTTAGGAAGAAAATAACAATTAATAATATAATATTTGTTTTTTAAACTATTTTATGTCAATGTTGACACTATTCAATAGTTGATTTTTTTGAAACTCACAACAGAATGATTACTTCGACCAAAGGTAATTAAATCAATCCTAACATGTCCTATTAACCTATAAAATTAGTTTAGTTCGTAAAAAGTCTCAAATTATATTTATTTTGGTATTTATAACATTAATTATGTCAATATTTCATTAATAAGATAATTACTGCATCATCGTTGTGTCAAAAATAAATTAAATTATTTAATATCTAAAAATTACAAATAAAATACCATTATGTAGGAAATATTTTTTGATTTCTAATGAATACTTATAGTAGAATTTATCTTATGTATTACCCCATATTAAAAATTATTTTCTTATTAAACTATGATTTTAACTATTTTAACCCTTCTTTAAATAAATTAATAATAAATGTCCAAATCTAATCCAAGTGGGCCTAAATGATAATTTTTTATTCCTAAGGTTGTTTTTTGAATAATTACACTTATCCAATAGAATTAGGACATGTGTTAGGGTAATAATAATAACATTTTTACCCTTAATTACCCTATTTACTTTTAACCGTGGTAAAAAAAAGTAAACAGTTACTATTCACGAAAAACTATTTTGATCTCATTGAACCAAATTTTAGTCCATGATATTAACCACGTCTCTCGGATTTTCAAAATTCCACTCACAGAAGCGGTAAAATTATGTTTTATGAAAAATTCAGTTTTTTAACAACCACTTAGTGGTTTCACTATTCATCAAAAATTGAATGTTTTCAGAAAAATACCAAAATTAAGATCTATGCTATATTTGATATTAAGAATTAAAAAATGATGTCTATTTTATCAAATTAAAAACATATCAATTGCATTAATTAATTTAAAAATTAATTTTCGTCGTCAAATCAAATAGCGTGTTCTTAAGAGATAACAACTATCAAAAGATTGACACTTGTTTATGACTGGTTTAAATGTGAAATTACATACAATAACCAAAATTGTATTAAATTGTAAAAATATATTCTAAATATACTTTAAAACCACTCAAATTAATAATTTATCACTATTAATTATTTCGATTAAAAAAATTGTTTTTAATTATAATATTGCGTGTTTTTACTATTCATTAAAATATGAGAGTTACCATAATAATATGAAATATTTATCCAAAGTAAATTTTTATTTAATGATTCCAAAGAAAAATTTTGTCAAATTGAACTTATAATCATGTCAAAAACTAGATTTAAAGTGGGTGCGCCATCAAAAGGCGGCAAAACTGCATTTTTTAAAAAATACTTATTTTACCCGAAAATTTTATTTTGTTCTTATACCATGTTTTAGAAAATGTGCAAGACGAATAATAATGTTATAAGATTCAAATTTTAGTTAATACTATTCATAACTGCTAGTTCATAATAATATTATAATAATATATCGTTGTTTAGTAAAACCCGGTATTGCGTACGACACACGCTGTCGAGGAAGGTTACGATTGCGTGCAATGTAAGGCAACTCAAGGATGCGTGTTGTGCATGCTCCTTTTGGTGTAGCGTACAACACAAGACATTAATGAAATTAAAAAGAATATTTTTCATAAAATCTTGGGTTGTTACAAGAAAAGTGTCAAACCTCATGTTGTAAGAATCAGAACTATTTAATGTCTTCCGGGACGATGGAGAACGGACATGAAGGTGGTCAGAACATCTGGGTGTTGCACAAAAAATATGGGGAGGCTTCCGACGTACCATTCCTTTGAATGGATCAAAAACCACATAGTTCGGAAGAGTTAGTGAACTGACGTGATGGGTTCAGGACCCGTAGGCATTGCGATTGAACCTTAGAGAGTCTTCCAACATACCCTTCATTGGAATGGATCAAAGTACACGTAGTTTAGAAGAGTTTGGGTCTTATAGGCAATGGAAGCCCACGAAGGATGCCATGGTCAATATTTACTCTAAGCCCAATTGGGTCTTTCTCGGTTTGTGAAACAATAGGCAGCAAAGACATTACGACCATGTCGCAAATGGTGCATCCTTGGAAGGTAGAGTGGGGCTTACATGTGGTTAGTGGCCCCAAGGGGAAACAAGGGGCTTATGCGTGGTTCACAGCCCAGGAAAAGAGAGGATTGGTACATACACTAGTGTGGAGGCCCTTGGGTGAAAATTCCCATATGGAGAGGAATGGGGTTTTGAGAATCCATATTCCCATCTATTTACTTGCTCTTTGACCTCGAGGAAGAGTGGAGGAGCATGGATGCTACCACCTGCAGGAAAGGCTAGGGCTTACTCCAACATGGTTTCCCATCACAGTGTACAGGCACTGCTTGAACAAAGATGATCTCATTCATTGTGATGAATAGTTCACTCCCGTAGAGACTAGTGGGATTAGGAAATGTCCGAGATGGGGCACCCCAACTAGAATTCGTGGGGTGAGGCCACAGTTTAACGTCATGTGGTGAGGGAGTTCGTGCATGATAGTTTAACATCCTAAATCTCGGACAAGGTGGGTTATCTCCAAACCCCGTGGACATACATAGCAGATAACTATCCACCATTGGAGAATGGATGGCAGCAGAAATGCCATGGTGGGGGGGGGGGTTTCATGGAGTGATCCATTGAGGGTCCCACATTAACATTGCTATGCAAAGAATAAATAGACATTAGTGTTCCTATATGAAGAAGCATGAGGCTATGCAACACAACATGGAGCACCACCCAAGGGACATTGTACTCACATCGTATGAACCTGGATGATCATTCATAAATGGGATTGCGGAGCAATGATGTTCACTAGAAGGGATCACGTAGAGCTATAGTGGTCCATGCAGTGGAGAAGCATCACAAAGGTGTGTTCTTAGTAATGTGTGGTGTCCTAGCCAAGGCATAGGGAATAAGTGCATATAGAGGTTTCTTCCCTATGTGGAAAGGCTTTCACTGAGAAGGGTTTTTTGAAAAAATGGTGCCCTATGAGGTGTAGCACTATGTAGTAACGTGCTTCACGAAGCACAATGACCCTACCTTAGCATAGGGTCTACGTGTGCATGAAGGGTACATTGGGATGTATATGTGATCTATGATTACCTGAGTCCCCTTAGGGATACCCTCCCTTCCTGATTTCCCATGGGCTCCGTGAAGGGCATCTGTTTTAATGAGGGGATGAATTTACATAAGGGGAAATGTACTTCGTGATGATCAAGTACATTAGAGAGATCATTTTTTCATTGTGAAGAATGTGCTTCATGATTTGTGAGTTAAGAAGGATAAAGGTCAGAGTATCCATTTTGTGGGATATAGGGTAGCACAATATATATTGGAAAGAGGAGGTACGAAGTAAGGGTTTCTTGGGGTGAGCCACATGGCACTCTCTGATCGGCCATGTGTTCTTTCAGGTTAGTTGTTACCGAGGAGCCAACTTTCATCCACTCCATGGCACATAGATTCCTTTTCGGTGTTCACAGAGGCTTCGGTCAAGTTCTCTAGGTTCGTGAAGGTCTATTAATATATCTTCGTGTTGTGGGGATCTCGATCATTTGCATCGTAACTACGGAGCCTCCTGCATCTCTTCTTCACGACGACATTGAAAAAGTCTATCAGATAGAAGAGCCTCACACATCCTTGATTCGCCATGGATTCGCAATTGTCAATTAGATTACAGAGCCACCTACCTCTTTGCAGCACGGCATGTGCACAATGGAGGTAGCTTTGCTCCGGCTACGATGATGTGGGGCTCCGCGAACATGATTCATGAGGCTACCCCAAAGGCCTGTTGTTTTCTCTTCCTCCCCGAAATTTTGTCTCCAATAGTTAGTTTATTTTAAAATACACAACTGGAACAAAGTAGGTATGTTGGGGAATATTTCTTATGAGATAACCCATTTATGTGTAAGTATTTACCATAAATATGTAACTGCTTTTTGGTTGCATTTTGAAGAACCCATGTTTTCTTAACCTAAACCATGTAGGTTTTTTAATCAATTAAAAATGAATTTATATGATAAATTTCCTAAATATGAAGGGATATATATAAATTATATATGGTACAACAAGAGTATTTATGATACTTTCCTCAATGACCGATATTTTTAATAATCCATTAAAATGTGTCAATGTTAAATGTTAATAAATAAAATGGCTTCAAAATGGAAACCCAGGTGGGGTCCTTGTATAAACCCTCATGTAAGGGTATATTGAAAATTCAATTGATTTGTCTGGAAACCGAACCTTAGTCATTTTCTGTAGGCTGGCTCATTTTTATGTAATAGGATAGATGATAGAGTCTGGAGGAAATGACTTCTGTGGGCATGACCAAAAAATAAGGTAAGCATTTGTGCTTCATAAAGGGCCAGACTATGGTAGGTAGCACCATTAATGCTTCTGTGCCTTGCTGATCCTATGAGATTCTACTGTATGGTTTCATTTGGGTGTCACATTCCCCTCTAGGACGCCTAGTTTATGAATATCAACTGTGTTTGGATTAATATCCATCTAGATCATGGATTTTTTTGTCATCATGATCATCGAGTAATGTACAGTTTAATATGTTTAGACATTACTATGGCATGTTCTTTCACATTATATGTCTGTTAAAACTTCATCTTTTCTTGGGTAGCATAAAAGGTCATAATTCAGTTTTATAGTCATTTGAGAGAAACTTTTATTGAGAAAACATTCTTCATGGGTCATCCATTACTTGAATACATAGGTGAGGCAAACTATGCATAATATTTCGGATTTTACATAATTATTCTAAAAACTCTAGGTAATATGTGTTCATGTACTTTGTTCCCTTTGAGTGATAAATGCTGTAATGAACCGGGTGAGTTTGGTGTAATTTTTGAGCCTTATACTTTTGAGTACGGTCTCTAATAATCTCTATTTTAGGTATACCTGGGTGTTAAAGAATAAAATTCATCCCAATTCCCAAAATTACTTCGTTGTGACTGCGTTTCCTTGATATGATTGTCAATTTGGATTGGTTTTTATTCCAAATGTTCACTCCTAGAGATGTGGTGATCGTGACTCCACGATGAGACAGATGCGAATTTAATGACAATTAGTGTCTAGTGCACCTGTGTGTGGATAGTATGTCTTTCCTTTTTAATGAACAGGTCACTCCTATTGTGAGAGCCTCGAATCAGTTCCTGATAATGTGTTTCCTTCTATGAATATAGAGCACAACCAATGAATACTTTTTAGAAATTTTCAGTTTTGATCGAATTTCCCTGAGACCTGTGTGTAGGAACTTTGTTAGTCCTTTATTGAATGCATGATGTTCTTGAAGTTTGATGTGTGTCAATCCTTTGAGAAAATTAGATGGTATTTTATGGAATTCAGTGGTTAAATATTGAATGATCATATAATTCCTTGAGTGGTAGTTGAATCATGGTTCTCCAGGCAATGTGTAGGTCTGTGAATGTGAGTTTCTTCTAGGAAGATAAATGAGAGTGTTTCAAACAGTCCTTTTATTCTAGATCTCATGGTTTCCACCTTCATTATTCTTCTTAGTGATAATCACATCCTCTATCCTAACATTGTCATTGATTTAGAATGAGATTGTTTCCCGTACACTACACTGAATATTTTAATGATTTTGGGCTTGTTGTGTTGTTGTATCCTGGTTTCACGCTAGATGTGTGGCTCTTGAATGGGGTATGACAAGAATTGACTTACCCATGGGTTCCCATCTAGGAATTCCTTGAGTGGAATAGTGGACACCAACCATTTCCTTTGAGTCTACTACAAGGATGATCCTTCCCTAGGATCAATTGATAGTTGAAGTGGATATCTTGGCCTTTTACCAATTTCAGTCTTGAAATCATAGATGAAGGACTATCTGGGTTAGTTCTTTACACATGAATTATTTTTAATCTGAGGTTACCTTTGACATGTGCTCTGGCTCAGAGCTGTTGTTTCAAAAGGGAGACAATTCTAGTGGGATGGGTCTATATAATACACTTGTTCATGATGAGGCACACCAATTTCAAATGGTCATGTGGTGGTTTGAATAGGTAATGTCACTGGAACTCAAGTATGGACTTCCGTTGATGCGTTCATGGTGAATGTGAGAAACCATTAAAAAAAGGAATCATATTTCGGTTGTAAATACACTGTTCATCTAATCTGATCATCTCATTAATTGTCCTTAGGTTGTGTATTTACTTGTTTTACACCTTATTATGTGGTTTTTGGTGGAGGGAACCATTTTAAACACATAATTTTTATCAGATGAGTGTATTTTAAAGGTTCAGTTGTGTCGTTCATAGAAATCGTGCACGACCATTTTTTGATTGGTTGATCAAATTTCAAACTTTTCTTTTCGTAGAGGTTCCTTGTGTGGCCTCAGAAGTAATCATGTTCCAATAATTGATAAAATCATGTCGGAGCATTGTTAGAATTAAGGAGAAGTTATTTTAAGGGAAAAAAATATGGAGGTTCCATGGTTCAAAATTTAACCCCATTCTAATGGGAATACCCATGGTGGGAAGAACCATTAGCCTGATTTTTATTGTGAAGACATCACGATCATGTCTCTAAATAAACAAGATTGTGTAAGTGTCATTTAGGTGTCTTGGTTTGTAAAATAATTGTTTGATTGAATTTGAGAGGCTTAATTGTCATATATTAAATGAATGATTGGAGGTGTGTTCTGAATTTGGAAATTAAATGCCCCATTCAGATGGGACTTCATGACCCATGTATTTTTTTAATGTTTTTATTTTTCCAAAAGGATTATTTGGGCCAAGAAGTTTTATGGTCTGGAGGTTTTATCATCCCATGTTTTGAACCAGGTTGATATTGTAAGGTAATTTGATATTTTTAAATTACTGGACATTCCATTTTTAAAACTGAGTAATAGAACATAAATATAAGAGTCCGAACACTTCAACTTGTTGGTTTTATACTTGGGCGATGGCCTAAGATTACCCTCAGTTGTCTTGTCAAGTCTCAATGGTATTGGTGCTTGAAATTCCTACTATGGAGGTTCTACCGAGGGCACATAGTTTTCCTTAAACTGTGTTACCCATAGTAGTAATCTGTATAGCCAATACAGAGGTGTAGATGTGGAGCACATGGGATATTCATGGTTAGTCCAAACCATTCACCTTACCCACTTTTTTATCTCCACATTGGCTGTACCTCGAAAACATTCACATCAATTTTAGCACAGTGTTAGGAGAACAATGTGGCTCAAATAGAGCGATGTGATTTCTAATGAAATGGGTGGCACAGTGTTAGCTCACAATTTGTACAAAACATGAAACCGAACCTTGTGACCCAATTCTATGGGTGAAATTACATTTTCTGTCTTAGTGAGTGTTTGTGTTTCTTTCTCTCTTTTTCTTTTCTCCTATAACCCATGTAAGCTCATCCTCTAAGCATTTCGAGATCTCCTCCAATACTATAATAAGCATGGATGTATCTTCTCTATTCTTCTTATGAATCAAGTTTTGTCAGTCTCAATGTTTCTATATAGGTATGCTCTCGAGTGCTTAGGAATCATTATTTATTCAATTTCCTCTCAGATTCTCTAATTTCAAGAAAAGTCATTTTCCCTATTTTTAAGGGGAATTTTAATTTGATAGATTTGTTCCAAACTAGATCAAATCAGACCTCATTATTAGATGTGTAGGTAACCCATTGTATGAGGTTGGTGGTCAATGATTTTTTCTCTTTTTTTAAATTTTTGTGAAATGTGTCATTTCACCACACACCTTCGTTTAACAATTATCTCATTATAATGAGTCCTTTCATATTAAATTCAACCTTCAACTTTGTTACTCACCAGTTGAACTATTTTTCGGAATTTAGAGGATGGTTCTACCATTTATGGATACCCCATTGGTGTTTCTAGTCGTAGTTTCCTTTTTAATTAGTTTTTTTAAAATCCTAGAACATATTCTAAGAATTCATCTTTTTATATAAATGAAATTTTTCGTGGATTTTTTGTTTAAGGCCTCTATGATGATTTGTGGTGTTTCTCATTCTTGAGTGTTTATTCACTCTATTTTTTAGTTATATGAATTAATTTATGAATAATGAGTTTAATACATAATTTTGGATAGTTGAATTGTTTATTTATCAAATTTTCGTTTTCGAAATAAAACCTCTCATATGAGTTAGGTTGTCTTCGAAATTACTATGTGGTATTTATCATTTTTTCAGAATATTGGATTCATTTCATTTGTTTTTACATTATAATTATATTATTTTTAGTAACATCGAATTTTAAGATATTGTCCCTTTTTGTGTAGTAAAATGGATTTTTCCTCTTTAATTTAAATTTGTTATTGAGCAATGGAATCTTTTAATATCTTAAAAATTTATACATAAATTGAACTTCATTGAATGTATTGTTAGGGAAATTTTCCATATAAGTAATTGCTACCTTTGAACTAGACACTATTACAAGTGAACCCTTGAGCCTTAGGAATTTTATTTATTGTTGTAAGGAATGGAATGGGTTGATTTATATTGATTATATTACACTTGATAGATTTTATATTCCTAGTTTGTTTTGGATGATATCTATTGATTATATAGGTTTAATGAAATAAATGATTTGAGTTTGATAAATGAAATGAAATGTAAAGGGTGGAAATGTCATTCTGTTAATGCATGCATAATTTGAGAAGTCAAAAATGTGATTCCCTTGGTAATAATGTATTATATAAATGAAAATCATGATAGGTAATGCCTCATGGATTTATTTATTTATATGACAATTATTTCATATGGTATTTATTAATATGTTTCATGAGAGGTTTCCCCCAATGAATTATATTAAATGATTATTCCTTATATTTAGGCATTGTATAATGGTAATGCTTTAGTTGTGCATTGTAGAGACCCGTAGCCTGACGTACATTGACTTTACATTAATTTTGCGGAATACTTAGTACATAACAAAAATACACACACAAGGATCGTAATAGTTTAGTGTCTTTGGAAACTCGGACTATAATCTTCTAATCGTGGTGAAAGATCTTCAACATCTCCCATAAAGATCTTCTTTTTTTTAACCTAAAACCTTTCATTATATCCTGGGGAAAAGAAAACATAAAAGGGTGAGCTCAAATGCTCAGTAAGGGTAAACAAAAGAAATAAAAATCATATCATATCTTTTTGAAAATCATAACCTGCAAAAGAGATCATAATATCTTAACATGGATCAAATCATAGAAGTGAAAATGAGATCACCATATTCATAACATGAAACTTGAAACTTTGTGGCATGCACACATAATCATGGAAAATCATTTCTTGTTAGTCATGACTCATTGCCAAGACTATCTTAGTGGACAAAGTCCCTTTCTGAATCGAGTAACCCTCGTTTCAGTCCTGTTTCACTGAACCGGTATAACCTACCATTCCAGCCATGTCTATCTCATGAGATATAAAATCTTTACCCAATGCATTGGAGGGAGATATAGGTCCCACCCATCTTATAATGAATCCTTTCTTATGTGTGCCACATAATCATAAAACATACATCATCGCATAACACATGTAACAAAAATGGGATTCTTGAAACATCATGACATCATAAATCAATTCATATAAGATAAAGGAATTCATAAACATAATTCCATCACAACATAGTCAAATCAATGTAAAAATATGGATAGAAACAGAACCCTTTATTTTCTTAGATGGAAAATAATTTTGATAAAACACTTGAATTGAATTCTTGAGGAAAATATCCTTTCTTCTTCAAAATCAATTTCTTTTCACAAAACATCATGAAATTTAAAAGAAAGAGATTTTATTTAAAATAGTCATGAAATATTTTAGAGGAAGCTTCATGAAAATAAGGCTTTATAAAACAGTAGAAATCCGTTCGTGCCGTATAAGTTAAAAAAAAACATTCTTCGTACTTTTGTCGGAAAAGTCAAAAAGTACCTCGTACGAAAAACGACAAAAGATTCCTTTCATACGTATTACTAAAAACTCAACGAAGGGTAAAAATGGATTTAAACAATTTTAGGTGGATGGAAATAATATTACATATTGAGTAAACATGGATGTGGATGATAAAATACACCCCAGTAAATACTTACGAATAAACAATCTCGGATAAAAATGAGATTGTGATATTTCCCTTACCTTAGGTCTGACGTGCTTTGTAAGTGTCCGAACCTCCTGTATAATGATTTAAATCATGTTATTGACTTATTCCAGAATCATATTCATTGTTATTATATCATATATGGTTCACTTATGACATTATATTACCCGTTCTTTTGTAAATTCCATGTTAAAGAAGCGTTTTGGGTAAAATCGTTTCATTTATCTTAGGTGTTTTGACTTGTTGTTCTTGACATCATTATTACTCATATCATGATTTACTTACATCCAGAATATGATTTATATATCAAATATATTCAGTATATATATATATAATAGATAGATAAATAAAATGAAAAACACCGTTCATGGAGACGGTAGTCCGTACGTACGCATGAACGCGGTTTTTCTTTCCTTATTGTCTTGAAATGGAAGTATGTAGATGACATACAAATGTATATATATACATAAATACAGTAGCTTTATAATGTCATATATTTCATTATTATTTCTTATATATACATTATAATCATTCTTAAATGGTTAACATGGAGAATGAATCTCATCGCGTCGTGGAGACGGTAGTCCGTACGTACGCACGAGCGATGATATCATTTCTATAAATATTGAATTGAATTGGAGTGGATTATAAAATATATCAGAATCGATATGATGTTGTAATAACTATGTATAGTCATTCTTTACACCATTATACCCATCCATGTAAGGTGGTGGTGGAAAATAGATTACACCACGGCGTGGAGACGGTATTCCGTAAGTACGCACGCGCGGTGATTTCTTTTTCTGTAGGATGGATAGATGGTGAAATAGGGTTGTTTCATACTTATAATAACATATTAGTATATGAGTGATACTGATGTTATTACTTCATAATGAAACAACCTAAGAAGAAGAAGTGGAAGAAGAAATAATGATGAAAGAATTGGTAACGGTAATTACCTCTTCTTTGAAGTGCCTCTTTGAGACCTCCTCTTAGGGCACTAGAATTGGTCTTTGAGGAAGACCAGAACCTCTAGGATGTTTCTAGGGAAGTGGAGAAGAGATTTTGGCAGGGGTTGGCCGAGCTTGAGTGCTCAAATTGGTGTGAGGAGGAGGGGGAGGAGGTGTCCTTTTATAGGGGAGGAGAGGGGCACCTTAGGAATATCTCAAAATATTATTTTATATTAAAGTCAAAATCGGTTTATAATGGTTCCAAAGGGTCTTATTTCGAAGATAAGGTGGGTATGGGTCGAAATACTATAAACCAATAGGATTTAGACAAGTTTAGGGTATTATTTTAACCTTATCAATTAGATTTAACTCTAAGTTAAATAATTTAACTTTTACCGTGTCTTTTTGTTTTCTTTCACTATATGGTTAATATACTTACTATAACATGCCAAACGAACCCCAAATTGTATATTAGTAATACATATATCCTTATCTAAGTCATTTGGCCGAACCTTAGATTTTTAGGAATAAAATAACAATTAATAATATAATATTTGATTTAAAAACTATTTTGTGTCAATTTTGACACTATTTGATATATGATTTTTGTGAAAGTCATAACAGAATTATATGTTCGAACCAAGTTGATTATATCAACACTAATATATCATAGTAACCTAGAAAATTAGTTTAAGTCATAAAAAGTCTCAAATTACATTCATTTGAGCATTTATAACATCAATTATGTTAATATTTCCTTAAAAGGGTAATTACTGCATCATCGTTGTGTCATAAATAAATTAATTTATTTAAAGTCTAAAAATTATAAATAAAATATCATTATGTAGGAAATCTTTTTATCTTTCTAATTAATATTTACAATCGAATTTATCTTATGTATAACCCCATATTAAAAATGATTTACTTATTAAACATTGATTTTAACTATTTTAACCCTTCTTTAAATAAATTAATAATAAATGTCCTAATCTAATCCAATGTGGGCCTAAATGGTCATATTTTATTCCTAAGTTTGTTTTTGGTCGAATTACACTTGTCCAATAGAATTAGGACATGTGTTAGGGTAATAGTAATATCATATTTACCCTTAGTTACCCTATTTACTATTAACCGCGGTAAAAAAGTAAAAAGTTACTATTCACCAAAAAATTATTTTCATCTCATTGAACCACATTTTAGTCCTTGATATTAACCGTGTCTCTCGGATTTTCGAAATTCGATTCACAGAAGCGAAAAAATTAAGTTTTATGAAAAATTCAGTTTTTTTAACTACCACTTAGTAGTTTCACTATTCATCAAAAATTGATGTTTTTCAGAACAATGCCAAAATTTCATCCTAAGCTATATTTCATATTCCGAATTCAAAAATTAAATCTATTTTACCAAATTCATAACATAGAAGTTGAATTAATTAATTTTATAATTAAATCCGGCTGTTAAAATAAATAGCGTGTTTTTAGGAAACAATATATATCAAAAGATTGACACTTGATTATGTCTGGTTTAAATGTGAAATTACAACCAATGACCAACATTGTATTAAATTGTAAAAACATATTCTAAATATACTTTAAAACCATTCAATATTATAATTTAACCACATAAGATATTACGATGAAAAAAGTTGTTTTTAATTAAAATATAGCGTGTTTTTACTATTCATTAAAATATGAAAGTTGTCGGAAAAATATCAAAACTTTATCTAATGTAAATTTTTACATCCTGATTCTAAAGAAGAATATTATTTTGTCAAATTGAACATATAAACATGTCAAAAACTATATTTAAAGTGGGTGCGCCAACAAAAGGCGGTAAAACTGCATTTTTTGAAAAATACTTATTTTACCCGAAAAATTTATTTTGTTCTTATAACATGTTCTAGAAATGTGTAAGACGAATAATAATGTTATAAAATTCAAAATTTAGTTAATACTATTCATAACGGCTAGTTCATGACAATATTATAATAATATAACATTGTTTATTAAAACCCGGTATTGCGTACAACACACGCTATCGAGGAAGGTCGCGATTGCGTGTAATGCAAGCCAAGTCAGGGTTGCGTGTTGTGAAAGAATCCTTCATTGTTTCGTATAACAGAATCCAACCATATTTCTTTTATATATTTAATATATATATATATATATATATATATACTCAATGTTACGTAGAATAACTATTATCAAAATTGTGTGTAACACGGTCCAAGAATAGTGTTGCGTACACTGCAAGTTAATACGGTGTTGCGTATAGCGCAAGGTAATCATGGTGTAAAATACAACACAAGGCATTAATGAAATTAAAAGAATATTTTTCAAAAAATCTCGGGGTGTCACATTCTACCCCCCTTAAAATGATTTTCTCCCTCGAAATTCGTCGGGATTATAAATGGTTTACTATTCGAAAGTTTCTTTGATAGAAACCCACATCGTAAAAAAAAATACCAAAACTTATCTTTAAAAACAAAAGTATGAAACGCAACGGTTACCCAAATAAACTAATCACTGGGTTTCCACATAGGTGAAAATATGGATATGGAAGAGAAATCTAACAATCATGTTCTGATGGAGAGTGGTAGAGAACATGGCTATGGAAAAGCTAGCAATCACAAAGCCATAAATTTGTGACGATCTAAGGTACCATCCGATTCATCAGATATAAGATCAGTAGGACAACATTTTTGGATTTCAATATCATTTCCCTAAAGTTGAAAATTTTGAATTAGAAGAAATACTTACTTGATTTTGGTATAATCTCACTGTTGTTCGTGAATTGAACAATTTACACTTCTTCCCTTAAAGAAATGATGTTGAATTTGTTATTCGTGATGTGTTAGCAGATCATGTGATAGAATGACAGGTCATTCCATCTGTCTCAAACAAAAGGTTAGCAAAACTTATATACATAAGTCGATCTATAGTGAGATTAATCATATATGGTTCCTAAAATGGACTTATACTTCATATATCATACTGCTTAATATAATAAAACTAGTTTCTACTAAATAGGGACTTCATGTAGGTCAGTGGTAGGCGATAAAGGCCAATCGCACTTCGGTTGTGGGTTCGATTCCCATAGCCTTGTCCGAAGCGATGGGCTGTCGCCCATCCTGCAGGTTGTCCTTTTTCCAAAACTATATTACTATAACATCCCATCAATAATATCGAAAAAAAAATTCTATCCTTAAACAATACTAACTTACGTCCAACACAATCCATTCCAATCTTTAGGCTTATCCATAATACTGCAGTCCATTCTCATAACATAGTGAAAACGATTACCAGAGATTTAATACCATCGTTGATCCCCATATATCATAAGATATATCTTGTTGGACACATTCCAAACATTCAAAGGCCTTAATCTTGTACTCTCTTGAATACCCATTGAATCTTAGTGAAAACTTGAATGCAGTTAAAAGTTAACACTTTCCACATACCAAAATCCTCAAAATTCTATATACTCAAACCATGATATCACTTGGTCCTTATATCAATCATGAGCTCATGAATACAATCAAACATCTCATTATCTTCTTATCCTTTCTACTTTCCAAAAGTATCTGAATAACCTTTCATGGTTACTGGTAACATTAATCAGACAACAATGTAACAATCCTTACATGTCTCTTTATTCCATAGTACCATGAGATTACTTATACAACATTACACATGATAAACATGTAATCATTCCACTACATTATTAAACCATTGACCGAGCTTCAACAATTATTTCCTCTCACATATCATTTGTAGTCTCTTCATCATCATCCACATAAATACTACCCATATGACCATACTGATTCTCTTCATGAGTCTTTCCCTTAGGGCATTGGTTTGCATAATGCCCATACATTCCACATTTAAAATATTTAACCATTGTTGATGTCGTAGCAATACCATTATCCTCATCCATGGTGTTAACTGAACCTTTTCCTTTTCACTTACTTGCTTTGTGTCCTTCTTTTCCACACCCAAAGCATCTTCCAGTTCCTTTGAAACATTCTCCTTGATGCCTCTTCCCACATGATTTACATAGGAGGAATTGAACTTTCTTTCCTCTATGATCATCATGAAACTCCATCTTTCTCTTATTAGCCGAGTCAGGAAACTTACCAAATTTTACTTTATTGATCATATTATGAGACTGCTGATTCGGCATAATAATGATGTTTGGACATCCAAATCCCATTTCATTATGAAGGATATCATTCCATTGTCCACCATATCCTCCACTATCGTGAATCATCTTGTTTCCAACGATTTTCTAAAACCCCAAAAAAAATAGTGTTAGAGGAAAAAATCATAATAAAGGGGGAGTAACTTCAATATAAAACATCTTAGGTTTAATCTAATATCATTACCATAGTTCTATGGCTATATCCTATACGTATACTTATCCTTAGGGACATCCCTAGACATACCTTAAAAATATCTCTAGGGATCTCACTAACGTTTTCGCATCCTAGTTTCCAAAGGTTGACTAAACCTTTCCTCTGATACCAACTATAGCGGTCTGGAATTACTTCCAGTGGACTATAATTGATACCTATCAGGGCACTCCATGGGCGGCTACACCCCCTGGGCGGGACACACCACCATCCCCAGTGGCAGCCATTTCCGCATGAAGCCCTTGGGCGGAGAGCCATGCTTCGTCCAACGCTCACATGTGAGAGTTCCCAAGGATCGGATACATGCCTACCTCCTTTGCCTCTGATACCAACTGTAGAGACCCGTAGCCTGACGTACATTGACTTTACATTACTTTTGCGGAATACTTAGTACATAACAAAAATACACACACAAGGATCGTAATAGTTTAGTGTCTTTGGAAACTCAGACTATAATCATCTAATCGTGGTGAAAGATCTTCAACATCTCCCATAAAGATCTTTTTTTTTACCTAAAACCTTTCATTATATCATGGGGAAAAGAAAACATAAAAGGGTGAGCTCAAATGCTCAGTAAGGGTAAACAAAAGAAATAAAAATCATATCATATCTTTTTGAAAATCATAACCTGCAAAAGAGATCATAATATCTTAACATGGATCAAATCATAGAAGTGAAAATGAGATCACCATAATCATAACATGAAACTTGAAACTTTGTGGCATGCACACATAATCATGGAAAATCATTTCTTGTTAGTCATGACTCATTGCCAGGACTATCTTAGTGGACAAAGTCCCTTTCTGAATCGAGTAACCCTCGTTTCAGTCCTGTTTCACTGAACCGGTATAACCTACCATTCCAGCCATGTCTATCTCATGAGATATAAAATCTTTACCCAATGCATTGGAGGGAGATATAGGTCCCACCCATCTTATAATGAATCCTTTCTTATGTGTGCCACATAATCATAAAACATACATCATCGCATAACACATGTAACAAAAATGGGATTCTTGAAACATCATGACATCATAAATCAATTCATATAAGATAAAGGAATTCATAAACATAATTCCATCACAACATAGTCAAATCAATGTAAAAATATGGATAGAAACAGAACCCTTTATTTTCTTAGATGGAAAATAATTTTGATAAAACACTTGAATTGAATTCTTGAGGAAAATATCATTTCTTCTTCAAAATCAATTTCTTTTCACAAAACATCATGCAATTTAAAAGAAAGAGATTTTATTGAAAATAGTCATGAAATATTTTAGAGGAAGCTTCATGAAAATAAGGCTTTATAAAACAGTATAAATCCGTTCGTTCCGTATAAGTTAAAAAAAACATTCTTCGTACTTTTGTCGGAAAAGTCAAAAAGTACCTCGTACGAAAAACGACAAAAGATTCCTTTCATACGTATTACTAAAAACTCACCGAAGGGTAAAAATGGATTTAAACAATTTTAGGTGGATGGAAATAATATTACATATTGAGTAAACATGGATGTGGATGATAAAATACACCCCAGTAAATACTTACGAATAAACAATCTCGGATAAAAATGAGATTGTGATATTTCCCTTACCTTAGGTCTGACGTGCTTTGTAAGTGTCCGAACCTCCTGTATAATGATTTAAATCATGTTATTGACTTATTCCAGAATCATATTCATTGTTATTATATCATATATGGTTCACTTATGACATTATATTACCCGTTCTTTTGTAAATTCCATGTTAAAGAAGCGTTTTGGGTAAAATTGTTTCATTTATCTTAGGTGTTTTGACTTGTTGTTCTTGACATCATTATTACTCATATCATGATTTACTTACTTCCAGAATATGATTTATATATCAAATATATTCAGTATATATATATATAATAGATAGATAAATAAAATTAAAAACACCGTTCATGGAGACGGTAGTCCGTACGTACGCATGAACGCTGTTTTTCTTTCCTTATTGTCTTGAAATGGAAGTAAGTAGATGACATATATATGTATATATATACATAAATACAGTAGCTTTATAATTTCATATATTTCATTATTATTTCTTATATATACATTATAATCATTCTTAAATGGTTAACATGGAGAATGAATCTCATCGCGTCGTGGAGACGGTAGTCCGTACGTACGCACGAGCGATGATATCATTTCTATAAATATTGAATTGGAGTGGAGTGGATTATACAATATATCAGAATCAATATGATGTTGTAATAACTATGTATAGTCATTCTTTACACCATTATACCCATCCATGTAAGGTGGTGGTGGAAAATAGATTACACCACGGCGTGGAGACGGTATTCCGTACGTACGCACCCGCGGTGATTTCTTTTTCCGTAGGATGGATAGATGGTGAAATAGGGTTGTTTCATACTTATAATAACATATCAGTATATTAGTGATACTGATGTTATTACTTCATAATGAAACAACCTAAGAAGAAGAAGTGGAAGAAGAAATAATGATGAAAGAATTGGTAACGGTAATTACCTCTTCTTTGAAGTGCCTCTTTGAGACCTCCTCTTAGGGCAATAGAATTGGTCTTTGAGGAAGACCAGAACCTCTAGGATGTTGCTAGGGAAGTGGAGAAGAGATTTTGGCAGGGGTTGGCCGAGCTTGAGTGCTCAAATTGGTGTGAGGATGAGGGGGAGGAGGTGTCCTTTTATAGGGGAGGAGAGGGGCACCTTAGGAATATCTCAAAATATTATTTTATATTAAAGTAAAAATCGGTTTATAATGGTTCCAAAGGGTCTTATTTCGAAGATAAGGTGGGTATGGGTCGAAATACTATCAACCAATAGGATTTAGACAAGTTTAGGGTATTATTTTAACCTTATCAATTAGATTTAACTCTAAGTTAAATAATTTAACTTTTACCGTGTCTTTTTGATTGCTTTCACTATATCGTTAATATACTTACTATAACATGCCAAACGAACCCCAAATTGTATATTATTAATAAATATATCCTTATCTAAGTCATTTGGCCGAACCTTAGATTTTTAGGAATAAAATAACAATTAATAATATAATATTTGATTTAAAAACTATTTTGTGTCAATTTTGACACTATTTGATATATGATTTTTGTGAAAGTCATAACAGAATTATATGTTAGAACCAAGTTGCTTAAATCAACACTAATATATCATAGTAACCTAGAAAATTAGTTTAAGTCATAAAAAGTCTCAAATTACATTCATTTGAGCATTTATAACATCAATTATGTTAATATTTCCTTAAAAGGGTAATTACTGCATCATCGTTGTGTCATAAATAAATTAATTTATTTAATGTCTAAAAATTATAAATAAAATATCATTATGTAGGAAATCTTTTTATCTTTCTAATGAATATTTACAATCGAATTTATCTTATGTATAACCCCATATTAAAAATGATTTACTTATTAAACTTTGATTTTAACTATTTTAACCCTTCTTTAAATAAATTAATAATAAATGTCCTAATCTAATCCAATGTGGGCCTAAATGGTCATATTTTATTCCTAAGTTTGTTTTTGGTCGAATTACACTTGTCCAATAGAATTAGGACATGTGTTAGGGTAATAGTAATATCATATTTACCATTAGTTACCCTATTTACTATTAACCGCGGTAAAAAAGTAAAAAGTTACTATTCACCAAAAAATTATTTTCATCTCATTGAACCACATTTTAGTCCTTGATATTAACCGTGTCTCTCGGATTTTCGAAATTCCATTCACAGAAGCGGCAAAATTAAGTTTTATGAAAAATTCAGTTTTTTTAACTACCACTTAGTAGTTTCACTATTCATCAAAAATTGATGTTTTTCAGAACAATGCCAAAATTTCATCCTAAGCTATATTTCATATTCTGAATTCAAAAATGAAATCTATTTTACCAAATTCATAACATAGAAGTTGCATTAATTAATTTTATAATTAAATCCCGCTGTTAAAATAAATAGCGTGTTTTTAGGAAACAATATATATCAAAAGATTGACACATGATTATGTCTGGTTTAAATGTGAAATTACAACCAATGACCAACATTGTATTAAATTGTAAAAATATATTCTAAATATACTTTAAAACCATTCAATATTATAATTTAACCACATAAGATATTACGATGAAAAAAGTTGTTTTTATTTAAAATATAGCGTGTTTTTACTATTCATTAAAATATGAAAGTTGTCAGAAAAATATCAAAACTTTATCTAATGTAAATTTTTACATCCTGATTCAAAAGAAGAATATTATTTTGCCAAATTGAACATATAAACATGTCAAAAACTATATTTAAAGTGGGTGTGCCAACAAAAGGTGGTAAAACTGCATTTTTTGAAAAATACTTATTTTACCCGAAAAATTTATTTTGTTCTTATAACATGTTCTAGAAATGTGTAAGATGAATAATAATGTTATAAAATTCAAAATTTAGTTAATACTATTCATAACGGCTAGTTCATGACAATATTATAATAATATAACATTGTTTATTAAAACCCGGTATTGCGTACAACACACGCTATCGAGGAAGGTCGTGATTGCGTGTAATGCAAGCCAAGTCAGGGTTGCGTGTTGTGAAAGAATCCTTCATTGTTTCGTATAACAGAATCCAACCATATTTCATTTATATATTTAATATATATATATATATATACTCAATGTTACGTAGAATAACTATTATCAAAATTGTGTGTAACACGGTCCAAGAATAGTGTTGCGTATACTGCAAGCTAATACGGTGTTGCGTATAGCGCATGGTAATCTTGGTGTAGAATACAACACAAGACATTAATGAAATTAAAAGAATATTTTTCATAAAATCTCGGGGTGTTACATGCATGGTGAATCATACACCCTTACATTGGGTGTTTAATATGGCATCTCACACCCGTAAAAATATATGGTTGATGGGATATATGTGCCACGTACCATGATTATAGTGTTGACATTGAGGTTTAATATCTATCTTGAGTAATGTAGTATATCTATCTAATTATATATAGATATAGGGAATGTCCCCTATTGGATGATCTTTTAAGCTCGTTAGATTGGTAGGGAAACGTGGTCAGTCCAACCCTAGTATACCAGGAATATGGCCATTCAGCATCTTCACGAACTTTGTTCATATAGGTGGATTGAACATATAACTAAACTATATATAATTATATATATTACGACTATATATATATTCACTATTCAGTCACATTCCATCTATGAGAAAAAGTAGGTATTGGAGCTAGGTGCCTTTTAGGAACCGGGGGAGGTTGATGTTTATTAATTTTGAATGGTTATTAATTCATATTATCTGCACACTATTTATTTATAGTTATAGACTAGATTCAATTGAAGACACCGTGGTTGGAAGCCTACCTGGATTATTTTCCCTCACCAATCTATATCCACCATTACACTGGGATACAGAAGTATACCATATATTTATAGGACCCTTGTTGACTACTTATTATGTTTATCTTGTACATAAGAGTTGCGGTCACATGATCGAGCTGGTTCCCGAGATACTAGTGGATACTGCCTTTGGGGATTTAATTTTAATATATTTATTCTTTATTTTTATATGTCGTAGTATGTTGTATATTTTTTAGATATTGTGTTATAATTAACATATTCATGCTTCTATTGTATATTTTTATTATTTGTTGTTTTTATTGAATGGTTAATAGTATTTTTTCACTACTCTATCGTTCATTTATTACTACTTATAATATTGTATATTGTGTTATAATTTATTTCACCAAAGTGATACTCTTAAATGAATATATATTATCCCCACTATCTCCTCTTTAGACCATCATTCCTAGTAGGTATCCTCCAGAATATGAGGAGATGCAGATGAGTCCATGTGACCGATAAGTATGACTACTGTATTAGTGCTCAATCGGGCATGGACATTAAAATAAAATATAGTAAATATTTTATAATTTAATATTTATTATATAAAATATATAATTTATTCATTAAAAATATTCTTAAATATTTATGTTATATTTATATAGTAAAACTGGCATAACATTCACATTATCAATATATTGAAATATTCACCAAAAATCAATTTTATTTGAATATTTCCAAAGAATAATTCCACCCAAATTAGTAGATAATAAACCAAAAAAGTAAATATGTTTTAATTAATTTAGTTTCTATAATTTATATATATATTTATCAAATATAAATAAAAATATAAAATAAATATTCATTATTTAAAAATTATATTTTTTACCAATATGTGTTCATAATATAGTTTCATATATATTTCCAATTTTAAATATCATAATATATTAGTAAATATGTTATAATGATTTAAAATTGTGCATTTGATGTTAAACCATTCATATTAAATATTACATTCATTGTAAATATGCATTAACAACAGCCATTAAAAATACTTATTTATATTTCAAAATAATTTTACTAATCATTTGATGTTAAACCTTTTTTTGGATTTTTTATATATGTCATATAATATTTTAATAATAATATTATAATTATTTCTACGTAAATAAAAAATATATATTTCTATATTTATAATATATTAATATCATATTTTTATTTCATTGTGAGTTATTTTATTTCTAATTTACCAAAAAATACATTAATTTGGTATAATAATAAGATATATAACCTATATAAATATTTGTAGTGATAATATTTGTAGAGGAAATATTTTCAATGACTATATTTTCAATAACATGATTTTTGTACTCTATATATACCCTTACTAAACTTATTCCATTAAAAATTCACATTTACATAGTTTCCATTTTATATCTTAGAATATTCTTTATCCTTTCATGGATTTATTTCACATTATCAGTTTTTTAATACTAATAGTGATTCTCCAAAAACAATGATTATCTAGGGGATTATCTGTTCTACATATATCATTATTTTAATTTATTTTCCAATATTAATTTTGGTAGTTTTAATGGATATAATAATCCATGATGTGTAACGGTCCATTATATGTTTTACAGTGTATATTATTGTATCATTGTAATGTTCTATAATATTGAATTAGTTATCATTGTATTTTTTTCATATACAATATATAAAAATACATAAAAATCTATTATTTCATTTGAATGAATACAAAAGTTTATATAATTATTGGCTAAAAATTAATGGATCCTAAAAACTAGGCCATTATAGAAAAACAATTGTATTTATTTATGAAATATAGAAATCATTGACCAAAACCTAGCTTCATGATATATTTTTGACACATTAATATAATAAATCATGTGTCTAAGGTACAATATGGCACAAAAACATGTACCGAAATAAGGATAAATATATGTATGGAACAAAAAAATCATTTTAGTCTGGAAACATTTTAATGGATTATAAATTTATAATTTCATGATTTATTAAGAAATGAAAAATCCTGGATGCAATAATAATTCATTACTACTATCGAAAAATTCCATTACGATATTCCATTCAAAAAAATAAAGGATGTCGATACTAAAGAAAGCTTGTTAGTGTAGTCATGGTGTCAAACTTTTATAGAAGAAATAATAACCACTTCTCATAGGAGGTGATCTTACCACGTTGTAGGTCTATTCCTAGTATAGTTACAAAAATCATTGGATACTCCCATTATATAATTTTCTAAAAAATTATTTGTTATTACATTTCAATAATGAATTTAATTTATCAATTAATTTATACAAAATTTTCATTCAATATTTTTTTCTTAATTAAAACATATCGAAAAAAATAACGTATTAAATTAAATTCCATAAATTCTATAAATATATTTCATATCATAGGGTTATTAATATTTCTTATAAGTTAAAATTATCACATAAAAATCATGATAGTGTTAATTATAAATTTTTATTTATAGTATTGGGAAATTTTAATCATGTTACATCAATATATGTTTTAATATAATTCAAAGTAAACATGAATTAGAATTTTTATATAACTCACATATGATATTAGAAAATAACTCCCAACACATTAGATTATATTTAATAAACTGAGTTGTACTTACATCTAAATTTTAATAAAAATTAATTTATCATTGAACATGGAATATTATTTTATATAAAATAATTTTAAAATATTATGTTTTTAAACCACATGGGGCATGTAAATGTGGTAGGGTTTTCTAGCCTATCATATAAATAATAATTGGGGGGACCATTCCTAATAAACACATGTTCTCGGGGAGGGGGGGGGTGTGCAATTCTCAATATCACCTAGGATATCACACTAGAATCTCAACATCAGCAAACCGTGATGAAAGAATAAATCAGATCAATACACCTCATAGAGAAGTTATGATTACATTACAATGTTCACCACCACAACTAATATTTAAATCTACTCATAATGGGATACTCATCGATCGTATTCCTATTCAGGAATTATGATATGTGGTAAGTAGAACAGTTGGATAATTGTACGTTGTTTTTTCCAAAGGGTACATGAGGTGTATTCAAATGTACATGGTTACTTGTATCCCACTATCCAATATAGAATTTGAAAAATAATATTGAGGAATTTAGTCTAACGATAATTACGTAGAACCCACCGTTTCATGTAAGTTTACCATTATTTATTCGTTTTAGGTATGTAAAATGTTTGGGAGAAGCTCGTGGGGGTTTGGAATTATTTTATGAAGGTATTGTGTGACTTCATAATGTTCATTGGTTTGGCCATGGTTAGTGGAAACCATTAAAATCCTATAGAAAACCGTGAATAGTGAAACATGGTGTTTGGGGTAGGTGCACGGTTAGGTGAATAGTTTGGCTAGACCATGCGACTACCTAGAAAAAACTATGCAATGTGGGATAGAGATATTTTCCCTAGTTTCCATATTGTTTTTCTAACCATGGGGAAAAACCATGTGGGTTCCCAATTGAGACATATGTTGGTGCATAGTTAGCACAATATTTTCCAAACTATGGGACAAACTTTGCACGATTTGAAAACTAGATCGTAAAAAAGTTGATCGATGTTGGGATTTTCTCTAACCCCTCCCACCCCCAAAATTTTATCCCAAACAATAGTTTCATTACTCCTAATGGAATTGGGATCTCTCTGCATCAAACTGGAAGAAATCTAAAGTCATTTAATGGTGCGTCAAAGATCTATTCATCTGGTAAGTCTTTTATTTACATTGTTTTTGGTAGTTTTCCAAAGATATACTCATCTTCCCTCTATTGTTTTATTATATGTATTCCAGAATTTATAGATTTAGGGTTTTTTATTCCAATATTGATGAGATCTATATATATTTTAGGGAATTCTATATTAGATTGGTTTTGGGAGATTCAATCAGATTTTATTATTGTTTTGTGTTATTCTTCATTTTCAGCACAGTTTCCAATATAGGTGGCTTCAATATTGACTTCACATATAAGAAATTGAGGGATAAATTTCAAATTGATTGTTTTCCAAGAAACCAACTGGGTAATTGATGTTAATTTATTTATAGAAACCCTATTTGGTGAGGTATTTTCAAATTGTGAAAATTGTGTGTTTTGGTGGAAAGTGGACGTGAAAACATGATTTTTAAATGTTTTTTTGTTTTGATTCCTTAAAAGTGTTTTCAATAAAATAATATATTTATTGAAATGAATTAGAAAATATTCCTTTGGAATGTGTTTTGAATAATTGATTTAGTGTTATTTGAATGGGATGGATCTTGAAGTACCACAATCAATGGGATGATGCATGGACGTGACGTTCCAATTTTAATGGTAACACTAATAATTTTTTTTTTGTTTTCATGATTATGTTGAGATATGTTCAATTCAATGTTTTATTCCAAAAAGGCATGTAAAATTGATTTTTATGTGTTGTTTGGTTACTTTCCATAGAAATTATTTGTTTGGTAAAATCATTTATAATATGTGATAAATATTTTCAATTTATTTATATAATTTTTTTGTATAAATTTCATAAAATTTTTTATCCTAGAGTTTCGAGTAGAGATGTTCTTTGGGGAAAAATTATTTTGTTTTATTACTCAACCATTCATTTTCACATTAGTTCATTTCAAGGTATCATATACCGGGACATATGTAAAGGGAATACATTTCATTTATTTTGTCGTTCTTCATGATTCATTAAAAAAATTTTGGAATTGGAGCATGGATAATGTTTGGGAGATATGGATTCTATCTTGGGAGTATTTGAGTTTTTTGGTCTTATTTCCTCTTCGTACTCTTATTTTTGGTTATAGTGTAGTTTGGTGTTATTGTCTTTTGGTTTTGCCTGGAGTTGTATATATTGTTGACATGAATCATTTAGTGGTTTTGGTTATGGTATGTTTTTTCTGGTTATATTCAATTAAAATGGAAAATCATCCCCAACTTGTTAACGAATCCCTTGGTATTAATTCCCATCTTCTAGCACCTTTGGCATATATCTTGTGGCTAAGTTGCAATTCCTCCTTGACTCAATCCTATGAGGAGTGGTGGGAAATTACAAATGTTATCAGTAATGGCCAATCATTCATTTATTTGTGAAATGGGATTAACATGTTTGGTCATTGACTAATAAGTGTTATTAGTACTGGTCAGACATATTCTATAGGGACAAATGGTATTTGTTATCGGTCATAGAGATATAATTGAATTTGGAGTATTCCTTGTGTTATGTAGGTAGTTAAGAGATGGATTTTTGGATATTGAAATGTATAGAATGTAAATAATTATCTACCGTTTTTATGATGAACATTATGTTATCAGGGATTTGGGTACATAATGGTTTTTAGGACACTAATCGGTGACAAAATCTCATTATCATGGATTTATCAAATGGGATGAGCATGACATGCATTAATGAAATTACATCCCACTAGTAGTTCGTATTTCATTTTGATTAATGATTTGTGATTTGGTTCAAATTTTTTTATTTATTAAAATGATGAAATTATTTTAATATTAGAGATTGTGTATAAAATATGATTGTTGTATTTAGAAAATTGTTTGATTTTCAAAAAAAGGGGGAATTTTTAAAAATTATTTTAAAGAGGGAATTATGAATTTTTTTAAAATCAAGCTGGTAATCATTTTAATGTGGTATAATTTGATATCTTTGATCCCATAGTTTCTAGAGAGTGAGTTTTACGGTGTTTTCTCTATTTGTAGAAAATGGATCCCGGTAGGTGTTGGAAAATCAAATAGGAAAAATCTACTAGAAATATGGTTGCAACATAGCCATAGGTGATCCAAAAACTTGATCATTGTATAGTTAAATATTTTTATGATGTTAATTTAGGGAATATGTGAAATGAATAATGGCATGTGGATCCTTCGAGAGAGTTATAGAAACAGAACCCAAAGTTCTATCAGCGTGATTTGGAACCAGAGACGGTAGAGGAGTGGATGAACAAGATTAATTAAATCATATATTTCATTGTCACACCATTATAGATGAAATTATTGTTTATGACATATGTGGTGGATTATTTCTGATAAATGTGCTGGGATTTGGAGGTTTAGGCTAAATCGTACTGAGGCGTTTCATGGGTGGATATTGATGAATTGTTCAACATATAATTATATCCCCGTACATTAAGGATTACAATAACATCAAAAATTTTCATATTAATGAAAGGGAACCTCTCTGTGATAGGGTATGTATATGAATTCATGAGTTTACTTTGATATTCACCTTATGTTGTTGCAAATATTCCCTCGAAGGCCCACATTTTTTAATTGGGGATGATTGATGATATCTACTCAAATATTTTCATGTTTTTAACAGATTATATAGAGATAAATTGATAGAGTGACAATAGATGAAAAGGATATCTGAGGCTCTATGGGTAGAGTGAAAATATTGATACCTATTTGGAAATGTGGGAACCCTATTACTATTAGAATACGAAAGAGGGACACATATTTCCAAGGATGTGGAATTACTCAAAATCAAATGACTAGTATGGTGATTCTTCCACCAAATCATAAAAGAATGTGAGGATATTTCCAATGTGGTTCCATGGACAACATAAAGTGATAATTTACAACACCACCTAAAGTATTCCATAATTTCAATTATATTGGAATATTTCATGATATTATTGTAGTGCATTGCAGTGGGGGGTTCCGGAAACATCTTACTGTCTGTAAGAGTTTTATGATTTGTTGTGACAAGGTTAGAAGTATTCTTATCACTAGTAAAACTGAGCAAGCCCTGGTGATTCCATGAATATGATGAATTCTCTCAAAGTTTAATCTCTACATGAATATAATGAACAAAGTGAAATGAATAAGAAACACTACGGAGTTTAGATGGTTATTTTGGATGATCATTCTGGGCCATCGATGATGCTAGGATCAATTTTTTTGATTCTACACTTATGCTCGCATTTTTTGATAGATGTGTATCCCATTCACGAACTGGTTCATATTTTATTTATTTTGTGGGTTTAGAGGTTGAGATGATGCATTGTATTTTGTAACTAAAAACATATAATGTTCAAAGATAATGTTGATATTTTATGTGTAATGAATTCTCTATAAATATTCATGGATATTTGTCGATCTGAGATCACTTTGTGAGAGAGATGGATGATTAATATATAATATCAGGTATGAATTGGTCAAAAATGTTCAAATCTCACATCATCTATTGTACATGATGGGTCACAATTAAGACTAAGGATGGTGTCGGGAATCAATTTATGGGATATCAGAATGTGATGAAAAGTGAAATGGGCTTGTTAGAACTAGTACTTAGAATGATCTCCTATGAGTAGGTAGCATTTACTTTGTAATCAATTTAAGATATCAAGGATAATATTTTTCCAATAGGTTTTGGTAAGTTCCTATATGTTTTAAATAATTATTTCTCATGGATTCCACCCATAAGGGTTGTGGATTTTACGATTGATCTATTTCTAGGGACTGGTCATATCACACTTCTATCTAATCTAATGGAACCAATAGAATTAAGGGAAGTAAATTTGTAGTTGGAAATTCTTGAAAGAAAAGAGTTCATTCATCCTACCACATATTTCTGGTAGCACTAGTCTAGTTTGTCCAAAATGAAGATGGAACTCTTCTGTTGTATGTGGGTTATTATATACATATCCAAGTTACAATAAATAATCGTTATCGACATCCATGCCTTGATTATCTATTTGATCAGTTATAGTGAGAATAGTGTTTCTCTAAAATTGACATATGATTAGGATATAACAAATTTTTGTTTCAGATGGATAAAATCTCAATGAAAACATTCATGAGTTTTTTGCCCATTATGAATATTTGGTTATGTCAATTAGTTGCACAAATTCACCAGTGGTCTTTTTGACATGGATGGATCAGATATTTAGGACTTATTTAGAATATTTTATGGTGGTGTTTGTGGATGACATATTAGTTTTTTCATGAAAATGGGATGAGCGTGAGAAAGACAAGATGACAGTGTTGTAAAACATGTAGGGTGATACTCTATAGTCCAAATCTTTGAAGTGTGATTTTTAGATACAAGAGGTACATTTCCATGGACATGTAATCTAAAAATTGGGTGTTTATGTGGATCCATAGAAGAAAGAGGCTTTAATATCTTTGAAACCCCTGAATAATATCTATGAGATACATAGTTTCCATAGTCCAGCTAGTTATTATTTATGTTTTTTTGATTATTTTTCATGAATAGATCACCAATGACATCTTTGATGAAGGAAAAGGTTCCCTGCAAATGGTGTGAGGAATGTAAAAAGTCATTTCCAGAGCATAATGTTCACCATATTTCAGCACCAATCATGATTTTTTCATAATCCAGACAAGGTAACATGGTGTATTGTGAATCATCATGATCAAGGTTATGATGTGTTCATATATAGGGATATCATAGCATTTTATGTGGCTCAATTCAGTTATGGATTCATGAGAATAAATACAAAAATCATGATATAGAGTTAGCTTTCAATGAAAATTCTTGAGAAATTTTTACTATTTACATATCAGAAGAGAATAAAAATAGTTTTCTGAAAACATGATTTGAATTTCATATAGATGAGTTAGATGAATTATCTCTAAATGATGGTAATTCATTTGATTTATACACTAGATAATGGAAATTATGGGGAAGATACATTAACCAAAACATTATAGATTTTTGGTTAAAAGAGGAATGAGATTAGTGGTAGAGGATGTTAGTAATACTATACATGAAGTATGAATGTGAGGATTAAGGTGATGCTGATATTTTCATTCCAGCTTTTGTGTGACCCAATTTGATAAAGATGGTAAAAGAGGCACATAGATTTGATTCTAAATGATTTATTATGAGGAAAAAACATAATGGTGGTGGGAAAATTTAGGGCTGGAAGCTGGATGGATATTTAGCATTCTAGTTTCGTAATCCAATACTTGTACAATTTTCTTGTTAGGGATAAATTCATAATTCATACCACTATAAAAAAATGGTTTGATAATCCAAGAATTTAGAATTTTGATAACGAATTAACAACAATATTTTGGTAGGTTAGAATGAAATGAATGGTGGTTGAGTATGTTTCAAAAATTATAATTTGGAAGAATGTTATGGTTGAGAATAAATTACTAGAGGGTATATTGCATTCATTGCCTATTACTATTTTGTAGCTGCGGATTTTTTCACAGGTCTACCAAGAAAGGTACGAAAGCTAGATTATCATTGGGTGATAGTGCTTCAGATCCCAACGTCAGCCCATTTCATCTATATTAGTGAATCTCAAGTGGTGGACGACTTGTACATAATATATATCATATAAGTGTTAAAGAGTTATTTCATACTAATTCTAACAGTTCCAGACAGACATCTAAGGATTGCATATTTTTTCCAGATATAATTACAATAATCCCTTGGAACTTAGTTGACTATGAGTATGTCGTATCTTCAAAAAGTTATATAGGAAATACAAAATAATGATAAAAATATTGTAAGATATGTCTGGGGCTTTTGTAATTTATTTTGGTGGAACATGAGAGGACCACATACTATTAGTGGACTTATTATATAAATACAGTTATCGTGACCTAATATATATGGCTCGTTTTAAATCATTGTATAGATATAATTGATGCTCTCAACTTTTTTGGGTGGAAATAGGTGATAATTTTATTTTCATGTCATGTCATATTCTATGAACCAATCATGAAGATTGACTTAATTGAGAAGAGAATAGAGATGAATCAGAGTTTTCAGAAATAATATGGGTATAATCATTAATGGTCATTGTCATTCATGGTGATTTATAAAGTGTTTTTGATGATTTATACAAGGCATAGGGAACATTCATTGTTATGTAGTGAAAGATATATTTTCGATCCATATTCCTTTTTGAGATACAATAATGTATTTGTGAAGTGGAATATACGTTAGGTTTTTTCCTCACGATTCAGTGAAGTGCATAATCTATTTCAAACATCTTCATTGGAAATGTTTTTTTACTAATCCTAACCATGTGATTCGATAGGATCACAATGACCTATAGTTAGATGCTTCATAGGTATATGTGCTGATATAGATTGTGGATAGTCAAGTGATATTATTGATTTGGAAAATAATTATTTTAGTGCATGATTTGGGTAAATGTAGTTTGATTAAGGATGGGAGATGAGAATAAGAGAATTAAATGGTAAAAAATAGCCAGAAAACATTCATGACAATAGTGATTTTCTAATTTTCGAAGGAAAAATCCAATGGTTGGGAGAATGTAGTAGCCACAATTTCATATAAGTAACCCATTCGTTATTATTATTATGTATGAAAAGTGTTTTGGAGAAGTTAGGGAGTGTTTTGAAGGATTATTGAATGTTTTTGGGCCTTTTTAATGTCTCATATTTTGGCAATCATTAGTTGAAACATTTAAACTCATAGAGGAAGCCATGCAATGTGAAACGAGGGCTTTGAGGAATGCGCATTGTTAGGCTTACGGTTCTACCCCACTGTGCATCTACCTAGGAGAAACCATGGATAGCTTGATAGATATCATTTTCATTGTTGGAACATGGCCATTATAACACATTGGTCCATCCTTGTGAGGTCCCTCTTGAGGATGAGGCTAGAACAAGGTAAGCACATGGTTTTGCAAACCCCATGACTAATTGTGCATAGTTTAAAAACTACATATTTAAATGTTGATCTTGGTTAGGATTAGTTTCAAACCACAAATTTCCACCCATTTGAGTCCTCACACAAGATTTCATCCACCCATTTGATGTGTAATCTCACCCCAATAAAAAATAAGCAATTCAATGGAATTTCATGTCGCATTAAATCCCAATCCTATTTTTAATTCTTCTTTTTTCCTTAATTTTTTGTTGTTTTTGTTAGATATACCCATCTTCCCAATATGGGATTCATATATCTAGTTCATTGTGTATAGATATACATTATTAATTCCATTATTGACGAGATATCAGTATATCAATTCTAGGTAATGATATAAAAGGAGGGGGTTTGAAGGTTCAACCCAAATTTGTTTTCATTTTCACATCATTCTTCATTTTCATCATAATTTCTATTGTATGTTCATTCACACATGACTCATCTTATTCAGGAATTAAGTCTATATTTAAAATTGATTGTTTTAGTTTAAATTTATTGTTATCTTTTGTGAATTTCATTTTGAAAACATGCTTTATTGATGATATAATAAATTATAAAAATTGGATGTCTTGGAGGAAAGTTGTTGTGGTAAAATGATTTTACAACGATGATTTTAACATTGTTATATTCGTTTCATGCATGGAAATATTATCTAATTAAATGGATATTTGAATTCAATTGAATTGGAAAATATGACATTACAATGTTGTTATCTTAATTGAGAAAGCATGAGTTGAATGGGATGAATATTTATTATGATGTACCACTATCAAATGGACTGAGTATGGATGTGAAGATCCACCATCAATTTTACCAAAAAACTTGTTCTTGTGTGTTTTCTTATGTGCGTGAAGATATGTGTATTGAAATGGGATTTTCAACGAGTAATGTGAAATGGTATTTATTTTTATGATTGGTCACTTTCTATAGAAATGGGTTTTATTTGGAAAATTTTTTATATTATGTGATAAGTGTTATCAATTATTTTATATAAATTGATATATATAAATTTCCTAACATGTTTTATCCTAGTTGTGTGAGGATGGATTTAATTTTGGGAAGACATGTTGAGTTTCATTAATCAACCCATTATTGGAACATTGGTCCTTTTGCATAGATTGTATATCGGGACACATGTAAAGGGAATACATCACATTTATTTAGTGGTGCTTTGTGATTCTTAGACTAATTTGTGGAATTATATCACAGAACATGTTTGGATCTATACATTGGGTCTTGGTGTTTTATGAAATGTTTTTCAAGTATTTTCTTTGCACACTGATTTTGTTTGAGGTGTAGTTTGTTGTTTTTTCATTTGATTTTAGTTAGACTTTTATAAATTGTGTACAAGAATCATTTAGGGGTTTTGGTCTTGGTATGTTTGGTTGTTGCTATTTTACATTTATATTAGAAATCATCCCCCACTTGTTAATGAATCCCTTGGCATTTGTTATCCTCCTTCTTGTAATGGCCCAGAACACTCTGTTCCATTCCTTTATGAAAATATGGTGTCTTAGGTGTTTTGGATGTTCAAGGTGACTTATACCCAACACTTTTCAAAATATAAAATTCTGTGAACAGTTCCATCGGTGAGACCAATGTGAAGAGTTTCATTGATTAGACCAATGCAAATAGTTCCATCAGTTAGACTGATGGGAACACATCTATAATTGAGACTCATGGGAATAGTTCCATCTGTGAGACCGATGTGAAATGTACCATTGGTGAGGCCAATGGGAATAGTTCCTTTGGTGAGACTGATGGGAATAGTTCCATCGGTGAGGCTGATGCGAATAGTTCCATCAGTGAGACTGATGTGAAAATTTCAATCCATGAGACCAATGGGATAATACCATCAGAATTTGTGAGCAATTTTGGGTACATTACCATCGACATTAGTGAGTAATTCCAAGAACAGTACCATCGACATCGGTGATTTATTGTACAAAAAATACCATTGGCATTGGCGAGTAATTAAATGAACAGTACCATGGGCATCAGTGAGTCATTCATTGAGAAGTACCATCAGCATCAGTGAGTCGTTCATTGAACAGTACCATGGGCATCAGTGAGTCGTTCTGTGAACAGTACCATCGACCTTGGTGTGTCATTGTATGAACAGTACTATCCACATTGGTGAGTCATTCTATGAATAGTACCATTGGCACCAGTGAGTCCTTCTGTGAGTAGTAACATTATCATAGGTGAGTCATTCTATGAATAGTTTTTCTTGGATCATGTACAGTGTTTCCAGGATCAATATGTGTACAATGATTCCTGGATCGTGAACAATGTTTCCAGCTTCCTATAGTTTTCCCCTTTGTCGTTTTCATTAATGTAAAACTCATTCAAGGCATTTTTAAAGATATTTAAGACCGCATAATATCCCACAACTTCTATATTAATTTTTCTAGAGCTGTGGATGTATTTACTTGGTCAAACAGTGTGGTTTAATGCGATCTGATCATAATGGAAAATCTAGAGTATCTCAAACTACTGCTATGTAAATCTTCTAAAGGGATGAGGTATCTTACTCCTTTGTGCTACCATCTTGTTCCCTGGGGTGAAATGAATGAACCTTTAATTCTTACAAATGGATTTGTGTAATCCAACCATAATCCTCATATCATTTCCACGTGATGTTTCTTTCGGTTGTATTTGCACCCCTTGTTTTGGTGTAAGAATCAAATTTCGATCCATCATCGATATAAGTTATGATTTTCATCATTATATTGGGTTCAACTTCTCATGTTTCCATTTTCCATGTTATTGTATGTGATCTCCATGATTCTAATGGTGTTTTCTGGTGATTTTGTTGGTGCGGTCTTACCGCAACATCCATGTGTCGATGCAGATGGAACTCGAGGAGGTGATCATGATCCATTTTGTGAATTTATTTCATATAAAGAATGAAAAATAAAGATTTAGGGTATGGGATTTGTTTCTTCTTTATTATTTTACATTAAAATGTGGAGTAATCATGTTTTATCCAACTGGATAGAAATTTAATTGACATAATAAATAGTTTAATGACATTAATAAATTGTATTGATCATATGTCATTGTATAAAGTTTTACTAGATAGTGTGATATCTATTCTTTCATTTTTTATCTTTTTTTGTTGATGGAAATTGTAAAAGAATGTAAACAAGGAATAAAAATAAATTAATTTTCAAAGAAAAAGTGTCATGTAAATGAATCTAGTTTTTATTGTCTTAAATTGTTTTTTATAAAATTGATGCAGTAAAAAGTTTAATCAATATGTGATAGCATACTGTTTTGGTTTCCTGTATATGGAACCAGAAAATAAAAATTCAGTTAATTCCAGACGGATTAAAAGACTGGTTTTTTTTATAAAAGATACATCCTCATTTGGTTTTCAGTTACGCACTTTCTTGCTTATGGGCCAAGAGCCCAATTTATATGGTGTTTGTTTTCATTCTACTTGTGTTGCTATGCGAGAATAGATGGCTATTGTGATATGTAGGGGTTGTAGGCCCATTGGTTATTGCGGCAGTTGATGCCCAGATTGGTGAGTTGCATCAGTTTATGCATATGAGTGTTAGGGAGGACACTATAGATGATTAAACAGGTTGGATGTGAATTTTCTGATTCATGATGAATCTTATTGGTTGTTTATCTAGTATACATTCCCCATAGTTCAAGGAATGTGGATTTTCATACCATCCTTCCAAAAGGGTCAAAGACGTGTGAGGTATTCCATGTTATTTATGTGTATTCTTCTCAAGGGAGGATGTGTCTACATCCTTTCTATAGGTGGAAATGACTCGGCATGTAATTCACCAACTCACTATGTTGATCCCCATGTTTTTAGTAGCTTATAATGTTTTTCTAGAATGCCTAAGAATATGGTAATGTAATGCTTTTAATAAATTATTAAATAATTGATTATAACCCATGGGGTTGGAACTTATTGGGCCGCAATGTTGAGTTTTCAATTTAATGAAACAATAAAATTTGGTAGCGATGCTACTAAAATATAATGAGAGAAGTATTAATGGATTATTAGTGTTTAGGGAATTAATTAATGTAAAGTGAAACTGATAAAAAGGGAATTATGTAATGTAACAAAGCTCTATAAATGTTTAAGTGATTATAGGATACCTAGTATTATAAGTGGTAGTCGGGAGACCAAGAGACATTAGATGTAGTTTATTATATGAGTAGGTTATTCCCATAGTATGGTTGTGAGATATAATATATTCTGTAAATTTTGGGTTTATATATTCTCCTCCACCATATCGGTCAGGGAAACTGACACCCTGGGGATTCTAATCCTTGGGGTGTGTTTTCACCAGCATTTCTGTAGGAGTATGGATGGATGACTACCCCCTTTGTCTTTGTTTTCCTCTCTTGGTAGTTACTTTTTCTGGTTTCCACAATGGTTAGTTTTCCCCATATTTGTGTGTAGAGGTCTGTAATTCCTTTTGGTTATTCACACTCATATATTCTGGATATAGTTTCCTATGGACTACTATAGGTGTAATGTGTATAGGCTATGATGGCTTGAGGATCCTTACTCGGTGTATGGGCTATAATGGATTGGGATATAATGTATGATGTATGAAAAACATAATCCAAGTTGTGGTGGCACCTGGAAAATACCTGGTTACTTTTCTTATGGGGACATGGAGGTTTTGTTTCACGTGGAGCATATTGTGGTGCTTCACTGAGGAGTCTACGTGTTATCCTTTTTTGAGAGAGATTCTTAGGACGTGAGATGTTGGGGAAAAGCGTCAAACCAGTGGAGAAGTAGTAGTGGGGTACCCATTATATTCTTTATAATATTATATAATCCTATATGTGATAAATTGTGAGAGTATCCACGGTCAGGATGGGAACATCTTATACTTGTTTAGGCGATGAGTATGATTCACTTGTTGTTCACTATTCCTTAGCATGATTTCATTAAATTTTCATGAGAGGCTCCAGGGAGGAACCCACTGAGTATACTTTTTTACTCACCCTATGTATATATAAGTTTTTTTTCAGGTCACTAAGAGAAGGTTGAAGATAAATCTGGTTTCTACATGCTTTGTGTTGAATGAGCTATTTGGGATTGTAGTTTGTTTTGATTTTTCTTTCCTTTGGTACTTGGATTTTTTTCTATTTATTTGAAGTATTTTTTCATGAAATTACATATGTACACTTGGGTTTTATTTTATATTTCAGTCTATGATGGAGTTGGTTGGATTGTATCTTATATATCTCTTTCACATGTGTTCTCTTAGTCGATAATTCATCCAATTTGTTTGTTTACTATACTCTCAGTGCTATTATCAATCATAAAGCCTACCAGAGGTGGGACTCGTGGGTCATTATATCTATTCTCACATTTCCATATTCAAAGGGGTACACCTTGTGTGGAGAAGTTTGTGACACATTTTCTCTTTGGGGATTCCAGTTATTTCCTAGTACCAATTCTACCTAGACTCAAACCAATGGGGATGGGTAGGATGTTATAAATAACATTTTGGATCACTCTGGTTTATGGGTGTCTACTCTCTACACTCAACTCATGTGGCTGGGTAAGGTCACATGGAATATGGCCCTTCTATGTGGTTGTGTGGTACAAAATTCATCCTTGAGTTCCTATATACTTCTAATAAAATACAAATCATGTATTCCTACTGAATAAAATTCATTAGTTGGGTATTTTACCGAACTATAACTATCTTATAAATTGTTCATCATGTCATTATATCTACTATCAATATGTCATACCCTTATGGATCTACAAACAATTTATACCAAACATTATCCATAATCATTGACCATGAGTCCATTATAATCTATATTAGATCTCTAAGACATTATTCAATGCAGCATGAATCATCTTAAATGGACCATGCTCCTATACACCCATAAAAAAATTCAACATTCTTATTTCTACAAAACTATCTTCCTAAATGATATAAAACAATATGAAGTGTAATGTTCATTACACTCATCTACAACTATGAAGAAAATTTATTTGGGGTTCATACATGTCTCAATCCTAAAAAATGGTCCAAATTATTCCAAAACATGGTCACTAGTGAAGAAAGTGATGAAAATTAGGAAAAATACATTCAAACTTTTATGTGAATATCTTACAAAAACTATCTGGAATTTTCGAATGATCAATATTGTGGAATTCAAATAAACTAATCAAGGATACTTTTTATCATTAATAAATCTGACATGAAACAAAATTATTTATCTACAAGGTCATGAGTAATTGAAAAAATGATTGTTTATTGGAATAATACTACAATATCAGTGCCAGAATCAAAAGTCAATGGGTGTAAATTTACCAAAAAAATACATACTTAATCATTTGATCAATCAGTAATGAAAAATGATCTCACATCAATGTGGATGAATAGTTCTATTAAATCTAATCATCAATCCACTATCCCCCTATGCTCATCTACAAAAATTCCTCTCATGTTTTCACTCACTCACACATCATAAATTCTCCAACGGGGTCATGTGGCTCACCATGGGAATTGGACATAATGAATTTTAAATTGGGATAGAATTAAATTTTGATATATAAATGAATTTTTTTATATAATGTAATTTTTTATATAATATCCTCCATTTACTATGAATTGGTGATAATTTTATTACAATCCAAACAAGTCTAATTATTTGGTGTGAACTAAAATTAAAATTCATATTATATATGAATTATATATTTAGCTTTTCGAATTTATCTATAAATCATTTCTTTATATGATAAATAATTGTGTTAATGTATTCAAAAAAAGAATACATTATATTGATTTAAATTTTTTAACATATGAATAAATGAGTTAGTAATTAATAATAATTCATAACTACATATATAAATAACTATCACATCATAACTGTGGGTGTGGAATACTTATGAAGCCTCTGATGAGTCACTCTTCTTCTCAAAACACATCTCATCTCCCATGAGACGGTGAATGAACATCGAATATTACCTGGGTAACCACATGATACAATCATGGATGCATTTGAAATTGTATCACCTTAATGGAAAGGTGCATTATATAACTTCTCCAAATGATTTTTAAAAATAATTCATTTTTAAAGGGAACAAAATATTTGTTGAATCTATCAAATATACTGTTCTCAACCTTTTTATTATTTCCTATATTTATTATGTACGATTTATCTTCCTATTATTTTTAATATTCCTTCTACTTTATTTGATCATAAGTAGATCATTTGAAAACCAAAAGTGATATCAAATCCCTATTCCTAAACTTTTTATCAATATTTAGTCACTCATTAATGAATATAAATTGTGTAAAAGGTTTCATAAAAACAATATATAATATTTGGATCCTTTCATTAGATGTGTGAGGGTAAATATGATATACCCTTACATAGTTGGGCTTTTTAAAGGTAATAACATTATAAAATCAATTCCATAAATGTTATTCCAAAACAAAATATAGTTACATATTTGTATATATGGCATTACCCTAACGTAATACCTTCATGAAACATTGGTGTTTTGTGATGTAATGGTAATACCCTTACATAGAATGGTATAGTCAATTGTAATCAGCATACTACTCAAATAAGAAAAGCTAATTCTGCTATTGTGTAATGGTTCATGATGATTACAATTATATAACACATAAATATTGGTATTACTTATATGGAAAAGTGTTTTATAAATGTAATACAATAATGCAAGTGATATACGTAATGATAATATATGTATTATCTTTATAATGCTGTTATAAACCTTAGTACACTTACACAAGATGTCTTCATAAGGGTAATAAGGGGATTCCCTTAAGCATAATAGGGGTTCTACATATGGGTATCTAGGATATTATTATAATATTTGTTTTAACATTTTAATTAATTGAATGGTTTATAAATTGATTATAAGTAATTTCAAAAGGTATTTTGGTGATAATTAATTAATCAGAAATTTTTAAAATAATTATTTAATTAAATAATGACTACATTTAATTAAATAAATGTTTGTGAAATTTTTCACAATTATTAAGGGTTACAATTTTTAAATACCTTCAAACATATTAAATGAAAATCCATAATATTTTGAAATATTAATTTTATTTATAAACCATAATAAGTGTTTATAAAATTAAAAAATATATTACATATTTTGTATTATTGATTTTGAATGATAAAATGGTTATCATTCATGAAGTATCATTTAAATGGAAATTATTATAAAAATTTATCTCTCAATGTGAAAAAAATATAAAAGAAATATATTCTTGGAAACAAATTTAATGTCTTTATTTAGTATAAATTTATAAATATTTATTAAATGCATCAAGTAATTTAAAATAAATTAAATAATTATCTATCAATTATGTTTACTTGAGAATCATGTTTTATAAATTTGTAATGAAATATTAATAACCATAATTTCCATTTATATGATAAGAAAATAATACAAATTCCGATATGAGAATAAATTGTTTTAACATGCCTTTTCCTTAGTCTATAATTTTCATCATGAAATTGAGAAAATCTATTATGAATACATAATGCTTATTAGTTGTTAGATATTTCAGGAATTGAATTCTCTCTAAAATAATTCTACCTATATAGAGGGACTTTGATTTGGACTAACTATCTAATGTTAGGTTTATAACCTGTATAAGATTTTGAATGAGGTAATAATTCAATCGCTCTAGACATACTCAAGTGGAGATTTTCATTTTCACATAATAAGATTGAACCCCATTATTTTAATGTCAACAAATCCTAATTATTAGGTTTATAATGACATTGATTTTTTTTTGATAGTATATTATTCAAAACATAAATTTGATGAAATTTGGATATGTGAAGTAATGATTCCCCACCAGACATTACTCATCACAAGACATGAGTCACCGCCATACATAGTCACCACCATCCATGACTCACCACCAGACTGGGTCACCAGTAGACAAGAGTCACTTCCAGATTGACTTACAACCACACATGTGTCAACAGAAGACTGATTCACCAATATCCAAGAATCCTTACTATATATGAACACCACTAGACTGAATCACCATAACAAATTAGTCACCACTAGATATGAGTCATCATTTGAAATGAGTCACTCCAAGATATGATCTACATCCATGAGTGATACTGATGCTATTTTATTCGATTCAAATTTAATTCATGCTAAATCAATTTTATAGGAGTTAGATAAAATAATATTTATTAATTATTCCCAACACTTTGAATGAATGTTGAAAAAAAATTGAGTCCATTACGAGGATCCAAATGATCTTTAATATTATTCTTACATTGGTAATTCCAAAGTGATATATATTTCAGATGGACTCCATCCTCCATTAAATGGAAAATGGGAGTTATATGATCATAACACGATAACCTATTTTCTTCCCACATACTATAATCCATCCATGAAAGAGTAGAGTTCACTGAATATTGAGATCTTATCATATTGATAGAAAAATTATCATTGTGACACTCTATTTTCGATAACCATTAGCACAATCTATTTGAGATCCCCACCATGCCAAACATCAGGACTCAAAAGAACCTATAGACATAAATACCATAATACACATTATTTCTATTTCATTATTTTATTTTCACACTTTGTTTTTTCATTACTCTTATGAATTTTATTTGTTTTATTTATTTATTAACACCCCTAACTGCTTTTATTGAACTAGATAATACTTGATATTCATTATATCCCTACTTATATTCTTACACCCGATTTTTGTGGAAGAGGTACCTACAAGGCCTGTGTTATATTTCATCCCATGTATAACTGTGGAAGTGGATTTCATCCAAGACAACATGAGATATTGTTTGTATAACTGATTCAGTTTGTGGACCATATTATTTTGATATAAAATTCTAGTAATTAGTTGATTTAAATAAAGAGGTAGTACGATATCGACTTGAGAATGAACCCCTAGTTAATTTCATTGTGTTTGGTTGTTTATATTCATCCTTTAAAATATTTAACACTATTTTTTTAACTATTAAAAATACTGTTACATTTATTGTTTTCTATTACTAGTGTTTATATAAGTATTTGTTTGTGTAGATTTATTTATACTAATAAATTATTTTTCTATTTTTTAGCTGATCCATTATCAATTTTTACTAAAAACATTTAATCCTAAAAACTATATTAAACTAATATTTTGATTATCTATATATCTTTTTTAATTGGGGTTTTTATTTACATTATTGTTTTTATAAATATGTGTTATGTACTAAAACTCACCACCACCCTACGTGAGTTACTCACTTTGAGCAATATTTGGTATATGAGGTTTTAAAATACCATTCATCTATGCTTTTAATTTTATTTTGATTATAACAAGGTTATGTTACTTGTAAATTCATTTCATTATTGATAATATAAAAGAGGGATATGATTCAGGTAAACCTCATAATTTTAATGGAACTCATTATGCTCAGTAGAAAGGTAAAATTATAATGAATATCTAGAGCATGAGTTTCGATATAAATAGAGTTATTGAAGACAGATATGAACTAACTAAAACCTCTAGAGTTTCAATGAGTGATGCTACTAAAGTTATGAGTAATTAATAATGTAACTCTATGAATTCATTGAATGATTCATTTTTATGATGATAAATTCAACAGAATATTTTCATTTAATACTTCCTTTGAAATTTGGGACACATTAGTTGTTTCTCATGATGGAACATCTAATTACAATGATATTTTCTAAAATGATAATACAATTAAATATGAAACGTTTAAAATGATACAGGATGAGAATATTTATGACATGTATCATAAGTGAAAATATATATGGAATAAAATGTGTCACTAGGGAATCAAGTCTCTCGTAAAGGACATGTAATGTGAATATTGAGGTGTATACTAGATAGAGGGAGAAGAACCTATGTGTCCATTAGTGAATTGTGTGATGTTAGTTATTTAGCTATCAAAGATCTGATTGAAACATTGATGATATATGAGGAATAACCATTATTTATCAGTGGAGAGGGGGAAAAACTATAATGAAATACTCTGTCATCTAAATACACTTCCTCAAAATAGATATAGAAAATTCAAACTAATAGTTCAAGTGCTGTTGAATCATCTACTTATAGTGATTAAGAGATGGATAATCATGTAATAATATAAAAAAGGTTTTATGAAATTTATAATTTGTTTAAAAAACTAACTATTATGGTAAATTTGTTAATAGAGTTAATTATATAAATTAATAAGACAAATAAAATAATTAAAAAAATAACTTATTATTAGTGTTAAATAGAAAGGGAATGTAAAAGTGGATTGTCTTAAACAGAAATATAAAATGAAATACGATGAAAACTATAGGAAATAAAATAAATAAATGATTTCCAAATGGAGTTATTTTTATGATATATGTAGTAATTTTGAAAAAACCCCCAATATGATAGGTAATATAGATCTAAAATGGGTTTTATTAAAAGCGCATCTGAGGTATCCAATTTCTTTAATGATTCTCCAAAACATATTTATAATCATTGTTGAGATGAAATAAATGATGAAAAATTTACACTGAATAGATTATCGAGTATAGTAATATGCTATAATGTACAAACAATGAACATATAGATAAATATAGTATATTAATAAATAGTCTTCATTGAATTTTTATTATAAATCTTGTCAAATTATTAAAAATTAATAAATTCACAGCATTAAAAAGATAATAATGAATTAAAATGTTCATCTGAAAAAATAAATTATGATTTACAAAAATACACTAATGGTAGAAATAAACTTACTCCAATATAGGGAAAATAGACATTATCTAAATACATTATTTTTAAAGGCAATCAAACATGATATAAATGTATAGATAAAAATAAATTAATTATTAGTTATAGTTAAACATGAAGTTTTAGTTCTTTTAGACCCACGAATGTTTTTATTTTTTAGGTTTAAAATCATCTTATGAAAAACATATTATGAAAATGTGGTTTTATAATGCATTAGATACTGTCAATTATAGTCCCAAGATGAGTTTGGAACCAAAAAAAATTTTGGTGATTTTTTTGTAGGTAATATGATTGAAATTATCAATGATGATCCTATGGTATCTAGATAGTAGAAATTCCAGGAAAATTACTAGAGAATATTCATGATTTAATAATCCAATCGAAGTGGATGGTCAACATATCAACTTTTGTAACTATTCCAACAGGAAAATTACATTCCATATCCAAATCAGTAAATAGAAGACGATTTTAATTTTGAATATTTTATATGTATATGGTATAAAGTATAATATTCTTATTATATCATATCTATGTGATAGTTGGTTTTATGTAAAATATGAAAGTAATGTTTCAATTCTTTTTTATTCTAAAAATACCTATCTTTTTTACTTCCTTAGTAAATGAAAATTATTATTCTCTTAATTTTGATTCTTTATTTTCTCAAAATATTTATTTTCTATGTGCCTTATAATATGAATCATGGTATTTGAATAAAAGGATAGGTTATTGTAATATTCACTCACATTGAAAGACATCTTTGAAAAGGTTAGTCAGTGATCTACCTAAAAAAGAATTCCAAAATTATAATGTCATTAACCATTGTAAAAATTAAAAACAAAGAAGATAACATTCAAATTAGATAATGATGTTTGATCCTTTAAAACCCTATATTTGGTTTGCAAGGACATGTTTGGAGATTCTAGAGTTTCTAGTATAAATGGTATCACATAGATAATGTAATTCTATGTTATTTTACATGGCATACCATAATTTAATTTCTATCTCCAAAAATTAAATCATCCTCTTATATTAATTTGAATGTTTAATCTTTATAAAATATTAGTTTATATAGGATTATGAACATAAGATGTTATCATGTAAATGAGTTTTAATATCATTGATTTGAATATTTTTTCAAAAAAAATTTCTATAATCATAAATTTTCAACATCTAGGACGCAGAGTAGAATGGGGTTGTAAAAATAATAAATAAAACACATCACACAATTTCACAGACACTACATAATGAGTATGACTATCCTAGTTTTTTTTTGGAAAAGTATATGAAAACAACTTTTTATATATTCAATAATGTTTTTATAATTCCTATCTGAACAAAAACTACTTTTGAATCTTGATATACTAGAAAGACAATGATTTGTTACTTACGTTTTTAATGTCATTATTATCAACACTGAGGATAATTGTGAATAAAAATTCATTCATGATGGATGAATTAATTTCCCTTAGTTATTCTACTTCTATTAAATCATATATGGTGTTTGGTAAAAGAACAAAGGATTTAGAAGCGTACATTCATATCAAATTTGACGAAAAATATCCTCATAATCCAAAACATCCAATAGAAAACATGATGTTGATTTTTCAATTTTGAATATTGATGCCAATTTTTTTGAAAATTCAATAAAAACCGATGAATAGAATTCCAGTTATAAGGAAAATGCTGATCTCGAACTTGAACCTATTGAAAACCATGAGATAACACACCCTAATTTTCTTAGATATGTAACGAATCACACATACCATCCTTTTGATTTTATATTTGGTGACCTAGAATGAGGTATAAATACAAGAACTCCTTAATGAAATCAGGTTGAACATTAAACAATCATGTCACAACATTAATATAATGAAATAAATTATGATATTAATGTTGAATTCATGAATATGTTAGTGAAATAATACGATAATAAATTGGAAATGATTACTGTTTTTGAACATGTAGTTATTCCTAAAGACACCATAACTATAACCACTCTATGGGTTTTTGGAATCAATGTTAACGAGTCAGGAATAATAGTAAAAAAATTCTCTTTGGTTTCATAGGGATATAATCTAGAAGTTGGTGTTGGATATGAGAAAACCTTTTTTACCAGTGGATAGACATAAATCCATTATATAATATCATTTTCCTATACACAATATTTTGATTTTAAACTATTTTAAACTGAATCTAAAAGATAATTCGTAAATGGCTATATAGTTTCATATTATTTGTGTTAAAACCCCCTAAAAATCAAAATCCCGTTTTGGAACATCATTTTTATAATTAAAATTTCAATATGGGATTTAAATCATGATAATAGAGTTTGGTGTGATAACCAAACTCATTTTTGATGTACAATTTCCTCTCAAAGGGTATAAATGATCAAAAAAATTTAATAAAAAGAATTTACAAAGATGTTATAGTAGATCCGACTTTTGTTGATTATATAAGTTTTTAATCTTTTAAAAATTTATTATGTGATGATTTTTCCAAAATGATGAAAAATGAATATCAAATATATTAATTTGTGAATTAAAATTCCTACTTGGATTTTAATTATTGAAAATTATTTTTGATTTATTTTAAATCACTGCATATACCATAAACAAATTCTTTGTTTTTTGGTTTCAATAGTAGTAAAGTACTGATACACCAATCAGTACCACCTGTCAGTTGGATCTTGATGAAACTAGAACATTTGTGGATTAGACCTGTTATATAGGAATGATTGAATGTTGTATATATATAACTGATTGCTGAACACATATTCTTTGTAGTGTGTGAATTTGTGTCTATTTTGAAGAAAATACTAAATAGTTTCATTTTTATTTATATAAAAATTATGTTCAAATACCTTTCAATATATTGAAAATTACTTAATGTTATATACTAGTATAATGGGATTTTTTAATGATTTATTGAGATATAGATTATGGAGGTTTCATGTAAGATAGAAAAATAACCTCTTGAATATGTCCTCTTTTTGGAATTAATATAGTATCTTGGTTTCATAAAAATAAATAATTATGTTGAACTATATATTACTAAAGAAAAATACATTACTCCAAGAAGTTTCACTGATCATATTTCATGGATGATAGACAAATTTCTATAATATGGATATCAATTCAAACATGTCTTAATATATTGTGATAATAATAGTTTTATAACCATTTAAAAAAAATCTCTTGTCTCATTCTTGGACAAATCATATTGATGTAATCCATCACTTTTTTAGAGACCATTTCCAAAAGAGCGATATGAATCATTAATTCATTTGTACTAAACACCATATTTTTTTTATGTTAAAATAATAATTAAATTTTGAGGGAATAAACTATATAAAACCTGATTTAAGAATGATATATATTGGTTAGTTTTAAATCCTATTAGGAAATCCACTATTGTAAAAGTAATTTTAGGAGAAGTCACCCTTGTACAAGACACCATTGGATAAGAAACTATCATAAAAACCACCATTGTAAATGTAACCATTGAAAAAGTCATTGTGGGGAAATCCACTATTGAAAACTCATTATTAGAAGAGCCACCACGGGGCATTTGTTCATTGGAAAAGTCACCATTAGACAAGACACCATTGGAATGATCCTCCATTGGGGTTCAAGTTGTCTATGTTTTACTATTGGTATTTGTTTCATGTTTTTCTAGTGTTAATAATCATTAGTATATTTTTTTGTTTGATTAATTAATTTAATATTTTTTTATAATTTCCTAATTCAAATCCATAAATGATAAATCCAGAAAGAATAAAAAATTTATTCCATCTCTCTCACACATTCTCCCTTATAACTATTTCATCTTCCCCTCTCTCTCATAAGATTCATCCTTATCATACCTTTTCATATACCTTAGTTTCTAAGAAATTGTGAGATTCAATGACCCATAAGAGAATTATCATTAATGATCATAGATTTCTAAAAGATCTAAAATAGAACCATGTTGATCTATTTTCTATCCGAGGAACTCATTGATGTAGATCAGTATTGTTTTTCCAGAATATAATGTATATGAGGAATGATTTGTTATCTAGTAAATAGTTTTTTCTCATGGTGATCCATGATTAGACATAGTTATACTAGTTCTCTAGAAATGATAGGCCTTTATAACCTTGGTTAATTCATAAATTTTATTAGTAAGCATAGTTTAGTATTTGATTGAAGAATGACTTGATTCGGTGAATGATATATGGTATAGAGATTAACATTTCATAAAATGATTTGGAGAGGTGTATCAATGTGCCTCATTAATGTGTTTTTAAAGTCTGAAAAGGTGAAATACCAAATGAAAGTGAGATTAATTTTATGATGATGTGTTTCTTGATTTCACTGGTGATAATACTCTATAATGGGATGCTACTAGAGAGTTATATGGACAATGAAAACTTCTGTCCATGTTTATTCCGAATTTTCTTATCCCCACAAATGGGATATTAGTAATATGAAATATGAGGATGTGCATCTTATATTCATTATAAAATCATGGGGGTAAAATTTAACATTTTATGATTCCTCATGGTTTACATGATTGAAATATGTATGTTATATTTTTCATATAATTCACTAATTTACCCTATGTTGATCTATACCATGTTTTTATCAATTTTCATGATAGATGAGGAGTTAGGAGATGAAGTAAAGGGAGTTTTTTTTTGTTTAAATAAGGTTATCTATAAATGGTTTATTGTGAATCTCAACCCATTGATTAATTTTCTTCTAGACAATGAAAAACAATATAATGATTTTTAATCTATAGACCATACTACCATACCAAAGAACTATTGGATCCTGATATGGATCCAGAATATATTTTGAGTTGTTTTTATGATTTAAGAAGATGTTATGTGGTAGTTTATGAATAGAATTTGGGTACCTCTATTGAAGAGGTAAGTGAACCAGAAGACCCCTCGACCCCTTCCAAATATTATAGAGCTACATGTCCTCCCATTTATCTCTCATCGAAAGTAAGTATCTTAAGTGAATGTGGCGACGATGATGATGAGATAGAGACATCTAGATAAGAGAATAAAATTAGCTCTTATAAGTATTATAGTGGGGTAGTAATGATCATATATGGTGATGAGGATGATAATAATTGAGAGAATGGTAATGGGGATAATGGAGATAATGATGGGGACAATAATGGTGATGAAAAAATTCATGATGATGTAAATGACGTTTATAAGACTCAATCACATAATGAATCTCTTGTTGTTGTAGTTATGTATTTGGAGAGACCTATTAAAATATTATCCATGTCATTGCATTTATCCAATTTAGATCTTGCTAATAGTGATGCTGCCTCAGCTGATTTGACTTCTTTTAGAGAGGAGGTGGTATCTCGTGATGAGTTGATAAAATTCATAGATAAGAAAAAATTTGTGTAAAATACTCATTGTCTAGGTATATTCAATAATATTTTAGAAAGAATAGATATTATCAGTGTCGTTATTATTTGGAAGAGGATGAGGTATCCTCTAATGGGAAGGCATTTCCTTGTTCGAAACTACATGTAGTATCCTATCGAAATTTAGTTGATGATGGATGTTTTGATCACCAAAAATGTACTCCAGAGCATGGTGGACTTACTGTATTTTTTGGAGATGATAAATATAAAATGGGATCATTAGTTGAATAGATTAACTATGTTAGTGATCTTCAGGAATTCCATTTAGATTAACCTACTATTAGATCAGATCATACTGAGTCTACTAGGATTACTGTTGATAGAGCTACTACACCACCTCCTTTTTTTGTTATTATTTCATAAAAAATTCAAGGTCTTATATTTATCTTTTAAGATAAATGATTCATTTCGATTTTAAGGGGGTTTTTGGTCTCATTAATATCAAGTCACTTAGCTTAGTGAAGTTGGATCTGGAAAACTCTTTGAGGAAATTGTTTTCCATATCCATTCCATTAAGAATATTCACATTAATGAAGTTGAAATTGAGACCCAATTTTTGTAATGTGACATGGAAACAATGAGAAAAGTTATGGAGGATATTAGTACCTCCTTTTATTCCATTAATGATATCATTTTTGTCGATATCAGAGAGTGTTCCAACTATTTGATCTACATTTTTTGTCCATCTCTCTCTTCCCCAATTTATGCTAACATGATAAAATCCATAGTTAAAGAGAGTCTCAATGATTCTACAGATGATATCCATACTTCTAATCATGGGGGTTTATGCCAAATAAAAAATGACACTTACCACATTTATAAAATAGTATGAGAGCATTTGAATAGAGTCCGTATTGATAGGATAACCATCATCATGCCTAAAAAATATTATCTTTCTATGTTATCAACTAATGATGAGATGAATTAACAACTCAAAATTTTATATAAAAACCACATGATTCCACATATTACTAGGTATTTCATGGAATAGGATGACAATTTGAAATTTATGGAACCCCTGATGAAGTTATTCATAGATTAAAAAAATATTTATTTACTGATACAGATAGAGGAGGAAATATTTTTATGTTTTTTGGTAATATCATAAAGGCATTTATTTATGTCTTTGTTATGGAAGTGATTTCTCTTAGTGTCATTCCCATTTCATCCATCTCATCTGCTCCTTCCTGTGCTCATTTATCCCATCAGTACCAACAGTTCAGAATGTATCCAATGGAAGAAGATAGTTATCTCATACCACTGATCATCATAGAGATTCCTACCATTACTGAAACAACTTCATCCACTACCTAAACCCCATCATCTTCTACCTCAGTTCCTCAATCCTCAGGAAAATTAATTATAAATATAGATCCTACCTATCAAGATGATATTTATTCAAATTATCCAAATTCATTCCTAGGTTCTCTGTTGTATTTTATATATCTTTTTTGGATTTAATACAATCAATATTTTCATTAATGAACATTCTCTCATACATTTATCACCATTATAATAACACATTATTATGTTATCTTTTTGATAATCCAAAAGTGGGCGAATATTTATGGAATATACCTTTAATACCTTTTATCCTTTGATATAATATTTATTTAGCCTCCGAAAATTATTTGGATGGGACTCCATCAATGTTATCCAGGATACCATACTTATTTGGATTCCATTTACAATTGATGTTATTAATATATCAAATTTCATAATTGTAATGTTATGAAAAATACTATCCTTAAAATAAATCTATTTTATCATTATTATTGTTTTATACATGTTTTATAAAATTCCATGATTTTTTATCATCATAAATGAGGAGATTTGTGTTGTCTCCTTATTTTAATTCACATAAATAATGATTGTTTGGTTTATAATGACCTTGATGCTTTAATATAGTAAATTATTTTATAAAATAATTTTATGAAATTTGGTTATGTATAGAAATGAGTCACAAGTAGACATGAGACAATTCCAGATAAGATTCACTACCAGATTGACTCATTCCCATACATGACTCACTTCTAGACATGATTCACAGCCTGACTACATCACTGTAAGCCATGACTCAACACCAAAAATGAGTAATCACTAAATAGACACACCACAAAAAATGAATCACCACCATAAATGATTCACCACTATATATTTTTCACCACCATCATTTACCTAGATATAAGTGTTCTACCATGGCACTTCTATTTGATTTGATTTACATTCACCCATTTTCTATTTCATGGGAGTTAATGGAAATGTTTATTTATTAATTATACCAAACACTTTTCATAGAAGCATTAGAGAAATGTTAAAGTTCTGTATGAGGATCCATAAGATCACTATGATTTTTCATGAATGCCTATTCCTATAGTGATATATACAGATAAAATGGAATCTATCTAGCATAAAATAGGAAAGTATCATAATATGACCATGACATGAGAACTTATACTAATCACACTTAATTGTATTCAAATGTGAATGATTTTTGTTCAATGAATATTTTATCATATCCATCGTAGAAAAAATAGATACTAATTTCACTCTATTTTGCAACACACTAAGAAAAAATTATTTAGGCTCTCAACCAAGACACATCTAAGGACTCACAACCACCTAGAGAATTACAAATGGACTAGCACATCAATTCCTAAAATATATTTTATTTTATCTCTATTTTATATTTTCTTCTAGAAGTGTATTGATTTATTTTTTTATTAGAACACACCTACTAATAACCATGAACTAGAGAATAATTGAAATTTTCTACATCACTTTTTATTTTATAACTCACAGTTTTTGTGGAATAGGTCAATATGAGGATTATACTATTTCACTCTCAATATTTTACTATGGAAGGGGATTATATATAGGATAGACTGTGATATTTTGGTATACCAAATCATCGTTTGGGATCAAATTATGGTTATATATTCTTCTTATATATGGGTGAATTATTTGTGGAGGTGATTATATATCATCTGGAGACTAATCCCCAGGTTTATTTTTCATTGTGAATTAGTTTTGTATTCTTCATTTCAAATATATAACAACATTAGTTTATAAAATATGGAAAACACATATAATGTTATAGTTATTCTTAACTAGCGTTTATATTTTTTATTGAATTTAATTTTAAACATAAATTAATATCCAATATAGTTTTATGTAATACCTAATAAAAGATTAATTTTTTTTATGATTTATGCTTTATTATACAACTTTTCTGATTCACTAGGTGAGTATGATTTAAATTTATGGATTTTTTAATTGGTTTTAATATAGATCTTTATTGGGTACTCAATACACCCCCTCATGAGATTCTAACTGTTACCAACATTACTATAAACCATTAAAATATGTGTTCAAGTACTATAAATATATGATTCATTTTGAAATATATGAATATATAAAAATTATCTTTCTTGGTGATAAACAAATATTCATGTGTTTTATAAATAATTACAGACTAATTTCATGAAAGAAAATTATTTTTTATTGGAACAGGGATTTAAAATAATAAATTATTATAACAAATAAAAAAGAAATAAATCAAGAGATAAAAATTATTACATAAGGTGTAACATTATTTAATTTTAAATATATGTTTTGTATATTAAATTAGCGAGTATTTAAAAATGAAGAACACACTAATAATATGTGTGAGATCAAATCTGTAGAGGAACCATTAATAATTGTGATAATCTAACTTAGTAGGATATAACATTTTATCACTCTCCTGATTTATCATTTTTAATGATAGAAATTAATTAATTAAATAAGAAATTTCTGGGGTTGGTCCAACTTTCATTGGATTCCCATAAGGTAATATTTTTAAATTTATTTTATAACATTTTTTGGGGTTACACATTACTGTGAATCCCATGAGAATAATTTCATAATAATATTGCTGAGTGAATCCACATACAATATTTTGATATATTATTATCCAATCAACTAACCAAGTGTCTCACATTTTGTGATTATGAAGATTCAAAAAAATAAATTCACCGCATAGAAGTGGTTTTCTTTATATGATGACTGTTTAAACGGCTGCCATAGGCTTGTATGTTGGTTTCAAAAAACAACCGCTAATTTAGGTGTTAGAAATCAATACAAGACGGTTGCTTCAATATTCCGTGAGTTTCATTGAATGTCGTAGAATACTATTTATCAGCTGTTTTGGGATGTTATAGCCATGATTTCTAGGGATAAAATTTGATCCTGTTTAGTAGAGGTTAAAACCGCCACAAAAAAATTCCATTTTACCTACGAATACCGCCACTAAAACTAAAAAACTATAGATAAAATACATGCACTATATAATTTAGGGGCGGTTAAAACCACTACCTACAATAGGCTACCACATTTTCATAACGGTTTAAACCACTGCTAAATATGAGCCAATTACACAGAAGTGGTTTAAACTGAAACTAAATGTATATTTAGAAATTAAAAAGTCCTTCATGTTCTTTAGCCCCAGGACTTGTACCCTGGAAAAAACATTTTGTAGAGTTTATGTAACAAAATAATCTAATCCATCTAATAATATTCCGTAATCAACCATATAAAATAATAATTTACACATCCTTACATTACTAAATTGATAATAGTTTTGGTAACTACTCTGCCACACATGATATATAAACAAAATATGTTTGGTGACTACTTTGTGCCGTAAATGATATATACCAAATCAAAATGTTTCCACATTTTTTCAACATAACAAAAAGACCACAAATAATTTTCTAATTATGAATACACCTCCTCACCATCTCCTCCTCCATCTCTATATCAAATTATTGGCACCTATAATAAAATTATATTGAAAAAAATACTATTGTACATTAAAAGTTAAACATAAAACCAATAAATATATTTATACTAAATGATTTTTAATTTATGTGATTTAATTGCTAACCATCATCTGTTATCAATAAAAAATCACTTAGGATAGATCTGATCATCTTCTGATATAAATCAATCAATGCTTTCTACAAAGTGGATACCTGAGTCACCTAATCCTCAATTTTTTTGATTGAAACAATATCCATCTGAGAATATCGAAATAGAGAGTAACTACAAATAGGAGTAGATGCTACATCAAGCCCCAATGTAATTACAAATATATTAGATGGTATGGCTCGTGTACTCGTTCGGCGCACTCAACTAGGATGTTGCTTCCAAAGCACAGGAAAAACAATGTTAGTCTGGGAGACTGAGTAGGACTATGGGGATTAACATCCCATAGTGCATTAATTTTTACCTATAAATAAAATATCATACATTTTATAAGAAATTTATATTAACATGGTTACCATGAAATATAATATATTATAATGAAAAATGAAGTCATACCCGAACTTCTTTGGAAGACTCCTTAAAAAAATTCCCTCAGATTTTTTCATGAACATAGAACAACTGTTCTGTACGGGAGGCCGGGTGCCCTAAACATCGTGACTGAATTAAACAAAGAAAAATAAATAATTATAATACATTAAAAAGATAATTTTGTATTGTAAATAACTAATCTAATGAAATAATTACAATAGCTTATTGTCATCCAGAAAAACTCTATATTCCCATAGTTTAAGGGATGATTTTATTAGACCGACTTGATGCGTTCTTCCTTGAATGATCTTGAAATGAATAAAATAAAATTTAATAGTAATGTATGAAATTTCACCTCCTTCAAATATACATGTATAAGGGTAAAATGATATTAATATAATAGTATTTATTAAAATACCATATGCTTCTCATCATGATGTATTTCAACAAAATCATTCCATTTCTATTTGGGTACCCCATTGGGAACCCTGAAAGACATTTGTTGGCCGCTCAATAAAGTATCTTTTATATTTAACCCACTAACTCAATTTAACATCATTCCATTTCTTACCCGTATTTTTCAATGTCCACTTTCGTGCTAGCACATCAACAATTGTAATGTGGAAAATACTTTGTACATAGATATTCATTTTGATAATATAATAATTTAATAACATAATGACATTTAATTAACCAATAATGTATTAAAATTGACATTATATGTGAATAAAAAAAATTCATTTTTCCTTGATGAAGGCATATGCCTTCAATCATCATAAGTAATAATAAGGGAAACTAGCTCCGAGGCCATCTAACACCAAATCAGGCCTGGTATTCATATGACCTCATTTGTTGGGACCCATAGGAATCAAATGAGACAACTATCTTCTATCATTCCAGATTCCACACATTTGAATATTTTATATTTTTCTCCATAATTACATTGTATCCATATTTTATGAAATATTAGTTAGTATAATAAATTCAATAAAATTATTCATTTTAAAATTTTTTCCTATAACTATCACCCTCTAGTAACCCCATGAAAAACTAGAAGTGGAGCCCTGCTATCACACTATTGAGGCTCCTGAAGGGGAATGAATCACCTAACATGGTGAGGTAATGCTCACTGATGTTCTTAGAGATGGTTTATATGGTAAATCATATGGTGTAACAAATGATATAGAGAGGAAGATATGTGGATCATCATCTGTTAGTGTGGTCGACAAAACAATTTGATGATTCCTCCTTAGAATTCTTGTCATTTCATAAAATAAATTTTTTCCAGAACATATATTTAAAAACATTACAGGGAAAAAATTAAAAATAATGACATATTCACAGTAATAAATATCAAAATACACAAAACAATGAAAATGAATGACTGCACACATGATAAAGGCGGGTGATAAATTAATGGATAACTATACATACAATAATTTTCTCATTCAATCGTGTCAGTTTCCAGCTCGATTAAGTCATCCACTTCATCCACCCTTGCAAGACTAATATTTTAATTGTAATGATGCACAAATAAGTCATATTATTTCTTTTGATGAGATTCAATGTCAGAGGTCAAATCTTTCACTTAATCAACCATATCATACAAATATCTTTTTTTACGTGGGAAGGTACAGTCCACAATTCATCGACAACAGCTTCCACATACTATACCATTTCTCTTTTAATGAAAATATATATAGATAAGGTATTTCATGATCACCAACATCCATCATGAAAGAGAATCTCACTATAGTAAATTGCAATGAATCTTTTTTAACACATCTGATAATATCGTCCCAGTTATATTGGAATAAAACAATTAAAAAAGCACATTGATGTTTAATTAAATAATATAAATCATCTTTATATAGTATCCAATGTCAAAAAAAGTAAATATACCCACTATTATGTGTTTTTAAACCATCTTCTTAATCCACTGTATGAAATTAGAATCCATTCACACTATAAGCGTCAAATTTTCTAGATTATTTTATTTGACCTCGAGCAAGAAACCTCAAATATCCTGCCAACTCAAATCGAGTATCAATATTAATAATCTAAAAAAATAAATATAAATTATTATATTTACAAAATATATGTATCAACCTAATATTCATATTTATTGAAATATTTATGAACTTACATGCCGTGAAAACCATATCACATGCCCTTTCTTAATATATTTTGTTATATCTTTCAAAATTCATGTTCCGCCTCTCATTCGCATCTTTTTTTAATTCTCAAAACTTTAATAAATTGATCTAATGTTTCACTATTTAGTATCAAATATCTTCGTTCCAGTAATATTTCCATTTCTATTAGTGTAACATTTGAGGTCCTCCCAACTACTTGGACAATAACAAGAAATATTTTTCATTTCTCATGTATTTGAGATTCAATCAATTTGTCATAAACACATCTAAATTGATTAAATCATGACTCAGTTTCATCCATATATCAAGAAAAAACGTTAAGACACTCAACATACAGATATCCTAAAGAAATAGAGCATATTGATTATGCAATATTTCTCATGTTTGTTTTCAAATGCCCAAATTATATATGAAATAAAATAAGAAAACATACTTATTTTTTAATTTGGTTCCAATAATTGTTTAATTAACTGAAATAATATATAAATATAGTACCTCTTAAGTGGATATATACATAGATAATGCACATGGACTCCAAACTTACCTTCCTCATCCAAAATCACAGTATAATGCATGATCACAGTAAAAATTAAAGAGGAAAGATCATCTCCATTTCATAAAGTGTCAATAAAAAACTCTCCTATGTGTTGTCAAGATCAATTATATGTAGAAATTGCTCTCATGGTTGTCTAAAAATGTGCAGAATTGAGGTAAAATAGTAGTAAACTTTTCAGGTAATAATGTATGCAATGGCAATGGTAGTAACTGTTGTAAAAAAATACGTGAACCGTCACTTTTCAGTCCATGTAATATATGATTCTTTAAGTCAACACACCTTGTGATGATACTTGAATACCCATAAGATACCATCACATGTTTTATAAATCTATGGAATGTATCTTTTTCCCTATATTTCATTACAAAAATTGTCAGTGAGTACTATTAATTCTTATATGGACATAGATCACAGATTATGATCATTGCTTATAATTCTTTATGAGAATTGATATGATCCTTTGACATTTCATGGTAAATAAAAAATAAAAAGAGAAAACATCCACTAATATTCCTATCTATATGCATCACATCAAGAATCTTCTTCCATAAACTAAATTCCTAATACTGATGTTTCAAGAATATGATTTTTTCCATCCATTGTTATGTTATGAATTCACATGACGATGCACTTCAAACACATTTCCCACTATCATTAAAATGATGAACCTTCAGAAATTAGGTTTTCTCATTTACATGAAGTTATTATATTTCATAACTTGTAAAAAATTATGGTGTTGGTCTATGATCAATGTAACCAATGAATTTTGACTTGTTCAGCCAAAATCTATGAGATGGATCGAGAAATCATTAATGGACCAAGAAGCACCATTTGATATTGTGAGGTATATGTTTGGGCTCAAAATAAATGATAATATTTTGACAATACAATTCTATATAATTATTTCAACAAGATAAATTCCCAAGCCCAATGAAGTAACTAATGGTCTACATTAGAGCTACTTGCATTTTGAACATTGTTTTAGAAGAATCCACATATATCTCAAAACCATTTTTCTATAACTCTTGTAATAATTGAATTAAAGGAAACAAGTATACATAAAAATCATTTTCAGGAATTTTTTTTCAATGAATAATCATTGAAATGAAAAATGATGTTTTTTTCATACATATCCACAGAGGTAGATTATAAGGTATCAAAACTACTGGCGAAATGCTATAACTGGGACTCAAAGTCCCAAATGGGTTTAATCCATCAACAAATAATCCCAATGAAGCATTACTATGATTAGATGTGTAATTAGAATGTAATGAATATAATATCTTAAAAAATTTGGATTCTTGTGGATGTTGCATTAACCTATAATTGTTATTATCAACAGAATGCCACTTCATGTTTTCTGCAGTTTTAGATGACATGAATAAAATTTGTAATAGAGGAATTATATGAAAGTGACATAAAAAAATTTTTAGTTGTGTTCCTTTTCTTCTTCTTCATGGTAGTTTTTTTCATCAGGATTCCAACAGCATCCATTGACTGAAATCAAGAAGAATAACATTTTTTTAATCTTGTCTTCTTGAATCCTCTTGCCAATAAAGCATAAAATCATTGGGAAATAAATGTGTTATTTTATAATTCAATCCTAGCCTATTCAATACTTTTGTCATATAATAAAATGACTCAGGGATGTTTGATTTAGGAAGTGCATCACAGAACAATTACAATATCATGGACATCCCCTTATTGGTAATTCCACAGAGGCATTTGATATGGTACACCATCAGCAGCAAATAATGTTTTGAATATTTCAAACATATAGTATAAATGTATAGATTTCCATCATCAAATAAACCATGAAACACATTTTACTCAATGATTTTTTCTCTTTCATTAGTCTCCATAGAATCAAGTGGAGGATCCAACGATATGATACAATCTTGATCTAGATGTCCAACAGTCTCAAAAATATCACTTGTCACATTACTACTAGTAGCGCCATCAACTGGTTGTTCTCATTCAGTGGATTGACATCTATGATTAATCATTCTGTAATGTTCTATTTTCCATGACAAACCCATCGAAAATTTTGAGCAGGGAATTTCTTCAATATAAAATTTTCATTATCATAATCTCTATTTAACCATCTACTAAATTTACAATATGGACATTGAAATATTATTCTCCAATGAAGGTATCTATTAAAAATTTCCTAATGTAAAAACTAATTCAAATCCATAGCATACTGAGGTGTACTACTCAGTAATGTGATCTAGATTTTATCCATATATATCACAATGTACGTACATATTAATAAAAAAACACATAACTATTTCTAAATATGAAAAGAGATTAATATATACTATTTTTGAAAATATTAATTTATTAAATAAGGGTTCCTTATATAAATAAATAAATAAATTCCATATATAAGGGGATGTATCGAAACCATATTTTCCACATTTCATGATAGATGTATAACTATATTGGATAGTCCTATGATCTTTAGTGGAAAAAAAAATTCATGTATCTCTATGTCGTAGTGATAGTGTTGTGTTTTAAGAGGATGCCATGCCTGTTTATTTGATAAAGGAAAATGTGTAAAATCATGTCCAATAAATTTGTTTTGACAATATGGGACATCAAGAACATTAATAATGAATTACATAGAGGACTGTCGTGTATAGTGACTCCATATAAATAATATAATTTATTATTTACATTAATTACAATTATAAATAAGGAACATCATGAATTTATATTCCTTGTTAATGTTACTATATGTCATGTCATGAAATTAATAATAAATATAAGTAATTCCATGTACATTATATATTTTATTAACTATGTAATCAAATCCCTTCCAAATGAAATTTAACGATAAAAAATAACACTCAATCCAGTATTCAATTATTATAAGCCTTTAATCCATACTGTTTGTAAATAATATGAGGGGACATGGTGAATAACATATTCCACTACATCATTTTATTAACTCACTTTATCAAAGTGCACTGGCTAAATCGAATCAAAAAAGTACTTAGTGGTTCTTAGGTTACAAACGAAACATACATTATTAAAAATGTCGCGAAACTGACCCATGTGGTGGTATGGTTGAGTTAATCATCCTCCAACTATATATCTAGGTCGCATATCTTGACAATAATTGAATTCAAACAATTAATTTTGGGGTTTATCTATTTTAGGAGAAACACAAGGAATGTATATAATATGGAACAACAAAAACCTCATATAAAAACAGAAACAATTTATGGAAAGGTATGACACCACCAAAATTATACTGATAGATGAATCTATTATACTATATTTATTGACATTTGAAATGAATATTCAACATTTTATATAGGGATAATGAGCATAGGATATCAACATTGTATATTAACATTGACTGAGTGTATATAATATTAAATATGAGTCATCACCCTCTTTTTTGTTAAAAAAGTGAATAAGATATTTGATGATATGACACAAATCAAATATATACATAAATAAAAATGAAATTAAAATTCATGAATTTAATGTCAAACATAACAGAAATAATTAAATTTAACCCAATTAAATCTTAAATAAGGACTAAGAACCCTAAATTACTTTGAAAATAAATGAATTTATATGTTCGATACTTCAGGTTTTCACCCATAATAACCTATTTGAGTACTATTGTATGTGAGTATTATTTTCATAAATATAACTTCAATATCCATAGTAGAAAGTATTCATGAGTAATAACTCTTGCACGTGACCGATAATGCATAACCATTTCTATTAATAAAATGTATTATATAACCAATATAATATATATATTTATATGAATATAAACATAACTCTGTGTGAAAGAGTAATTTATTTACACCATAATGATGTTCCAACATACAATGTAATATTTCAAAAAGAATTCAAATTCATAAATAATAGATTAATTTAAATAGAAAATATCTATGTTTAATTATATCTAAACCAAGACTAATAATTAAGGATAAAAAATATATAAATATTGTATAAAAAAATTTATTCTTGAAATTGAAAATATATTATTTTATTTGGGTTAATACTATGAATGAAAAAAATGATATACTATTATAAATTTTGTTTTTGATCCAATAATCTTGAAAATCAACGATCTATAATATGATATCATTAATAAGATAATCTAAAACTATTTAATGATTCATAAAAATTATATGAATATGTGTCTAACAATTTAATAATAATTCATAATATTCTAACACCTTTACTTGTGAATACCGATCAATTAATATATTTTACTATTACCCCTTAATATTTATTCTATTATAAAAAACCACCAAATAAATTCCTAATTAAAATTAAACTCACTTAATCTTAGGCATAAAAAATAATAATAAAAATAAAACCACATTATGATATTGATAATAGTTTGATAAGGATTCATGACAAATTATGAAATAAGGGTATCACATCATACCTAGTAGAGTGAGGCACGATGAAGGACAGTGAGCCAATGGATGGTGAGGGTCAGTGGGGAGTGGTGAATGGTGGAGACAATTTAAAGTGAGCCTGGAACGATGATGGTCGGTAGGGATTAGCGATGCGAGGGAGTATGAATTCAGGGGTTGTCGAGGGGTCATGGGGGCTATGTCAGGGGAGGGGAAGTGTTGACTATTAAAAAATTTAATTATTTCATGGTAGTTTATAAATACCACTACATTATTATTTTAGAAAATTTTAGCAGTGAATTAGTAAACCACAACGCTAATAAATAGTCATTAAATACTCATATTTTTTACTAATTCCAAACAAACAAAATTAATTTCATAGAGGAATACTAAAGGGATTAATTTATCTGTGATATAGGTATCTCATATCACTAAATTTATTTTATTTATATTGTGATAATTTTTTCTAGGATCACTCTCATTAATTGTATTTAATTAAAAAATATAAAATGTGATACTCTTTTAACAATGTTTATTTTATTAATATGGTATCATCAATTACATTTAACATGATATTTTTCCAGGAAAATAATTTTTTTTATAGAAGCAACATTATTGATTTTTATAGAATCGTGATTGTAATTCTTAAGAATGATGATACATGTATATTTACTTGAGGGGGCACATCCATATAATCCCACTTGGAAGGATATTACAAAAACTAGGTTTCATGACTATGATTAACATTGAAAGGAATCAATAATGGTTTGGAATAATATTCTGGTTACTATGGTCCCCATGTAATAATAAAAAATGTGTCTATATATTCTTATAAAATGATAGTAAATTTAATAAGGGTATATAATGAAAAAAATTACATTAATGGTATGATGATTCAAAATAACTTCTACAATGTAAAATTACGGAAGAAATCTTATTATCCTAATTTTTACTCAATTTGATTTAGCACAATAATGATTTAGAGAGAACGATTTCGTTTCTAAACGTGGACATTGCAATAGATTCATTATGCAATCACATCTAGAACAGTTCTCATAGTTTTTTGATAACTAAAATAGTAATGAAATTAGTAAACCATTACTAGATATCCTAAACATGATTAGGATTGTTGTGAAGGAAATGGATGGTAATATATTATATACCACTATGATCGTAAAAAAATAAAATAAATAGTTATAGAATGAATAGTAGTTAAGGATAGCAAGATTATTCCCCACCACCAGTCACTTAATATTATAACGAAAACATATAGTGATTCCACTATGTCTAGAATGACATCTAGAGGGGATATTTTCCTGAAAACCTAATATTACAATAGAATCAGAGTTGTAAATCTATAAATTATATTGATATATAATGATAAATTATTGAATTTTATAGAATATATGACGCCAAGAAGATATTTTTAAAATATTTTAAAAATAAATGAGTTTAGATACTGATGTAATGAATTTAAATACATAGCTTGATGTCATTGAGAAATAATTTTCACATGGATTACATAAATATATTGAGGTATTTCAAGAATGTTAATTATTTTATCTCATTAAAATTTGTAATTTAATAGTATGATAGAAATAAATGAGACTTTATTATTGATTCACAAATAATTCTTCTAAATTTTTTTGTAGAAAAAAGGGATAAAATTTCATCGACTATAAAAAAAACATTTCCTATTTTCTTTAAATATAAAGAATATGTTCCTACCACCAATCCATGAATATTTTAAGGATTTTTTCTTTTTGAAATATAATTTCGCAAAATGAATATTATTTTATAAGGTATATGGAGATAATAGTTTATTTTTTAGATATTAATATTATTAGAAAATATGTGTTATTTTCTGACAAAAATATTTTGGTTTTGAATCATTGAACTATATTCCAAAGATAATATAATTTCTAAGGGGATATTTGGAGTATGATTGAACATAGATAATTTTAATGCTAACATATAAAATATTTTTCTAGATTAGATTATGTGATTATTTACTTTATATAATAGAGAGTTAGGATATTTTTTGTTAAAAAAAGTTTAAATGTTATATTTTGTTAATGTGAGAATTCGAATATCACTATTAGTAGAATTTTTATAAATATTCTATATTATATTCATTTTTTCAATTAATATCCTAATAGTGAATAATATATGTGCTAGTAAAGAGAAATTTAAAGATTTGTTTTCAATTACTATGATAATTAAACATTGTCAATATCTAAATTTTTATAAAATCAAAAAAAGAAATTGTCTCACTTGGTAAGGTAAATTATTTTAATTTATATATGTAATGAGAAAGGTAAATTCATAAATTATTTATCATAATGGGGTTGAGAACGTCTTATCCAAATATTATTCTGGATTTTATGGTAATGTTATAATTTAAATATTGAAATATTTTATCAAATAATTCTAGGATAATATATGGTGGAATGAGTTCCAAGGATGCTGATGATGTATATAAAATGTGTTCTTTGTAAAAAATATAATTTAAAAAAAATTTAATTTATAATGCAATTATTTTTGAATATATTCATGCATATTAACATATTGTATGTGATTCAAAATTCTCACCATTATTAAAAATAGTTTTCTACATAAATTTCACTCACTAAGAGTTAGTGGGTGTCTTATATTAGATGTCCACATAGGGAAGTGATTGATATTACAAATGGACTTAATGTAAAAAACCATTACAAAAAAAATTAGACTGATGAAAAATATATGGATTTTTAATAATCTATTACTATTTATAGTGTTTGTAAATATATGGTGTATTTTTTTAAAAATTGTCCCCATTTATCATCTATTCTTATGTACTACAAGTTAATTTACATTAATGTTACAAGGAAAAATATTCCTCTATAGTACAAACATTGAATTTTCCTTAATTTATTATCATGATAGAGTATTATTTATTGTGATGTTATGTTAAAATTATGTTGAATATATTATTATACTTTTTATATAGTGTATTATATGATATTTGAAGAATATATTAATAAGGAAACATGTATCTTGATATTATATTTACTAACACACGAAATTATATCACATTAAATTTAATACTATCCATTTTACTGATAGGGTTTCATGCATATCATCGATAGTTATTACCCAAGGAAAGAAATATACCTTGCAATAGAACCTTACTACTTCGAAAAATTATACAAGAAATTCGCTATATGAAATAAAATGATATAATGGTGATTGATTATGTTTCTAATCATGTTATAACTTTAAGTGTAACCAGGATGTAATTGGTCAACTTTGATGATAATTTATGACATTTAGAACTCAATTATATTGAATTTGGGAAATGAATGACCATGATTTTATGATTCACAAATGATTTTTTAATCAACATGTATATGAGACAAGGGATTTTCTTATTAGACATGAAAATATCAAGGGATTTATTCAATGAATATGATAGTATTATTCCAATAATCATGAAATTTTGTGAGTCCAATATAAGGATGACATCTTCCATGCCTACAAGTTAAAGAATATCATGAATAAATGGATTCTATAATAATATTTATGATTTATATGATACATCTGGCGGAGCATATGTTCATATATATATATATATATGTGTGTTTTCAAATAGATCACACTATACCATTAATTATCTTGAGTAGTTGTAATGATTTTATAGATTCCTCCCCTCTCTCACATCTATTAAATTGGGATTCCATATTTATTTTTAACAATGGAATGATTCGTAGGGTAAAATTAATAGTCCCAATGTAAGGGATAATATTTTGGAAAATTTGTTTGTAAAAAATTAATAGATTCTAATGAAAAAATATGTACAAGATATTTTTGATGGATTCATATATATATATGTGATATTTGATTATAATTTTATAATGTATTTTTGTATAGATTTGATATTGTGGGGTGTAATAATATTTCACAAGGATAATATTCATGTATTATATATATTATGTTTTAATTTATCTGGAATTCCATTAATAATATTATAAATAATCTATGTTATTCCTTCATATGATGAATACCTAGAATTTAATAATGTTTTTTATTTTGGAATACAAGTGTTTTAAATTAAGAATAATTCTTTATTTCCTTCCTAAAAAACATATATTTGATCGTTGTGTGTGTAATACATGTGATTCTTCAACTTAATCTATCTTCTTCATGAACAAACTTTCTTCTCTTCCAATATAAATTTAGGACCACTTTAGTTTGTTGGAAATCCACATGTTATGATTGTGATTATATTTGCTAGTGTATCACTATGGCCAATGCTTGATTTGATTAATTACTTTTGATGATCTACATAAATAAGTTTCACCCTATGAGATGAAAAATACACTAAAACATTTTAATAGTTTGTACATAATTTTTCATACTGATTCATGTGTCGATATTTAAGGATACATATCCTTGTGTTTATGGGTTTACATCCACTATATAATGACATATAAAGATAATTCAAAACCCACTAGTAACTCATAGTGGAAAAAAATGTTCTAATACTTATGGAAGTATTAGTTTCCTCATATAAGAGACCATTTAATGGGGAAAACATTTTTTCAAAAAATATGTGTGTTCAAGGATTAATATTTTTTATATTTATAATAAATCATTTTTCGGATCCTTCGACACATGGAAAAAATGGAAACTCCATATATATAACCTATATTATTATATAGAAAAATATAATGGATCGAAACACATAATATTGAGTCATATTAATTTATCCCCTCTTTCATGTATAGTATCCTCAAAAAGTAAAATGTACTAAAAAAAGTGAGGGTACTGATGTAGCATCTTGAACTCCTGCTCCCACTTAATCTCTTGTAGGATCCCATCATTTCGAACTACATGCACATGTGGGACAACATCTCCCTAAAATATACCCTCATCTTAATCATAAGTCACCACTAACTACTTATAAATGGTGGATCCATCATAATTTTCAAACTTACCCAATCTAATAATGTGTAATGGGTCATGAATGTATCACCTAAATCACAAAATGTCGATGAAATAAAATACATTGTCTAACAACATAGTTAAATTCAAGGGATAAGAAACAAATCCAAAAAATTTTATTGCCAAAATTTACTAATATTCCTTTTGGATAACCATGTACCATGGAATAATAAATAAAATATAGTCATGGTGATGAAATCTACAACACACGGTCTCCCTTCTCGGTATACAAGGTTATACATAAATTTTTTTCCTAAGATTACTTATGATGTTGATTAGTCTTCATTCACACTGGGTCACCAAAATTTTCATTATTATTTCGAAAACTATCTCTGGTAACATAATCTACAATAATCAGTTATCCATCCATAATAATGGGTACTTATAAGTTCTGCTTTATAAAACCTTTAATCGATTTATATCAATAGTGGGTTCATATTTATTATTACACGTGAACTATAATAATTAAGGAAATCTATCCTACTTTTAAAGATGTCAAACAAACTGCCTCTCAGTATATCCTCCAAAAATATCATTTTTTATTACGTATAGAAACCATTCTTGAGCATGAATACTCTTTCAAATATATAATTAAGTTCTAAACCTCTATATAAATGTCTGTATAACTATTATTTTAATAACAAGATATGTTCATGGAAAATATATTATGGTTCCCCATGATGTAGGATTATCTCTTGTATATATATATACCCAAAACACTCGCCCAATCCCTACTCTCGAATGAAAGAAACGTTAACTAGCTTGGTATGTTAATAAAAAATCCCCCATATAGAGTTGTTTCCACTCACTATATAAAAATTAAATGTCACAAAATCCATAATTTTATACTCACACATCATCTAACAGATATACAGAGATTATGTTTTCCCGGAAGAAGTGGATTTCAAAACATCATAAGGTAATACTTGAGGCTTTGAGAACTAAACGCAAAAACAATCCACCTAAAACTAACCTATCAAAACAAAAATTCAAGGACATAATATACCATCATCACTCTAGATGGTACCACCATAGGGGGAGGATTGAAACTAAAAAAAATACTCTCACATCATGACCAGATTCAAAATTCATCCACAAAAATGTATGATGTCACCTATACCTTATGGTAAATAATATTGTTAATATCCTATGATTAATGGTTATATAGACCATCATAGTCATAGTCACCCAACTATGACCCTATAACATGATGTAGATTAAATTGAGTCACTACAACTGATTAGATATTATCAACCACTATCTCTTCCACTAGTGTATATTGTATATAAGGCAATAGTTGTAATTCCTCAACCACAATATGAGAGTTGTATTTTATGCTAATGGAACCCCCTACCACATTTTCAGCCATGTATTATAGTCTAACATAACATAATATATTTTCATTAAATCCATCTGACATCCACAAAATATGATAATGTATCAATAGTAAAAGATGTACTTGAGTCTCTGGTGGTCATAGTAATCCCCAAATTTCTATCCCAGGTGATAATTCCTCAACATTTTCAATATGGAAACTACACTTTCCTACCCTAATTTTTTTGTCGCATAGTTCTTTTCATGGGGTCTAAAATTCCTATACTCTTAAACGATCACTATATATCATTACACCAAGAGACACCCAGTCCTATATCCAGTGGCATCAATGAACATTAAAAAATCTACTATTTTCTTATTTTAGTCTCAAAACAAGAGGAATGGTCAACCACATCCTCTTTTCTATAATAATGTTTTGAAAATTATTTATCCATTTAAACAACATCTCTTTCATACCAATGTAGTAAATGGGGATGTAATCTATGAAAAATTATCATAATACCTCTAATAGTATATCATAAAACCAAAAAAATCTTCACCTAGGATACACTATTTGGTGGGTCCCAGGATAGAAGATACAAAAAAATTTATTACCATGTATAGTACTTATTCAAAGATTATATACCACAGAATGTGATCCTTTATAATCTAAAATGGACACTTTGAAAGATTACCATATAACTATTTTTCCTAGAGTATGTCATAGATCATAATCATGTTTTATACGTGCTACACCTCTGAGATAATGTAACTGAGAATGTAATTGATAAATAAAAACCATAAATGGTTGGTGAAATGATAAAGTGTCTAGTTCATATGTCCCATTAATAACATTGAGGAATTTATTAAACCAAATGGAATCATCTGGAACTCATAATTCCCAAGATGAAATCAGAATTATGTCTTCATAAGTTCGTTATTATGAATTTCAAACTAGATATATATGGGCCTATGGTCAATATTTGAGAACCATCTTCATCTATTTGGTTTGTCAAATTGGTCATTAATTATTTCGAAATTGGTACTTGTTATTTATTTTCTCATGTTTTAGGATATGATGGTGAACACCAATCATCAAGCTCATGTACACCAAATTTACCAACAATAATTCCACCTAGTGTTACACTCAGTGTCTGACAAATAGCCTTATCCAGATGGATCAAAAAATCAATCAACATATTCAAGATATCATTTATTCTCGTAAAAAATATAATAGATGTTATCAGACTGGTTTGACGGTGAATTTCAATTATATTTTTGATCTCTCAAGTGGTGGTTTTCATAGAACATATTTTTGATAATACATACTTGTAATAATGTAATAAAATTATAATCTAGGTTTTTAAATTACCCACTGAACTAATGCTTAAAGTCAAAAACTAATATGAGATATGAATTAGATTACAACTGAGGCGATAAAGCTATTATACTTATAGTCCCTTCTCAACATTAAATAAGATATCTTCTCAACCACTTATTGGCAAGTAAAAAACCTACAGTGATACTATTTCATTATTCCCACTATGTATATCTTGATCCTAAATAAAATTAAATTTCAAATATACCTTAAAAATATTGAATATTTCCCACATAAATCTCCCCCATACATTCTTTGTATCACATTATTGGTAAATTATAGAGATAATGGAACCACATTCCATTGGAATCATTACCCACAAATAATGTCACAAAATATCCATAGGAATGTAAATATCTCACACATGGGATATGGAAAGGAATTAATGACACACCCCAATGATAAAAAGTAATACTAATAATGTATATATGACACATATTGAACCTCAAATCACATCATACACAACATAATCATATCCATAAGTATCACAAAATTGACCACATACTATGCCAAAATCCCTCTGATCCTAGAATTAGCGACCTATGAGTAGTGTAGGACATAAAAAATATAATTTTACTCCTCCTATATCCCATCCTCAAAGGTATCCAATGCCAATATATTAGTACACACATACTAGTTTCATATTTTGATACACTTAATAGATGTTGTATTTAAATGATGTCATTGTCAGGATGGTCTGCCAATTACATATACACCATTTATAATGTTCCAGTTTAGGAAAACAAAAAACTATGTGACCTCTCCCATTGAATTTTTTGTATCAAATTTATCTCAAAACACTAGATCCATGAACTGATTCGCACACTACTGATCCCTATGACTAAGAATCCTTGGATGAATACATCGTTTGTTGTGAACATGAACTCTTTCACGTATCAACTAAATAATATAAATCTCCTCTGGCATTTATACTATTAGCTATAGAATCATGATGATCCAATTCCTTGAATCCCACATTAAATATGGAATACTCTATTACCCTGAAAATGTGGGTAATCATAAAGAGACCATTAAACCTCAGATCTCTATACTATGGTATGCTAAATCATTCCTTCATTAATGTATCTACTATGATATATATAGATATATTACAATGGGATGTTGGTAAACCAAGATACATACACTTATGCACTCATATCAGCCTCTTATATCACTAGAATCTCATTAATATTCATAAATGAAAATTTTGAAGGATTATACACATCAGAGAATAAGTGATGAACCATAGTCCCGAAGAGAGGCATCTCATAGTTGCTTATGGTAACTAGAATCCACCAAATTCATTATAATTAAAGAAAAAATGCCCTTAAACACAACAATCTGTTTGATTTGGGTCTACATGAGTGACAAAACACAACCCATTGACTCTTTCTCGATATATATAGCCTTATGTTATATATGTTCGAGAAATACATGTTTTCCCAATGACTAAAACTCCCCTAGAAAAATAATCCTACGTGTATTTACATCATTGAAAGTTATAATAGTTGGATACATGGAATGAATATGACCATTGGACTGATCAACTAGAGGTTAATATACTCTCATCTCTTCATGTAGAATCGCATCTATTTGCTCGAATTTTGGGAACATCTCAGGAATCAATCACTACACTAGATCCTCAACACTCAAATTATAGTTTTCATGACAAACTCTCAAAATATTAGTTAGTTTTTGTCATAGTGAAATAATTTTTTTAGACATACTACAGAAATATGGAAATAACCTGGTAGCTAATATAGAAAGACATCGAATCCAAAGACTCTTTACTATATGATTCATGTACCATGGGTTTTCCATTAACCAATTCCTCAATATTTTGATTTTAAAAGATCATTATCAGATTCCATATGTGGAACGTTGCATAAATTTATTGTCACTCAATAATCTATCCTTAATTCAAAACATGAGGCTCATTATCATGGTATCTATTTGTTCCCAAATCAATTTTAATAATACATTTATCACCAACATACTATACCATGGATGATAAATTTTGATACAACTCTATCGTGATCTGACCCACTGGGACCCACCAGGGATGGTGGTAAGTCGATTGTCATACATCAATCCTCACTCCAATAAGATAGAAAACATATTATAACATCCATTGTTAATAAGAAAAGAATTGGAGGACATAGACTACAATGCCTTTAAAAATTAAAACCATAAATATATAATTACATTTCTAGATATCTACAACTGTTCTAACTCAAAATGATAAAATGATTTATTTACATTATTGAGTAACAAGCCTTGATTTATTTAAATACCTTAAATTTATGAAATGAAAAATTTCATGTTCAACTGGACTTAATGGGAGTCCCAAATGAACAACTAATTAGAAGGAATAGTCTCTATCTTACACACAATCCTAACCACTTCCCATGAACACTATCGCCAATGATGCTAGGATTTATCAATACCCATTGTTCCATATTCATTTACCAACTTCTTAAAATATTCATAATAGATGAAACATTATGAAAAATTCCATGAAGGTTATAGTATATAGAAAACTTGTGGGAGACTCCTAAAAAACCATAGGAAAAAAATATAATAAACTACTCAATTCATCACATAGTACAAGAGGGTTGAAACACATTAAGAAATATGCTCATAATGGTACTAAAATTAATAGGGAGGATTCCTTTTACTATTATATCCATATTAGGAGGATGATACTTCCTACAACAATAAGTTTTTGATTCTTTCTGTTGATAGTATTCCAATGTAAATCTTTTCATATCAACTTTTGGTGTCCCATTCCCCGCAAATGGAATGACACAGTCCAGGGGGGTTAACAAAAAAATAGTTGGAGAAATATGAATTGTCTATGCTCGATGACAAGAGGGTTCCGCTCTATAGAAATATGTCCCATTACATATTAATTGAATATGGAGTTCTAGAACAACTTGTACTAGGGATGTGTGATAACAACTCACTGACCTTCATATGTCATCTAGTAGGTTTACTATTTCAATGTCCCCTAAGATATGACAATTGATTATCATCATTAGTCAACCATTCATAAAATATAAGAATTTCTATAATGACCACTTTTAAAAAATATAATATCATAAAATGGTTTGAGCCATGTTATATGTAAAATTATACTCTAAAAGGAAAACTGACCGGAATAATTCCTTGTCACGATGATGGAGATACAAGATGTGAAATTATTAGATAATGGAAGATGACATGTTCATGGGGAACATGGGGTGTAATCACTAGTACTTTCAAGGTCATTTCATGAAACCTATCATGGAATGTGTAATGGTTTTTATTAGGAATGTGGTGTAAAATAACATGTTTTTAAAATGAAACACTATGTTTGATAGTGGGAGTGATTCCCCAAATTAGTCTTTAGTGAACAACTAAATAATATTTAATTGTTACAATTAAAAAGTAACAATTTTAATGGATGGAATGAGTTGTATTAACTAAATAGTTAAAATATTGTTTAAATTTGAATAACTTATTTTTTGGCGGACAATTAATTGCAAATTATTTAAGGTTTTTTAAATAAAATCAAATGTTTTTTGAATACCCATTTCAATGTTAAAAAGTGGTCTTTATACCATCAAAAAAATATTTTTGTAATATCTTAATGAAATATATATTTAATATATTAAATATAATAATTAACATTAATATTATTTGTAGTCTATACATTATATAAGAACATATTCAATTTTAAAATTGAATTGAGTATTTTCTACCAAATTGCATTTTTGCCCCCTTCTGATGGAACTCATATTTAAAATATTGTTTTCTGAAATTTTATAAGAAATATTTAACAAAATATAATTATTCACTGAATGTGGAGTATCAAAAGTTATATTGGTTGAAATTTTTGGTATTTTTTTATATGATTCTTTTTTATGAATATTTATAAAATATTACATTTTAAATTTAAAACTTGGTTTTTATCAAATTTATTTATAGTGTCAAATTATATGTTTGAATCGTTTTAAAGTATAATTAAGTCATATATTTAACATTTAATCAAATTTATGTCATTGGAATACTTTTCACATTGATATAAAATAAAAAACCCTCTAAAAGTTTTATCGTTATTAATTTAATAAATTATTTTCCGGTTCCATCAAAAAGATTAATTTTTACTCAATTTATAACAAATATTTGTTTTCAATTTGAAAAACATGATTCCATATTTGGAACCATAAGCAAAAAATTAGGTAAATAGATCCATTTTTATTTTTGGACAATATGAATAGTGACTTTAATAATTATTTTTTATTACCGTATTTACAAGTAAATATGGTAATTTATTGTAAAATAATAATATATATATAATATAATTACCCGAACAATAGTACTGATTTATTTGTATTAGAATTATTCAACCAAAATCAGATTTTTTAATATATTATTTTCATTGAAAGCCACATGGGTGTGATTATGACATTAATAATATTATTTTCAAAGAAAAGTCAATTCCTCGTACTGTTGTTTATCATGTAAAAAATATTTAATATGGGTTTATATAAGGGATATGTTTGACTCGAAATAGTATTTGAAATTGAAAAAGATTTTATAAATCATAGTAATTTAATTAAAAATTTTATGAAATAGTAATATTAATTAAAGGACAACACAATCCGAACACAATAATTCATTAATTAATGATGTCACTACCCATCCTTGGGGCCCATCCCACGACTACTCCAAACCCGCCTTCCATAGGCCAGAGGCTGGTGACTAGCACCAAAGGCATAAATCCTGATAAAAGGGAAGGCATTGTCTTTATATTAGAAAACAATAACCACAGAGAACACAAGCTGACGCAATAAGTAAGTAAACTGAGTACAAAAGTAAGTGATGGAAATTAAATGGACCAGTATACAATCCCAACTGAAAGAACAGTAAAACTGATAAAAGAAAGTAAAACAACTGAAATGTAAAGTAGCAACCACCAAGTCGTCCTCCTGAAACCCCACATGAATGGTGGGTACAGATGGTCTCCTCTACTCCTCGAATCAGTCCGTCCGCAACGTGTACGTCCCGCTTGATAGTCCACCTCCAAATACTTTCCCGTTCCACAAGCCTCAACTACGATCAGCGATGTATGTCGTATGCATCCAACACAACGTAGTGCGGGCATAGCCCGTGTGGAGATGAGTATACGATACTCAGTAGGGACCTTGAGACCCCCAAAGGCCTCCTAGAATCCATAAAGGATAAAACACAATGGAAAGATACTTAAATGAAGTATCAACCAACACTACTTTGGTATATTCCCATACATATACCTAAGTTCTCAATTCTAGTTATTCTCCAACTCCCGATCCCAAGTTCATCCTTGTACACACGGGATAGTACAACTCAGTCCACATAGGTAAAGTACAACTCAGTCCACACAGGAATGTACAACTCAGTCCACACAGTAAAGAAAGACAATCATATCTAAGATAATGTTTAAAAGTCAAGACACGGCTCACACAGGTATACTACTCAAGAAGAGGGGTGGAGATGATTAGATGTAGCCTCTGAATCATATCCTCTATCGAACCCACGTTGGATCCAAGTACAGAAGTCGTCGCTGCCAAACCCACGTAGGATCCGAGTACAAAAACCATCACTGCCGAACCCACATAGGATCCAAGTACAGTCGTCATCACTACCTATCCCATGGAGGATGCATTTACAGTAGTCCTCGCTGCCAAACCCACGTAGGATCCAAGTACAGTCGTCATCATCGTCACAGTCGCAGCCAACTCTAGGGTTACTACACACATCACGCTCGATTCTACGAGGGTCCGCTCCACGAGCCAAGGGAGTTGATACATCAACTATCATGAAGTCCAGATTCGACATATCACAAAGTTCGGTCATGTCAATAGGAACTCAACATGACAGACGACAGGTCAATCAGACGCCCGGTCTGAGAGATATTGGCTTTTTCGTCCCAGGGGGCGGTTGGTTTCTATGTTAAAACCAACGTGAACATATTCTAGCTGCATCCAAATCTCATGAGGAGTAAGAAAAATGAACCATCTCACTATAAGTAATTCAACTTAATTGACAGAACATCATTGAGACGTCCGATCGTTTTGTTATAAGTGTTTCCTCTCCAAGGGCCCAGTTGGTTTCATGTTTGATCCAACTTGTCTGGTCCCAAAAATCATCCAAACCTTATGTGTAATATACCGAAACTACCTTCTCAATCCATGGATCCCAAATCAACTGACGGTGCGTTGATCGGAGGTCCGTAGCCCATGATATGGCCATTTGAATGAATCTAATATGAAAAATAGGGAGTGTGGGCCCAGTCTGACCCGGCCCAATACCCCCCATGTCGACCTAACCCGGGTCTGGGTCCTAACCAATTGGGTGTGTCCTGGGCCAGCTCATCACTGGGCACTACCTGTGGCCCAGCTCAGAAGCCTTCCGCGGGTCGGGTTGCGGCCGAGCGGGGTGGGAAGGGGGTGCAAACCCCTTTGTTTCGGAAACGGCGGCCCCCCGGTGGGGTCCACCCTAATTGAGGGTCAGGGGGTTTACATCCCCTCGGTCTTCTAGAATAATGGCCAGCATTTATGGCTGGCCGGTTGAACCACTGCGGGACCCGCGAAGGTCTAGCATCCTCGAGCACCGGCGGCCGGGCGAGCCCGGCCTCCCGTAATGGTGACCGTCGCGGCCTTAGGCCGTGGCCTCCATGACATCTCCAGCACGGCGTGACGGCAGCGCACACAACCGACGTGACCTGCTCTTGCCGCGGTTCCTTCAGCCTCACTGGCACAGTGCGATGGCGCCGCACATCACCACCACGTCCTACTCCGGCCGCAGTCCTCTTCGTTCCATCGTGATGCAATGACACCGCGACACCATCGCCTCAAACGTCAACGTCAATCAAACGTGAAAGAGGGGAGGAGAATCTGCCGTGTTTGTGTGGTCCAATATCCTCCCATTATTTTGATAACAAGCGTCAAAATCAAACGAGATTCCAAACGATTAAAAAAGAAAATTTTTAATTAATTTAAATTGAACTTAACCCCTACCTCGATAAACGACGTTGTTTGTCGGCGACGCGGAAGATGACGTCACGGGGTGAGGTTTCAAAGATGAGTTTGGTGTGATTCTAAGGAGGGGACTATGTCTCACACTAGCTATGGAGAAAAGAAGTAATGGCATGTCATCTCTCCTTGCGGTGAAGGCGTTATTTTTTGAAGGGTGTCGTTTTTCACGGGAGGATGAAGTTCCTCAAAGGAACTTAGATCTCTCTCCCAAAATCCTCACACAACATCCAAAAAAATAAAGTAAGGCCTCACCTTATTTTATTATTTTTCCATTAATTTCAAAAAATTAAATTTCAAAAACAAATTCACTTAATTAATTAAACTTGAGTTGTCTAATTAATTAGGTGTTACGTTGGGAAGTTTAATGAAGGAGAGAGAGGAGTTACTCACATAAAGGGGGGAGTTAGGGAGTTAGGGAATGTGATTGGTCGGTCTCATGTGGGCCCCACCTCACATTTTTCCTCTCCTGGGTAGTTAGTATCTAGTGGATCCCACCCCAACTCCCACACCTAGGATCTGACCACATAGAATAAAGAATAAAATTGTTCTACAATTTATATTCAATTCATATTTAAACCACAAAAAGTAAAGTCCTTCTCCCATGAAAACACATCTATTATAAATGTCCTCTTATGAAATTACAGGCTTTGTGTGTCCATCGGTGCCCTCAAATTTCAAATCTGAGGACCAGTTAAAAAGATAGAAAAACCCACTCATTTGTTAACTGAACATACCCGAGCTAAACTTCGGAAATTGTTTCTGGGCACACCGGGCGTCTGAATCAGGTGCTGTAAAAAACTATGTACTCGTAAAATCCCAAAAAATTTATGAAAAAAATTTCCTTGAAATTTATGGGTCTTTACATTACTCCCACCTCAGGGCTTTACGTCCCCGTGAAGATACACAATAAAGTAGGGAAACAAATGAGGTTATTGTGTATGCATCTGAGACTCCCACTCCCATGTCCTCTCCTGGTGGTTCCCGTGGTGCCACCTGATGTGAACTAGAGGAATCGATCATCCACGTAGGACCTGCTCCTATCGATCCTCGATCTCCACCAGAACCTCCGCAAATGTTGCCTCGTCATTTATATCCATCTCCCCGTGATCAATGATACACATCAGGTCGTGCACGTATCTTCTCAACTGAGATATGTGGAAGACGTCGTGCACCCTGTGCAACTGAGGTGGAAGATCCAGACGATAAGCCATCTCACTTATTCTGCAAAAAACCTGGAGTGGTCCGATGAAGCACGGAGATAACTTTCTGCCCTGACCAAATCTCTGTAATCCATGTCAAGTTGAGACCCGTAAGAAAACGTGGTACCATCCGTGTACTCTAGTGGTCTCCTCCTCCAATCTGAATATGAATTCTGTTAGCTTTGCGTAGTCCTCATCCTCTCCTGGATGATCTGTACCTTCTCTATTGTGGCCTGGACCATCTCTATTCCTATAAGTGCTAACTTTCCAGGGTCAGTCCATCACAGAGGTGATCTGCAAGGTCAGACATACAATGCCTCATATGGTTCCATTCCGATGGTGGAGTGGTAGCTGTTGTTGTACGCAAACTCCACCAAGGGTTGTTGATCCTCCCAGCTACGACCAAATTCAATGACACATTCATGGAGCATGTCCTTGAGAGTCTGAATGGTCTTGTCTATCTGGCCATCAGTCTGAGGGTGAAAGTTGGTGCTAAGGCGTAGCTGCATCCCAAATTCCACCTACAACCCCTTCCAAAGCTGAGAAGTAAAGAGAGAATCTCCATCAGAGACGATAGAAGATGGAACACCATGAAGTCGTACGATCTATTGAATACAGAGGCGTCTCAAGCTCTCAATTGATCCATGCTCTCTGATAGGTAGAAAGTGGTCCAATGTGGTGATTCAGTCTATGATCACCCAGATGGAGTCGTTTCCTCTGGAAGTATGTGGAAGCACTGTCACGAAATCCATAGATATCTCATCCCAAATCCACTCCGGGACCTCCCAGGACTGTACCAAGCCTGCAAGTACCTGGTGCTCCGCCTTCACCTACTGGCAGGTGAGGCATCATGAAATGAACTCTGCCACAACCTTCTTCATACCTGGACACTAGTGCTTTCATCTGAGATCCTGGTACAACTTCGTTACTCCTGGATTTACCGCCAATAGAGAAGTGTTAAACTCTCTCATCACCTCCTCCTTTAATGCAACTGGTACCATGGTATGTTCACTAAAAAGTATGATGTGATCTCCTCCTATAGAAAATTCATCAGGTGCATGTCCTGTGGATATCTGTGCACGTCACGTCTCATAGTCAACGTCCCCATGCTGTGCTTCTCTGACCCGTTGAAGTAGTGGAGGAGTGACTATGAGAGAGTATAGGAAGGTAGCCCCATCTTTATCCACGAAGGATATTTGTAATGCGTCTAGCCGCTCTGTCACCTTTCCAAGTAGCTGAATGCCCGACCTCCTGCCGAGAGCATCAGCTACTACATTCCCCTTCCCAAGTGTATAGACTATATCAATGTTATAGTCCTGGAGGAACTCGAGCCATCGTCCTTGTCTCAGGTTCAGGTCCTTCTACGAGAAAATGTACCTCAGACTCTGGTGGTCAGAGTAGACTGTAAAGCTCTCGCCCATCAGATAGTGTTACCACATCTTTAGGGAAAACACCACTACTGCTAACTCCAGGCCTTGGGTAGCATAGTTATTCTCATGCTGCCTCAACTGTTGTGATCCATAGGTTATCACTGCCCGCTCATGTATTAGGACACACCTGAGTCCGGTTCCTAATGCATCGTAATAAACAACGTACCCTACTCCCTCCTCCGGTAGCCTCAAGATGGGTGCACTGGTCAATCTCTGTCTCAGCTCCTGGAAGCTCTGGTAATATCTATCTGACCACATGAATGGCTTACCCTTCTTCGTTAAAGAAGAAAGCGTTGCTGAAAGTCTGGAGAAGACCGGCACAGAACTCCTCTAGTACCCAGCCAGACCTAGAAAACACCGCACCCCCGTCATGCTCCTGGGTGGCTCTCAAGCTAGAACTGCCTCAATCTTCGTTGGATCCACTGCAACACCCAACTCAATGATGACGTGCCCCAATAATTGTACCTCTCAAATCCATAAATGACACTTCGAGAGCTTACTATAAAGCGGGTGCTCTTGGAGTGTGTCCAGTACAACTCGCAAGTGGAAGGCGTGCTCCTCCTCAATAGTCCAGTAAATCAATATGTCATCGATGAAGACTACGACAAATCGATCGAGGTAAGGCAAAAAGATCCTGTTCATGTGACTCATGAACACTACTAGAGCATTGGTTACACCGAAATTCATAACCATGAACTCATAGTGGCCATAACGACACCTGAAGGCCATCTTCTGCACATCCTGGTCTCGAACTCTGAGCTAATGATAGCCTGACCAGAGGTCTATCTTCAATAACCATCATGCTCCTTTGAGCTTATCGAAGAGGTTTTAAATCCTTGGAAGTGGATACTTGTTCCTCACGATCACCTGATTCAGGAGACGGTAGTCAACACACAGTTGCAAACTCCTGTCTGCCTTCTTGGCGAACAAAATCAGGGAAGCCTAGGGTGAAAAATTGGGTCAGATGAATCCCTTTCCTTGCAAGTCCTCCAGTTGTAGCTGTAGCTCTCGAAGCTCAACAGAAGCCATCTGATATTCTGGAGAAGATATTGGGTTTGTCCCGTGGTTCATTTCAATATATAAGTCTACCTCTCTGTGTGGAGGTAGTCCTGCAATATCGTCGGGAAAACGACCGCATACTGATCCACCACAATAGGAAAACCTGGACACCCCACATCACCTACTCCTAGGATTAGACTAGCCAACTGATGGGTGATCAGTTTTCCTCTCCTCTGTTTGAGTCCATCCTTCACTGCAAAGGATCCCTTCTCACTAGTGAAGGTAAAATTGTTTCCATCGATGTGGACACACCACACCTTGCGCCTAGTACAGTCAATTTGATCATGCGCCATAGATAACCAATCCATGCCCAAGATGATGTCGTAAGGCCTCGACGCCGCTACAATAAGATCCTAGCCGAAGATATATCCTCCTAGAGTAAGCCCACACTACCGGCACCAGTGCGTAATCATTGAGTATGCTCCCATACGAGTCTCTATCTATAAGGATTGAGCCAACAGCTCTGTCAGAATCTCCGAGCTCCGTACAAGGGCAGTGGAAATGAAAGAATGACTCGCTATTATGTGAATAAGAACATCAGAAAAGGTGGATTAGACAAAAATAGTACCTCAAATCATCTCAGGTGAGCCGTGGTCATATGTCTCCACTGCCTGAAGTTGAGCCTGCCTCTACCCGGCATCTCCCTGTGGTCGGGGTGGACCTCCCTGTGGTGGTGGTGGTCGAGCCCCAAAGTGTCTTCCACCACCTGCTGCTCGGTCATCTCCTCTACCTCATCTGCCTACACCCTATGGACCGCCACGATCAAACCTATACATCTTGCTGGGTGGTCCCTCAACCGACTGCTGCTCCTCTGCATGGCGAGCCGGGCAATCACGAGCCATTTGGCTCTGCCCGCCACATGCATAGCAATGTCTGCCTCTCATATGACTGGCTCTGCTGCATGTGCCCCGTACCTCCGAACCAGTATCCTGAGGTAACCCACCTAATGGTCTGGTCCACTTGGACCTCTGTGACATCGGTCTATGGCATGTTGTAGAAGACTCCGCTACATGCCGCCCTGCGGTATGTCTCACTACTGGTGTAGGCTCAGAAAGAAATCTCTCCACAAGAAGGGATTTCTCCTGTACTCCAGCCTGCGTCGGAATGCGGAGGGAGATCATCGAAGCCCAAATCTCATGACTCAATCCCTGCTCGAAGGTCCGGGCCCAGAAGAATGTGACCCAGACCATGTCTGTGGAGTTGTGTGAGAGGTCCATAAATCTCGCCGAGTACTGGGCTACTATCATTTTTCCCTGCCACAGCTGTAGTAACTACTGGATGTGCACCACATGGAGGGTAGCTGGAACGAACTCCGAGCGAAAGAGGCTCTCAAAGTCCATCCAAAGTAGTGATGCCTCATCATGAAACTGAAGCATCAAGCTCCAACATCTACCTGCAACTGCGTGCAGGAGACTCACTGCAAGGATCACCATATGATCTGCTGGGTTCCCAACCAATATGAAGACTCAGACAGCAGCCTCCAGCCAATCCTCGGCTGCTTGAGGGTCCATCTCTCCACAGAACCTGGGAGGTATCTGACACTAAAACTCGTGCACTTCCCTTAAGCGACGTGCACTCTTAGCTGTTGGGGCTGGTGACATCGGTGGCTCGGTGGGTAGAGGTACTGTCGGTGCCTCCGCTGTAATGGGGCCCTTCACCGAGGCCTCGTCGCTCGGTGGGCTACCATCTCACACAAATCTCGGAACCCTAGCTAGATACCATCATGGGGCCATCCTGAAAAGAAAAATGTGTGCCATGGTTAATATATTATACCTGGTGAACTGACACAAAGTAATCATAAATAAAACTTTTGAAACCCAAATGCAGTCAATGTTTTCATGCACTGAGTCGGAAATCAGAAGTCAGGGTCTTGGTGTATGGATATGTCGGTCGCCGCACCAACACTGGACATTCTAGACTGATAACCACACTCATTACCTTTAACACCATTGCTTCACATAGATGAAATTATCAGAGTCCTGAGTTCTGCGGTAGAACCGACTCCTATGATACCAATTGGTCATGACCCGTCCTCGGGGCCCCTGCCGTGGCTACCCCAAGACCGAATTTCATAGGCTGGGGGCTGGAGACTAGCACCAAAGGTGTAACTCCCGATAAAAGGGAAGTCATTGCATTTATATAAAAAAACAAAACCACAGAGTACTCAATCTAAAGTAGACACTAAGTAAACTGAGTATAAAAGTATGTTCCGGAAAGTAAATGGGCCAGTATAAAAACCCAATTGAATGTACAGTAAAACTGAGAAAAGAAATTACACTACATGAAATGTAAAGTAGCAACCACCATGTCTTCCTCCTGAAACCCCACCTGAAGGGTGGGTATAGACGGTCTCCTCTGCTCCTCGAATCTGTCTGTCCTCACCTTTTACGTCTCGCCTAATAGTCCACCTTCGGATGATGTCCCATTCCACAAGCCTCAACTACGATCAGCGTTGTATGTCTTCTGAAACCAACAAAATGTAGTGCAGGCATAGCCCGTGCAAGGCTGAGTGTACGATACTCAGTAGGGACCCCGAGACCCCTGAAAGCCTCCCAGAATCCACAAAGGATAAACCACAAATGAAAGATACAAAAATGAAGTATCAACCAACAAGACTTAGATATATGACCATACGTATACCTAATTCATCAATTCCAGTTTGACTCCAAATCCCGAGCCGAAGTTCAACCCAGTCCACATAGGATAGTACAACTCAGTCCACATAGGAAAAGTATAACTCAGTCCACACAAGAATGTATAACTTAGTCCACATAGGAATGCAAGACAATCATATCGAAGATAATGTTTAAATGTCATGAGTCATCTCACATAAGTATACTACTCACGAAGAGGGGTGGAGATAATTAGATGTATCCTCTGAATCATCTCCCCTACCGAACCCACGTAGGATCCTAGTAGAGAAGTCGTCGCTGCCAAACCCACGTAGGATCCAACTACAATAACCATCATTGTTGAACCCACATAGGATCCAAGTATAGTCGTCATCAATACTAAACCCACAGAGGATCCAAGTAAAGTATTCCTCGCTGTCGAAACCACGTAGGATCCATGTACAGTCACCATCGTCATCGCAGTCGCAGCCAGCTCTAGGGTTCTCGCAGACAGCAAGCTCGATTCGGGGAGGGTCTGCTCCACGATCCAAGGGGGTCGATAAATCAACTGTCACAAATTACAGAGATGATGTATCAAAATGTTCTTTCCCATCAATAGGAACTCAACGAGACAGACTGTGCATTAATCGGACGCCCGGTCTGAGAGATATTGGCTTTTCTGTCCCAGGAGCCTTGTTAGTTTCTAAGCTAAAACCAACCCGACCATATTCCAGCTGTGTCCAAACCTCAAGCGGAAAAATACAAAAGAACTGTATCACTAAGATGAATTCAACGCAATGACGTCACATCATTCTGATGTCTAGTAGTTATGTTATAAGTGTTTCCGCTCCAATGGCCCAATTGCTTTTGGCTTCGAACCAACCCGGTCGTATTCAAACATTTCTGAAACCTCAAGTGTAATATACCGATACGACCGTCTCGTTCTAAGGATCCCATCTCAACTTATAGTGCATCGATCAGAGGTCTGTATCCCAAGATATGTCTGTTCGAATGAATCTAAACTGAAAAATAGGGGGTCTGGGCTAGGTCCGACCCGGCCCAATACCCCCTTGGTTGGCCCGAAACGGGACTGGGTCCGGCCCAATTGGGCACGACACAGCCTGGCATGGATTTTCCTACGGCCCGAATCATATGTCGGCTGCGGATCGGCTCGCGAACGAGCGGGGTGCAAAGGGGGCGCGACCCCCTTTGATTCGGAAATGGTGGCCCCCCCACAGTGGGGTCTGGCCAAATTGAAGGTCAGGGGGGTTACGACCAGCCGGTCTTCTATAAAAAAAGCCAGCCTTTATGGCCAGCCACTTAAACCACTGTGGGACCCGTGGGGGTCCCGCCTCCTGGAGCGTTGGCGGTCGGCCGAGCCTGGCCGCCCATGCTGGTGACCGCCGTGGCCTTAGGTCGCGACCCTTCTTCGACCATCGGGGTACGACGCCGCTGCACCCCTCCGTCGCGGCCTGCTCATGGACCCGACCTCCTTAGTGTGTCCAGTGTAGAGCGACTACGTCACGCACAACCGTCACATCCCGCTCAGGTCGCGGTTCCCTCGGCCCCACCGGCGCGGCGCGAAGGCCCCACGCATCACCACAGTGGCCCGCTCCGGCGGCAGTCCACTTTCTTCCCACGTGGTGCAACGACACTGCGCCAACTTCACCGCAAACAGCAAATTTGATCAAACAAGAAAGCATGAAGGATAATCAGTTGTGTTTGTGCGGTCCGATCTCCTCCAATTATATTGATAACAAGCTGTGAAAACAAACGAGATGCCCAACGATTAAACAAGCACAATTTTAATTCATTAAAATTGAACATAACCCCTACCTCGATAAACGATGTCATTTTCCAGTGATGCAGAAGATGGCGTCGCGGTGTGAGGTTTCAAAGATGGATTTGGCATGCGTCCCGGAGGGGATGACGTCTCACACTAGCTGCAGAGAGATGAAGGAATGGAACGTCATCTCTCCTTGTGGTGACGACATTCTTTGTCGAAGGGTTCCGTTCTTCACGGGAGGATGAAGCTCTTCAAATGAACATAGGGATATCTCCCCAAATCCTCACACAACACCCAACAAAATAAAATAAGGCCTCCCCTTATTTTATTATTTCTCCATGAATTTCAAAAATTCAAAATTCAAAAACAAATTCACTTAATTAATTAAACTTGAGAGGTCTAATTAATTTGGTGTTATGTTGGCATGTTTAATGAGGGAGATAGAGGAGTTACTCACATAAACGGGGGAGTTAGGGGTTTAGGGAATGTTAAGGGTTGGGATCGTGTAGGCCCCACCTCACCATTATCCTCTAATGGGTAGTTAATATCTAGTGGATCCCACCCCAACTCCCAAACCTAGGATCTAACCACTTAGAATAAAGAATAAAAATTGTTCTACAATTTTTATTCAATTCTTATATAAACCACACAAATTAAACTCCTTCTCCCATGAAAATGCACCTAAAGTAATAGTCGTCTTACGCAATTATCGGCGTTGTGGTTCTAGCGGTACCCTCGTATTTTAATTCCAAGCACTGGTTCAAAAGATAGAAAAACCCGCACCTTCGTTCACAGAATGTACCCAAGCTAAACTTCTGAAATTGATTCCAGGAACACTGGGTCTCAGAATCAGGTGTCGTCAGAAACAGCGTACTCATAAAATCCCAAATAATTTAAAAAAAAGTTTCCTTGAAATTTAGGGGTCTGTAGAATTGAGATAGTCAAATAAATAATTTTAAAATATTAGAACAAATTTTATTTAATATAATTTATGTAATAAAATAATTTTATGTGTTGATTTTAAATGTTTAGGATGATTTATTAGGTTTTTTATCAAATATATAATTTTATAATGATATTTGAAAAATGTAAAATAATGAATATTGTCAAAATTGGCAATAAATATATTTTAAAATAAATAGAATTTTATTAAATGATATAAAATTAATAAAAATATATACAAATTATATATAATTTTTTATAAATATAAATACTTCATTATGAACTCATTTATTCATTATTAATTTTATATTAATTATATTAAACCTCAAATTCTAAATTATGTTATATCATGGAATGATTTACAAGGTGCTAAAACAAAAATATAAGGATGAAAAAGTAGTAAAAAAGTATCGAATTTTCAATTAATGAATGTAATTATACCTAACATCTGAATCGAATATTATTAATTTAGTTTGAAGGAATTTATATTATAATAATTATTTATATAAATTTATTAATTAGATTATTTCCAAAAGTGTCGCTCCCCTTTCTTTTAAAAGGGACCAATTCATCCTTTCTCCTCAAACTTCATAACATTTTTAGATTGACCAATATCTAAATAAATCTCATACTATAATGACATCCCACATTACATAGTCCTTGTTTTAATTAGATAATAATCCTTATAGGTGTTAATGTGATTATCAAAGAAGATCTTCCAAAAATTATATATAGTATACTCAATATACTTATTTTTTATAATGTTAATATCCTCACATAAATCCATTTCCTTTTCAATCAAAAGGGAAAATAATAAATCGTTCGTGTGTACGTGTGAACTATGACCTCCAAAAACAAATAAATTTTTTTCCATCACTGTCTCTCAAGACCTATTATAATGATATCATTAATATTTATATAAAACATTTATGATATTTTTATCTTTATAGTTTCAAAATATATCATTTATGTTCTTAATTTCCATGAAAATAAAAATGATAACATCGCTCTTTCATATGTGTGAACTATCACATCCATGAAATAATGTTACTAGATTTTAATTAGTACATCACATGGATAATATATATAATAATATATATTATTTAAATTACTATTATGATATTAATTATATTATTATCATTCATCAAAGATAACATAATTCTGAATTTCTTTCTAAAATTTTCATTGAAAATTGGAAATATTACCCATGTGTACGTACGACTTACCGTCTCCATGATTGTAATGTAGTTAATTTTTCATAAAAATACAAAATAGACTTATTTGAATGATTAATTGATATATAATATTTATTATTTTTTGATGATTATTAATCTGGAGATGATGTTTAATTACAAAATTGACTATTAACATCATACCAAATTCAATTGGGACTCAAGTACCAAATATCTGCAAAACTTATGACATAAACAATATATATATATAATTTTTATATCATGATAATATGTGATATAAAAGAAAAAATAAACATTATAAATAGTTCTAAATCATGTAATATTTTGTTATTTAGGATGATAACTATTTTACATGATGAGTCGAACTCAGGGTAAGGTAATTTCATAAAGTTTTTTATTTATGTGAGATACATGACATAATCATCACTAGCTTATTTTGTGTGGTGTATATACTGACCTACAACATGTTATGTAATTAATTTCATTTATTTAATTGTATTGAAATCATTAATTGATGTTTTTATTTTATGGTGCTCATAATTGTAATGATACTAAAGTATTAATGTATTTCGTCTCAATGTCCTTTCATTGAGGCATTTCTAGAGGATATACACATTTATTATTGTATAAGGTGTATATTATTCTACTATGAAATTTATTATTAGGAATATATCTATAATCATGTAATTTAGTGTTTTGGTAAATTTATTATTTCATGGAAATTTTGATTTAAAATTTTAATGTGGTATGGGACACTAGGAATGATTATAAATTTAATTATCTAATTTTTTTCTCCATGTTAATATTATTCTTATTATTTTACATTTTAATTTTATTAATATGAAAAGATAATAAAGGGAATTTTCTGACTATTTTTTATTTCATCCAATTATTTTCAGAAGGAATCCTTCCATGCCATATAAATTGAATGTTTTCCCAGATGAAAAAAACAATGATTTATATTTAACACACATAATGATAATGACTTTTCTACTATCTTGGTCATTAATTTATTATAATTTTCAATTGAAAGGTTTCATTTTTCCTTATATAAAAAACCATAATTATCATTTTTGGTATTTAATAATTGATAATGGGTTTTCAACAAAAATGTATTTTTGATATTTAAAATGGGTTCTTGAATGAAAATGATATATTTATCCGAATGTGTTTATATATGTAATTAAAATCATTTTCAAAAGGGTTTTATGATTAATGTGTTTTCTTAATGGCATGGAACATTCCAATTATATAAAATAGGTGAGCTGATAATGATTATACATTAGGTGGACCAAATAGCTCTGGAAATGCATGTTTTATATTTACATGGGTGGCCTAGATAGCATAGGGAAAGCCACTTATATCTTAACATGGGGTGGCATAGAAAATGTTGGGTAATCCCATTATAAAATAACATGGTGTGGACAATATATTGCTTATTAATCCTTTAATATCTTAATCTGACATCGAAAATATTGATGTTCAAATTGAATGGTTTTCGAAATGGTTTTATGTATATGATTTTATATGTAAACTAATGTAGATTGTATTTCTTACTATGGGTTTTAATGATTTTATTTACAAAAATATGTATTTTTTATCACGTTTAAATGTTTTATTTCATATTCTGAATGATCCATGAAGATAAAGGTATGCTTTATATGAGTTTTACTGTTTTTACTAACCTACATGATTTATTTCTCTTAATATGCCTTATAGAGCTTTTTTTAACCCATGTATAATTTTTTTTTCCAATGGTCTTATGACTAGTAATGAAAAGTAAGATGTCATGATGAAATTATAGAATATTTATTGTTAAAAGAAATCATGATTTATTTTCAAAAGGGTTTCATTTTGTGGAAAAAATTAATACTATGTATAAGTGTCCACATCTAAGGTATGGGTATATATTGTAAAAGTTTCATATAATTATCTAAAACTCCAAACCAAAAAGATCCCGGAATGTGAATTCTAGTGGAAAACATTAGAATTAGGTATGTTTATGGTTAGGTTGTTATTATTGGTATAGAATGATGGACTAGACATTTGTGGTGATTAGGATGTATTTTTAAGATTTAAGGATATCATCATGGGTTTATAGGATTAAGTTTGATAATAGGTTCACTATATTAGAAACCACTATTGATGATTTTTGTTATGAAATTTTAAGGTCACTAATTATATTTCGGAAGACAATAATTTTTGTAGTAATTTAGGGATATTATAGTTTGGGATATAAAATTAATGTTTTGAGATAACCACCAATAGAAAAATATTCTTTAACATTGTTTTTTTAAATCATAATGATGGTGTTTAACCAACATTGATGTTGTAGAAAAAAAAATTAGAATTTTGATGTTAGTTTTTTTAAACCGATTTGAAAAATGATTTACATTTTTCATTTGGGTAGGTTATTTTACAAAACCAATGCCAAATATACCCATCAACATCATTGTTGGAATGAGTTTTTAATGAAATTTATGCTAATAATTTAAACAATTTCCTTGGTTTTAAGAAAAACCAACACCAATAATTTAAAAAAAATATTTGGTATATATTTTAATAAACATAATATCAAATACTTTTTTAAAAAATTTATATTTTTTATGTAATTTTCTATTCTTCGATTTGACAAGTCCTTGTGCTAAAAGGGGGTTTTAGATAAGAATTTATGGTCATCATATGTGGCACATCACAATGTTTTGAAACATACAAGTAGTATACAATAAAACAAGATAACCATGAATGTAAATTTCTTAAACCAAATGAATAAAGTAAACATAAATATTTGAACATATTTCAAATATTTCCTGAGTTTTTTTCAGAATGCTATGTTTTTTTAATCATATATCATAGTTTTTTGGTAAAACTTATTAAGAAATGAAAATGGTGATAGATAATGAATATTTTAAATCATTTGTTAAGTATCATATAGATATTTTATATTCATAAAAAAATGATACAAATAAATCATCAATATAAGGAATATTATAATGATTTTTATCAATTAAAGAAAATTATTATAAAAAATTTAAATGATTTGAATAGATATATTGTTCAAATCATTGATTGAGGCTTTTTTGATAATTTGATTGAATCTAAGTGGTCTAAAATGATGAATTAATGAGAAAATGGATTTATGTATTGTAAAAAAAAATATTCAATGGAATTTTATAAAAATTTTGGTATGTTGTAAAAAGTCATATCTTGGTTGTGAAAATTTTGAAATACCAATCAAGTGTATTTTTTGATTATTTTTGGCATGTGTTTTCTTTAAAACTGATGCTAAAAGTATTTAAATTTATTTTTTTGCATTGGTTTTATTTCAAAACCTATTCCAAACATACCCATTAGTATTATTTTTGTCATTTTTAAATGAAACTGGTTCCAAAAATTAGTGGAAAAATTTGCCGTTGGTTTTAAGTAAAATAGTACACCAATTAAAATAATTATTTTTTATATTGGATTTTAAATAAAAAATATATAATAATTAAAAACATTATAATATTATTTAGATTCTTTTCTATGATTACATTTGACTACTTATCGAGCAAAAATAGAAATATTGACAAAATGTTATGTCATCTGAATGTTGGAATTCGTTAATACATCTCTTTGAGAAGAACAAATTTCAACATCCATAACTTTTAATGCATAAGTAATTTTTAGTTCCATAACTAGTCAAATAGAACCATATAAAATAATCCACAACATTGTAAGATTTATTTATTTAATGGAGCTGGGATTTTAAAAAACTGATTCCATGTTTTTTTAACCTTTTCGCATCTGTTTCATTAAAATGAAACACCAAAAATGATATTGATGTGTATATTTGGAATCCATTTTCAAAAAAAAAATTCCCAAAAAAATATTTAAATACAAATATGTATTATTTAAAAAAAATGAAAATGTATCCATAAACTTATTTTGCATTAGTTTATAATAATCTGAAGGCATATTTTCATCCTTCAAAATTATTTTTTCAACTGGGGAACTTCAGAGGAAAAAATATATTATGGTTATTTTTAGAATGTTTCTGATATTTATATATTTATAAAATGGTTGTATATTAATATTTTTAAAAAAAGGAAAAACAATAGGTTGGGTGACAACCCATAGCATATTAAAAGTCCTTAGGAATCGAACCCACAACCAAAGGGCGATATGTGTGAATCACCTAACACTAGCCTATATGAAGTCACTAGTTAGTATTGATTTTTAGTTAAATTATTTTAGTGAATATAAATAATTTTATTTTGGGAAAATATGTTTTATAAAATAGATATATATGATATTCCAAAATGGTTTATTGATAAACTGATTGATGTTATTTCGGAAGATGTTGACTATTTTTTGAACCCTATATGTTCAATGTAACCAAAATACAATGAGATTTTATTTGAGAAGTAATGATTGAATTTTAATTAAAGTGATTATATGATTTTATTGTGTATATATGGTATTTCTAGTTAATAATGAAAATTTTTAACCTATCTTAGGGAATATTTGATTAGGAAAATTATTTTTTGGTATGACACATTAAGAGTGATTGATATTATTTAGTGATGAATGTTGAAATTTATCTTCGAAGACTATGTAATTAAATATTTAGAATTTTTAGGTTTTAATACTAGTTAACTTATTTAGGAATATTATGGATAGTTATTTTTTGGAAATTTTATGTTTAATCTTTGGATATTAATATTGAATATCTAAGATTATAATTTTTTTTTTTCATATAATGGTTTATTTTTTTTGGAGAATTATACTATCCTACCATAACCAATTTTTTTGTAAATTTATAATTATTTGAGAAATATATATTTACTATTTCTTGGATTATGGGACTCTTTAAAAAATGATTCTAGCAATTCAGGTGTGAAAAATTAATCTAGAATACTCATCATTTGGATAAAAGTTGAGTTTTTTTGGAAATTTATTAATGGAAGAAACAATACTTGTCAAGTAATTATATATTCTTTTTCTCCTAGTACTTGTTGTAAATTAATTCTTAAAATATAATAAAATTATATTAAAACAAAAACTTTATCCATTTTATTTTCTCACAAATAAATCAATGAACTTTTAAAAAAGTTATAGATTTATGGTTTTGTGATTTTTATCTTTATCCTGACCATTTTTTCTATATTCCACCATCCAAACTTTGTGGTAATTTTTCTCTTCTATGTCCATGATTTCCTACATAGGACCATATTATTTGATATCTATTTTTACCTTCATATTTCTATTTTGTTCTTTTAATGTGGTAGAGTTTTTAATCTGTTTTTCTGATGTGAGATTTCAAAAAAGGTATTTTGAAAAGAAAAAACATATATTTCCCTATCCCGATTTCGAATTAAGAGGTTAAAATTTATTAAAGGGGGAATCAACATAGCATCCAATGTGTTTAATGAGAAATACTATGTTCGATAGCCTAAATGATAAGCCACATTGAGTTTTCGATTACTACAAAATAATATTTTGTTATTAGTAATAAAATAGATACATTAGAATGAATTTAATGAACATTATTAACTCAATTATGAAAATACGGTTTACACATGTATATATATTATTATTTGGTAAATAAATTATTATAATTAATAGAAAATATTTTTAACAATAAAAAGAAATATTTTTTCTAAAACTATATAATGTTAAAATATGTGTTTAATACTAATAAACAAATCAATATATTATCATAGATTAAATTAATGAAATATATATGAAATATATTCAACATAATATTTAGCATTAATATGATGTGTTTTCAAGTTAATTTTTTCTAATTATGTATTTTTAATATGAAAAAATGGATTCCATATTTGGAATAAGATGTACCAAATTACATAAATATTTCCATTGTATTTATGATAATATGAATAGTAACATTAGTAATTGTTTTTTACCACGGTAAAATTTTAATATGGTAATTAAGGGTATAAAATATAATTATATATATATTATAAAATCAATATAACACATTTCCAAATTTAATTTGACGAGTATTTTATGACCAAAATAATCTTTTGGCAGTGATTATATCCTTTCGAAGCCACATAGGTGTGAGTATGACATTAGTAATATTATAATTAATGAAAAGTTAAATTTTCCACACTTTTTTGTACCAAGTAAAATATATTTAATGTGGGTTATACAAAGGTTATTTTTGACTATAAATAGTATTTTGACACCTAAAACATTTATATACCCCATGAAACTTTACTTTTAATTTTTATGAGAGAAGTAATTAAATTAAATGGTAGCAGAGTGATGATGTGGTAATTGTTTAATAAATGGTGGAGTTAATAAAATAAAATTAATAATATTAATATAAATGAAATATGATAAAATTGTTTTTATATATCCATTTTCTATATTACTTTGACATGTTAGTCATTATATAAATAGTTTATATTGAAGATATCAAGTTGTTATGATATTTTCAAAAAGTCAAATAATGAATAGTGTCAAAAATTGACATAGATGATATTTTAAAATAAATAATATTTTATTAAATGATATAAAATTCATAAATATTTATAATTTTGAAAAATAATATTTATATGTCTATACTTTTTTTTAATGACACTTTTTTTAATGTAATTATAAAAACTAACAATATGTAAATTACATGATATCATTGAAAGAGTTAAAAAGAATTATGATTTTATAACAAGAAATTAAAATAGTCAAAATTGATCTAATTTATATAAGATGAATTGTATTAGACAAAAAATAATCATATTCTTAAATACTGATGTTTTTAGACATTTTGATCGAAAAATTTATTCATATTAATATAATATTTTGAAAAAATCCATGAGTTCCCCTCCTCTCTCCTATATAATGGTACTCATTCTTATCATTTAGTCACACAATGAAAATCATATTTGGATTATCCAATATATACCCAAATCCCTTAATATAGTCCCTCCATACATTCCTGTGTCCTTAGTTTAGGCATAAAACTCTTTTTAGAGGTGTTATGTGTTTAATCAATGGAGATTTCCGGTAGAAGAGGTGTCATTTTTAATTAATTGTTTTAATTTTATTTTTCATCTTACACCTTAAATTATTCTTAAAAAATAATTAAATAATAAATCTAGTATTGAATATATATCGAAATTTTATTATGTTAATATAATCACCTATATCCATCACCTTCTCCATAAAATGGGAAATAAATAGTCATTCATGCGTACATGTGAACTATTAGCTGCAAGAACCAATGTAATTCATTTTTCTTCATTGTATCTCAATAATGGATATAATAATGACTGATATGTCTACATATGATATTCATGAAATATTTAACATTATAATTTAATAAAATATAAATTTAATTCTTAATTTTCATGTACATGAAAATGATAATGTTTCTTGTGCATACGCGCGAACTATCACCTCTGTGAAGCCATGTGAATAATATTTAATCACCACATCACATGGAAAATATATATGTATATTATAAATATTATTATTTTTATACAAATGATATTAAATTATTTCTAGTTATATGAAATAATACTAAACTTTTTCTATAATGATCATTGAAAAATGGAACCCTTAATAGTGTGTTTGTATGCCATACCATCTCGATAAATATAACATTGTTCATTTTTTATAACCATAATAAGTGGTTTTATATTAGAGTACAATTTAAATATAAAAGTTATTATTTTTTCATGAATATTATTTTTCTGATGATGGACTAATGACCACTTTGACTATTGAAATAAAACCAAAATCTTTGTGGACTCAAGTATCCAAAATCATCCAAACATACGACATGAACTCTAATAATTATGTAATTGTTATAACCTGATAATAAGTGATATTAAAAATATTAAACACTAAAAAAGTTTCTATATAAATTTAAATTATATTTTTCCCGATGAAGATTATTTTACGTGATGATTCAAACTGAATTTAATGGAATTTCATCTCACTTTTTATTTTAGTGGGATACATGCCATAGTCACCACAAACTTAATTTTTGTGGTGTATATACCTACATGTGATATTTTATGTCATTAATTTAAATTATTTAATTATATTAAAATAGTAATTGAAGTTAAATTTTATGGGGTTCATGATTCTACCAAAACATAAGTAGTAAAGTATTTTGTCTCAATCTCTATTCATTGAGGGTTTTCGGGATGATATGAACCTATATTTTTTATAAGGTGTATATACAACTACCATGAAACAACATATCTGTATTTTATAAATACTCATGTATTTAATGTTTTTTAAATTAATTATTTAATGATTATTATTATTTAAATGTTCAATTTTGAATTTGACATGTTGAATATTTAAAGATTTAATTATCTATTATATTTCTCTATTTAAAAATTATTTATAATTTTTAACATAGTTATTTATATGGATATAAAATTATTATAAAGTGTTTTTATGTGAATTTTTAATTTCAACTAATTTCTTTCAAAAGGAATCATTCTTAAATGTTTTGTATAAAATAGTTCGATAATGATAGAGTAATTTTTATTCATAAATTACATGTTGAAAATAGCATATCCGTAGCTGTGGATGTTGTTTTTTGGTCAATTTCCTTTGAAACATTTTCAGTATCCTTAAAAGAAAAACCATATTTTTTTGAGTGTATTTTAATTAAAATCGTGTTTTCAATGAAATAGATTTTTTGAAATTAAAAATGGGTCTTGAATGAAAATGGTATTTTCATTCGAAAAAGTTTACATATGGGATTAAATAAATTTTGAAAAGAATTTTATGATGAATGTGTTTTATTAATTATATGGTACTTGAGAATTAAACGAAAATGGTAATCCTAATAGAGAATATTTATGGGGTGGATCATATAAAGCTAGGAATGTCTATTAATGAGTACTATGGGGTTGTCTAGATAGTGTCCAAAAATATCATTAGAACATAACAGGGGTGGCCCAAATAACTCAAGGTAAGCCTGTTATATCATTATACGGGGTTACCCAGATAACACCATGAAATCTCAGAATAGGTTAATTAGTAGTAATCTATATTGTTCATCTAATTTAATTGGGTTCAAAATTGTTTTATTTATATGGTGTTTTAGGTCACCTAAATGTGTTAAAATTTCATTCTATGGGGTTTAATTATTTTATTTGAGAAAATATGACTTCTTTCACCATGTGGAAACATTTTATTTCATATTCTCCATAAAAAAATAAAGATAAAGGTAATCATTATATGAGTTTTCATGTTTTCACTAAACCAAATGGATTATTTATTTCATATACATTAGTATGATTTGTTTACTCATCCCATGTTTGGAAATAATTTTCATTATTCATAACATTGGTAATGTTAATTAAGAGGTCCTATGGAATGTATTGATTATTTGTCATAAAAAATAAATCATGTTTTACTTTTAAAGGGTTTCTGTTGGTGAAATAAATGGATACTTAGTATATGTGTCCAATTGTAATGATTGTGTCTATATTGAAAGATTTTTTCCTAATTCACAAAAACAATAAATTTAAAATATCCTAGAATATTATTTTTATATCAATAACACTATAAGGGGCTATGTTTAAGGCTAGGTACTTATATGTGGCCTAAGAAACACATTTTCTGGGACCACCAATGGGTCCAAGTGTGTTCTCCAAGTAAATTGATCAACTATGTGACTATGGTAACATGGAATTAGGCCTGACTACATCACTATGTGATACATAACATAGCCTTAAAACACAAAAATCAATAATTAATTATCTATTAATTGTATCTTCATCTATAATACAAGATTCCTATTCTAGTATTACATAGAATGTAATATATTCTCTAATAGGAACACAATATCAATCTATTTTCCACTAAACTTTCCATAATCTATTGAAGCCTCTAATAATCCTTCCAGATAAATCTTTATAATAATTTACAACATATAACTCTTAAATATTAGTCAATATCCAAACCTTTCATTTCGAGAATAGGTATTGTTTTCAAAGGATAATACTCATACCTTCCCAAACTAAAATTATAAACAGAATCCCATTCAAAAATCTCATATCTGATTCCATTTTATTCAATTTCTTGAACTATATTCTATATTCTAATATACAACAATAAAAAAAATATTTATTATTGTTCTATAACATCTTTAATATGATTTAAAAAGGTCAAACCAAGAGATACAACATGGTCAGTAGCGATGATAAAAATTAAAGGTTTGATAATTACATTAAAAATTATTATTAATATGATTTTTCACTAATATTGAATTGTCCAATGATAAAAATTGTGAAAACAAAAAAAAATTATCCTAGAATGTATTGTTCAAGAAAAAAATCTAACCATAAAAAAAATTATATATCAAAAATGCTATGATAAATGAGAATGATATTATAGATATTCTAACGGTATTCATATCTATGCTAGAATCAAAAGTCATATGTTTTAAATTCATAATATACCAATACCTTCCTATTTTATGGGTCGATCCTTGATGAAGAATTGTCCTACAAGGATGAAAATGATTATTTATAATGAATTTGATCATCATTCGTAGTTCCTTTAATGTTCATCTATGGAATACTCCACTTCCAATTCCTCTACATCCATGATTGTAAATTCAATCCCACTGTAATGTTTATAAATTTAGGAATTGAACATAACAAGGAATGATTATAATGAAATAGGTTTCAAAAACTATATTAAAAAATTATTTTTTTATATTATTTTATATAATATCTTCATAATACAACACATCGACTAGATGCATGATGCATGTAAAACACAATTAATGTGGAGGGTAGAACTATTATTATAAATCTAATTATTGACCAGTATTACCCAAATGGTACTGCACTCAACAGTAAAAATATAATTTCAATAAATATACACATGCACGGTTTAATACATTTAATATATCATATTCAATATTGTTTGGAACCATTAACACCATGCCAAGTCCGTAGAGAACCCACGATTAACTTACTGAAATATTCAAAGGGTTTAAAAACCCAAACAAATAAAATTAAAAAGTATCTAATCAGTAAAAAACATGTCTTGATACATGTTTTAACTAGTGTGGAGGAATTTAAAATATATATATTTTAATAATAAAAACAACCACATATCAATACACATTTTCTCATGTAATAACTATAGATATATTAAAAAATAATATTATTCAATAACCTATTTCAATGGTTTGGGAACCAAATATAATATTAATCATATAAATAATGTATTTTTATGTCATAAAAACTAATATTAGAACATCCAAATTCCAACATTGAACACATAAGAAAACATAAATATCAAAGAAAAACTATTAGGATTGTAACTATTAAACTATACTTCAAATAATTTAAACAAAAACTATTATAATTAACATGAAATAATGAGGCTAAAAAAAATTTATAATGAAATCTATATCAGTTATAAGACTACTCGGGAAGTCATTATAATAATAAATAAAGGGAAAATGAAATGTCTGGGAAAAAAGTATCACAATGCGATAAAGATTTATTAATTATTCATTTGACTGGTTTTTCTTTTGATTTTGTTTGGTTCAAACAGGTTTTAAATTTTATATTTTGTTTCTCTCCTTTATAGGTGCATGGTTAGAACATTATTTTTTGAAAACGAGCACATACCGTGTTTGGGTGTCTGTAATTTTGACAGAGTCGAATCACATGACTAGAACATTGTTTGGAAACCAATACAGCAACCCATGTGGGTTTCAAAGGAATCATATAGAAGATTACAGATTGGCCAACTATGCATGGGTTTTGAGCATTTGAAAAATTAAATACATTTTAAAATAAAATGATTTAATATTAATAATAATGATATTATTATTATTATTAAAATTATTTTTTTATTATCATTATGTTATTTATTATTATTAATCAGTTTCTATTTATTATTATGAATATTTTTTACTCAAATGGGGTTCCCCTTTCTGCCCCATGAAATGTTCACCATCCTTCCCTCTCCCTGACCGCGCGACACTGCTTGGACAGATCTCACTTGTGCACTCAACCTCCTCTACCACCCTCCTTTTGGTGACCCTTCCCCTCAAATTTTTATGTGAGATCATTATTAGAGTAAGATTCTCCACCTCTCCTCTATGTTATATTTCTTTTTTACTCCATTGTGGGTCACACATGCATTGGATAAACCCTAGGCTTTCTAGTGAAATGATTTTTGATGATCCTCTTGATTTTAGGGTATTTGATGGGACTCCCTGGTCAACTTCAAGTGTGTCTCAGCATACACTACCAAAGCTGAGGAGTTTCAGACCATTTAATCCTACCTAAAATTAATTTTAGTACAGGGTTTCAATTATTTCTCATTGTATCAATTTAATATTGTTTATTGTGTTTTTTGAGTTTCTAGTAATTTTTAATGAGTGATTTGGGTCCCATCGAAGTGGTTTCCAACAGCGAGAATCAAGAAAACATAAATGTGCATGCATTAGTAATGCATATATATACAGATTCTGACATTGTATATATTCCTTCATGGTGAGGGGAATATGTGGAATTTAATAGGGGGTGTATATATATATGTATATGTATAAATGCATTTTTATGTGTCTCAAGGGTGGGTTCGAGTGGGTGTCATTAAAAAAACATGTCTGAGGTATGTTCCATATTCACATGCCATTATTTTGAATTACTTAATTTCTTGATATTTATAAAGTGTGATTTTAATATTTAATTATATACATATGCTATGAAAATTAATAGTGATTTTTGGGGAAGAATGTTCATTTATTTGAATCACCATTATGTTTTGAAATTTTTATTTTTTATTTAAATATTCTTCTAATATTGATTCAAAATGATCGACACATTAAATTGTTAATGGTTGTTTCTTTTTGTATTGGGAATTTCTCAAGATGTTTGGTGTTTGTACATTAGTTGTGATTATTGATTTTAATGAATATGGGTTCTTGTATGATTTAAAAAAAATTCATTATTTTCATTAGTTTTGAAAAGTGCATGTGTTTTGTTTGAATTAGGTTTTAAACTATGATTTTACCTTTTTAAATGGATTGGTTCGATATGACAATTTTTTTTCAAGCATGATTTTAAATTTTTGAGGCCTGGATTTTTCAATTGACCTATTTAAAAATTGTTGGAATTTTAAATAGTAGAAAAATACTGTTTTCTAAATTAGAATTGGATCCTTAAAATAATAAGACTCATATGGATCTTAGAGAATGTTTTATGGGTTGGAAAACCCCTCTTAAGGAATTCCCCCATGTTTTAGAAATATGATCTGTACATGAAATGTGTGATTTTTGATATGATTCTAGGGAAGAGGCAAGAAAATTGTTAAGTGATGTAAAAGGTGGTTGCGGTCATGGGGGAGATCAGCGGTGAGAGGGTGGATGTTTTTTTTGAGAAAATAATATTTTCATGTGTGTTATGTTGTTAAAATGTCACAACCCCTTGAAATAGAGCACATGGGAAACCTGAGTATCTGGGTGGGAGGACTAGGACAAGTATTCTAGTTGACTTGGAAGTGGATTTTCCCAGATTTATCTAGCTTGATTAATGATTAAATTTTATCTAAATAATGATTTTGATCGGTGACTACTAAAATTTAGGATGTTTATCATCTCTAGTGGCACATGCATGAGAATGATGTTGGTTATGGTTATTATACAACATTTCATCAAGTTATATAGTTTATAGGGTCTCATAAGTGCTAGATAACTATAGGTATTTCCCATGGTGCTCTCCTATGAAATGATTCTAGTGATGAAATTTTATTAAAATTATTTTCATACATTTCTTATCTATTTTATAGAAACCATGTTTTAATCTAAATAGGATGGATTTCTTTTTAATATTTCTACTCATGCTTGGAAATTAATTTGGAGATGTGATAGAAAGAAAATTATTTTTTTCTAAAAAAATTGAAGCATGTTCCTAAATTTTAAACTAATGTAAAATATTTATTTAATATGGTTTTTTCCCAAAATAATTAATTGGTTTTATGATTTAATGAAAGGCATAGGGAATAATTTATTCCATCATGCTTCTGAGGTTTTAATACTCCAACATTTAGTTTGATTTTTCTTTTTAGCTACTCGTTGTGCTTCTGACATTGGTTCACTCCAAAAGTGATTGTGATATTATGGTTGGAGATTACCAATGATTTCAAAGTAAGGTACATATGCGGGTTTATTTTATTTTCACTACTAGAGTTTAGTTTTGGTTTTTGTTTATAGTCTCCAAGTTATTTGTCATTTATATTTGAAAAATCATTCCAATTTTATTATATTTTCACCAGACACTTATTTCTAGCCTATGGGGATCAGGAATGACCTTCGGGCCTTATAAAAAATCAGCTCGTTTGATTTTTTCAATGTTGAATTTGGCAGTATCGTGACAAAATGATATCTGAGAGAGGCCTTTTTATTTGGGTCGTCATGTAGCTTAATGATTGGAACTGTCACGAGTCGAGAGGTAGGTGTTTGGAGGTTTTCATAAACCCCTACCTATCCTGAGCCTCGAGTTACCAGGGGTAGTCCAAGATCATTGTTTTTTTTCCTGTATGTGTGGATAAGGGATGAAAGTGGGAGTGAGATTGTGTTATTTGATGAGATTTCATGGTTTAGAGACCCATGGGTTGTCTGAGTGCACAGTTCTAGATACTTATTATTGTTTATGCTCACCTAGAGCATGGTCTAAATATCCATGTTTCTAGGTTAGGCATATCTAATGATTCATTATTCTTGAATTTTCGGTGTAAGTTATGTTTTTCATTAGTTTTAGTTGGAATTAGTAGATTTCAGAAAAGATTTTTTTTAGAAAGGTGTTTTCAAAAATGAAAATGGATTTTAGAGTATAAAAAAGTTTTTGAAATGAAAAATAATTATGGAAGTGTTTTTATTTTGATATATTTAGTGGTTTTAAGGGAAAAATAAATGGTGTTTTGGATTTTTTTTCATGAATTTGGAAAATGGTTACTTTAATAATAAATGGAGATGTCAAATTAAATAACAATTTAGTGGTCAATTTTAATGTTTTGTTCTCTAAAAGAAATATTCTTTTAATTATCCCTTCCCATTACTATGAATGAGAAATTATATTGATGTATGAATATAGAAAGTGGTTAATTAGTGGTATCTTTGGATGTGTTCATTATTAGGGAAAAGGATATGTTTTTTAGAATTCATGAAATACAAATGGTAGGTATTTAAGTGGTCTTTCTATCTAAATTTTTTTTTCAAAAAGGGAGATTTAAACAATTTAAACTGTTATTTAGTAGTTATTTAGTGTTATTATTTTGTTCTTGGAGTGATCATTCATGGGATCATAGTTTTGACATGCTAAAAATGTGGTTGTAATGATAATTTTAGTTTGGGGGTTTTAGTTTGTTATTTATGTGTGTAATTTTGGTTTGTGATGAATTTTAATTCGACTTCATGCTTTTTTTTTAGTATGCCACCGAAAAAATTATCATACATTTTTAGTGAGTCTTTTCTAGTTTTTGGTTCAACCTGGACTTCTAATGTAGTGGTATAATTGAGTTCATCTTGGTTGTTTCCCACATTCCTTAGTTATCATGGTTTATTGGATTCAACAGACTGGATTGATGAATTCATTTGTTTTTAGGATGTTGAGAACTCCGAAAGATGCAAGTGTCCGTGTTTTTTTGGGTTTTTTATAACATTCAACCTTGGAATTGTGGTAGGTGACCATCACTGCATCATTGCAGTATGGGATGACATGGTATGTTTTTAAGACTAGTTTTATCTAGTGGTTTATTCCTGAGGATGTGAATACAAGGAAAATGATGAAAGCATTAGGGTTTAGTAAGGCCAATAGATAGTAAAGAACTATGTTTCTTATTTAATGTTTCTAGTTCATTTTTGTCCTAAGGTAGCATAATAAAATCAAAAAAAAATCTCATCCTGTGTGGGGTCTCTATCTAGGTTTCCAAGACTAGTTCGTTTTTGTGTTTGGGAAGGTCCCCATTCGGTGAGGAGAGTGAACAAGAGTATCATATTTCGGAAAATTCGTCTTTTAAGTTCACTCTGTTCATTATTCGATCCCATCTCTAATTTAATCAAGTGTTCAGTTTTGGAACATTAATATGCCTTTATGTCACCCACCAAAATCATTCCAAAAGTTTGGCCATTTGTGTCCTTGGATATGTTTTACAAGAGATATTGTCTGAAAAATTCTCAACTAGGGGATGTTATCTCCTAACTATGGGGAAATAGATTCTTCAATACATTTGGGATCTAACCACATGTCATGTAGTGAATCTTTTCATGTATTCACCAATATTTTTGTGTGGGGGACATTTGTATAGCCTTTGCCTTCAGTGTTGGAATGGGTATAGTTTAAATTTTTCAATTGTAGCTTCTCCATCATTGAATGTTCCTCTATTTTATTTTTACCGATTCATTAAAATTCCCATTTATAATGAATTTCTCATTGGCCTTGTATGGGATAAAAACATTAAGGTTTCCTCTATGTGGATGTGAGTCTCAATATGATTTCCTATCTTGTTTGGAAATCCCTTTTTGTTAGTTATTTGTCCTTTTGGTCGTGCTTGTTTTAAAGATTCTCAATATTTTCGGAGGTTAAGAATCATGATCATTTTTATATTTTGTTTTATCTGTTTTTGTGTCCATCCCTATATGTCGGTAATTCCTAGATGGGGTTGGGAGTTCTCGATGATCTTATTGGTTGGTCTATGTGAAGAGTATCCATGTGAATTTATGTGGGATTTTCTATTGGGGTGTTGGGGTTCTAGTCAGGTCTTGTAGTGTGTAAAAAAATCATCTTTTCATCATAAATCGTCTCATTATAGTTTTTATAAGAGCTAGTTTAGATTGACTGGTATAGTGAATGGCCACACTATGTTTGTGGATTCATTTTTTTATATTAGTTTCGAGATCGAGTTTGATTCCTCTCATGGATATGTGAATTTATGGGGGAAGAAAGTGTTTGTGGTGGGGAGAATTTTAACACCTCGACCATGATTTCTTTATTAATCATTCAAGAATAATGTTTCATTTGAATTTTTAGGTTCAACCAGTATGAATATTTAATATTTGGGGGTCTCCGTCAATGGAAAAAAATACTTGAAATTGTGTGATGATTCGGAGAAGGTTTTTTTAATTCTGATAGAGTTGAATTTCATGACCATTTATGCGTTTGGAAAACCATGAAGCTGCCCGTATGGGTTGTCCAGGGCCTCCAATAGAGTCTCTTTACTAGCGTTCCATTTTTCCATTTGTGCTTACAAATAGTACATAGTTTAATGGGTTCAGAAAAATAAAATAATATATAGTATTAAAAATGAAATAATGATAACTTTATTATTATTAATATTCTGATTATTATTATAATTCTAGGGTTTCTGACAATCTGATTTTCCTTGTTCATCATTTTTCTAGGGTGTGGGATGGGTCTCCCTCATCAGCTTCAGGTGTTTCTCGGCACCCACAACTAAAGGGATCTATTTCAGACCAATTTGGTATTCCCTTAATTAATTATGTTAACAAGATTTGATTCTATCACATCAATTCAATTTTAATTTACGTGGTGTGTGGTTTTTATGTATTTTTATTTTTCATTGAGTACTTTGCGTCTTTTTGAACTGGATTGGAGCTACTAGAATCCTTATCACCTACATGTTCATGCATAGGTAAGGAATAGGTATACATATTTCATTTTTCTACATATTACCTCATGAAGAGTGTAATATGAGAAATGTATCAAGGGGTATATATCTATATATATATATATAAATGAATGTGTGTGTAACTGAAAAGGGTCAGTTCGATTGGCCGTCATTCAACACATCATGTTTGAGGTATGTTGCCAATTCAAAGGATATTATTTAGAATTCTACAATTTCATAAGTGGTTTAAAAAGTGATAATAATAATAATAATATATATATATATATAATTTGAAAAGTGATATTGATTCTTGGTGCTGGATTTTATATTATTTTTTATTATTCACCTTTATGTTTTGAAATGTGTAATATTTATTGAAATATAAATTCAATATTGATTTAGAATTATAAACATAATAAATTGATAATGCCGGTTTCTAAAATGGATTTTTTGTGCGGTGGGTACTTCCCAAGAAGTTTGGTATGTGTATATTTGTTTTGATAGTTTATTTGAATTAATATGTGTTCTTATGTAATTATAAAAAAGGTTGATTCATTATTTTTGAATCTTTGGAAAAGTGGATGGGTTTTTGTGTGAAATTGAGTTAAATTAGTGATTTTCTTTTTTTAAAAGGAATTCATTTATTTGATCATTTTTTCTGGCTCACATTTAAAAATTTGGTTCTTTTTTATATAAATTTGATTATTCAAATGGTTTTTGAATTTAAATGTTTTGTGATATAGTGTTTTCTAATGTGAAATTAGCACTTTTAAAATATTGAGGCACATTTGGAAATGTGAGAATGTTTTACAAGAGTGGAAAACCTATATATAGTCATGCCCACTTATTTTTGAAATTTTATGTTTATGATATAAGTGTGATTAGTTATGTGTGCCTAATGAAGTAGTTTGTCCACTGTTTTGGGATGTAAAATACAGGATTCAGTCATAGAGGGAGATTACTAGAGGGAGGTTGGATGTTTTTTTACGGAATAAAACAACAAGATCGCGTGTGTTACTTTGATAAAAACTCCCCACCACTTGATACAAATCACATTAGAAATGTGGGTATCTAGGTGGGAAGACTTGGACTAGTATACTTTTTGACTCAGAATTGGATTTTCCTGGATCCATCTAGTATGATTGAAAATTACAACAATAACAAAAAATTGATAATGATTGGAGACCACTATAATTTTGGATGCTTCTCATTTATAGTGGCTTATGCATGAGAAATCTATTGGTCATGGATTCTATACAAGTTTCACTGAGTATGAGTCTTCTAGGGTCCCGCTTGTGCTATTTACCTTTAGGTATTTCCCATGGTTCTCACTTATGACATGATTCTTGGGATGTGATTTTTATTTCGTTTGATTTCATAATTCAATTTTCATTTAGTAAAACCGTTTTTAATCTAAAAAGTATTACTTGATTTAAAAATGTCAATGAATTCATGAAATTTATTTTTGGAGATGTGATTGAAAGAAAATCATTTTTCTATAAAAATGGATACATGTTACGAAAATTTTAAAAGAATGGGAAAACTGTATTTTATATGGTTTTATTTTCAAACATTAATGAAATGGTTTTATTTTTCAAGGTTATTCATATAAAATAGTTTATATTGGAACACCTATTGAGTTTCAATACCCACTACTATAGTCTAATTGTTATAGCTTTTGGTGTTGCTTGTTGCTTAGGTTCGCTCATGGAGTTTGTGTGATCTTACAGTTGGAGGTGACCCATGAGGTAATTGGGAGGTATGTGTGCAGTTTTATTTTTCATTTCACTAAAAAATATTAGTTTTATTATCCTTCTAATATTTTTTTAATTTTTATTTTTTAAGACAAATATTTCCGAATTAAATTATTTTTATATACGACACTAGTCGCTTTACCGTGGGGATCAGGAACGCACTTCAAATCTTATCATGGTTTAGATTAGGTGACTGGTTCAGTGTTGAACATGGTTGGTAATTTAAAAAATTTACTTCATTTTTAAATAAATATCAATAATTAATTACTAAAAATATAAATAAACAAGATGAAGAATACAAATAAAAGTATGAGTAGTTCGACCATCACAAAATCAAAACATAAATCATTACATTATCATACATTTCCCATTCATATAACATATCCATATCCCTAACCTTAACATTTAGGTTATTATAATTGTTTATAATATTAGAAAAAATAAATCCAAATAAAAAATAATATGTTCCATAAAATATTATGATGAAATAAATTTATATTTTAACATTTAAATATCCTACATGATAGATAAAAAATATGAAATTACAATTAACAGAAAAATGTAATTGTAATGTTTCATTTCCAAATTTATAGTAGATGTCTGTAATTAATTCTAATATATTTTGGTAAATTTATATTTACATTAAATTAATTTTAAATAATCAAAAAAATCAAATATAGATTCCAAAAGAATAAAAAATTTTGAAACCCATACACTACAGTATGATATTATACACATTTGGTTTCCATAACAAAGATTCTATGATTTTAAATGTGTCACAAAAATAACATGCCTTAATGTTGGAAGACACCCCATCTTCATATCCAAGAATCCATAAAATTTTTATTAAGACCAATACCAAACCAGAATCCAAATATCATAGAATTCATTGAAATTACTTTAATTAAGATGATTTAAATCCAAAAAAATAACCATTCAATCCAAATGAAAAATAAACATGATTCATATACCATTCATAATTTACATCCTTGAAATATTTTAAAAATATAATGGGTTTTCTATTGGCTTAGATTCATTACATTAAATCACTCGTGGCCCTAAAATCACTTGTCCATGCCAGTCTATATGAATATGTCACATTCCGTACTCAACATATACAATTTATCTACCTCCCATGTCATCATAGGAGCCTCTAAATTAAATATCCATCATATCTCTCAACCAATATATTTGATACCTCATTTTCCTTACCCCCCCCCCGCCAGTAGTACCCCTCTTAAACCAATATTGAAGAGATTAATTTCCACTCAAATTTCACTACTAATTCTCCCAGAGTAAGATAGTATTTCCTATGGTATAAAACATACATTGTGATGAATTTTCATTAAAATATAAGTTAATGACAATATATAATATTTAACAATTGATTAAAAAATCAAAAAAAAATTAATCCTGCATGTTATAAAATCAAATCCCACAATAGATGATGAGAAATACAGTGCAGTCTCAAAGATAAATGAACCTGAATACTCAGGGAATGAAATACATACATAAACTCCAAAATATAATATAGTATTGTCTTTATAGTTCAAAAAACCCTCATTATTATCTAACATATGATTATATATATGTATTGAGAGAAAAAAAATACTCAGTTGGATCCACCTCATGAACACTAAAAAAGATGTAGGAAAATCTTATAAATACTCCACTGAGTAAACTATAGAACACAAAAGAACATATTTCTATAACTATCTATACATATCCTCACCTTGGAACTCTGATAAACTATAAAATGATAAAATAGTATCATATTATAAAAATGTTCATAAGCACCCCCACAATAACAGCTCCACTATTTTTCTTCTCTCATGCCCCATCATCTGACATCATAAACATTATTATCGTCAATGTTTGTGTATTAATTCAAGATGATCCCAGAAATTTTTAGGTCACAACCCTTCCTAACAAATCATATGATCATGTACAACATATCATGTGGTAATCAGTCAAGGTTTGTAATGAAAACATTTAATCCAACACCATCATAGTATGGTACCATGAAATGTTCTACATCATACATGTTCACACATCTAACCATCTATGAATCCCACCATATACTCTAAAATTTATCTACATAATTTTATGGGGGAGTGGAGATGATGGGTTCACCAACCATCCAGCCTCACCAACCAAGATATTGTTGAAATGAACTGGAACCCAATTCATTTGGCCATTAATAATGTTATGCAAATCAGGTTGGGATCATAATGGAAAAATATTGAGATAAAATTATTAATATATTGACACAAAAATCCTAAGATAGTTCTTAAAAAATACTATAATAACTCATATATTCAATTTTTTCCTCAGCACTACCCTTCATGAACCATAGTTTAATTTATAATAGATTCCACAATGTACTACTGGATAAGAACAAAAAAATCCACATTTAGTTCTACTTTTATTCATTATATTAGAAAAGTTTTTATTTCTATTCAACAACCAATATTATAGTCACTATGAAATTTACTTACCATATTTTATGGAAACCAAATATACCATATCCTCAATATTTATTCATATTTTTTACCCATTATTTTTATGTATTTATTTAAATGTTATAGTTAACATATATTTAATTAATATATATTCCACATTACTAGATTTTATTAATATCCCACCATTAAATTATTCTATCATAATTTAAATTTCTGATTTATTAATTGTATCCCCACCATTGTAATACTTGTATCACTAATAAAATATCCCAAAAGTACACTCATCACCTTGAATTCATCAAACAACTTCTACTTTTCATCATACATTTCATTCCAATGAATTCTTCTCACAACTACACCACAACCAGCCCTTCCTCAAAAAACATTACCACATCACTACATTATAATACCCATATAGAATTTTATCACATGTCACCACCATTTCAACAGGACAATCATATTTTACGGAAGAATTACTAATTTCTAGGGTCAAAAATCATTAATACCCTAATATATTTAAATATACTATTTAATTAAAGTTTTAAATTATTTTTTTATTCTTTGAAGTTAATAAAAATATAGAACACATATATCAACATTTTTTCATGAATCCAAGTGAAACACATACATAGAATTTATGGGATCACTATACAAAGTGAAATGCATAAATAAAAATCAATAAAAAATTAAATAACTCTAGGAAGCAAAGATAATTTAATGTTTCAAAGCTTCGTTATTCCCCTATTTATATCATCTATTTTGGTAGTTCTATTTTTATTTGGTTATTAATGATAATTTAATATTTTTATAAAATTATTAGTATCATAAAATAATTAATACATTTCTAACATTAACGGTTCTCATAAATTTAACATATACCCTACTTTTATATTTTCAAATTATTAATATTATCAATTTAATTATTGAAAAATTTACAGTAGCAAGAACACATAAATATCACATGAATATTAAAATAATTGAAATCAAAATATATCCCCTATTATTATCCTTCTTTTTTATTATTTTACCATATTTAAGTAGATTTATCCAAATTACTATGAGAAATAAAAAATAATTATAACCATCCAATTTTTAAAATTTAACAGTTCTAAATCATGATTCTTATACCTCCCAAGTATATTTACACTATGTTTTGAAAAATATTTGGATTGAGTGAATTAAACCTGCCAATGGAAAATGATAATAGTAGAGTCTATATAATTTTGATTATCATCTATACTCGATAGGATTGGTCAGGGTTTCCAATGATTTTGATAAACAACAAGAAATAGAGGTAAGGGAAATCTTTCTAGTCATGGAATTTAATATCATTCATTTTAATTAAATTTACCTAAAACAGTGTCGTCAACCATTTTTTGTTAATATTTTAATTTAGTCATGATAAAATTCACCTCTCATTAATTTTTTGGATAAATTTCATGCATGTTATTATTTTATTAAACATCATTGTTAGAAGATAGATATAATTGATTATAAATAGATTTTTCTTTATTTTTCATAATACCATACTATAGAATGATTTTGGATGAAAACTAAAATTACCAGTGACTAATTTTATCCTCTTATAAAAAACAAATTATAACCATAAATTAGATCAAATGTATCTTTTCCATATTCAGTTACCCATATGGGAGACAAACTACATCATGAGATAGAGATACCCTAATATAGGTAATAACCTACCCTCACATGAGAATTCTGATGTGGTTATCTATACATAAATTATATTTGAGATCCTATGGTTTTTACCTTTATAAGAGATGATAAATTCAATAGGTACCGTTACACAATATCAAAATCTGAACTTATTGACCCGCAATACCAAATCCACTAAGACATGACCTAAACTACCATAAGGAATGATAGGAGAAATTTTCATGCAGTACTATAAAACATAGTCTTACCATCCCAAATATAAGATATTACATTTAAAAAAAATCAAAATAAAGTTATCCATAATATTAAACATGGGATTTCTGTAATGTAGAGAAATAAAATCTAGCTTATCTTTACATACCCTAGTTTTATATTCATTACTGGAGGGGCATACAAACAAAATTGGGTTTTATCAGGGTAAGAAATATATTATAAGTGCTAAAAAACAACTCAAAATCATGGTGATATTAAAATAGTGGTCCCTTTAATCTGTACTAAAAAATGCAGTGATAAGGACCGCCTTTTTTAGTGCTAAGAATGTGATGATAAAATGTGTTTTTAATCAGTTTTTTAAAAAGCATTGATATAAGGTTACTTTGTCATCACTTTTTTCACTATTAAAATATACTTTTATCACCATAAAAAGTATTTATAATGTTCAAAAAAGTTATTTATAATATATAATTCATATTTGGGAGGACGGGGTGGAAAACCCCCTTTTAACTACACTAACCTCCCCCACCAACTTGATCATCACTAAGAACATACTCACCACCAATAGCGTGCCATTGTCTTCACTGGGGTTTGAACCTAAGACCTCCTCCTATTGAACTCACGACTCTTCCACTCACTTATATTGTATTCCCATGAATTTTATGATATATCTAAATATTTATTTATATATTTCATTACATTTTTTATCCATATAATTATATATTAAATACACATAAAAAATTTTGTGGTGGTGTGTTAGTGTATAAATATAAATATAAATATATTTATTTATTTATGAGAACATCTATAAATATAATTATACATATTTATATATATTTAAACATATTATATATTAATATTTATATATATATTCCATTTTTTAGATAGTAATATATGTGCTTTTCAACGCACCCATAAATATTTGTATTTATATAAATATTATATATACATTAATTGTATAAATATATGTATATAAATATTTAGACATTTGTATTTTAAATAAAATGTGAATTTTTTTTAATATATATATGCTTTATATATTGGGAAATATTTTTTATATGTAAATATAATTAATTATTTAGTTTTTGAAATAAATTTATATGTGTCAGTATTTAATAAAAATGTATACATAGTTATATATTCCAGTAAAGATAATAGTACATTTTCAAAAATGATAAAATTTAAATAACCAAATATCAAATTGAATGCCATACCTCGAAACAAATTGAATCCCCGCCAACAAAGGGAAATAAGACCTCCATTAAATAGGGAAAAAAATAAATCAAAAGTTCAAAAATTAGGGCACCCTGAAAAAAACTCAGATTGAAATACTTATAGGACTTTTGTCTTCTAAAAATGTGATCTAGGATTATATATGTCCTTAAGGGTATTGATCTCATCGCATGCTTCGATCTGATATATGGTAGAGCTTAAACAGACACCTGAATCAATAGTTATGCCCATTTGATGTTCGAGTGATGTTTTCGACTAATTTTTGATGTTTTATTATTTTTTAATTTTTTTATATTATTTATTTTAATTAAATTAATATTACATGATAATCATTAGAATATTAGTAATTAGAAAAAATATTATCAAATATTTTATATTCCATTTTCACTATATATCTTATATATTATATTTCAATGCATATTTATCGTTATCTAAAACATATTCAAATATATATATATAAATATTTATATGAATATAAATATATAAATATAATAATATAATAATTTAAATGAAATATAATTTTTTGAAGTATTCATTTATTATCTGTTGTAAAAATTTAGTTATAATGGGGATACCTTTATCGGTACTAAAGAAGCGCTGAGAATGGGATACTATTATAAGTACTTTTTTGGAAATTATAATGGTACGCCCATTATCAGTTATTTTTTAGCATTGTTAAAGGGTGTCACTTCGAAAACCCAATTTTATGGTAGTTGGGGCATCTGTATGATTCATAATATTTGAAAAAAAAATTCAATTACATTTAAATATACTTATAAATAATAATTGAAATGGTTTTGTGCAACCAATTGTCACCTCCATGCCTTGGGAAGATTAAAATTGATGATTTTTAATATCTAATTCCACAGAGATTCTATTTTCATTGTTGATATAAATTCCAAAATACATCTCTCCATGGTATATATTAACGTTTTTAATTAAACATAATCATCAAATACTACTAGTTATATTTTAGTCAGAAAATAAAATTTCTCTATTTATCCTATGGTAATATTAAAAACTAATAGTTTTAAAATTTCATGTACTATGTGTCATCCTAACGTTGTGGAATTATGAAACATTAATATATGGCCATTTTTTTGATACAAATTGATATTTATAATTTTTTGATGCATCCATCATAAATTGAATGTATTAACAATGTTATATTGAAGTTAGTGATTACCTATTATTATTTTCAACAATAACTATCCATGTTAAAACTGAAAAAATGATATCCCTTTATAATATCATTTAATCTCATGTATTATTAATTTTTAATTTTAGTCTAAAATCTATATATTCTATAAAAATTCACACGATTTTTCCAGGATTTTAGTAATTTCTTTTTATGACTTTTATAAATTACATATTTTGTAGAAAATATAGAAATAAAAAGTTAATATCAATATCACATAGTTTTATAAGTTATATAAACATTTAAAAAAACCAATTTGTTGACCCATTCATATTTAATGTATTTGATGTTAATTTCTAGGCAAGAACCTAATGATCATTTCACCACAATTGATTTTCCAAATATATGAATCACGTATCATATTAATTAATTTATCCATATCTAGGACATAAAATCATATAGATAGGTAAAGAGAATGATTAAAGTGTAGATTTTTTAATATTGGAATTTGTAGGATTGAACCCATACACGATGTTTGAAGTAATTAATGTAATTTAAATTATTCCATTATTTTAAAAAGGAGTATTTGAGAGAAAAAATGTTTCTCGGATATCTTTCTGTTGAACATAATAGGTTTAATCAATATAGATCATATAAATTAAAAAAATAGTCCTCATTATTCTATTTTATGAATAAAAAATTAATATTTTAATATAGTACTACAACATAAAAAGATATTTCTTTATTTGTTTTTCAAAAATAGTTATAAAATATTTCAAGGAACAATATATAAAAATAAAATGGTATGGGTATTATATATAAAAAATATCACTCTAACATATCTCATAAATAAGTATTTACCATATAATTGTCAACGATAAAGGGTTTAGTGAATAAAAGTACATTTAATGGGACAAAATAGGTAGATTAATAAAAAAAATTGGAACACTACTAAATGTATCAACTTTAATTAATCCAATAGATTGTTGTTTCAATTTAAATTCATTTTATAATAAGTCTCTATTATATGGAATATAAGTATTTTCTCTACTCAAAATATTTGATTATAGTGAAATTAAATTTTATTGAATGTAATTTTTAGTATACCAAACAATATAATAAAATATAAAGGAAAATGTTTTAATATTAAATCACAATGTTCAAATAAAATTTTATCAATTGATTATATGAATTTATTGTAAAATAGTATGGGTAGAGAATAATATTGTACATTAATTCCTATTTAAAAGTTCAATATGATTTTATGTAGTAAATTTTATTTCATTCATTTGATGTCATTCAATTTAGTATCATCATGTTGTAAAAGTGATACAATTGTGGATGTTAATTTAAAATCCAGTCAAGAAAATCTCTGAATCCTAATTATAGGAGACCAAATGGAATCAAAGAAAGTTGATTTTAATGTCCTATAATGATACATAGGTTGAAATAGAACTAAATATCAGCTTATTATGACACCATTAGATTTTTTAAATTATATTTTTTAAAATTAATTTAATTATTATGATTTTTTTCATTTCAAGAAACACTAAATATAGATAATTTTATATTAAAATATTATGTTCGGATTTCATTATACACAATACAATGTTAATATTTCATTAAAGACTACATAAAATTTATCTTTCTATACATGGAACATTGATTTTATCTTGAGTAACACACAATAACGAATTTACTCGATGGCTAGTGTAACACGCATGTCCGATTCTTACCGAACAATAGTATATCATTACATTGTTAATAATAAAAATAATAAGATAAAAAACTATCATAAAATTAAATATTATTAAAATTATTTACTAATTTATAAATCTCTAGGGTTCATTCAAATATATGATGATTTTATATGTTACCAATTTATTAGAAATTAATATGAAAACCGATTAAATATAAAGGATGATTTTATTTTTTTATAGCCACAATACTATTTTAACATAGAAAATGAAATTAATTACAATTAATTAGTGATATTAATTTATTATATATTTTATATATAATATAATATAATTTTATATTCATCTAACAGACAGAATAGTCAAAATATATGAATAAATCCAATTTTATTGATAATAACGTATATATTTTACAAATATATTTTTAATGCCATTAAATTGTGAATCCAATTTAAAATTAAATTTTGGATCTCTTATCAATTTAAAATGTCAAAATATACTTCATCTTTTGATGAGAAACAAAAAAAATAGGTTAGCAGTTTGTTTTGGTATTTTTTGTAAGGTTTTATTTTTAATGAATAACAAAAAAATAATGGATTTTAATTCAAATTTTTTTATCATATAATATATTTATGAGGTTAAATTATATTACAATGTGTTTTAATAGTTTAGTTGGATAATATTTTTATTAATTAATCCAATTTAATTCTTTAGTAGAAATTTGTCATTTTAAATTAGATATGAAAACGTAAGAAACATTTGATCATTTTAACCTTAAAAACCCAAAGTGTCGTCCCTTCAACGGGATTAATTTTAAATTAATTTATGCAACACCAGTGATTGGAATTTTTAAAAAATTGATTAAAAATTTTTATTTTTAAAAATTTATAATTTTTTGTAGGGTAAAATTATTTTCTAACAATATTTATTAATAATAGTAATTAAAATTAATTACTTAAATTAAGGTAAAATTTAGATTAATTATGGACTAAACCATAAATTTAAGACACAATAAGACCTAGAAACTTGTCTAAAATCCCTTGTTTGTCCATTATACATCCTTTTAACTTCCATTATTGAGTTTTTTTGTTTGGTATGAGTTTGTTTAGGTGTAAATGTTGGTGCACATAACTTGTTTTCAAAAAATGCATAGTGTGTCCTTTGCCATCCATATAAAAAACCACCAGATCTCCATATTCATAAATCCTATAAAACCAGAGAGTATTGGCCATTATTTTCCCTATAAACATCCCAAAATAGCTCCCTTACAAATAGTATCATCTAATTTGGTAGAAATCTATCCACGAAATCCTTTTTCCACAATCTAAAAGGAGTCACCCGATTAATATGTAACATCTTCTCTCAAACTCTTTTTTTTTGTTCTCCATCCCATATACTATCATTATTAAATTAATGAATAAAAAACTCTATCCTAAATATAATAGGACATTTTATGATCTGAGTTTTACCTACACTAATGCACACATCAATTTAATGGGTAAAAAACAGAATGCTAATGTCTGTGTTGAACTATCACCTCACTAAACGGTGATTATTCGTTATTTATTTTACCACGTCCAATGTTCGAAATTATAATTGTCACTCAATTTATATATGTCATATATTATAATTACTATATATTTTAGCTTCTGTTATCATATTTAAATATCATATTTTTTTACATTCCATTTTTTGTTAATACGATTATTTCATTTGAACAAGTGTGGACTACCGCCCCCTCAACTCGAAATGATACATTAATTCAATACATGGAATGTATTAACGATGGATTTAGTTAAAATATAACATATATATATAATATCTTAAAAATATGTTCATAACAATTTATATCAAGATGTATATATATGTATTTTAAATTATTTTTTAATACGACAATTAAATGGATATAGCATTCACAATTTCAAAATTATTACTATCTCCTTGAAGGGTGTATTCTTCTATATTCTTATTTATTTAATGGATTATGATAATAAAAATATAATGAATATAGATTATTTTTAAAAAAAAATTTTACATTGTTGAAATGATGATATAAGTATAAGGACCAATAATATAACTAATTAATACATATATGAAAAACAAAGTGGATATTACCCGAAGTGAAACCTTAACATATAATTGACAACAAGTGGATAATATAAAGCCATATTAAAACCCTATATGGTATTATAAGTAATAATATTGTTCTATAATAGATGTAAAATAAATTTATTTTTATTATAAAAATGTTTTCAATGAGTATGAGAGAGTTTGGATAGAAGGTAAGGGGATTTTATCTCACTTTTTGTATACATGAGATACATGATTTATTCCATACCCATTCCATTTATCTAGTCTATATACAGCCCATGGATTTTTTCAATTAGTTTAATAATTAAATTTATGTGTATTTACATATAAATTATATGATAATTATTTAATGTGTTTAATGTCTCAATGGCTACAAAATCGTTAAGACAATTTTTCCAAAACATGCCTTTTTGAGACACATGTTTTATTATGCACCCATATTTTTTCATTATATGTATAAACATCCATTGAAGTTTTTGATCATGAATATTATTATTTTATTGAAATTTTATGATTCATGAAATAATATTTTATTAAACATGGATTATGTTTCAAATTTACTAAGTGGAAATAGTTTATTATAACCATCTCATCAATTTTCGAGATTGATTATGTTTATGATTCAATTAAAGAAATATTTTGATCCATATCTAAAAAAAATTTACTTATACTCTAATTATTAAAAATATATCCATTTATTAGTACCATTTAAACACACTTTTTTACATAAAAAAGTAAATAAATTGTTTTTTAGAATGACCAACTTAACAACAATGGTTTTTAAAATCTATTAAGTGTGATACATGGAAAATTGAACATTTTAATTAATAAATTAATCTATATAATTAAAAAACATATGAAAACTCTATCATTAGTTATAACCGATTCTATAAAATGAGGGACTAAATAAACCCTTGAACAAGGCCTCTATTATCCACTATTAAGTCCATATGTGGAAATCATGACATAAAAATAAAATGGATAGTACAACTGTAATTAAAAATGGATTTGATAGGATAATAAAGGATAATGATCATGATAAATGAATAATGAGAGAATGATATTTATCCCTAGGTAAGATCCATAGTGAATGAAAAAAATAGATTGCTCTACCTCAATGATAGATTTGCAGCATAATGATGATTTCTATCACACACTCCATTATAAAAGGATAATCTTCCTCTAATTGAACAAAGGAAATATGATTTATAAGGAAAATAATGGATTGGGATCAACAACTCTATCAATAAATAAATGATAAATAATTCCTTTATGCATAGTTACTGAGTCCACCATCTCAATGATTGTTCAACAAAGACCATCATGTTTTATAACTATGCAGAAGACATGATAGGATAAGCCGAGACAACCATAAAAGATTTCCAAGATGATGAATCATTTATTATTGAATGAACCACCCTCATCTCATGTGTTTTCACACTTTTTGATCAATAAATTTATCATTAAAATTATAATTCATTAAATATAAAATGATGATTGTGGGACTTGTAATTATTTTATATTTAATCACATATTTATCATTACTCTTTAAGGTTATGATCTTGGTATGTGGATTTATTTTTTATTTCATATTAGTCATAAATTTTATCATAGAAACTCATCAATATCTTCATACAAAATAATTTTATGTGTCATACTACCATTCCATATAGGAATGAAATAATTAATCATATTAACCTCATGTGTAAGCTAATATCTTATGTGAGGGTAATGTACATGAACAATGTCATATTTTATCTATATTATATTTAGACAAATCAAATGAAATTAATTTGTGCATGGATAGGAGACTATTGTCTTCCATGGTTAACAAGGCCATTAAATAATAAAAAATAATTTTCTTAAATAAATGATCAATAAATATAATATATTAATTGTATATTCACATATACATCTAAATTTTTTTTAGAAATATAATACAATGATAGATGTCACATTATTTAATAAATAAATTAATAATAAATCACTCTCCATAACATATAAAAAATTACACATCATGGAAAATCATAATATCAGTTGACATATACGTTTAATGAATAAAAAATCCTAATGTTATATTTGTTATAGTATCTCCATTAAATTATCAATCAGATAATAATTCATTTAAAAGTTAGTGTATCATTTACAAATCATGGTATTTTACCCATATTATTCACTCAACGCCAAATATATAATTAGCCCTAATAGATTTAAAAAATTAATCTCATAAATCGATTCATTGCATCCATTCCAGATATTGTAACTATTTTAGATAATTTGACATTTATTTAACAAAAAATTTTATATAAATTTTAGGATTATATGTATAATTCCACAAGTTATTTACTGAAAATGTATTTAAATCAATTTCAATACATTGATTTTAAAAAATTGACCTATAATTATCATGAATGATCCAAATATGGATATATAAAAGACAATAATAAAATATATTTAACCAATAATGATCATTTTTTATTTACAAGTCATGTTATGGTAATTGACTCCTCTTGAAATTATATAAAAAGATAAATAGTCATTGAATATAATTATCACAATAATTTCAATTAAACACATAAACATATATTTTTGATTAATTAATTTACACAATTTAGCACTATATAACTAAAAAATAACATATCATCTACGTGATTTTTCACGAGCCGTCATTTTGATTAAAAAATACATATTTAATGTTTTTTTAAATATTATAGATCCTTTATTTATACAAAATACATATCTACCCAATGAATGTAATACATTTTATTTATAAACGAACATAAATATATTTAGTAACAAAACAATAATATTCATTACATTGTTTTGAATCTAATAGGGAGTTATTATAACACCGACATTGGTTTATTTCTAAATAATCACCCCCTCTTACATTCATTATTATTTTATCACATGGAAATACACAAATCAAACACTATAAATATAATGACACGGCCTTAAACATTACATAATATTGAATTAAATGAATAATTCACATTGAGGATCTTTTTAGGTTTAGAGTTTTAGGTAATTAGGACATAACTATTACATCTCAAAATATTACAAAGTAGGCACTTCTACCCAGAATCCACTTTTTTATAAAATAAAATCTCTTGAAAAAAAAGTCATGTATAATTCCATGTTATAGAGATCATGGATTTTCTTTGATCCCATCCTTGACCATATTCATCTTTACGTCCTGTGAAAAACATTTCAAAACCTGTGATGAGCATAAAAGGCTCGGTAAGGGTTATAAAACAGTGAATGAAAACATTTGTTCATAAATACATACAAAACATGGACTCTATTACTTACCTCATGAAATAATAATATTTATGAAAGTCATAGAGAAATCATAAATCAAAAAGGTAACTTGCTCCAGCCATACCATACTTACATTGTAGCTATCACAGATACATAGGTAGTTACTTTGGAATACCCATCATAGTATATTCCCTAAATCTCTTAGGGGAAACATTCACATTTACCTCTGTCACGTTATCCAATGCATTGGAGAGCTATCTCGGGCTCACCTTCCCTAGGATTATCATGGAACCACCCGTATATGTAAATAATTCCCAAAACCATAACATAATCATAACACATAACAAAATCATAAAGGAAAGATGACATTCCACAGTGCGATAATAAAATATCATTTCAATATATTGAAATAATAAATCCATTCTCAAAATCATTTTCAATACCAAAATACGTAAAAATAGTAGTTGGTATTTATTTTTCATTTTATAAACATTCCGGCTTGTTAAGAAAGCCAAAGATCAAATAATACTCGCAGCGGCAGAAAGGTAGTTGTCACCGCTTACGTTAAAGAAATATTCCTTTTTGTCGTTTAGTAAAACGACTAGTATAAAATTATTCCCATTGAATAAAATGATATGTCAAAGGGGTTTATACACCGTATAAAATAAAGTCGTGTATAAGAAATGGCTCAATGAAAGGAGATTGAGACGAAGTCCCTTACCTCGTGTCCGACTTGACCTGTTCGTTCATTAATCTCCTGAATAATAAACTAAAGATAATTTATAATTTCTTAAGAACTTTTTTCAAGTTTATTATTCCTTTTATATCACTTATTACTATGTTATAATCATTATGTAATCATTTATGTTAATAACGTTCATTTTTTCGATATTTGGTACTTGAGTCAAAAATGGGCGTCTGATAATTACATGTTGTTCACGTGGTAAAATGTTCATTATATCCATATTGATATTCATGATTTTGTTATCACATATATCATATATATCCAGAATGTACATGTATTTATAATAGTACATAACATTTGGAGGTACGAAATGAAATGCATCGTTCATGGAGACAGTAAGCTGTACGTACGCATGAACGCTACTTTCATTTCTATTTATTATTTTAATGTAATTAAAACATAATGATAAATTGGTATATTATAATTCTAGTATAATATCATATACAATATCATTAAATCTATCATTTATACATACCACATAGGGTATTAACAAGTCACATCACTTTGAGGGGGTGGTAGTCCGCACTTCCTCAAATGAGATTATCGTATTTACCCACCTTGGAAACCATAAAGGTTTGATATAATTGGGAAGTACAGATGCATAAAGAAATCCTAAACATAATATATATCATATATAAATACAGTGCCATCTTAATGGCCACCATGAGAGGCAGTAAGATGTGATTGAACAATCATCGTTTCGTGAGGTGTTAGTTTTCCATCCACAGAAACACTATGTTCTTCCTCCAATAGATGGAGGTGTGTGTAAGTGTAGATAGATTCATTATAAAAACATCATCCTAGTATATTGAGGATACTGGTGTTGTTATAAAAGAAAATAAATAAAAAGATTTTAGGGGTTGGAGAAGCAAAATAAACGAAAACAATTTAAGAGAAATTGTGACCTTTAATTTAGGAAACTTCCTTTGGTTTAAACCAAAAGGACTTCTTAAGTGCCTTTTGCCTAAGGTAAGGCTTTTAGGAGGAGTAGAGGGATTTAGGGAGCATAATTTGGCAGAGTTTGGACGAGCCAAATGGCTTGAGAGGTGTGAGTAATTGAATAGAAGTAGTCTCTTTTTATAAGGGAGAGTAGGGGCTCTTTAGGAAAGAGTGAAAATATTATTTTATAATATAATGATATTCGGTTTCTAATGGTCCAAAAATCATTACTGTCGAAGATAAGATGACTAATAACAGAAATAAAATCTTCCAATCAGAATTGGACATGTTTTGGATAATATTTTAATCATTATAATCTTATTTATTTTAATCATTTATTAATGAGGTAAATACTGTATCATTATTGTGTCATAAATAATTTAATTTATATGAGGTCATAATATTATAAACAAAATACCATGATGTCGGAAATATTTTTATCTTTCCAATGAATATTTATAGTGGAACAGATAATTTATATAACCCCTTATAAAAATTAATTTACGAAAATATATTTGCTTTTGTCATTTTTGTCTTTTCTTTAAGTTAATTATTCTGAATTGTCATTATCACACCCAAGTTGCTTAAAAGGGTCCCAAAATCGACCCAAATATGATAATGGTCGTAAATGACTCACCACATATTATTTGGAGAAGTTTTAAGGTAATTTTTATTGATTATAATATTCTTTTAACCTTAAATTACACTATTTACCTTTAACAGCGGTAAATAAAAGTCAAAAATTACTATTCATCAAAAATTATTTTCATCTTATTGAACAAAATTTTACTTCTTGATAACAAACAGGTATATAGGATTTTTGTAATTCAATTCTCAGAAGTGGAAAAAATCCTTTTAACTGAAAAAGTCAGTTTTTTAACTACCACTAAGTGGTGTCACTATTCATCAAAAATTGACATTTTTCAGAAAAATACCAAAAATTCAGCCTAAGATATATTTGATATTACGAATTCAGAAATTATGTATATTTCTCCAAATTCAAAACATATATGTGGAATTAATTAATTTAAAAACTAATTCCCGCTGTTAAAACAAATAGCGTGTTTTTATGAAACAATAACTATCAAAAGATTGATACTTGTTTTTGTCTAATTTCAAAGTAAAATTAAATCCAATGACCAAAATTGGATTAAATTGTAAAAATATATTTTAATTCCACTTTAAAACCAATTAAAAAGAAGATCTAACCATATAAATAAATTATATTAAAAAGAACATTTGAATTAAAATACAATATTTTTCACTATTCATTAAAAAATGATCTTTATCAGAAAAAGACCAAAAATTTATCCAAAGTAAAATTTGATGTCCCCATTCTAAAGAAGGATTTTATTTGGTCAATTAGAATATATTAAATTAAAAAAAACAATATTTAAAGAGGGATCTCCTTTGAAAGGCGATAAATCGGCATTTTAATGTAAATTACGCTTAAAATTAGATTCATTCACTTTTTATGCCTCTAAATTTTATTAGATAAATATAAATACATGTATAATAATATTATAGTTAGTTTTTTTCATTCCCACCAATACAACGGCTAGGAGTTAACTATCATTTAAAATAATAATATTATTTTATTATTGTGCAACGTAATATTTCCATGAAACCCGTTGTTGAGTATCGGGTACGCTATCAAACATAGCAACCCCTTTAAGCTAAAATTAATATTTAATTCACAAATATTAATAAATATGAAAATTTCTTATTCTTCATTTACTTGGGATGTTACATCCTTCCCCCCTTTTGGAAATTACGTCCTCGCAATTTTTTATCCACTTATCAAAATAAGTGGGGGTATTTATCCCTCATAGCATTTTCAGATTCCCACGTTGCATGTTCAACCATATGGTTTTTCCACAAAACATTTACATGATGAATTACCTTATTCCACAACACCTGCTCTCTATAGTCTAGAATCTGGACTGGTAGTTCTTCATAAGAGAGATTCTCTTCCAACTGAACTACCTCTGGGCTCAAAAAATGATATGGATCTGACATATACATTCTCATCATCGAAACATGAAAAACATTGTGTACCTAGGATAAACTTGGAGGTAAAGATACTTTGTACGCAACTGATCCAACTTTCTTCAGAATTTCATAAGGTCTAATGAACCTTGGACTCAACATTCCCTTCCTACCAAAATGCATCAAACATTTCCAAGGAGAAACTATGAGAAAGACATGGTCACCTACCTCAAAAGAAAGATCCTTCCACCTATTATCCGCATAACTTTTCTGTCTACTATGAACTGTTCTCATGTGCTTCTAAATCAACTGAACCTTCTCTTCCATCTCTTCTACCAATTCTGGTCCCATCAGCTTTCTTTCACCTACTTCATCCTAAAAAGTTGGAGTTCAACAACGCTTTCCATACAATGCCTCAAATGGAGCCATCTGTATATTGGAATGAAAATTGTTATTATAAGAAAATTAAACCAAAGAAAGATGTTGGTCCCAACTTCCCTGGTAGTCCATCGAGCAAGCACGTAACATATCCTCCAAGGTCTGAATTGTTCGTTCTGACTGCCCATCTGATTGAGTATGAAAAGTTTTACTAAGGTTTAATTCAGTACCCAATGACTTCTGAATGCCTTTCCAAAAGTTTGAATTGAACCTGGGATCACGATCAGATATAATGGAGAGGGGAACTCCATGAAACCTGGATATCTCTTTAACATACAACCGAGGAAGTTGATCTAGAGACAAAGTATCTCTAATAGGAAGTAAATGAGCATATTTAGTCAATCGGTCAACTATTACCCAGATTTCATTATTACCTCGAGATGTGTTTGGTAATCCCACAACAATGTCCATGGATATATTTTCCCATTTCCACTCTGGCACCGATAAAGGCTGAAGCATTCCTTTCGGTAACTGTCGCTCTGCTTTAACCTGCAGAAAAGTCAAACACTTCACAGTAAAATCAGCAATATTTCTTTTCATTCCATCCCACCAGTAATATTCCCAAATATCTATGTACATCTTATTACTGCCAGGGTGAACTGAAAACGGAGAACTATGATCTTCACATAACAACTCATTCTTAAACTATGAATCACAAGGCACACAGAATATCTTTCCAAACCTCAAAACACAATCATTATCAATGTTAAATTCGGGCAACTTACCCTTCTGAACCAACTCTACCTTTTTCTGCAACCCACTCTCTTCCTTCTGTGGTTTCTTTATTCTATCTGATAGAGATGATCTCACTGACACCTGAAACAAAATAGAATAATTTCCTACACCAACAACTTCTACGCCAAATTTCATCAAATCAAAAACCAAAAGATCTTGTTCCAAACGTAGCATGGCTAATGATACATTACCTTTCCGACTCAAAGCATCGGCCACTTTATTTGATTTTCCCGGATAGTAATGGATTGTAAAATCATAATCCTTGATTAATTCCAACCATCTCCTCTATCTCATGTTCAATTCTTTCTAATGAATATATAGTTCAAACTTTTGTGGTTAGTATATATTTCTCATTTCACTCCATACAAATGATGTCTCCAAATTTTTAAAGCAAAATAGCAGAAGATAATTCCAAATCATGTGTAGGGTAATTTAACTCATGTGGTTTCAAATGATGTGAAACATAAGAAATTACCTGATCATTTTTCATTATGACGTAACCCAGTCCTTTTAATGAAGCATAACTGTAGATAACAAACTCACCATTTCTGGAAGGCAGTGCCAAAACTAGAGCATTCACCAAACTCCTTTTCAATTCCTGAAAACAATCATAACATTCATTTGTCCAGATGAACTTAACACCTTTTCGAGTTAACTTAGTCATTGGTCTATATAACTGTGCATAGTTTTCAAAAAACCTTCGGTAATAACCTGCCAAACCATGAAAACTACGAATCTCGGTTATATTTGTGGGTCTTGGCCATTCTTCAACAAATTTTGTTTTTGTATGATCAACAGTTATGCCATATTTAGAAAGAATGTGACCAAGGAATGAAATTTGTTGTACCCAAAACTCACACTTGATGAATTTTCCATAAAGATTATTTTCTTTTAAGGATTTTAACACAACCCTTAAATGACATTCATGTTCCTCTTTACTTTTTGAATAAACCAAAATATCATCAATTAACACAACCACAAACATATCCAAGAACTCACGGAAAATTCTATTCATAAGATCCATGAATACAACAGGTGCATTGGTTAAACCAAAAGGCATAACTACAATTTCATAATGGACATATCTAGTAAGAAAAGTCATCTTCGGAACATCGACTTCTATTACTTTCAACTGATGGTACCCCGACCTCAAGTCATTCTTCGAAAAATACTGAACTCCCTGGAGCTGATCAAACAAATCATCGATATGAGGAAAAGGATAAATATTCTTAACAGCGATGTTATTCAATGCTCTATAATCAATGAAAAGATTCATTGAACCATCTTTCTTTTTAAGGAACAATACAGGAGCACCCCAGGGTGATGTGATAGGTCAAATGAAACCTTTATCTAATAACTCCTGCAATTGCTTCTTTAAATCTAAAAGATCAATTTGAGCAATTCGATAAGGGGTTTTTGAAATTGTCTTAGAATCAAGAACTAAGTCAATAGTAAATTCAACTTCCTGATCAGGTATAATACCAGGAAACTCATTAGGAAAAACATCAAAGTACTCATTTACCAATGGCACATCATTAATCTGAATATTGCCTTTGTTTTCAACAATATGTGTAAGGTATCATTCATTTCCATATTTTAAAAGTTTTCATTCTTCCTGATATGTTATCAAAATCAAGGGTTCAATCTTGTACACAAACTGAAAATCATTCTTAAAAAAACCTCCTTAGCTCTGTAGTCAATCTTAGCATGATAAACAAAAAGCCAGTCCAGGCCCAATATAACATCAAACACTACTAGAGGCAAAATAATAAAGTTTTTCGGGTAGATTCTTTCCACACACAAGGACATGAATGTTGTTATGTTTTCTTTTTTTTCTCAACATTTCTTCCAGGTTCTTTTACCGTAAGATCAGTATTCATATCATGAGATGTAATTCCAAATTTAATAGAAAAATTTGCAGAAATGAAAGAGTTTGTAGACCCTGAATCAAACAACACATTGGCATAATCTGAACAAACAAACAATGTACCTGATACAACTTCATTTAATGGCCCAATATCTGCTGAAGTAGTTTCAAAGGATTTTTCGGCCCATTTCTGCTTGTAGTCTTGCTGCTTTCCTTCGGTTGAGTTCCTTGATGGACAATCATTTGCATAATGACCCATTTCATTACACTGAAAACATTTTACTGACTGTAAATCAGATTTTGTCTTACCATTACCCGGATATTTTTCAGTGCAATTACGAGCCTTATGTCCAATTTTACCGCACCGGTAGCACTTACTAGAATTCAAAAGACATTCCCACCATGCTTTTTACCACAATTTTCACAACCTGTAAACTTAATCTTCTTACCATCAGAATTTTTTGAATAGTTCTTTCCTTTCTCCTGCCACCTCGACCTCTTATTTTGTTGTTTTTCAAAGAATACTTAATCATCATCAGACTCCATTTCCACCTTCTCCGCACAACGAACTAGTTTTTCATAACTTTTGAACTCACGAGAAGCTGAATCCCTTCGATACATTGGATTTAATCTTGAGTAAAAATAGTTGATTTTACTATCAAGATCTCGTATGAATTTTTGAGTATACCTTGCCAGTCGAGTGAATTTTTCTTCATAAGCTTCCATTGAGTGATCCTCCTGACTCAATTCTAGGAATTGTTTTTCAATCCCAAGACGAACCACTATAGGAAAATATTTCTCCAGAAACATACCTTTGAATTAATCCCAATCAAGAGACTCAATCTCCTTACTATCCCTGATATTTTTCACCATCGACCATCACTGATCAGCTTCACCTTCAAAACGGGAAACAATGAGACTAACCATTTTATGTTCTGAACAACCCATGACATCAAAAATCTTTTCTAGTGCTTTAATCCACCCTTCAGCTAGCACTGGATCAGATGATCCTCTGAATGATGGGGGATGTTGCCTCATGAAATGCTCTACTACTAAAATGTTCCTCTGTGGTTGATCTGGCGGATCTGGTACATGGATACCCCCACCATTTATAGCCTAAGTCAACTGGTCCATCACTGCAACAAACTGTTTAGTTCTGATTTCGACCATCTCAGGTTGTTGATTAGGAAGGTTTCCTTCCTCCTGATGTCGTCCTAACATAGCTGCCATGTTTCCTTTTTAGAAAACCATTCTAAACAACAAAATATCTTAGGCGAAGCAACATGGTAATCTGGGAATGCTATATGATGTCAACATTAACATAAATTACTTTATGGATATTAATTTAACAATATCCTAACTTCTAATGTTATCTAAACCAACTTCTGATACCATCTATAAGGACCCAACCTTAAACATTATGTAATATTAAATTAAATGTATAATTCACATTGAGGATCTCTTCAGGTTTAGAGTTTTATGTAATTAAGACATAACTATTACATATCAAAATATTAAAAAGTAGGCACTTCTACCCAGAATCCACTTTTTTTTATTAAATAAAAAACTCTTGAAAAAAAATTCATGTCTAATTCCATGTTAAATAGATCATGTATTTTCCTTGATCCCATCCTTGATCCTATTCATCTTTATGTCATGTGAAAAACATTTCAAAACATGGGATGAGCGTAAAAGGCTCATTAAGGGTTATAAAACAGTGAATGTAAACATTTGTTCATAAATACATACAAAACATGGAATATTTTACTTACCACATGAAATCATATGATTTATGAAAGACACATAGAAATCATAAATAATAATTTTAACTTGCGGTATCCATACCATACTTATATTGTAGATATCACAGCTATATAGGGAGTTACTTTGGAATACCCATCACAGTATATTCCCTAAATCTCTTAGGGGAAACATTAACATTTACCTCCGTCAAGTTACCCAATGCATTGGAGAGCTATCTCGGGCTCACCCACCCTAGGTTTATCACGGAACCACCCGTATACGTAAATAATTCCCAAGAACCATAACATAATCATAACACATAACAAAAGCATAAAGGAAAGATAACATTCCACATTACAATAATAAAATATCATTTCATGATATTGAAATAATAAATCCATTCTCAAAATCATTTTCAATACCAAAATACGTAAAAAGAGTAATTGGTATTTATTTTTCCTTTTATAAACATTCTGGCTTTTTAAGGAAGCCAATGATCAAATAATACTCGCAGTGGCGGAAAGGTCGTTGTCACCACTTACATTAAAGAAACATTCCTTTTTTTCATTTAGTAAAATGATTCGTATAAAAAGATTCCCTTTGAATAAAATGAAAATTCAAAGGGGTTTATACACTGTATAAAATAAAGTCGTGTATAAGAAATGCCTCAATGAAAGGAGATTGAGACGAAGTCCCTTACCTCGTGTCCGACTTGACACGTTCGTTATTTAATCTCCTGAATAATAAACTAAAGTTAATTTCTACTTTCTTAAGAACATTTTTCTTGTTTATTATTCCTTTTATATCACTTATTACCATGTTATAATCATTATTTAATCATTTAAGTTAATAACGTTCATTTTGTCGATATTTGATACTTGAGTCAAAAATAGACTTCTTATAATTACATGTTGTTCACGTGGTAAAAGTTTCATTATATCCAGAATGATATTCATGATTTGGGTATCATATATATCATATATATCCAGCATGTACATGTATTTATAATATTACATAACATTGGGAGGTACGAAATGAAATGCACCTTTCATGGAGACCGTAAGTCGTACGTACGCATGAATGCTACTTTCATTTATATTTCTTATTTTAATGGAATTAAAACATAATGATAAATAGGTATATTATAATTACAATATAATATCATATAAAATATCTTTAACTCTATCCTTTATACATACAACATAGGACATTAACGAGTCACAACACTTTGAGGGGGCGATAGTCCACACTTCCTCAAATGAGATTATAGTATTTAACCACCATGGAAACCATAAAGGTTTGATATAATTGGGAAGTACAGAAGCATAAAGAAATCATAAACATAATATATATCATATATAAAGACAGTTCCATCATAATGGCCACCATGAGAGGCGGTAAGATGTAATTGAACAATCATCGTTTCTTGAGGCGTTACTTTTCCATCCACAAAAACATTATGTTCTTCATCCATTAGATGAAGGTGTGTGTTAGTGTAGTTTGAATACATATAATAACAACATCCTAGTAAATTTTGGATACTGTTGTTGTTACAAAAGAAAATAAATAAAAATATTTTAGGGGTGGGAGAAACAAAATAAACGAAAACAATTTAAGAGAAATTGTTACCTTTAATTTAGGCAACTTCTGCTGGTTTAAACCAAAAGGACTTATTAAGTGCCTTATTCCTAAGGTAAGGCTTCTAGAAGGAGGATAGGAATGTAGGGATCTTAATTGGGCAGAGTTTGGATGATCCAAATGGCTTGAGAGGTGTGAGGAATTGCATAGAATTAGTCTCTTTTTATAAGGGAGACGAGGGGCTCTTTAGGAAAGAGTGAAAATATTATTTTATACTATAATGCTATTCGGGTTATAATGGTCCAAAAATCATTATGGTCAAAGATAAGATGACTCATAACCGAAATAAAATCATCCAATTAGAATTGGACATGTTTTTTATAATATTTTAATCATTATAATCTTATTTATTTTAATCATTTATTAATGAGGTAAATACTGCAACATTATTGTGTCATAAATAATGTAGTTGATTTTATGTCTAAAATTTTAAAAACAAAATTCCATGATATAAGAAATCTTTTTAGATTTCCATTGAATATTTATAGTCGAGCATATAAATTATATAACCCATTATAAAAATTAATGTACTAAAAGATATTTTCTTTTTTCATTTTTCTCTTTTCATTAAGTTAATTATTCTAAATTGTCATTATCACACCCAAGTGGCTTAAAGGGGTCCCAAAATCGACCCAATGATGCTAATGGTCGTAAATGACTCAACCAATAATATATGGACAAATGTTAAGGTAATTTTGAATGAATATAATATTCTTTTAACCTTGAATTACCCTATTTACCTTTAATCGCGGTAAATAAAAGTCAAAAGTTACTATTCACCAAAAATAATTTTCATCTTATTGAACCACATTTTACTTCTTGATAACAACCATGTATGTCGGATTTTTGAAATTAAATTTACAAAAGTTGTAAAATTCCATTTAAATGAAAAAGTCAGTTTTTTAACTACCACTAAGTGGTGTCACTATTCATCAAAAATAGAAGTTTTTCAGAAAAATAAAAAAAATTCAGCCTAAGCTATATTTGATATTCTGAATTCAGAAATGATTCATATTTTTTCAAATTCAAAACATAGAAGGGGCATTAATAATTTAAAAATTAATTCCCGCTGTTAAAACAAATATCGTGTTTTTTAGAAACATTAACTATCAAATGATTGATACTTGTTTATGTCTAATTTCAATGTGAAATTAAATAAAATGACCAAAATTGGATTAAATAGTATAAATATATTTTAATTCCACTATAGAACTAATTAAAAATATAATCTAACCATATAATAAAATTATATTAAAAAGCTTTTTTGAATCAAAATACAATATTTTTCACTATTCATTAAAAAAATGAACTTTATCAGAAAAATACCAAAAATTTACCCAAAGTAAAATTTGATGTACCAATTCTAAAGAAGGATTTTATTTGGTCAATTATAATGTATTAAGGTAACCAAATCTATATTTAAAGAGGATTCTCCATTAAAAGGCGATAAATCATCCTTTCAATGTAAATTACGCTTAAAATTAGATTCATTCACTTTTTATGCATCTAAATTTTATTGGATAAATATAAATACATGTACAATAATATTATAGTTAGTTTTGTTCATTCCCACCAATACAAAGACTAGGAGTTAACTACCATTTAAACTAATAATATTATATTATTGGTGTGCAATGTAAGATTTCAAAGAAACCTGTTGTTGCGTATCAGGTACGCTATCGAAAATAGGAACCCCTTTAAGATAAAATTAATATTTAATTCAAAAATATTAATAAATATGAAAATCTTTTATTCTTCATTTACCTGGGATGTTACAATAAATATTTAATCAATTCAATTCACTCTTAAAAATCACTAATAACTTTACAGATTACATATATTCAGTCAATTATGATTTAGCCAAAGTATCACACCTAATTGAATGCGGTCCCCTTATTATATCAATCTCAATATTTTACAGAAAAATATATATATCAGATTTTAAGGTTTTTTCAAGTTTATTTGAATCTATCTTCACAAATAAATGTAATAAATTACTATTTAACTTCAAATAAAAAAGAAAAGAATGTATCTAATAAAAAGAAGTATAATATTACTCAAATAACAAAATATTTTTATAATCATCAATGGATCCAACAAACATAGGTGAAGATAATTTATATTTAGAGGAATTAAATTGATAAGGAGTTAACTAAAAATTCTCTTCTATGTGACATGATTAGATTAAATAAAATTCAGTCCCAATATATTAAAATGGTCCTGAATTATAAACCATTCCTTATAGAAAAAGAATCATCCAGGAAAATGTATTTTCCTATAACTATACATGATCTAATTTCAATATAATCAACCAAAAACTACTTATTCTTTATAAATTTTACTATAACATGGGATTATTTTAAGAATTAATTTCCTCATTTTGTTTAATGAATTATATTTTAACATTTTTTTAAAGATAATGAAACCATTTAATATATAGAAAATCAAATTTTATTCAAACAATTCCTTACAAACTTTTACCTATTCTCTCTGAGAAGAAATTATTTTTTTAAATTTAAATTATATTTTAGTTCCATTTGATGAAAATTCAATTAATTAATCCAACTCAATTTGTTGCTTTAGAGTTTTCATGAATTTTTTTAAAGTTAATATCTATCTTTTAAACCAAAATAAAAAAGTAATTTTGAAATTCGGATTAAAAAAAAGATTCAATATATCATCCTTTTCATTAAATTTATCCTCTTTGAAAGCTCAAAAATAAAATAATTTATATTCTATTTATGTAGGGCATCACATATTTGAAGAAAAAATTACATGAAAGATAAAAAAATTCATAGAGATATTATTAATAATAAATCACATCATTAATCGAATGATTATTGGATTCATAGTTAACTAAAAACATAATGGTCTATTGTACATTGATATTGAATAGTTGTATTATCACACTAAAGGGAAACAATGTTAGGTGGATGATGTTATAAGAATGAACATGAATTAAAGTTACATGAACATTATTATGTGGTTTAATTCCATTATGGGAACTAAAGAATAATTATTAACCTATATAGTGAAATTGGGGAAGATTTATTCATTACATGGTGCAAAGGATACCAAATAATGATACATTATTAATGAAAAAAGTCACGAGAACATGATCTATTATTATAAAAGATTATTCTTCTTCCATTATGAGTGTTATAACTTATATAATGAATGAAAATTCACATAAAAAAATACGAATAATACATTTTATATGTAATATTCAATGAAATATTCCTCCATTATAATTAATGTAATATATTTAAAAGATATAAATATTTTTTAGTTAATTATTCTAACAATTAATTTTTTTCATCAGAAATTACATAACCTTTATTCGCACATATTATCCAAATACAATTGAGTGGAATCCATATTTTTTCCATTAAAATAAATTTTTCACTAAAATTATTCAATTATATAATATTTTTTCGATGTGATTTTGTTTAAGTTTTTATAATAACTAATATGACTTTATCTAATATCATAGAAATTACATTTCAAAAGTGATAAAATGAAACTAGTTTCCCATGTTAATGAATGTCCAATAATTCTATTCAAATAAATTATTTTTTATTTAGTAATAATTTTATGTAATATTATAATTGTTTTTTATGCCTAAAACTATTAGATGATGTAGAAAAGAAAAATCCAAAAAAAATTATCATCCCTGATAGGATCAAATGATTTGTTAAAGAACACAAAGTAAATGTCCATAACATTAATCTATTGATTATATTTTCATAATATTTGAAATTATTAATGATAAATCATTAACATAAAATATATTCATTCCTTGGATTATAGTATAGGTAATAAAAAATAATGAAAATTAAGGAGTTCATATCATGGTGTCTTAACTATAATAGTTACACCATAATAAAAAGAGAATATGTGAGTTTTTCAAAAATGGAATTTATCACGTATATTAAATATATATAAATGAGTTGCAACACTCATTATATATATTTTTAATTAATAAAATAATTCATTATTATAATGAAAAATACCCTGAACCAAAGAAAAAATCATTTGAAATCAATTTTATTGTATAAATATCTTATCCAATCACATAATAATCATATATTAATTTTTAATCATTATAACAACATATTAATCATATTTAACATCATCATAATGTGTAATTTAATGATGTATAACTAAAAATAATTTATAAAATTTAATACCTATGATAATAAAGAGATATTGGATTTCATATATTAAATTTAATATAGAAATTTGAAAACAAGAACAATATATTTCATAGCATATGTGATGCACAACACCATGATTAGAAGAATATATTAGAGGCAAATACTTTTTTGTTATATTTGGGATTAAATAAATTGAATATAATTAATAGCTTTTATTAAGTGCAACACTGAGTTTAGATTTCCATACAAGCTCCAATGAATATAGTATCCATTACATGCAACAACAAGTTTAAAAGAAAAGTGACATATTATTAAAATATCATTATTTAATTTGATAGTTATAAGATGCTCATTATCAATGTGAGTATGAATACAATTATCTATGTTATGATAATATATTGTTTACTATTTTTCCCTTATTTCGTATTTATTATAAATCAAATTTTAATCATTTAAAATAAAATGAAATGTTTTATAAAAAATAATAATTTTTTAATAGACCATTTAATTGAAAATTGTGCACAAAATTTAATGTTAATTTTACCAATTTTAGAAGATCTATTTGAAAAAAAATTATTCTATGAAATCATAATTCTAAAATTCTATGAGGGTGGTTTTTAAAGAATTGTTTTGAAACATTTCATTTTTTTATGCATATTGAAAAATATTGAACATTAACTAAAAAGTGAAATTTAATTTAAAATAAATGTAAAAGTTAAATTATATTTTTAATTGTATAAAATACAAAATTATTTCAATTTTGTGTAAATTAATCAAATTTATTTCATTTTAATCATTTGAATCAAATTTTTATATAAAAACTCATTAATCATTTGAACATGTTTTCTTCAAAAACAAAAATTACCATAACATCTAGAGGATTAATTTTAAAATATATTAGAATAATTATTTTAATATCAATTGAAATGATTTATTAAATATTTCAAATCATTAAAATTAATATTTTATTATAATTAAAAATAAAATTTTAACCATAATTATTTATTGAAATAGTTATAATTATTTATCATGATTACGATTTAAATGATATTTTCGATATTAAATGAATTCGTATTTGAATTAATTTGACACAGACATAAGTATATTTTAAAAAATTAGAAACATTATTTTTAATACATTGGTAAAAAGTATCTAATAAACCTTAATTTAATTTTATCCCTAAATAATTAATTATCTTTGTAGTTAAAAAGACACAAGATACAGTGGTAAAAACAGAATGGGTAAAATTGAGTAAACTTAATGACTATGAAATAAAATGATAAAAATGTGTTTATTTTGAGTAGTTGATGTTTTTCTTGAACAAATAATCCCTTTCATAATTTTTTGATCTATTATGGTGTCACATGAGGTAATTATGTCCTCCAAATGGTGAACAATTTTGTGTATTAAAAAAACACCTCACCTTCTACACTATAAATGTGTACTCACTCCCCTCATTTATTCACACATATGAACCCATTTGTCGCAACCACCCCTAATCAAATAACATACCAACATCCCTTCACAAATAATAAAATATTTTATCTAGGCATAAATCCAAACTAAGAAGTATATGGGTAAAACCTATAGAGGAAACCTTAGGTATATGAGGTATAAGAACATTCAATCAATAGGAACCTTGAGGTAAGGGATTTCATAATTAAATTAACATTAATTAGGTTAAATTTATACATAATTGATTCTATCTGTCTTTTATTATTTGTATAATTAATTTTTCTTATGTTAAATTTTATTTTCAATTATTTTATTTGGATTTTTAGTTGATTCACATAATCTATTCATTGATCAGTTCTCACATCAATGGTATGATACTTTTAAGTGTTTATTTCAAAATCTCATTCAAGCTGATATTATTTCTTCTTAAATTTTATTTTATATAAATTATTAATTTTGAATATACCAATTTTATTTTATTCTCCTATGGTTATATATGATATTTTCATGTTAAAGTAAAAATTTCAGATCATTAGTACTTAAATTTTTTTTGAAAATGAATTTATGAAATTATAACTTCATTTATCTATTCAACTTGAAATATTTTTTCATCCAAAACCATTATTTTTTAAAATGATTTTGTAAATTTTATTATTCTTTGATTTTGATTTATTAAGGTAATTGTTAACCCTTTTTAATTTTTACGAAATTATTTCAAAGCATTCATATAATGATTTAAAAACTATTCTTCTTTTTCCATTATAAAAAATGTTAACGGATTCTTCTTGTAATTTTTTGAAAAATTAACACTCTAATACATTTTACGAGGAAACATTATTGATAACTTTTATTTTTATGTAATTTATTGAATTACTTGATGTCATGATTATTTTTAATTTATAATTTATTTTTTATGTTTATAATTTCATTTTAAAAGAATATTACAACCTTAATATTCTGGAAAATATTATTTTGGGAAATTTAATTTCTATGAAAATATTTTTATTAATGTATCATGTTCTATAAAGGTGATATTCAAAATGAAAAGGATACTTTCCTCAATAATATTTTACAGAACATTTTCTATTATTTCTACACATTGTTGATAACAACCCATTATTCATACTCTAGTTGGTATAAATTTTATTGATATCGTACTTATTATCCATATATATGGTTTCTAATCATTTTGATCTGTGAAGGAGTTGAAAATCACTAACATGATTAAATTTTTTATAGTCATGAAAATTGAATTGAAGTATTCACATTCCTATTAACATTAAATCTCACATGAATATAAATATTATTCTTCATAGATATGATTATTTATTAAATGATATCTTTTATATATGAATTTTTTGACATTGATTTTCATTTGAAAGAAAAGGTAAATATGGATAAATCCATATCTTTTACTCATTATAGATATTTTTGGATAAGGCACATTATTTAGGAATTGAATAAATTATTTGGAAGCTTAGAAATGATTTGTACATGTAATAATGACGAGTGATCCTTTTTAGGAACCCCTCGATGAATCGATATGTTTCATGAGAAAACGAAATCGGAAAAACCATTTGAGTTTGTACCGATTACTTTTATGTTTTCATTGGAAAGGTCTTAATAGTAAAATTTTATATGGACATGATATATTGGGTTTTACGTAGAAGTTTTATACATTCATGTGATGGGTATTGTTATTAAATTTATCATGTTACTGAGATATGACATCCAATTAAAACGCATTTCATTCATTATGTTTTCTTTTTTTTATAGTCCAAGTGAATTTTCAAGTGAAATTATCTCCCGTTGCATTTCATAAAATTTTAATTGACTAAATAGGCTGTGATTTCAGTTATTAACCTTAAAATATTGATTATGAATAACTAATTCATGCGTCTAGGTTATTTTAATGGAATGTTTGTCCAATTTTTTACTATTAAATATTGATTATTATTTATTATTTCATGATAGATTCTTTTGTAAAAACCCTTTCTAATCTTTTGATCTCACCATTATTTTTTTCCTATCCCATAAACCCATGAAGTGTACTTTTTTCGATATTCATGTATATTGTATGCATGACAATGATATTGTTGAAAAAAAATATTTTAAATTTTGTTCTCAAATGTAATGAATGACTGATGTATGAATCGAGCTTTCCAAGATTAATAATCAATTCATTCCTTTTGGATATGATTCCTTATATCATTTTACAATAAAATAAAGTAGACACTGACATCAATTTACTGAAGTCGATGATTCTATAGTTTGTATAATTCAAATTTTAATATACACCTTTAAAAATATAATTAGGAAACCATATATTAGTGATGATAACCCCATGATATACTTTTAGGATATGTGAAATTGAAATTTATAATTTTTTGATAAGGTATTTATTATTTATTATTTCCTTGCAATATATCATTTTCTATCTATAAGAAGTAGACGAGGTTATGGAACATATGTATCTAGCTGTAATAACTCCAAAATGTGTAAATTGCGCATAACCCTATCATCACATGGTGACTGAAAATGGGACATACAATATTCATGGTTTAACAATCTCAAGGGATATATTTGGGAAAATTTAAATTTTCTTTATAAACCATTATGAAGAATTTGAAACTTCGATATCCTTGGTGAAGTATTGTTTGTGATTATTAGATTAAATATGCATCATTTTTTCCATTTATATTCAATATTTCACTAGTTTTGGGATTATAAATTCTATTTCTTAATGATATATTGTAATATAGTTAATTAAATAATTTATAAATGGTTCATAGTAGAATTAATGTGAACCAAATCAATTCATATAATCTAAAAGTGATAATGGTCAATTGTTTATTGTTATTAAGCCAATATTTGGATGGGAACTGGTCTCTGAAAGATTCTCATCATATGAGGACATAATATCATATTCTAACAAGATAGATCCTGAATTACTATTGTATTATGGATTCTAATTTAATTATGAAATAGAGAGGATACAATATAAAATGATATATAAAGGTATGAAGGTAAATGAATTTTCTAAAAAGTGATAAATAAGTATGGAAATTACTTTATACATGCTTAATTAGAAAAATATATTGATTTAATGGTGGAGGAAAATGAAACATTATCAATGACACCCTCCCTGCATGTGTACCTCTCTAGGGACAGAAATATGAGAGGAGAGATAGAGACACTTGAGTCTCTCTTCTAGATGGCCTCAGGTTGGGGACACTCCTTGAGTGTATAGTAAACAAATAGATGGGATGCATTACCCTCTAAGAGAGCACATGCAAAAGAGAGATACAAAACAAACACCAACAAACCCATTATTATACTATAATATAAATGAAAACAAAAGTACACAAATTTAATTTTATTAATCAACTAGTATAAATAATAATTAATTTTCAAGTACCAAAAAAGGTAATGATGATAGTGCAGATGAACTCAAAGAGGTCTAGAAAACCCCAAAGACAGTAATAACCAACCTAATATGAAACACAAACCAATTTACCTACAAAACTATTTATGTAATTTTAGGGTGAGAATAATTGTATACTCAGTAGGATACTCCTTGTATCCTCACATGAAAATATAACTATACCATGCTAAAGGATAGTGAAAAACAAGTGGAATTAACTCGTTACCTAAACTAGTATACAAATTTCCATGCCTCTCCATGGCTACACTCACCATGTATAAAATAAAACCGAATAGAATAGAATAAACAATATTAAGAGTACCCCTATAACACTTTAAAGTAGTTTTATGCTTTTCCCCAATGTCACATGTCTTTATAATATCTCTCTAAAAAGATCTAGCATGTGGACACCTAGGCGAAGCACCACAACATGCACACCGTGCAACACACACCACCATGTCAACATAACCGAATGTAAATATATTGTATCATGGATCCACAATATCCCATATGATGTTTATCATACATTAGGTTTTATTCCTCAAGTTATTACAACCCATACACTGAGTATGTATCCTCATGAAATCAAAACCTAAACATGTTATAACTATAGTAGTCTGTAAGAAACTATATCATGAATACATATGTGTGAAATAACCAAAATCCATTATATTACTCTAATCAAGGATATGGGGTAAAGTAACTATCATTCATACTAGGACCAGTAACTACCAATAGAAGAGAGCAGGGATAAATGGGGTAGTAATCCATACATCCTCTCACCTAGATGTAGGGGAAAACACCCAAAATGCTCAGAATCTTCAGAGTGTTAGTTTCCCTAACTGAAAGGGATGATTTGAGTATAGAAACACACAAATTACATGATATAACATATCTGAAAACAACTCTATGGTAATAACGTAGTCTAATACTAAAATAAAGATAATGTCTCTCAGACTCATGCCTACCCTATTAATACTAGATATCCTATAAACATAAAACTATTTAAAGAGCAACATTAAGTTACATTATTCCTTTTTATGAGTTTCAAGTCATTTTAATTAATTAAATAACTTGTATTTAACCGTTGAAGCTTATAAATTAAATTCTATTACCATTTTATCATATATAAATGATTTATTGGAATAAGAACCCCGAGTCCTCAATTTCAAACAATTACAACATTGGCATTGCATCCCATCAAGCTCCAACCCTTGGGTTAAAAATTTAATCATTTACTGTTAACATTAAATTTCTATATTTCTATGTATTATAGGAAAACATTCTGCGATACCAAACACAAGGTTCTCAAGAAGGTGTGTATATGGACTACCTATCGATTCTTCTCCTTCTATAGTTGGATAGAAGACTAATCCAACTATACGAAGCTAAAAATGGAAAGCATGTTACACACACTGCATGTATTATTCTCTCTTTAGAGATTAGTTATCAATACCACATGCCAGATGTAGTGGGGAAAGGGAATCTTATGGTGAAAAATCATATCAACTAACCAAAAAATAGATTCAATAAGCATCAAACATTCATATAAAAAAGAATACATAAATCGACCCATTCCATCACCTATGGTTTCCTACCCAACACACCATGCATACCTCGATGAATACCTTGATCACAGATGCTAACTTCTACTACAACATCCTACACTCTCTACCCCACAATCCACAACCTCCTTAATGGATTAGACATCCTGATATCCCACCACATATAGGCCTTCCCACCCCATATATGACGACATTCCTCTAAGAAAAGTCATCTGAACCTCTCATAACATCACAAGCGTTAGGAAAGAAAAAATTAAAATTGGATCTTGGACCAAAAATAATGAATATATCCTTCACAAACAAGGATCACTCATGGATGCAAATCACAAGGCAATTGGCCTTAAAAAGAAATTGATCAACTTTGACCCTATAAGGGATTGTATTTTATCTCACTAACAGTTTTTATTCTATCCAAAATTAACTGATTCATTATCATAGGATTCAACTATGGTAATCCTAATAAAGAAGCTATCATAGATATCAAAATTTAATTAAATAATTAAGTTATCATTACATTTATTATATTAGAAACATTCATCAACAAGATTTAGTATCATTATCCAATTCAATAAAAAATGAATATATGCATCAATTTGATTATCTTCAAATTAAAATGACAAGAAGAATAATTAAACATGAATCTTCAAACCATTATCCATTTAATTAATATTTAATTATGGATTTTAATTATTTAACAATTTAAATGATGAAAAACATACTAATCATTACATGGCCTAGATATCCTAATATCTGGATAATTATGAGGGAGACTATTATCATCGTTAAAACAAAAAAATTATCATGCGATAAATATCAATTCATAAATCTGGTTCAAATAAATAATTATATATGTTTCAATGTGATATAATTGTATAAATCATTATAAATATATGATTTCATGTAAATAAATAGTGATGTCAAAAAATCCCCTACATTAAATGGGTGTCTACATTCTTCTCATGAGGACAAACCACACAATGGATCTCTGATTACCACTACTGAAAGAAATAATTCCACTTGAAGATGTCATAATACCACCAAAATACCAAAAAATATTACAAACACCATTAGAAACATTCGAAATTTAACACCATATCATAGAAATAATAATTGAGGGAAAACAAGATAAACATTGGAAAAGGTAGGTAGAACATACCATATATCAAATAAAAATTCTACAGATCAGATAAGTGGATCTAGAAATTCATCATTGATGATGGAATCACCAAAACATCAATAAGGGGGTTTCTAGGCCACCAAGAATGAGAGGGGGATCGACTACATCTATAGGGTTATGAATAAACTAATTGGAGGAAAATGAATAAAACAAACAAGTTATGGGGATTAGAAGACATGTAATCCCCTTTCACGTCATATAATCTTTAGGATTCAGTTTCCACTAAAAAATTCATCACCAACTCTCTTTTTATTAAACCTAGTTATTTTAAACATCATGAAACACATATTCATGTTTTGTAACATTCATTAATGATGTGAAACCTCCCAAATTCCTTCTTCTTGTAAAAAAATACTCCAGACATATATCGAGTCTCCTCTTAGTACCTATGAATTCAAAAACACGCATACGATTGATCCATATGGATCCTGGTCCTTCCATCAGGTACCTGTCACAAAATTCTCATATTCAAGAATAAAAACCAAACTGGATAGTAAATAGAAAAGGTTTCATCAGAATATTAAACCCAAGAGAGACATCTCTAGGCTCTGGCCACAACATGATCTCAACCACTTCGCTATGGGAATAGTGAAAAACCAAAAAAACCCACTACCAGCTCTTTAACACTCTCCATGGGGTGATTCCTCTCAAAATAGAGAATGAAACAACAATAAAACAGATAAAGACATCACATACAATGAAATGGTATATAACCACCAAATGAACAATGTTATAAGAAAACAGTAGAACAGCAAATAACTCTAGGTACTCAGTTTGTATCTGCAACCCACATTCATAGGTACTATCCTCCACTCAACATTCCACCACATGACACAAACCAAGGGGATATAATTCCCACAAGAAACCTTCTCATGGCCTTCCTTGATCTCTATATGCCACTCCTTGATGGTCACATCATCATAAATATAAATATTTCCACAATAGATGATGTGAGAGTCATCCTAATGATAATAAAGGAGCTGCAACACATGATAAAAAATCGTGAACCCAACTCATCTATATGGGAAGAACTATCTAATAATCCCTACCTACAACAATAGAAAACACCTTTAAGGGACAAAAAACTAGAGATAAAACATAATCCCATGACCAAAACAACATTTCCATCGACGGAGAGTCGCCTTTCAGAACACATGATCGCCAACGTCAAACTCTAGATGTCAAATCCCTTGATCGACATTTGATTTTTGATGATCATAAACTGTCATCATCCTCACATGAATCCTCCAAGCCATATCTTTTGTGTTCTAAATAGTTCAGACATGATAATTGTTGACTCTATAACCCCCTTATGAATTTAAGAAAAATGGAAATTTTGTCTATATAGGGATAAAAACAATATTTGACCGATGGTGGAGTGGAAACTATTATTGTAATTGATCTCTACCAAGTGTAGGTGTCTCATACACAAACCTCCAGAATCGAGGACACAAGATTGAAACATGTATTAAATAGTCTGGATGTCCCTCTCATCCTAACCATCCATCTGTGGATGAAATTTTGTTCTATGGTGTAATCGAGAACCAAACACATACTGTAGACTTCTCCACACCCTGGTGGTAAAACAAGGATCACAACAAAAAATGTTCACCCTTGAGACCCCATGGAGTCTCACCACCACCTTCGGAAACTAACTCGATAAAAACCACCATGATATTGACTATGTGACTTCAATAATGTTTATTATTTATTAAAAAAATCCACTTACACCCATATAGTATCATATCCTCCCTGATCATGAGGTAAACCTATAAAGATGTCCCTCATGATATCACTAGTTGCCTCAACAAATACTATTCATTCTCTACAGAGTTTCACATCAAGAACCCTGAAGCGGGAATCCTCCACCTTCTTCACTATAGTTAAGTGTGCTATCAACTGAAAAACTACAACCTCTAACCATATATTCCTCCATATCAAGATTAAATGTAGAATTTTCTTCCATCAAAATCCATGAATTACATGATTCACGCTCTACTTCACTGTGTGACTTCATTTTCCATTCATCAGATACAACATTTCCATTTCCTGTCGTATATGAAATCACAATGTCATAATCTAATAATAACTCCATCCACTAACATTGGTGCATGTTCATGTCACACTGGGAGATAACATACCTCGGGCTCTTATGATCTGTGAGGACTAAAAATTCAGGTCAATGAGATAATGTCTACACACTTTTTGGGAAAACACAACTACCACCAACTTGAGATCGTGGGTTGAGTAGTTACATTCATGGGGACATAACTATCTGGACACATAGGAGAAGTATGATATTTGATAAATCAGAACATATCCCAACCTAAGACACGAAGCGTCACAAAAATTCTCAAACAAATATCCACTTATTGGATGAAAAAGAACTCAATCACATACAAACATCCCCTTCATATACTCAAAAGCTATCTAACAGTGAACATTCCATAAGAGTGAATGTTCATTTCAAGTCAACATTTTCATTGGTATCCCAACCAATGGTAAACTGCCTCTGAACCTCCTATAATAGCCTACAAGACAAATAAATTTTCAAAATATTTCCATTATATTGGGGATACCCACGACACAACTTCTTCAACCGTCGAAGGATCTACAACTACTCCCTGATGGGATACAACATGTACCATGAAATAAGTTTCCCGACCACAAAAATCATACATTGAAAACTTCAAAAACATATTTTCCTGACAAAGAACTCCCAAAACAGCATGTAGATGCTCTACACGATCCTCCATTGATGTGGAGTAGACAAATATTTCATCGATGAAACCCACCATGATCATATCTCAGATCTCATGGAACATAGCGTTCATTACCCCCATGAACATAGCTAGAGCATTCGTCACACCGAATGAGATCACTAAAATATCATTATTCACAAGATTAAAATGGAATGTTGTCTTCAAGATAACCTAATCCTTCAAACACAAATGATCATATCCTAAAAAAATAGATAATAAAGAACAAACTTTTACCGTTAACCTAATCGAAAAAGCATCAATCTGTTGATGATTGTTGCGGTTTTTCATTGTCAAATGGTTCACGCGATGATAATCAAAACACAAATGCAAGAATCCATCATCATTCATCCCAAAAATAACTTCTTAAACCCACAATGACAAACTTGATCAAGAAAAAATACACTACAACAGACCATCGATCTGTATACACAGCCCCCTTAACTCAGAAGGTGTCATCCTATACAAAGGAATCAAGAAATGAGACACACCTTGTTGTAGCATGATCTCAAACTCGATCTCTCATCAAAGGGGGTAACTCTGAAACCTCATATGGGGTGAATTATAATTACACATATATGAAGATAGGAAACATTGATTGATGAACCTCCAAAAAACATAATATTTTCTCAGAATTGATGGATGAAATGGAAGCAACATTACTCTAATACATCTGAGGGCCTCACTTTCCAACAAAAATGATGGCTCTCTATCATCATCAAAGAACAGAACCAAACTCTGAAAGAAATCCATGATGTCTGATTCAGAATAAAACCAATCTATGATGAGGAAAATTTCAAATGGTTATATCTATAAACATTATAAATCTCACCAAGAGTGGTGTTACCCCAATAGTAACTCACAGTCTCTAGATATTTCGAAAAACATATTCAACCTCCAACTAGAATAGTAAATTCACAAGGAACCAGAGGCCTCTATGCGCCACAACCTAGTCGAAAAAAATCAAAATTTAACATGAACGACGTATGGATCACCTGGTTTTTGTGGCAGTAAGGCATGAAGCTGACCACAACCTGCTCCATAGCCTCTATGCGCCAACTAATGTCCACCTCAATGGAAGTTCTGTTATATCTGAGGATGAGTAGTATTACTGGATTGTCCCCTACATTCCCCATATACTCCCTACTAATATGAAACGGGAGAAACCTATTGTAGGTGGAACAAATATTTGTATCAAAATAGATGGACGAGAAGCAGAACAATTACTGTACATTGACTTCTCTGAATGGTCAGGTAGTCTCACCGCCGATGACCACATCCTTGAAAAAAAACAAGCATCTAATTCCTTGTAATAGGAATTAGACCCTCTACCCCTAATGAAATGAGATATTTTTGGATGAGACCTATCCCTGGCTGATTAAAAAATAATATGCCTTAACAAATGGGAACCCTAGAAAAGAGATCTTTTTCATGAAGAATAATAAATAATCCCCTCATAGGATTATTCATTTCTAGCTAATTTCTTCTTGTATACCTATTCTGTCACCAGCAGCTCGATATTGGTCTTCAACATAAATTGCGTGACATCAAAATTGATCTATAGATACAAATCCTCCTCAAAATACCTCTCCATTACCTCCTCATCTAGAAATTTGTCTGATGCATATCGAATAAAGTTCCTATAATGGATCTGGAACTCTTACACACTGGTGCTCAACTGCAGAAGGATAAGTAGCTCCTGGTGAATGTCTTATTTCATGGTTGGAGAATTAAAATCATCCCTAAACTGGTTTCAAAACTTCAACCAAGACAACATCAAATCCTCATGATCCTTGAGCAATAAAAACCACTATTTCCTTATATCCCCACACATCATCATCACAACCAATGATACCCAGTTCTTTTTCTGAGTACAGAGAAAACTGAAGGGTATCTCATCCTCTCCAAAATAGACTTCAATAAATTCATTTGAAATAGATCCCTTATACTTCTATGGAATCTGCAACAAAAACTATTAGGTAGTCCTCTTCCAAGAAACTTTATCATCAACCTTAAAATTGTGAAGATCTTCGGGTGTTAAACCAGTTAAACATCTTCTATGTGAGCCTCACGAGGACGTCAACATAGATCATTGTATATGAAGGAACAACATGCATGATCTCCTAAAACTGGAACATAAAATAAATTAGAAATTATTTATTATTTTCTTTTATTCATTTTATGATAACCTCTCCAATGTTCTACACATTAAAACATAGGAGAAAGGAAGAATAATCCATGATTATTTCATTTGTCTATTCCCATCAACTACAAACTCTTCATTTAGTTTCCACTATAAGATTAAATATTAATGCATTAGATCACATGGGGACATAATTTCCCCTTTATAGTCTGATCTTTTGTGATTAAAATGCTTTTTAAACATAGGTAACAATGTTTCCCTACCAAACCATGAAACCTCAGAAGTTCTTAATTCCAAACCCCATCTAATCCAACAATTGGAGGTCTGATACCACTCTCAATCTGTCATGAACCCCTCCCCACAAGGTGTAACCCTCCTAGGATGATAATTGGAGAAGGGAGATAGTGACACCCATTTCTTAACTCTATTATGTGATGGGTTAGCGACTAGAACCGATGGTATTTCAAACACACATAATGGAGTAATTAACCTCTAAGAGAACACATGTGATAGAGAAGATAAGACTGACACCAACAAAATACAATATAGAATATGATATAAAAGAATCTAAAGTACACATATGTAATTACATGAAATAAATAATTCAAATGATAGTGAAACTGCAAGTACCAATGAAAATTATTGAGGAAAGCGAGCACACCGACAAATAAACTCACGAAAACCCCCAATATAGTAGAAACCATCTTGATCTCCTAACTACTTAAACTTACCATCATAACTATTTATATAGACTTAGGGTGGGTATAAAATTATAATCATTATAATCCTCTTCAGATCATCTGGGGAAAAAGAAAATAGAGCATGAAAAATCACAGACAATAATATTTGAATCTAACTCATTCCCTAAACATGGATACTGAGTTCCTAACCTCTCCATGGATACTCTCACCATGTCTCTCATACAAGAAAATATAATATGATATAAATATTAATGGTACCCCGCTACCAATTCCCCACTAGTTTTCTACTTTACCATAACGTCGCATATCTATAGAATCTCTCTCTATAAATTATATCCCACATAAACCAAGTCGAAGCCCCACAACATGCACCTCGGGGAAAACAAAACACCATGAATACATAACCAAATGTAACCATTTAGTTTCTTGGATACACCACAGCTTATATAACATGTTTCATACATCTATTTTATAACTCAATTCATTATAGCCCATACACCATGTAAGGATCCTCATTCCATCACAACCTATATAGGTTATACTAATTGTAGTTCATAGGAAAATATATCCAGAATACATGTGTTTGAAATAACCACAATCCATTATATCCATCTAAAAAATATATGTGGAAATGTAACACCCCAAGCATCCAGGGTACGTTTCCTTCTGAATAATTCCATATCATGCATTTTTTGCGACTTCGAGATTCTAACACACCACGACCAATCAAACTAGCAATTATGATTAGTTATAACCACTTCATGAAATTATATAAATTTTAGTTATAAAAATGGACTTCATTTTGGAATTCAGAATATCAAAAAAAGATTAGGGTGAATTTTTGATATATTTCTGAAAACATTCATTTTTTGATGAATAGTGAAAAACATTGCCTTATTGGATAAAACCGACATTTTATTTAAATAATTACATATTTTATTTAAATTTATTTTAGGTCAGAATATATACATAATATATATATATGTTCAATTTAATTCATTGGATTCATTTTATAATAAGCTAAGATATATAATAATTTTATTGAACCTTTTATCATCTTTTACCCATCTCCAAGGAGCATTTGAAAATTCACATAAAACATAATTTTACTTCTTCTGTGATTTGAATTTAAAAAATCTGAGAGGCACGGTTAATATTAGTAAGTAAAATGTGGTTCAATTAGATGAAAAAAATTATTGGTGAATAGTAACTTTTGACTTTTATTTACAATGGTTAAAAGTAAATAATGTAATTAAGGGTAAAATTGATATAATAATTACCCTCACACATGTCATAATTCTATTGGATATGTAAAATTAGTCCAAAAACCACCTTAAAAATAATATATGATCCTATTTGGTCCACTTGGATTATATTAGGACATTTATTATTATTTTATGTAAAGATGACTTAAAAGAGTTAAATTCAATGTTTAATAACTAAACCATTTTTAATATTGGGTTATACTTAAGATAAACTCAACTATAAATATTAATTAGAATTCTAAGAATATTTACTACATTATGGTATTTTATTTATAATTTTTGGATATATAATTTAATTTATTTATGACATAATGATGACGTAGTAATTACATTATTAATAAAAGAATTAAAATATTGGATATTATAAATATCCAAATAAATGTAATTTTCGACTTTTGATGAATTCCACTAATTTTATAGATTAATATGAAATGTTAGGGTTTTTAATAAATTTTTTTCAATGGAAACATGATGTTATGATTTTTACAAAAACCAAATAATAAATAGTGTCAAAATTGAAATAATTGAGTTTTTAAAACAAATAGTATATTATCAAATGATATATTATTCCTAAAAATATAACGATCAACCAAAGGACATAGATAAGGATATATATATTAATAATTAACCAAATGGAGTTATGTTGGCTTGTTATATTATGTTTATTATCATATAATATAAAAATACAAAGAGACACGGTAAATGTTAAACTATTTAACAAAGAGTTAAATCTAAAAGATAAGGTTAATGTGGTGACCTAAACCTATCTAAAAGAAGTTTTTCGAGAGGTTTTCTACACAAAACCACCTTATCATTTAAATAAATCATTTTTGAGCAATTAAAAACCGAAAATTATTTTATTATAAAAATTATTTCATTCATTTCCTAAAGTGACCCTCACCTCTCTTAAAAAAGGCCACTTCCCCTTCACTTAATTTCACACCTCCAATGCCTTTTTTGCTCCGCCAAAACTGCCCCAAATATCCTCCCAGAATTCCTCCATTAATCCTAGATTCCTTCCTTTGGTCAGAAATCCACCCTAGGGATCCCATATGATCTATTCAAAAGGAAGAACCGGAAGAAGATGTAAATATTTCATCACCTCTTTCATGTTATTTTCTTCCTCTGTGTCCACTTTCTTTGTTCGTTCCATTTTAAAATAATAACTCTAGTATATTATATATACTAATATGTTATTATAAAAATGTTCCACCCATATTAATTATTATACATCATATGAAGGACAATGTCACCATATTTGCGTACGTACAACTTACCATCTCCACATCGTGGTGTAGTTTGTTATACATACTGTTCATTATTTGGATGGGTATAGTAACGAGTATAAAAGATGTAAATAATTCATATAAAATTTTGATGATTATTTAAATATTATATACCATCAAATTACATTCTATTTCACCATCAATATAATGACATTTTCTCTCGTGCAAAGGTACGGATTACCATCTCCCCGAACGTGATGAGATTTATTCACCATGAAAATAATTCAAAAATAATTTTCATTTTATGCTTCAAAATATGGATTATAAATATAATATCATTCTATAAATGATTCAAATACATCATCCATAAAAAACATGGCTTACGTAACCAAGCATATAAAGGAAAATGAATAAGTTAACACTTGAAACCATGATACTACTAAAATAAATTTAACGAACCAATATTATAGGATCTTATTGATATCTTAATTATGTATATGGTTCTTTTATAATTTAATAAAAATGATTTATCTATTATTCAGTTGGTTAATATACCCTCAATCAAGGAAAATATCAAGGTAAGGGTTAATTCTACAATATCTTTACTTATGTGAGGTTATTAATACGTAAGAATATATTGGGACCTCTTTATCATCCACTTCAGTATTTTCTTAAAAATATATTTCAAAACATTTTTAATATTTAATAGACTATGGGTTAAAGTCATTCATAATATTTTATGACCTTATATGTTTTGAAATGAATATTTACGTTGTTTTCAAAACCAAGTAATTTATGACCTTTTTGACAAAATTATGGTAAGAATGTATTTTTTTATATTATACAGTGGTTGTGGCTATTTTCAACCATTATAACATCTTTTATTATTACATTACAAGAATAATATAATTTTATCAAAATAAATTTTTTCTTTTATAATTACATTACATCTAAATAAATTTAAAATAGAAAGATATATTTCCCCCAAAATGTTTTGATTTAATCTATGTCAACATTCATTAATGGATTTTAAGCCTGTATGATGTTGATTTATTTATGATACAAATTATCCATATTATATTGATTTTTTGTGATATATTTTATTTTGGATGTGTTATTTTTATACGATTCCTAGTTTATGGATAAATTATTGACATTTCGTATGCTAGTTTTAATATGAATGTTTATGTTATGTTTAAAACTTTTCGTATGAGTAATGTATTGGACTGATTAAGTGAATGGTGGAGTCTTCTATAGCTCCTTGATACATCAGTAGGTCTCATGAGGCTAACTAGTGTCACTGCACAATGCCTTTAAAAATCTTATTTGTAGTCTTGGAACATGGCCTTGACTATGTGGTTATGAAGTCTGGCATTATGCATTCCATCTTTATGAAAGTAGATATTGATATTGCATTTGATTATTAGACTAGTATAATATCCATGTGATTATGTAAATGGAAATATTTGATTTTATTTTTTCCATAATATTCTGAAATTTATGTTTAGAATGATTTTTTGTTAGTCATATACATAGCATTAAATGTTAATGATTGTTTATAAAAGATTCCTCTATATTTTTATCTTTACTGAGCATATGAGATCACCCCTTTCGATGATTTATTTTTCTGAGGATGTGGAGAAGTACTTTATGGTTGACCTGCATGGATAGGCAATGGATATAAGTGAGTTAAAAATGGGACAAAATATTGTTGATGTTTTTATTACATGGTGTAATGTAAAACTTATGAATGTATCTAGTACTTCCAAGGCTACTAAAATTATCTTTATTTTAGGACATGATTCCTTGTATCTTTCCAATGTTAAGTAATAATGAACCAAATCTTGGTAACTGGGTTGGAGCATTGCACTTGGTATTAGAGGATGTTTAGTACAAACCTTGGACGCTATATTTTGAAAATATCTGATTAAATAACATTACCCTGAGAAAGACTCTGGGGATTAGTAGAGTAGAAGTTTCTAAAATTTTGGAAATGTATATATTTTTTGTGTTTTCCAATAAATACATACTTGTTTGGATATGAGTAGGTTGAGGCAGATTTGGCACAAATGTACCTAGGCAGAAAACCTAAAAGCACCGCTTTGAGCTAGAATTGAGCGGGAACTGGTCCACGATAATGGCCTTACTGCACTCTTGGTTAAGACACTCCTGAGGGAAATTCTTAGGATAATTATCATTATCTTTTCAAACCATTACGAAGGGTTTATGAGTGTATAATCCCTCAAAAAAACATTTATATGATTGTGGATTATATCCGTAAACTGTTCAATTTTTGTTAAATGTGTTACATTTTTGGAATTATGTATTGTGATTCATAAACTAATATAGGGTATGCAATTGTTTATAAATGACACCTAGTGGAATGAATGGAAACCGTATCAACCCATGTATTCCATGTAGGGATTTAACTACTGCTAAAGATAATTATAGTGGATCAGGTGATCAAACTGGTGCAGATTAGCTTATCACCATACTGGGAAAACTCACTCAGGTTATGAATAATAACCTTACCCGTATGGATCACCCTGATCCACTACGTGGAGGATCAATGTTAGATCGCTTCATGAGGGAACAACCACAGACATTAAATGTGAGTATAATTTGATTACAAGCTGCGCAATGGATAAATTACTTTGAGAAAATATTTCATTCTTTGGGGAGTAGCGAAAGGGAAAAAGATGTTATGGAATTTTATCACCTCACAGGAGATGCAGATCAATGGTGGTCATTAATCCCAAACACAAATAAATATTAAGAAGTATTAACATGGAATGGATTGTTTTTAAAGATATTTTCTTGGAAAAAGAATTTCCTCGTGACCATCGAGCAGATATGGAAAGACAATTTATGATTATGAGGAAAAATGAAGATGAGATTGTCACAAAGTATGATGCTCACTTTAAAAGGTTAGAAAGGCATGAAGAATATTATATACATAACCCAAGGAGTAATATTTATCGAATCATTGATGGGATAAAGCCATTTCTCTGTCGGGAAATAGTTTTACCATCCTTCTCATCGTATAAAGATATTCTCTCACACGCTATCAAGACATAAAACGAATTATCTATGTCTTATGACTTTAATGAAAGGCACGATAAACAGTGATATTTTGAAAAATAAGGAAATAAAAATAAGGGGAATAAGGGAAAATTTGAATATCTATCCTGTGGTAAACGTGGGATGAAACACCCTAGTACATTCCTAATGGGATTTTGAGTCTCTTACAAGTGTGGTGAAAAGGGATACCATTCTCGTGATTGCAAGGGGAAGAAAGAGGATTTCAATGTTGAATGATAAAATTGTAGAGAAAAGGATAATTATGCAAATTAATGTCCTAAATACCAAGGTAACATATATTATAAAGGACATGGAGCAAGGAGAAGTTTATATGATCACTACTGCTATGGTTGAGGCACCAAAGAACTTGGTGGTAGGTAATTTAATGGTTTACTCATGTTTATAAAATGTTTTATTTGATTCCAGATCATCATAATGTTTCATATCTTCCCAGTTTTTGATGAAAATTAGATATTTTCAATTTCACATTACAAGGGAGTTGTTAGTCAAAACACCTATCAGAAGTATCATCGCAATAATTTTTAGTGAAACAGTTCCCATTAGGGAATATAAATGTTATTTATCTGCTGATCTCATCATCATAACCATGATTGAATTTGATATAATCCTCAGAATGGATTGGATTTTTATCCATGATGTGAAAATTTATTTTAAGAAGGAGGTTACAATTTTTGATGATGATAAAGAGTTCCTTATCTTTAGAGCCTAAACGTCGACATGTGATTCTTATCTCAATACTCTCATAGTAGAGCTACTAAATTCAATTAATGGGGAAAAGAGAATGAAGTAAATACGTGTGAGGAAAATATTTCTCGAATAGAGGATGTACCTATTGTACAAGAATATGATGATTTGTTTCCAGATGATTTACCTGGACATCCTCCAAAACAAGAAATTGAGTTTTCAATTGATTTAATTCCTATTTCAAGCCCCATATTGAAGTCCCCTTATACAATGGCCACTATGGAATTAGTGGAACTAAATAAATAACTAGAGGAATTCAGTACTAAGGGATTTATTCACCCGTGTGTTTCTCTATGGGGATCCCCTTTCCTTTTTGTTAATAAGAAAGATGTATCTATGAGGTTGTGCATTGACTACAGAGAGATAAATGCTATAACAATAATGAACAATTATCCCCTACCACTCATTGATGATTTATTCAGCCCAATACATGGAGATCAATATTTTTCAATGATTGACATTCTATTTGGATATCATCAGTTGTGTGTAATGATGGATGACATTCTGAAAACAACATTTTGAACCAGGTACGAGCATTACGAGTTTACAGTAATGCCTTTTGGATTGACTAATGCACCATATGTGTTCATGGATCTAATGAATAGAGTTTTCAAGTAATATGTTGATGGATTTTTCGTGATAATTATTTATGATATCTTGGAATACTCAAGAGGATACAATGATCACAAAAATCACTTGCGTGTTATTCTAATGACTCTTGGATGAAATGAATTATATGGGATGTTTAGAAATTGTGAATTCTAGCTTCATGAGATTTCTTTTATAAGGCCCCAGCCTTAAACCTTACTTAATCTTGAGTTATTACAAGATTACACATTGAGGATCTTTTCGGGTTTAGAGTTTTAGAGAATTAGATCATAAAACTTGCATTACATTCCACATATAAACAAAGTGGTTACATAAAGATAGTATTCTTCATTCCCATCACTGGAAACACATTTAAAATAAAACATGGATTGTTTCTTGACACATCCTTGACTCTATCATCTTATCATGTACCTTTCCCTTGACCTGTGAAAAACATTTCAAAAACTTGGGATGAGCATAAAAACTCAATATGGGTTATAAAAAAACATGGAAAGGAAACATGAGTTCATATATACATAAGAATGAAATCATACTTTACCCAGAAAACATATGCACTTTAACATACCTCATAAAATCATGAATAAATCATAGAAATCATAAGACATAAAGGTAACTTGAGGCATTCATAACATTCTTACGTAGGGAGTAACCCTCTTGGTTACGTTTGGAATACCCATCACAGTATATTCCCTAAAATCTCTTCGGAGAAACCTTAACGTTTCACTCCTTCGCGTTACCCAATGCATTGGAGAGCTATAACGGGCTCACCCGCCCTTAGTTTATCACGGAACCACCCGTCTTCATAATAATGACCAAGAACCATAACATAATCATATCACATAAAACATGCATAAAGGTAACATAAAATTTCCACATTTCAATCACGAGATATCAATACAACACATTGATATAAAAACATTATGAAAACCATTTTCAATACCAAAGTAAAACATGGTATTTATTTTTCTTTTAAAAAAAGAAGGTATGGCTTGTAGAGGAAGCCGAAACTCAAATAATGGTTACGACGACGGAGAAGTCGTTGTCGCCGCATAAGTACGACAAAAACATTCCCTTTTTTCGTTTAGTAAACACTTCGTATAAAAAATATTCCTTTTTAATAAACGTAAAATTCAAGGGGGCTTATACACCGTATAAAAGAAAGTTGTGTATAAAATAAAATATGCCTCAATGAAAGGAGATTGAGACGAAGTCCCATACCTCGTATCCGACTTGACTCGACCGTTCTTTAATCTCCTGAATAATAAACTTGAGTTAATATCTACTTGATTATGAATCTTTTTCATGTTCATTATTACTTTTATACCATGTTATGAACATCATGTAATCAGTTAAGTTAATAATGTTCATTTTGTCGGTATTTGGTTCTTAAGTCAAAAATAGACTTCTTACACTTACATGTTGTTAATTTGGTCAAAGGTTCATTATATACAGAATGGTATTCATGATGTAGATATCATATATGTCATATATATCCAGTACATACATGCATTTATAATATTACATAATCATTTAGAGGTATGAAATGAAATGCACCGTTCATGGAGACGGTAAGCCGTACGTACGCATGAACGCTACTTTCATTTCTATTTCGTATTTTATAGAATGGAATCATAATGATATAAAGGTATATTATAATTCCAGTATAATATCATATATAATATCATAGTTCCATCCTTTATATGTCCCACATATGGTATTTAACGAATCAAATCACTTTGAGGGGGCGGTAGTCCGCACTTCCTAAAATGAAGATATCGTGTTTACCCATAATGGGAACCATAAAGGTATGCCCAAAATGAAAAAAACATAAGCTTAAGGAAAACATAAACATATTATATATCATATATAAAAATAGTGACATCATAATGGCCACCTTTGAACGTGTTAAATGAGTATTGAACAATCATCGTTTCGGGAGGCAGAATTTCGCCATCCACGGAAACCGTATGTTCTTTAACCATTTGACGTAGTTGTGTGAGAGTGTTGCTAAAATAAATCTTATAACAACATCCTAGTATATTGAATATACTGGTGTTGTTACAAAATAAGTAAATAAAAAGAGTTTAGGGGGTTGGAGAAGCAAAATAAAACAAATGAACATGAGAGAATGAATTACCTTTAAAAGTGTAACTCCTTTTGATTTGAGCCTAAAGGCTTCCTTTAAAAGGATTATTCCCAAAGGGAATCCTCTAGGATGAGGAGAGGGATGTGTAGAGAGTAAATGGGCAGGGGTTGGCTGAGCCAAAGGCTTCAAGAGTGTGTGAAATGAGGTAGAGGTGGGGGCCTTTTATAAGAGGAGAGGAGGGGCACTTTTGGAAAGTAAAGAAACATTTCTTTATTTGAAAATGTGTTTCGGTTTTAAAAGGTCCCACATTGATATAATTCGTGGATAAGGTGATAAGGGTTCGAAATCCACTCTTCCAATTGGTTTTGGCCATGTGTAGGTTTTAGATTTTGCATTATCATTCCATTTTATTTAAATCGTCAAATAATGATGTCATCGCTGCATCATTATTATGTCATAAATAATTTAATTTATTTAATGTCTAAAAATTATACAAAAAATACTATGATATAGGAAATCGTTTTATCTTTCCAATGACTATTTATAATCAAAATTGTTACTTGTATAACCCTACTTAAAAATTGTTTTCGTAAAACATATTATGTTTGTGTCATTTTCACTTTAACGTTAAATAAAAAGTAATATATGTCATTTCTCAACAAAAGTGGATCCATGGGGTCCCCAAGTTTACCCATGGCATGTCATGGTCTGCCATGAAACAACCAATGAGGTTGGGACATGTGTCTAGGTCATTTCATATTATTAAAGCCTTATTTAGACCTTAAACTACCCTAATTACCACTAATCGTGATTAAGAACTTAATAAGTTACTATTCACCAAAAAATTATTTTAATCTCATTGAACCACATTTTACTTCTTAATGACAACCATTTATGTCGGATTTTCAAAATTCAATACACATTAGTGGTAAACTTTCATTTAACTGAAAAATCAGTTTGCTTGATTACCACTTAGTGGTTTCACTATTCATCAAAAATTGATGTTTTTCAGAAAATTACCAAAAATTCACCCTAATCTATATTTGATATTCCGAATTCAAAAATGAAGTCTATTTTAAAAAATTCAAATCATATAAGTCACATTAATTAATTTAATAATTAATTCCCGCTGCCAGAGCAAATAGCGTGTTTTTACAAAACAATAAGTATCAAAAGATTGACACCAGTTTAAGTCTAATTTCAAAGTGAAATTGATTCCAATGACCACCATTGGATAAAATGGTAAAAATATATTCTAATTTCACTTCAAAACCAATTCAAAACATAATCTAATCATATAAATAAATTATATTAAAAAGTAGTTTTGATGTAAAATGCAGTATTTTTCACTATTCATTAAAAATGAATATTGTCAGAAAAATACCAAAAATTCACACAAGGTAAATTTTGATGTCCCAATCATAAAGGATAAGTTTATTTTGACAAACATAGTTTATAAAATTTTCAAAATATAGATTCAAAAATGGTTTGCCATCAAAAGGCACTAAAACAATCTTTTAAGAATATTAGTGTATTCCATGCATAAGATTGTATTTATTTTCATTTTAAGCCTTTATAACACTATCTTAATCATTAATAAACATAGATAAAAATATATATTATTCATTACTTACTTGGGATGTTACATCCTTCCCCCCTTTAGAAAATTGCATCCCCGCAATTTATTTACTTATCGAATAAATGGTGGTACTTATCCCTCATTGCATTTTCAGATTCCCATGTTGCCTCTTCAATCATGTGGTTTTTCCACAAAACCTTTACCTGGTGAATCACCTTATTCCGTAACACTTGCTCCCTGTGGTCAAGAATCTGGACCGGTTGTTCCTCATAAGATAGGTTCTCTTCCAGCTGAACTACCTCTGGACTCAAAACATGAGATGGATCTGGATTACACTTTCTCAACATCGAAACGTGAAAAACATTGTGTACCTGAGATAAACTCGGAGGTAAAGCCACTCGGTATGCAACTGATCCAACTCTCTCCAGAATTTCATATGGTCCAACAAACCTTGGACTCAACTTTCCTTTCTTACCAAATCTCATCACACTTTTCCAAGGAGAAACCTTGAGAAAAACATGATCACCTACCTCGAAAGATAGATCCTTCCTCCGGTTATCCGCATAACTCTTCTGCCTGCTCTGAGCTGTTCTCATGTGTTTCTGAATCAGCTGAACTTTTTCTGCCATCTCTTCTACCAATTCTGGTCCCATCAACTTCCTTTCACCCACTTCATCCCAGAAAGCTGGAGTACGACACCGCTTCCCATATAATGCCTGAAATGGTGCCATATGTATACTGGAATGAAAACTGTTATTATATGAAAACTCAACCAAAGAAAGATGTTGGTCCCAACTTCCCGGATAATCCATAGAACAAGCTCGTATCATATCCTCCAATGTCTTAATTGTTCGTTCTGACTGCCCATCTGATTGAGGATGAAAAGCAGTACTAAAATTTAATTCAGTACCCAACGACTTCTGAAGGCCTTTCCAAAAGTTAGAAGTAAACCTGGGATCACGATCCGATACAATAGAGAGAGTAACTCCATGTAACCTGACTATCTCTTTAAGATACAAACGGGAAAGTTTATCAATAGAGAAAGTATCTCGTATAGCAAGGAAATGAGCAGATTTGGTCAAGCGATCAACAATAACCCAGATTTCATTATTACCTCGAGATGTCTTCGGTAATCCAACAACAAAGTCCATGGATATATTCTCCCATTTCCACTCTGGCACTGGTAAAGGCTGAAGCATCCCTTTCGGTAACTGCCGCTCTGCTTTAACCTGCTGACATGTCAAACACTTCACAGTAAAATCAGCAATATCTCTTTTCATTCCATCCCACCAGTAATACTCCCGCAGATCTCTATACATCTTAGTACTGCCCGGATGAACTGAAAACGGAGAACTATGAGCTTCACATAACAACTCTCTCTTCAACTGTGAATCACAAGGCACACACAATCTCTTCCCAAATCTCAATACACAATCACTATCAATGTTGAATTCAGGCAACTTACCTTTCTGAACCAGCTCTACCTTTTTCTGCAACTCACTGTCTTGCTTCTGTGCTTGCTTGATTCTATCTGATAGAGAAGATCTCACTGATACCTGAAACAAAACAGAAGGACTTCCTTCACCAACAACTTCTATGCCAAAGTTCATCAAATCATTAACCAAAGGATCACGTTCCAACCGCAACATTGTTAATGAAGCATTACTTTTTTGACTCAAAGCATCAGCCACTTTATTTGCTTTTCCCGGATGGTAATGAATTGTACAATCATAATCCTTGATTAATTCTACCCATCTCCTTTGTCTCATGTTTAACTCTTTCTGAGTGAATATATACTTTAATCTTTTGTGATCGGTATATATTTCACACTTTACTCCATTCAAATGATGCCTCCAAATTTTTAAAGCAAAAACAACAGCAGCTAATTCCAAATCATGTGTAGGGTAATTTACCTCATGAGTTTTCAACTGTCGTGAAGCAAAAGCAATTACCTGATCATTCTACATTAGGACACAACCAAGTCCTTTTAATGAAGCATTACTGTATATAACAAACTCTCCATTCCTGGAAGGTAGTTCCAAATCTGGAGCATTCACCAATCTTCTTTTCAATTCCTGAAAACAAGCATCACATTCTTTTATCTAGATAAACTTAACACCCTTCCGAGTTAGCTTAGTCATTGGACTAGATAACCGTGAAAAATTTCTAAAAAACCTTCGGTAACAGCCTGCCAAACCAAGGAAGCTACGAATCTCGGTTACATTTGTGGGTCTTGGCCATTTTCCACAACTTTTGTTTTTGCAGGATCAACAATTATCCCATCTCATTGCACTTATAACATTTCACTAACTGTAAATCAAATTTGTTCTTACCTTCACCTTGATCCTTTTCAGTGCAATCACGAGCCTTATGTCCCATCTTACCACATCGGTAGCACTTTCTAGAATTTAGAAGACATTCTCCAGCATGCCTTTTGCCACATTTATCACAAACTAGAAACTTAGTTTTCTTACCATCAGACTTTTTTGAAGAATTATTACCTTTCTCCTGCCACCTCGGTCTCTTCTTCTGCTGGTTGTTATAGAACACTTGGTCATCGGAAAACTCCATTTCCACCTTCTCAGCACATCGAACAAGCTTTTTATAACTTTTAAACTCATGAGAATCTAATGCCCTTAGATATTTTGGCTTTAATCCTGAGTAAAAACGATTGATTTTACAATCAAGGCCTCGGATAAAATTTGGAGCATACCTTGCCAATCGAGTGAACCTTTCTTCATAGGCAGCCAGTGAGTCTTCCTCTTGCCTCAATTCCAAGAATTTCTTTTCCATCCTAAGTCGAACAGACTTAGGAAAATACTTCTTAGGAAACATACCTTTGAATTCATCCCAGTCAAGAGCATCAATCTCATCGGCATCCCTGATATTTTTAACCATAGACCACCACTGATCTGCTTCACCCTCCAAACGGTAAATAGCAACACTAACATTTCGATTGTCTGAACACCCCATGACATCAAAAATTTTCTCCAGTGCTTTAATCCACCCTTCAGCTAGCACAGGGTCAGATGATCCTCTGAATGATGGTGGATGTTGCCTCATGAAATGTTCCACCACTGACATGTTCCTCTGCGGTTGGTCCGGCTGATCTCGTGTATGGATACCACCGCCATTTATCGCTTGAGTCAACTGCGCCATTACTGCAACAAACTGTTCAGTTCCAATTCCAACCATTTCTGGATACTGATTCGGAAGGTTATTTCCTTTTGTATGCCTTCTTAGCACTACTTCCCTATTTCCTCTGCGGAAAACCATTCTGAACAAACATGTCTTAGATGAAGCAACATGGTACTCTCCAAATGCTATATCACTTCAATTTGACCATAAAAAAATATATTTTTGGATAATCATTTAATATAATTCTAACTCCTAAAGTTATCTAAACCGACCTTTGATTCCAACTATAAGGCCCCAGCCATAAACCTTACTTAATCTTGAGTTATTACAAGATTACACATTGAGGATCTTTTCGGGTTTAGAGTTTTAGAGAATTAGATCATAAAACTTGCATTACATTCCACATATAAACAAAGTGGTTACATAAAGATAGTATTCTTCATTACCATCAATGGAAACACATTTAAAATAAAACATGGATTATTTCTTGACACATCCTTGACTCTATCATCTTATCATGTACCTTTCCCTTGACCTGTGAAAAACATTTCAAAAACTTGGGATGAGCATAAAAACTCAGTATGGGTTATAAAAAAACATGGAAAGGAAACATGAGTTCATATATACATAAGAATGAAATCATACTTTACCCATAAAACATAGGCACTTTAACATACCTCATAAAATCATGAATAAATCATAGAAATCATAAGACATAAATGTAACTTGAGGCATTCATAACATTCTTACATAGGGAGTAACCCTCTTGGTTACGTTTGGAATACCCATCACAGTATATTCCCTAAAATCTCTTCAGAGAAACCTTAACGTTTCACTCCTTCGCGTTACCCAATGCATTGGAGAGCTATAACGGGCTCACCCGCCCTTAGTTTATCACGGAACCACCCGTCTTCATAATAATGCCCAAGAACCATAACATAATCATATCACATAAAACATGCATAAAGGTAACATAAAATTTCCACATTTCAATCACGAGATATCAATACAACACATTGATATAAAAACATTATGAAAACCATTTTCAATACCAAAGTAAAACATGGTATTTATTTTTATTTTAAAAAAAGAAGGTATGGCTTGTAGAGGAAGCCGAAACTCAAATAACGGTTACGACGGCGGAGAAGTCGTTGTCGCCGCATACGTACGACAAAAACATTCCCTTTTGTCGTTTAGTAAACGCTTCGTATAAAAAAGATTCCTTTTGAGTAAACGTAAAAGTAAAAGGGGCTTATACACTGTATAAAAGAAAGTTGTGTATAAAATAAAATATGCCTCAATGAAAGGAGATTGAGACGAAGTCCCATACCTCATATCCGACTTGACTTGACCGTTATTTAATCTCCTCAATAATAAACATGAGTTAATCTCTACTTGATTATGAATCTTTTTCAAGTTAATTATTCCTTTTATACCATGTTATGAACATCATGTAATCAGTTAAGTTAATAATGTTCATTTTGTCGGTATTTGGTTCTTAAGTCAAAAATAGACTTCTTACACTTACATGTTGTTAATTTGGTCAAAGGTTCATTATATACATAATGGTATTCATGATGTAGATATCATATATGTCATATATATCCAGTACATACATGCATTTATAATATTACATAATCATTTAGAGGTAAGAAATGAAATGCACCGTTCATGGAGACGGTAAGCCGTACGTACGCATGAACGCTACTTTCATTTCTATTTCGTATTTTACAGAATGGAATCATAATGATATAAAGGTATATTATAATTCCAGTATAATATCATATATAATATCATATTTCCATCCTTTATATGTCCCACATATGGTATTTAACGAATCAAATCACTTTGAGGGGGCGGTAGTCCGCACTTCCTAAAATGAAGATATCGTCTTTACCCATAATGGGAACCATAAAGGTATGCCCAAAATGAAAAAAAACAGCAGCTTAAGGAAAAAATAAACATATTATATATCATATATAAAAATAGTGACATCATAATGGCCACCTTTGAAGGTGTTAAATGAGTATTGAACAATCATCGTTTCGGGAGGCAGAATTTCGCCATCCACGGAAACCGTATGTTCTTTAACCATTTGATGTAGTTGTGTGAGAGTGTTGATCAAATAAATCTTATAACAACATCCTAGTATATTTAAGATACTGTTGTTGTTACAAAATAAGTAAATAAAAAGAGTTTAGGGGGTTGGAGAAGCAAAATAAAACAAATGAACATGAGAGAATGAATTACCTTTAAAAGTGTAACTCCTTTTGATTTGAGCCTAAAGGCTTCCTTTGAAAGGATTATTCCCAAAGGAAATCCTCTAGGATGAGGAGAGGGATGTGGAGAGAGTAAATGGGCAGGGGTTGGCCGAGCCAAAGGCTTGAAGAGTGTGTGAAATGAGGTAGAGGTGGGGGCCTTTTATAAGAGGAGAGGAGGGGCACTTTTGGAAAGTAAAGAAACATTACTTTATTTGAAAATGTGTTTCGGTTTTAAAAGGTCCCACATTGATAGAATTCGTGGATAAGGTGATAAGGGTTCTAAATACACTCTTCCAATTGGTTTTGTCCATGTTTAGGTTTTAGATTTTTCATTATCATTGCATTTTATTTAAATCGTCAAATAATGATGTCATCGCTGCATCATTATTATGTCATAAATAATTTAATTTAGTTAATGTCTAAAAATTATAAAAAAATACTATGATATAGTAAATCGTTTTATCTTTCCAATGAATATTTATAATCAAATTTTGTACTTGTATAACCCCACTTAAAAATTGTTTTTGTAAAACATATTATGTTTGTGTCATTTTCACTTTAACATTAAATAAAAAGTAATTTATGTCATTTCCCAACACAAGTGGATCCATGGGGTCCCCAAGTTGACCCATGGCATGTCATGGTCGGCCATGACACAACCAATGACGTTGGGACATGTGTCTAGGTCATTTCATATTATTAAAGCCTTATTTAGACCTTAAACTACCCTAATTACCACTAATCGTGATTAAGAACTTAATAAGTTACTATTCACCAAAAAATTATTTTAATCTCATTGAACCACATTTTACTTCTTAATGACAACCATGTATGTCGGATTTTCAAAATTCAATACACATTAGTGGTAAACTTTCATTTAACTGAAAAATCAGTTTGCTTGATTACCACTTAGTGGTTTCACTATTCATCAAAAATTGAAGTTTTTCAGAAAATTACCAAAAAATCACCCTAAGATATATTTGATATTCCGAATTCAAAAATGAAGTCTATTTTACAAAATTCAAATCATATAAGTCACATTAATTAATTTAATAATTAATTCCCACTGCCAGAGCAAATAGCGTGTTTTTACAAAACAATAAGTATCAAAAGATTGACACCAGTTTAAGTCTAATTTCAAAGTGAAATTGATTCCAATGACCACCATTGGATAAAATGGTAAAAATATATTCTAATTTCACTTCAAAACCAATTCAAAACATAATCTAATCATATAAATAAATTAGATTAAAAAGTAGTTTTGATGTAAAATGCAGTATTTTTCACTATTCATTAAAAAATGAATATTGTCAGAAAAATACCAAAAATTCACACAAGGTAAATTTTGATGTCCCAATCATAAAGGATAAGTTTATTTTGACAAACATAGTTTATAAAATTGTCAAAATATAGATTCAAAAATGGTTTTCCATCAAAAGGCACTAAAACAATCTTTTAAGAATATTAGTGTATTCCATGCATAAGATTGTATTTATTTTCATTTTAAGCCTCTATAACACTATCTTAATCATTAATAAACATAGATAAAAATATATATTATTCATTACTTACTTGGGATGATACATCTTTTCCTGGCCATATTGTGTCTATGGATGGAATATCTATTGATCCTTAAAATACCATGTCAATCCAATAATGGCCCGCACCAACGAGTATAATTGAGGTACACAATTTTATTGATACAGTATGTTTTTATCGAAGTTTCGTCTAGAATTTTTCCTAGTTGGCTAACCCATTACCAAACTCACACCTAAAGGGGTTAAATTTGTTTGGATAAAAGAGTGTGAAGAATGTATTGAATAACTGAAGAGAAGATTAGTCAATGATTCTATCTTGACTCTACCTTGAGGGAATGATGGGATTGTTATTCATATTGATGCTTTAAAGAAATTACATGGTTGTGTCCTTAAGCATAATGATAGTGTTATTGTCTATGCATCACGACAACTAAAAACTTATGAGCCAAACTATCCTACTCATGATCTTGAGTTAGTAGATGTAATCATTTCTTTGAAAAATGGAGACACTATCTCTATGGTGGAAGATGTGAGATTTATACTGATCACAGTAGTTTGATGTATATTTTCTGACAAAAAGAACTCTACATGAGGCAATGGAGATGGCTTGAACTACTCAAGGATTATGATTGTACTATATAATACAACCTAGGTAAGGAATATAAGGTGGAATATTCTTTGAGTAGAAAGGATCAGGGCGTTTTGAACTAGATGAGAGTTTAAAGGGACCTTATATTCGTGGATCTAGTAAAGATAGATATGGGAATAACCATGTAAGGTGAAACATCAATAGTTTATCAACTCATTTAAAATCCACCTTTACCAGAATCAATGAAGAGTTATCATAGTAATTATGAGGAGTTTCCAAAGATGATTAATGCTATGAATGATGGGAGATTGAGTGACTTCGTATATGAATATGGAATTTTTAAAAATTGGGAAGAGAATTTGTGTTCTCGACATACGTGATCTAAAAATTGATTTATGGAATGATTCTCGTAACTCCATTTTATTTATACACCATGGTTGCACAAATATGTATAGATATTTGAAAGAACATTTTTGGTTCGACAACATGACGAAGGAGATTGATGATTTTTTGTCAAGATTTATGGATTTTCAACAAGTGAAAGATAGAAGGAAACAACCAGGAGGAGTCAGGAAACCTCTTCCCATAACTGAGTGGAAATGGGATAATATTAAGATGGACTTTACCATGGGGATATCAAAGACTCCTAGAAGGAATAATGCAATATGGGTCATTATTGATCGTCTTACCAATTTAGGAAATTTTCTTTTTATAAGATAATATTTACCACTTGAACATAATAAAAGACTATATATTAATGAAGTTGAAAGACATAATTGAGTACCACTATTGATTGTTTCTGATCATGATCCATGTTTTACATCAATATTCTGGAAAAGTCTTCAAAAGGCCCTGTATGCTAAACATTGTTTGATTCCTGCCTACCACCCTCAAAATGATGGACAATCAGAACATACTATTAGAACCTTAGAACACATGTCAAGATCCTGCTCACCTGACTTTCAAGGTATGTGTGATCAATATTTACATCAGTTTGAATTTTCTTATAACAATAGATTCCATCCAAGTATTGAAATGGCACCATATGAAGCGTTGTATGGAAAGATATGTCACACCACAACATCGTGGGATGATGTTTGTGAAGGAAAACTCATAGGCCCAGAACATGTTGAGGAAAAATGGAAAAGGTGATGATTATCCAAACACACATCAAAGCATCCCAAAGTAAGAAAAAGATCTATGCTGATAAACAGAGGATGGATTTTGAATTTTATATAAGAGATCATGTTTTCTGGAAGGTATCTCTATGGAAGGATGTTATACATTTCAATTAGAAGGGTAAATTGAGTCCCATATACATCGAACCATTAGAAATTATAGAATTAATTGGAGTTGTATCTTATGATTTTGAAGTTCCTCCAAGTATCTCCAATGTTCATGATGTGTTCCACGTATCACTATTGAGAAAATTCATGCCTGACCTAATGCATACAATCGCCTATAATGAATTAGAACGTGAACCTGGTCTGTCATTTTGTGAAGAACCTATCAAAATTCATGATACTAAAGAACATGTGTTGAGAAATCGGACGACTCGTCTTCTGAATGTTCTATAGGGAAATCATAAGATGGAAGAGGAAATGTGGGAACCCGATGAACTAATAACGAAGAACCACCCAAATATTTTTATCCAATAATATTATAGACATTTAGAGGATGAAATTATTTTAAGGAGAGGAGAATGTAACAACCAAAGATTCCATGATATGCTTCCATTTAAATAATGCAATAGCTTTCATTGTGAGCAACTTCAAGATTCTAACAAACTGCGACCAATAAAACTATATATTATGAATAGTAATACCCACTTTTCAAAATATTATAAATTTTATTTTTAAAAATTTAATTAATTTTCAATTTGGAATATCGAAATTACGTTAGGGAGAATTTTTGGTATTTTTTGGAAAATAATCAATTTTTTATGAATACTGAAAGACACTGAATTATTCAATAAAAATTCACAAGATTTTTCCTTGATTTTAGTAATTTCTATTTATGAATTCTAAAAATTATATATTTTGTAGAAAATATAGAAATAAAAAGTTAATATCAATATCAAAAAATATTATAAGATATATAAACATTTAAAAAATATATTATTTTCAATTTGTTTACCCATTCATATTTAATGTATTTGATGTTAATTCCTAGAGAAAAACCTAATGATCATTTCACCACAATTGATTTTCCAAATATATAAATCACGTATCATATTAATTATATTTATCGATCTCTAGGAAATTATATCATATAGATAGGAAAACAGAATGATTAAAGTGTAGATTGTTTAATATTGGAATTTGTAGGATTGAACCCATACACGATGTTTGAAGCAATTAATGTAATATAAATTATTCCAGTATTTTAAACAGGATTATTTTAGACAAAAAATGTTTCTCAGATATCTTTCTGTTGAACAAAATAGGTTTCATCAGTATAGATCATAACCAGTAAATACAATAGTCTTCATTGATCAATTTTACTCATAAAAAATAATATTTTAATGTAAAACTATTGTATAAAAAATATTTCATTATTTTTTTTTCAAAAATAGTTATAAATTATTTGAAAGAACAATATATAAAAATAAAATGGTGTTGGTATTATATATAAAGAACTCACTCTAAGATATCTCATAAAGAAGTATGTACCATATAATTATCAATGATACATGGTTTAGTGAATAAATGTACATTTAGTGTGAGAAGATTAGTAGAATAACAAAAAATAAATAGGAACACTACTCAATATATCAACATTAATTAATCCAATAGATTGTTGTTTAAATTTAAAGGCATTTTCTAATAAGTCTTTATTCTATGGAATATAAATAATTTCTCTACTCAACCTATTTTATTATAGTGAAATTAAATTTTATTGAATGTTTGTTTTTTTATACCATACAATTTAATAAAATATAAAGGAAATTTTTTTAATAATAAATCACAATGTTCAAATAAAATTTTCTCAATTGATTATATGATTTTATTGTAAAACAATATGGGTTGGGAATAATATTGTAAATTAATTTCTATTTAGAAGTTCAAAATGATTTTATATAGTAAATTTTATTTCATTCATTTGATGTGATTCAGTTTAGTATCATCATGTTGTAAAAGTGATACAATTGTGGATATTTAAATAAAATCTAGTCAAGAAAATCTCAGAATCCTGATTCTAGGAAAGCAAATGGAATCAAATAAAGTTTATTTTTATGTCCAATAATGATACATAGGATGAAATAGAACTGAAGATCAACTTATTATGACACCATGAGATTTTTTTAATTTTAATTTTTCCAAATTAATTTAATTATTATGATATTTTTCATTTCAAGAAACACTAAAAATAGATAATTTTATATTAAAATAGTATGTTTGGATTCATTATACACTAAAAAATGTTAATATTTCATTATAGACTACATAAAAGTTATCTTTCTCTACATGGAACATTTATTTTATCTTTTGTAACACAGAATAATGAATTTCCTCATTGGCTTGTGTAACACGCATGTCCGATTTTTACCAAACAATAGTTTATCATTAAATTGTTAATATTAAATATGATAAGATACAAAACCATCATAAAATTAAATACTATTAATAGTATTAACTAATTTTTTAGTCTCTAGGGTTCATACAAATATTTGATGATGTTATATGTTACCAATTAATTATAAATGAATATGAAAACCGATGGAGTATAAAGGATGATTTTATTTTTTATAGCCACAATACATTTTTAACATAGTAAATGAAATTAATTACATTTAATTAGTGATATTAATTTAATATATATTTTATATATCAAATAATATAATTTTATATTAATCTAATAGATACAATAGACATAATATAAGAACAAATCCAATTTTATTGTTAAGAACGTATATATTTTACAAATGTATTTTTACTGCCTTTAAATTTTGAAACCAATTTAAATACAATTTTGGATCACTTATCAATTTAAAATGTCAAAATAAACTTCATCTTTCGATGAGAAACAAAAAAATTAGCTTAGCAATTTGTTTTGGTATTTTTTTATGGTTTTATTTTTTAATGAATAACAAAAAGATATTGGATTTTCATTCAAAACAGTTTATCATATAATATATTTATAAGGTTAAATAATATTATAAATTTTTTTAAAAGATTTGTTAGAAAATATTTTTATAAATTAATCAAATTTAATTCTTTAGAATAAATTTCTCAATTTTAATTAGAAATGAAAACGTAAGAAACATTTGATCATTTTAACATTAAAACCCCACAATGTTGTCCCTTCAGCAGGATTACTTTTAAATTAATTTATGCAACACCAGTGAATAGAATTTTTGAAAGAATAAATAAATATTTTTATTTTTAAAAATTTATAATTTATAATAGGGTAAAATTATTTTCTAACATTATTTATTAATAAAAGAAATTAAAATTAATTACACCAATTATTGTAAAATTACGCTTAATTATGTATTAATCCATAAATTTAAGACACAAAAGACCTAGAAACTTGACCAAAATACCTTGTATGTCCATTATACGTCCTTTTAACATCCATTATTTAGTATTTTTGTTTGGTATGACTTTTGTTAGGTAAAAACTTGGGTACACATAACTTGTTTTCAAAAAATGCATGGTCTTTCCTTTGCCATCCATATGAAAAACCACCAGATCTCCATCTTCTTCAATCCTATAAAACCAAATAAGATATGCCATTATTTTCCCAGTAAAAATCCCAATATAGCTCCCTTACACATAGTATCATTTCATTGGGTTTAAATCTATCTATGAAATCCTTTTTCCACAATACAAAAGGAGTCACCCGATTAAGATGTAACATCTTCTCTCAAACCCCCTTTTTTTTCTTTCTCCATCCCATTCACTATCTTTATTAAATTAATTAATGAAAAATATATCCTAAATATAATAGTACTTTTTATGATCTGATTTTTACCTACAATGATGTACACATTAATTTAATGGGTAACAAACAGATTTCTTATGTCTATGGTGAACTATCGCCTCACTAAACGATGATTGTTCATTTTTTATTTTACCACCACTAATGTTGGAAATTATAATGGTCACTCAATTTATATATGTAATATATAATAATTATTATCTATTGTATCTTCTTCTATCATATTTAAATATCAGATATTTTTACATTCAATTTTTTGTTAATACGATTATTTCATTTGACCAAGGGTGGATTACCGCCCCCTCAACTCAATATGACTCATTAATTCAATACATGGAATGTATTATGGATGGTTTTATTTAAAATATAACACATATATATAAATATAATATCATAAAAATATGTTCCTAACCATTTATATACATATGTATATATATATATATGTCTTTTACATTATTTTTTAAATACGACAATTAAATGGAAATAACATTCATGCTTTCAAAATTATTACTGTCTCCTTGAATGGTGTATTCTGCTACATTCTTATTTATTTAATGGATTATGATAATAAAAATATTATTAATATAGATTATATTTAAAAAACGGTTTACATTCTTGAAATTATGATATAAGTATAAGGACAAATTATATAACAAATTAATACATATACGAAAAACAAAGTGAATATTACCCTAAGTGAAAACTTAACATATAATTGACAGCAAGTTGATAATATAAAGCCATATAAAAACCATATATAGTAATATGAGTAATAATATTTTTCTATAATACAGGTAAAATAAATTTATTTTTATTATAAAAATGGTTTGAATTAGTATGAGAGAGTCTAGACAAAAGGTATGGGGATTTCATCTCACTTTTTGATTACGTGAGATCCATGATTTATTCACCACCAATTCCATTTATCTAGTCTGTATACAGCCCATTTATTTTTTCAATTATTTTTATAATTAAATTTATCTGTATTTACATATAAATTATATGATCATTATTTAACGTGTTTAATGTCTCAAAGGCTACAAATTCTGTAACACCCCAGGTAAATAATGAATATGAAATTTTCATATTTATCCATATTTGTGAATAAAATATTAATATGACTTTAAAGGGGATGCTATGCTCGATGGCGTACCCAACACGCAACAACGAGTTTCTTGGGAATCTTAAGTTGCACTCTAATAATAAAATAATATTAATTCAAATGGAAGTTAACATGTAGCCGTTGTATTGGCGGGAATGGATAGAAATAACTAAATTATGACTATATATGTTTTTTAAATGTTTTTACATTTATCCAATAAAAGCTAAAGGCTTAAAATACGGAAAGAATTCAATTTTAGGCGTATATGCCTTAGTTTTCACTAAAGGTTCACTTATCGCCTATTAATGGAGAAATGTCATTAAATATAGTTTTCTTCACACTTAAAAATTCTTTTGGACCAGATAAAACTCTTATTAAGAATCGGGACATCAAATTTTACTTTGTGTAATTTTTTGGTATTTTTCCGATAAAGTTCATTTTTTTAATGAATAGTGTAAAATGTTGTATTTTAATTCAAAACCTCTTTTTAATCTAAATTATTTATATCATTAAATTATATTTTGAATTAGTTTTAAAGTGAAATTTGAAAATATTTTTACTATTAAATCCAATAGTGGTCGTTGGAATTAATTTCACTTCGAAATCAGACTTAAAGTAGTGTAAATCTTTTGATACTTATTGTTTTATAAAAACACGCTATTTGCTCTGACAGCGGGAATTAATTAATAAATTAATTAATGTGACTAATATGTTTTGAATTTTGTAAAACTGACTTCATTTTTGAATTTCGAATATCAAATATAGCTCAGGGTGAATTTTTGGGATTTTTCTGAAAAACTTCAATTTTTGATGAATAGTGAAACCACTAAGTGGTACTTATAAAAACTGATTTTTCCGTTTAAATGGAATTTTGCCATAATTGTGTTTTGAATTTCAAAAATCCATCATACATGGTTGTCATTAAGAAGTAAAATGTGGTTCAATGGGATAAAAATAATTTTTTGGTGAATAGTAACTTATTAAGTTTTTAATCACGATTAGTGGTAATTAGTGTAGTTTAAGGTAAAAATGATATTATAAGAATGTGAAAACACAATGACACTTGTCCTAAACCTATTGGGTGAGTCATGGCCGACCAACACAAGCCATGGGCCAACTTGTGGACCCCATGGATCCACTTTGGTTGGGAAATGACATAAATAACATTTTATTTAATGTAAAAGTAAAATTGACACAAACATGATATGTTTTACTAAAAAAACTTTTATGTGGGGTTATACAAGCCATCTTTTTTATTATAAGAATTCATTGGAATGCTAATAATATTTCATACATCATAGTATTTTTTTTATAATTTTTAGACATTAAATAAATTAAATTATTTATGACATAATAATGATGCAGCGATGACATCATTATTTGACGATTTAAATAAAATGGGAATATAATGTAAAATCTATGAACTACACATGTCCAAAACTTATTGGATTAGTGGATTTCGAAGCCTTATCACCTTATCCACGAATTATATCAATGTGGGAACTTTTGAAACCGAAACTCATTTTCAAATAAAGTAATATTTCTTTACTTTCCAAAAGTACCCCTCCTCTCCTCTTATAAAAGGCCCCCACCTCTACCTCATTTAACACACTCCTCAAGCATTTGGCTCGGACAACCCCTGCCCATTTACTCTCTCCACATCCCTCTCCTCATCCTAGAGGATTCCCTTTGGGCAGAATCCTTTCAAAGAAAGCCTTTAAGTTCAAATCAAAAGGAGTTACACTTTTAAAGGTAATTCATTCTCTCATGTTCATTTGTTTTATTTTGCTTCTCCAACCCCCTAAACTCTTTTTATTTACTTCTTTTGTAACAACAACAGTATATTCAATATACTAGGATGTTGTTATTAGATTTATTCTAGCTACACTCTCACACAACTACATCAAATGGTTAAAGAACATACGGTTTCTGTGGATGGTAAAATTCTGCCTCCCGAAACGATGATTGTTCAATACTCATTTAACACCTTCAAAGGTGGCCATTATGATGTCACTATTTTTATATATGATATATAATATGTTTATGTTTTACTTATGCTTCTGTATTTTTCATTTTTGTCTTACCTTTATGGCTTCCATTATGGGTATACGCGATATCTTCATTTAAGGAAGTGCGGACTACCGCCCCCTCAAAGTGATTTGATTCGTTAAATACCATATGTGGGATGTATAAAGGATGGAAATATGATATTATATATGATATTATACTGGAATTATAATATAACTTTATATCATTATTATTCCATTCTATAAAATATGAAATAGAAATGAAAGTAGCGTTCATGCGTACGTACGGCTTACCCTCTCCATGAACGGTGCATTTCATTTCTTACCTCTAAATGATTATGTAATGTTATAAATGCATGCATGTACTGGATATATATGACATATATTATATCTTAATCATGAATACAATTCTGGATATAGAAAACATTTGGCCACACGAACAACATGTAATTGTAAGAAGTCCACTTTCGACTTAAGAACCAAATATCGGCAAAACAAATATTATTAACCTAAATGATTACATAATTTTTATGACATGGTAATAAGTGGTATAAAAGGAATAATGAACTTGAAAGAGGTTCTTAAGGAAGTAGAAATTAACTCAAGTTTATTATTCAGGAGATTAAAGAACGATCGAGTCAAGTCGGACCCGAGGTAAGGGATCCTACAACTCTCTTTCTTTTTAAGTACACTTTTTATGTCTGCTCATCTTTCTTATGATTGGGAAGTTATTTTATATTACATTTACTGTAATTTTTATGTTCATGTGATGAGAGACCCTATTCTCTCTCATCAATCCATTTTGGATGTTTTGAGTGGCGCCGTTAGGCTGCCGAACTTTCGTAAGAGATCTAACCTCTCTCTTTCTTTCTAAGTACTCTCCTTTATGTCACTTCTTTTAAGCTCCGCTTTGTAATGTTGGGGGATGTTATTTTATATTCCTCTTTCTGTTAATTTTATTTTAATATGATGAGATACCCTATTTGATCTCATCAATCCATATTCGGAAGTTTTATGTGGCTCCGTTAGGCTGCCGAGTTTTCGTAAGGGATTTTTAATCTCACTTTTATTCCAGTGAGATTTATGCTACATTTGCCACAATTTCCTTTGAGTGGTGTATATACTTCCCATTATTTTACTCACTGTGTAAAATACTTTCTTTTATGAGTATTTACATCAATGTTTTATTGTCCTTCTTTCACGAGGTGTATGTTTTGAAAGATACCCATGTCGGTAAGGGAACCTTTCACCCTCCTCTTTTTTTAAAAGACTTCTTTTGATGGGTATTTTAATTTACATATTGTTATGTTGGGATATGTTATCATATATCCTTATTGATGTAAATTTTATGTCCAAGTGATGAGATACACTTTTTATCTCTCATCAACTCATTTTGATGTGATGCCGTTTGGCTGTCAAGGGAACTTTTTAACCCAATTTCGATTTCTTTGGGTTCAACATGTAGTCATTGAATATGTCATCCATTGAACATGTGTGAATGACTTTTTATTGTTTTACACTTAATATCCACTTATATTGGGTGTATTTATAATTGTCACACATATTTTTGAGATTGATTTGTCCTTAATTTAAGGATACCTTCTTTATAAGGGATTTAATCACATTTGACATTTCTATTGAGGGTTCATTGTTGTTATGCACCAATTCACTATTATATGGTGTATATACTGTCCTTTGGAGTATTATATCATGAATCCATTTATTCTCATGATATTATAAAGTTCGGACTAAATTTTATTCCTCAATTATTGTATTCAAGTGTCTCTAATTTTGGTAAAACCCCTTTAACCAAAATATCGTTTTAAATGTTTTAATTATTTGTTCTTATTAATATCCATGTTTTCAAAATGGTTTTAAGGATTTATTTATATGGATATTAATGGTTTAAAATTTTAAGCTTCAAGGTGGTATGGGACACTTTGATTCAAAAATCTCTTTATTAAATGTTTTAAATGGTTTTGGAAATGGTTTCTTTTTGAATGGATTCAATATTTCAATATACTAAAATGTTATATTGTGATTGAAATGTGGAAATGTTATGTTTCCTTTATGCATGTTTTATGTGACACATTTCTGTTATGGTTCTTGGGCATTGTTATGAAAATGGGTTGTTCCGTGATAAACTAAGGGCGGGTGAGCCCGTTATAGCCCTCCAATGCATTCGGTAACGCAAAGGAGTGAAACGTTAAGGTTTCTCCGAAGAGATTTAGGGAATATACTATGATGGGTATTCCAAACGTAACTAAGAGGGTTACTCCCTACGTAAGAATGTTATGAATGCCTCAAGTTACCTTTATGTAATATGTTTTCTATGATTTATTCATGATTTGATATGCCTATTTTTTATGGGTAAAGTGTGATTTCATTCTAATGTATATATGAACTCATGTTTCCTTTCCATATTTTTATAACCCTTACTGAGATTTTTATGCTCATCCCAAGTTTTTGAAATGTTTTTCACAGGTCGAGGGAAAGGTACATGATGTGATGATAGTGTCAAGGACGTGTCAAGAATGAATCCATGTTATATTTTAAATATGTTTCCGTTGATGGGAAGAATGAATACCGTCTTTTATGTAACCACTTTGTTTAAATGTGGAATGTAATGCAAGTTTCGTGATCTAATTCTCTAAAACTCTAAACCTGAAAGGATCCTCAATGTGTAATCTTTTAATAACTCAAGATTAAGTAAGGTTTAAGGCTGGGGCCTTATAGTTGGTATCAAAGGTCGGTTTAGATAACTTTAGAGGTTAGGGTATTTTTTAAGCATAAGTGGCATTACCATAATGGTTAGGATTTAAGAAAGAGTCCTAGTTTTAGATAAAGTGAATGCGTAAGTATATCTTAGTGTTTATCTTACTCATTAGTACATGATGGTTTTTTTGATATACTCACATTGACATTTCTATTTTTTAGTGAATGGATGGATCTAGAATGCACCAAAGAGACAACAGGTTTGAAGGAAACTGTGGTGGTTCTCTGATTAAGATACTAGATAAAATGGAGGATTCAATGAGGAAACTCGTGGTTGTTCTAAACCAAATATCAAGGAGTCATGACCAACAACTTGAACCTTGGTATGATCTTTAATGCATCATGTACGAGATGACCAATCCATGTAGAAGTTCAGGTAATAATAAAAAAAGGTAACCATTAGAGTTTATATGATCCTTACTTTTTAGGTAATTATGGGTTACTCTATGATATGATGGAAAATGAAAGGAATGAGATAAACATGAGGTTAAAATATGTTATGATTATTTTTGAAGATTTTATCTCATTTTGGGGAATGTTTTAAGAATTATATAGTTTTGAAAAAAGGACAACACGCAAACCGTGTGACAACCCGTCGCATCGGACAAAGCTGCGGGAATCGAACCCACAACCAAAGTGCGACTGGTATTTATCGCCTACCACTGGACTACATGAATTCCCTGGTAAGTTTGACTGATTCATTCTAGTTATATGATTTTATTAATTAAGAGTAAGTTTATTTTTGGTTATTTATGAAAATGATTAACCTATCATGGAGGATATGTGATTAGGTTAATTACTTTTCAAAACGAGACTTTAGGAGCAACTGATATTGTTTGGAGATAAATGCTATGATTTATCTTGGAAGACTATGCTACTAAATCCTTCAAATATTTGGGTTTTAATCTTATATTGGTTTACTTTGAGGAATTTTTATGGACAAATTTGTTTATAGAATGGTCCTCGTTGAACTTCGGGTTTTGTTTGAGAAATCTTGGAGGTTAAGAATAGATTTTCTTTTATAAAGGGTTATCCTTTTCTGGATTATCTGATCTTGTACTGACCTTATTGGTTTTGGTTTTGGTGAAAGTCTAATGACATGGGAAGTATATAGTTCTCTTTTGTGGATTAGGTGATTTTCTAAAAGTTGATTATAGTACTCTTAATGTGAACAAGTCTTCCTAAATACTCGTCTTTTGGAAAAAATATGAGTTTGATTAAGGAATCTAGTAAAAGTTGAAAGTCAACATGATAAGTGATTATGATTCCTTATGAATAAATTCCTCAATAAAAAGTAACTTAAAACAAAAATGTTGTCTATTAACTTTTCCTACTGGGGAATCGAATACCGTTTAACCCATCACAAGTTTGTGATTTTCTCATGGTTAACTTTCTCCTAAACATGTTTTCTATCACTCTCCATGAGAACATGAACCTATGTTTTCTCCTCCATGTCCATATTTTCATACTTGGAATCCTAGTATGGGTTAAATCGGGTGACCTATGTGCTTATCTTTATTTATTTTAAAGTGATTGTTTTACCGACTCTTGTTCCAATGTGGGACTTTCAAGGATGTTTCTAAACACAATTTTAAAATTGCGAGGACGCAATTCCCAAAAGGGGGGAAGGATGTAACACCCCAGGTAAATAATGAATATGAAATTTTCATATTTATCCATATTTTTGAATAAAATATTAATATGACTTTAAAGGGGACGCTATGCTCGATGGCGTACCCAACACGCAACAACGAGTTTCTTGGGAATCTTACGTTGCACTCTAATAATAAAATAATATTAATTCAAATGGTAGTTAACATGTAGCCATTGTATTGGAGGTAATGGATAGAAATAACTAAATTATGATTATATATGTTTTTTAAATGTTTTTACATTTATCCAATAAAAGCTAAAGGCTTAAAATACGGAAAGAATTCAATTTTAGGCGTATATGCCTTAGTTTTCACTAAAGGTTCACTTATCACCTTTTAATGGAGAACTGTCATTAAATATAGTTTTGTTCACTCTTAAACATTCTTTTGGACCAAATAAAACTCTTATTAAGAATTGGGACATCAAATTTTACTTTGTGTAATTTTTTGGTATTTTTCCGATAAAGTTCATTTTTTAATGAATAGTGTAAATTGTTGTATTTTAATTCAAAACCTCTTTTTAATCTAATTTATTTATATGATTAGATTATATTTTGAATTATTTTTAATGTGAAATTAGAAAATATTTTTACCATTAAATCCAATATTAGTCGTTGGAATTAATTTCACTTCGAAATCAGACTTAAACTAGTGTCAATCTTTTGATACTTATTGTTTTATAAAAACACGCTATTTGCTCTGACAGCGGGAATTAATTATTAAATTAATTAATGTGACTAATATGTTTTGAATTTTGTAAAACGGACTTCATTTTAGAATTCGGAATATCAAATATAGCTCAGGGTGAATTTTTGGGATTTTTCTGAAAAACATCAATTTTTGATGAATAGTGAAACCACTAAGTGGTACTTATAAAAACTGATTTTTCCGTTTAAATGGAATTTTGCCATCTTTGTGTTTTGAATTTCAAAAATCTGACATACATGGTTGTCATTAAGAAGTAAAATTTGGTTCAATGGGATAAAAATAATTTTTTGGTGAATAGTAACTTATTAAGTTTTTAATCACGATTAGTGGTAATTAGTGTAGTTTAAGGTAAAAATGATATTATAAGAATGTGAAAACACCATGACACTTGTCCTAAACTTATTGGGTGAGTCATTTCCGACCAAGACAAGCCATGGGGCAACTTGGGGACCCCATGGATCCACTTTGGTGTGGAAATGACATAAATAACATTTTATTTAATGTAAAAGTAAAATTGACACAAACATGATATGTTTTACTAAAACAATTTTTAAGTGGGGTTATACAAGCCATCTTTTTGATTATAAGAATTAATTGGAATGCTAAAACAATTTCCTACATCATAGTATTTTTTTTATAATTTTTAGACATTAAATAAATTGAATTATTTATGACATAATAATGATGCAGCGATGACATCATTATTTGACGATTTAAATAAAATGGAAATATAATGTAAAATCTATTAACTACACATGTCCAAAACTTATTGGATTAGTGCATTTCGAATCCTTATCACCTTATACACGAATTATATCAATGTGGGACCTTTTGAAACCGAAACTCATTTTCAAATAAAGTAATATTTCTTTACTTTCCAAAAGTACCCCTCCTCTCCTCTTATAAAAGGCCCCCACCTCTACCTCATTTAACACACTCCTCAAGCATTTGGCTCAGCCAACCCCTGCCCATTTACTCTCTCCACATCCCTATCCTCATCCTAGAGGATTCCCTTTGGTCAGAATCCTTTCAAAGAACACCTTTAGGCTCAAATCAAAAGGAGTTACACTTTTAAAGGTAATTCATTCTCTCATGTTCATTTGTTTTATTTTGCTTCTCCAACCCCCTAAACTCATTTTATTTACTTCTTTTGTAACAACAACAGTATATTCAATATACTAGGATGTTGTTATAAGATTTATTCGAGCTACACTCTCACACAACTACATAAAATGGTTAAAGAACATACGGTTTCCATGGATGGTAAAATTCTGCCTCCTGAAACGATGATTGTTCAATACTCATTTAACACCTTCAAAGGTGGCCATTATGATGTCACTATTTTTATATATGATATATAATATGTTTATGGTTTACTTATGCTTCTGTATTTTTCATTTTTGTCTTACCTTTATGGCTTCCATTATGGGTATACGCGATATCTTCATTTAAGGAAGTGCGGACTACCGCCCCCTCAAAGTGATTTGATTCGTTAAATACCATATGTGGGATGTATAAAGGATGGAAATATGATATTATATATGATATTATACTGGAATTATAATATAACTTTATATCATTATTATTCCATTCTCTAAAATATGAAATAGAAATGAAAGTAGCGTTAATGCGTACGTACGGCTTACCGTCTCCATGAACGGTGCATTTCATTTCTTACCTCTAAATGATTATGTAATGTTATAAATGAAAGCATGTACTGGATATATATTACATATATGATATCTACATCATGAATACAATTCTGGATATAGAAAAAATTTGGCCACACGAACAACATGGAATTGTAAGAAGTCCACTTTCGACTTAAGAACCAAATATCGACAAAACAAATATTATTAACCTAAATGATTACATAATGTTTATGACATGGTAATAAGTGGTATAAAAGGAATAATAAACTTGAAAAAGGTTCTTAAGGAAGTAGAAATTAACTCAAGTTTATTATTCAGGAGATTAAAGAACGATCGAGTCAAGTCGGACCCGAGGTAAGGGATCCTACAACTCTCTTTCTTTTTAAGTACACTCTTTTATGTCATTTATTTTAAGCTCATATTTCATATGATTGGGATTTTATTTTATATTAAATTTACTGTAATTTTTATGTTCATGTGATGAGAGACCCTATTATCTCTCATCAATCCATTTTGGAAGTTTTGAGTGGCGCTGTTAGGCTGCCGAACTTTCGTAAGAGATCTAACCTCTCTCTTTCTTTCTAAGTACTCTCCTTTATGTCACTTCTTTTAAGCTCCTCTTTGTAATGTTGGGGGGTGTTATTTTATATTCCTCTTGCTGTAAATTTTATTGTAATATGATTAGATACCCTATTTTATCTCATCAATCCATATTCGGAAGTTTTATGTGGTGCCGTTAGGCTGCCGAGTTTTCGTAAGGGATTTTTCATCTCACTTTTATTCCCGTGAGATTTATGCTACATTTTCCACAATTTCCTTTGAGTGGTGTATATACTTCCCATTATTTTACTAATTGTGTAAAATAATTTCTTTTAGGAGTATTCACATCAATATTGTATTGTCCTTCTTTCACGAGGTGTATGTTTTGAAAGATACCCATGTCGGTAAGGGAACCTTTCACCCTCCTCTTTTTTTAAAAGACTTCATTTGTTGGGTCTTTTAATTTACATATTGTTATGTTGGGATATGTTATCATATATCCTTATTGATGTAAATTTTATGTCCAAGTGATGATATACACTTTTTATCTCTCATCAACTCATTTTGATGTGATGCCGTTAGGCTGTCAAGGGAACTTTTTAACCCAATTTCGATTTCTTTGGGTTCAACATGTAGTCATTGAATATGTCATCCATTGAACATGTGTGAATGACCTTTTATTGTTTTACACTTAATATCCACTTATATTGGGTGTATTTATATTTGTCACACATATTTTTTAGATTGATTTGTCCTTAATTTAAGGATACCTTCTTTATAAGGGATTTCATCACATTTGACATTTCTATTGAGGGTTCATTGTTGTTATGCACCAATTCACGCTTATATGGTGTATATACTGTCCTTTGGAGTATTATATCATGAATCCATTTATTCTCATGATATTATAAAGTTCTGAATAAATGTTATTCCTCAATTATTGTATTCAAGTATCTCTAATTTTGGTAAAACCCCTTTAACCAAAATATCGTTTTAAATGTTTTAATTATTTGTTCTTTTTAATATCCATGTTTTCAAAATGGTTTTAAGGATTTATTTATATGGATATTAATGGTTCAAAATTTTAAGCTTCAAGGTGGTATGGGACACTTTGATTCAAAAATCTCTTTATTAAATGTTTTAAATGGTTTTGGAAATGGTTTCTTTTTGAATGGATTCAATATTTCAATATACTAAAATGTTATATTGTGATTGAAATGTGGAAATGTTATGTTTCCATTATGCATGTTTTATGTGACACATTTATGTTATGGTTCTTGGGCATTGTTATGAAAACGGGTGGTTCCGTGATAAACTAAGGGAGGGTGAGCCCGTTATAGCTCTCCAATGCATTGGGTAACGCGAAGGAGTGAAACGTTAAGGTTTCTCCGAAGAGATTTAAGGAATATACTGTGATGGGTATTCCAAACGTAACCAAGAGGGTTACTCCCTACGTAAGAATGTTATGAATGCCTCAAGTTACCTTTATGTCTTATGTTTTCTATGATTTATTCATGATTTGATATGCCTATGTTTTATGGGTAAAGTGTGATTTCATTCTAATGTATAAATGAACTCATGTTTCCTTTCCATATTTTTATAACCCTTACTGAGATTTTTATGCTCATCCCAAGTTTTTGAAATGTTTTTCACAGGTCGAGAGAAAGGTACATGATGTGATGATAGTGTCAAGGATGTGTCAAGAAAGAATCCGTGTTATATTTTAAATATGTTTCCGTTGATGGGAAGAATTAATACTGTCTTTTATGTAACCACTTTGTTTAAATGTGGAATGTAATGCAAGTTTCATGATCTAATTCTCTAAAACTCTAAACCTGAAAAGATCCTCAATGTGTAATCTTGTAATAACTCAAGATTAAGTAAGGTTTAAGGCTGGGGCCTTATAAAATAATTAAGACAATTTTGTATCAACATGCCTTTTTTGAGACACATGTTTTATTATGAACCCATATTTGTCCATGATATTTATAAACATCCTTTGAAATTTTATATCCTAAATATTATTATTTTATTGATATATTATGATTCATGAAATAATATTTTATTAAATATATAGTATGTTTCAAATTTACTAAGTGTCAAGAGTCTATTATAACTATCTCATCACTTTTCGAGACTGTTTATGTTTATGCTTTCATTAATGAAATATTTTGATCCATATCTAAAAAACACAAATAAATTTACATATACTCTAATTATTTAAAATATATCCTTGTATTTGTGTCATATAACACACTTTTTTTCAAAATAGAGTAAATAATTTTTTTTAAGAATGACCAACTTAACAACAATGTTTTTTCAAATCTATTAAGTGCGATTCATGGAAAATTAAACATTTTAATTAATAAATTAGTCAATATAATTAAAAAACTTTTGAAAACTATATCATCAGTTATAAACAATTCTATAAAAAGTGGGACTAAAAAACCCTTCAACAAGGCCTCTATTATCCATTATTAGGTCTATATGTGGAAACTGTGACATAAAAATAAAATGGATAGTAAAACTGCAAATTGAAAATGGATTTGATAGGAGAATAAAGGATAAAGATCATGATAAATGAATAATGAGAGAATGAGATCTATCCCTAGGTAAGATCCACACTAAATGAAAAAAATAGATTGGTCTACCACATAGAAAGATTTGAAGCATAATGATGATTTTTATCCCACACTTCATTATAAACGGATAATCTTCCCCTGATTGAAAAAAGGAAATATGATCACCAAGGAAAAAAATGGATTGGGATCAACAACACTATCAATAAATAAAAAATAAATAATTCCATTATACATGGTGACTCAGTCCACCATCTCAACGATGATTTACCAAAGACCATCATGTTTTATAACTATGGAGAAGACATGATAGGATAAGTTGAGACCTCTATAAAAGATTTCCAATACGATGAATCATTTATTATTGAATGACCCACCCTCATCTCATGTGTATTCACACTTTTTGATCTATTAATTTATCATTAAAACTACAAATCATTAAATATAAATGATGATTGTGGTCCTTTTAATTATTTTATATTTAATCACATAATTATCAATATTCTTTAAGGTTATGATCTTGGTATGCAGATTTATTTTTTATTTCATATTTTTCCTAAATGGTATCATAGAAACCCATCAATATCATCATAAAAAATAATTTTATGTGTCATTCTACCATTCTATATAGGAATGAAATAATTAATCATATTAACTTCATGTGTAAGCTAATATCTTATGTGAGGTTAATGTACATGAACAATGTTATATTTTATCTACATTATATTTAGACATATAAAAAAATTTAATTTGTGCGTGGATAGGAGACCATAGTATTCCATGGTTAACTATACAATTAAATAATAAAAAATATTTTTCTTATTTATATTATCAATAAACATAATATATTCATTGTATATACACATATACATCTAAAATTTTGATAGAAATATAATACAATGATATATTTCACATTATTTCATAAATAAATTAATAATAAATCACTCTCCATAACTTATAAAAAATTACACATCATTGAAAACCATAATATCAGTTGACATATACATTTAATGAATAAAAAATCATATTGTTATATTTGTTATAGTATCTCCATTAAATTCTCAATCAGAAAATAATTCATTTACATGTTATTATGGTAATTGACACCTCTTCAAATTATATAAGAAGATAAATAGTCATTGAATATAATTATCACAAGAATTTCAATTAAACACATAAACACATATTTTTGATTAATTAACTTACACAATTTAGTACTAGATATATAAAAAATAATATATCATCTACATGATTTTTAACTAGCTGTCATTTTATTTAAAAAATTCATATTTAATATTTTTTAAAAAATATTATAGGTCCTTTATTTATACAAAATACATATCTACCCAATGAATGTAACACATTTTATTTATAAATTAACATAAATATATTTAGTAACAAAATAATAATACGCATTACATTTTGTTGAATCTAATTGGGAGTTATAATAACACCATATTTGATTTATTTCAAAATAATCACCCCTCTTACATTCATTACTGTTTTATCACATGGAAATATAGAAATCAAACACTATGAATATTTAATTAAATCAATTCCCACCTAAAAATCACTAATAACTTTATAGATAACATATATTCCGTCAATTATGATTCAGCATCAGTATGACATCTAATTGGATGTGTTCCCCTTATTATATCAATCTCAATAATTTATATAAAAAATATATATCAGATTTGAAGGTTTTTTCAAGTTTTTTGAATCTTTCTGGTCAAATAAATTTAATCAATTACCATTTAACATCAAATAAAAATGAAAAGAATGTATCTAATAGAAAGAAGTATAATATTATTCAAATAACAAAATATTTTTATAATCATCGATGGATCCAACAAAAATGGGGGAGGATAATTGAGATGTAGAGGAATTAAATTGATAAGGAGTTAACTAAAAACTCTCTTCTTTGTGAAATAATTTTTGAATAAAAAAATTCAGTCCCAATATTTTAAAATGGTCATGAATTATAAACCATTTCTTATAGAAAAATAATCATCATGGAAAATTTATTTTCCTATGACTATACATGATCTAATGTCAATTTAATCAACCACAAACTACTCCTTTTTATATTTTTTTCTATAACATGGGATTATTTTAAGAAATAATTTCCTCATATTGTTTAATGAGTTATATTTTACCATTTTTTAAAATATAATGAAACCATTTAACATATGGAAAATCAAATTTTATTCAAAAAATTCATTACAAACATTTACCTATTCTCTCTTAGAAGAAATTATTTTTTAAATTTCAATTATCATTTAATTCCATTTGACGAAAATTCAATTAATTAATCCAACACAATTTGTTGATTCATAATTTTCAAGAATTTTTTGTAAGTTAATATCTAACTTTAAAACCAAAATAAAAAAGTAATTTTGTAATTATGATTAAAAAAATGATTCAATATATCATCTTTTTCATTAATTTTAACTTCTTCAAAATCTCAAAAATCAAGTTATTTATATTCTACTTATTTAGGGCATCATATATTTGAAAAAAAATAACCTAAAAGATAAAAAAATTCCTAGTGATATTCTTAATAATCAATAACATCATTAATAGAATGATTATTGGATTCATGGTTAACTAAATACATAATGGTATATTGTACATTGATATTGAATAGTTGTATTATCACTCTAAAGGGATACAATGTTAGGTGACTGATATTATAAGGATGAACATGAATGAATGTTACATGAACATTATTATGTGGTTAAATTCCATTATGGGAACTAAATAATAATTATTAACCTATATAGTGAAATTGGGGAAGATTTATTTATAACATGGTACAAAGGAAACCAAATAATGATACTTTATAAGTGAAAAAAAGTCATGAGAACATGATCTGTTATTAAAAAAGATTATTCTTCTTTCATTATGAGTGCTATAACTTATATAATGAGTGAAATTTCACATACAAAACATGAATAATAAATTTTATATTTAATATTCAATGAAATATTCCTCCATTATGATTAATGGAATATATTTAAAAGGTATTAATATTTTGCAGTTAATTATTCTAACACATAATTTTTTCTTCAGAAATTACATAACCTTTATTAACTATACTATCCAAATACAATTGAGTGGTATCCATATTTTTTCTATTAAAATATGTTTTCGCTAAAATTATTCAATTATATAATATTTTTTGGAATGGATTTTTAATGATTTTTTATAATAACTAATATAAATTTATTTAATATCATAGATAATACTTTTCAGAAGTGCTAATATGAAACTAGTTTTCCATGTTAATGAATTTTCAACAATTTTATTTAAATATAGTATTTTTTTATTTAGTAATAATTTTATGAAATATTATAATGGTTTTTTATGCCTAAAACTGTTAGATGAATTAGAAAGGAAAATCCAAACACAATTATCTTCCATGATAGGTTCAAATGATTTGATAAAGAACACAAAGTAAATGTCTATACCATTAATCTATTGATTATAATTTTATAATATATGAAATTATTAATGATAAAACATTAAAATAAAATGTATTCATTCCTTAGATTATAGTATAAGTAATAAAAAATAATGAAAATTTACAAGTTCCTATCATGGTGTCTTCAATATAATAATTCCACCATAATAAAAAGAGAATATGTGAGTTTTTAAATAATGGAATTTCACAAATATATTAAATATTTATATATGAGTTGAAACACTCATTATATATATTTTTAATCTATAAAATAAATCATTATTATAATGTAATAAAATAGCCAGAACAAAAGAAAAAATCATTTTAAATCAATTTTTTTGTATAAATATTTTATCCAATCACTTAATAATCATATATTAATTTTTAATCATTATATCAACATATTAAACCTATTTAACATCATCATAATGTGTAATATAATGATGTATAACTAAAAATAATTTAGAAAATATAATATCTATGATAATAAAGAGAATTTTGATTTTATATATTACATTTATTATAACACCTTGAAATTCAAAATCAAGAACAATATATTTCATAGCATATGTGACTCACAACACCATGATTAGAAGAATATATTAGAGGCCGATAATTTTTTGATATATTTATGATTAAATAAATTGAATATAATTAATATAATTTATTACATGAAACACAGAGTTTAGATTTCCATACATGATCCAATGAGTATAGCATCTATTACATGCAACACCAAGTTTAAATGAAAAGTTACATATTATTAAAATATCATTATTTAATGGGATAGTTATAATATGGTCATTATCATTGTGAGTATGAATACAATTATCTATGTTATGATAATATATTTTTTACAATTTTTCCCTTATTTCATATTAATTATAAATAAAATTTTATTTATTTAAAAGAAAATGAAATGTTTTCTAAAAAATTATATTTTTTATAATAGACCATTTAATTGTACATTGTGCAACAAATTTAATGTTAATTTAACAAATTTTATAATATCTATTTGAAAAAAAATTATTCTATGAAATCATAATTCCCAAATTCAATGAGGGTGATTATTAAAGAATTTTTTGAAACATTTCATTTGTTTACGCATATTGAAAAATACTGAACATTAACTAAAAAGTGAATTTTCATTTAAAATATATGTAAAAGTTAAATTATATTTTTAATTGTATAAAATACAAAATTAGTTCAATTTTGTGTAAATTAATCAAATTTATTTCGTTTTAATCATTTGAATCAAAATTAAATATATAAACTCTTTAATCATTTGAACACCATTTCTTCAAAAACATGAATTACCATAACATCTACAGGATTAATTATAAAAAATATTAGAATAATTATTTTAATATCATTTGAATAAATTTATTAAATATTTTGAATCAGTAATATTTATATTTTTTTATAATGAAAAATTAAATTTTAACAGTAATTATTTATGAAAATGGAGAAAATTATTTACCACGATTAATGTTTAAATGATATTTTCTATATTAAATTCATTCGTATTAGAATTAATTTGACACACACATAAGTATTTTTTAAAAAATTATAAATCGTGATTTCAATAAATTGGTAAAAATTATCTAATAAACTTCAATTTAATTTTATTCCTAAATAATTAATTAACTTTTTAATTAAAAAGATACAAGATAAAATGGTAAAAACAGAATGGGTAAAATTGAGTAAATATAATGAATATTGAATAAAATAATAAAAAATGTTTTAATTTTGAGTAGTTGATGATTTTCTTGACCAAATAATCCCATTCATAATTTATTGATCTATTTTGGAGTCACATTATGTAATTGTGTCCACCCAATGGTGAACATGTTTTTATATTAAAAAAACACCACCCCTTCTACACTATAAACCTTTACTCACTCCCCTCACTTATTCACACATGAAAAACCATTTTTCTCAACCACCCTTAATCAAATAACTTACCAACATCCCTTCTAAAATCTTAAAATTATTTATCTACACATAAATCCAGACTATGAAGTATATGGAGAAAACCTATAGAGGAAACCTGAGGTACATAAGGTATAAGAACATTCAATCAAAAGGAACCTTGAGTTAAGGGATTTCATAATTCAATTTAGATTAATGAGATTAAACTTATACATAATTGAATCTATCTGTCTATTATTATTTGTATAATTAATTTTTCTTACGTTAAATTTTATTTTCAATTATTTTATTTCGATTTTTAGTTGATTCACATAATCTATTCATTGACTAGTTCTCACATCAATGGTTTGATCCTTTTAAGTGTTCATTTCAAAATCTCATTCAAGTCGATATTATTCCTTCTTAAATTTTAGTTTATGTAAATTATTATTTTTGAATATAATAATTTTATATTATTCTCCTCTGGTTATATATGATATTTTCATGTAGAAGTTAAAATTTCAAATCATTAGTACTTAAATTTATTTTTAAAATGAATTTATAAAATTATGATTTCATTTATCTCTTCAACTAGAAATATTTTTTCATCCAAAACCATGATTTTTTAAAATGTTTTTGTAAATTTTATTATTATTCAATTTTGATTTATTAATGTAATTGTTAACAATTTATAATTTTTTCAAAATTATTTCAAAGCATTCATATATTGATTTAAAAAATATTCTTCCTCTTCCTTTATCAAAAATTTTAATGGAATTTTCTTGTAATTTTTTGAAAAAGGAACACTCTAATACATTTTACGAGGAAAAAGTATTGTTAATTTTTATTTTTATGGAATTTATTGAATTACCTGATGTCAGGATTATTTTTAATTTATAAATTAAGTTTTATGATTATAATTTCATTTTAAAAGAATTTTACATCCTTAATATTATGGAAAATATTATTTTGTGAAATTTATTTTAAATGAAAATCTTTTTATTAATGTATCATGTTCTATAAAGGTGATATTCAAAATGAAAAGGATATTTTCCTCAATAATATTTTTAAAGAATTTTTTTTATTATTTCAACACATCGTTGACAACAACCCATTATTCATACTCTATTGGGTATAAATTTTATTTATTGCGTAATTATTATCCATATATGTGGTTCCTAATCATTTTGATCGGTGAAGGTGTTTAAATTCACTAACATGATTCACTTTTTTGTAGTCATTAACATTGAATTGAATTATTCACATTCTTATAGACATTAAATTTCACAAAAATATAAAAATGATTTTTTATGGATATGATTATTTATTAAATTATATCATTTATACATTAATTTTTTCACCTTGAGTGTCATTTTAATGAAATGGTAAATGTAGATAAATCCAAATCTTTTACTCAATATAGATATTTTTTGATATGGCACATTATTCAAGAATTAAGTCAATTATTTTATAGCTCATAAATGATTTGGACGTGTAACTATGATTAGGGATCTTTTTTGGAACCCCTTGATGAATCGATAAGTTTCATGAGAAAACTCAATCGGAAAAACCATTTGAGTTTGTACCCATTAGTTTTATGTTGTCTTTTGAAAGGCCATGATATAAAATTATTGATGGAAAAGCTATATTGGGTTTTACCCATTAGTTTTATACCTTCGTGTGAATGGTATTGATGGTAAATTTATCATGTTACTCATATATGACATCCAATTAATAAAAATTTCATTCATTATGTATTCATTTTTTATAGTCCAAGTGATTTTTGCTGTGAAATTATCTCTCATTGCATTTCATTCATTTCTAATTGACTAAATGGGATGTGATTTCAGTTATTAACCATACCATATTGATTATGAATAACCTATTCATTCCTCTAGGTTATTTTAATGGAATGTTTGTCAAATTTTTTAAAATTAAATATTTGTTATTATTTATTAATTCAGGATAGATTCTTTTGTAAATACCCTTTCTTATCATTTGATGTCACCCTTATTTTTTTATTTTCACATAAACCCATGAAGTTTACTGTTTTTGATATTCATGTAGATAGTATGGGTGACAATGATATTTTTGATAAAAAAAATTTTCAATTTTTTTCTCAAATGTAATGAATGGATGATGTATGAATCGAGCTTACCAAGATTAATAATCAATTAAATCCTTTTGGATATGATTCCTTATATAATTTTCCAATATAACAAAGTAGACACTGACACAATTTACTAGAGTCGAGGATTCTTGAGTTTGTATCATTCAAATTTAAATATACACCTTTAAAAATATAATTAGGAAACCATATATTAGTGATGATAACCCCATGATATACTTTTAGGATATGTAAAATTGAAATTTATAATGTTTTGATAAGGTAGATATTATTTATTTTTTCCTTGCAATACATCCTTGTCTGTCTACAACAAGTAGACGAGGTACTGGAATAGATGTATTTAGGTGTAATAACTCCAAAATGTGTAAATTGGGAATGACCCTATCATCACTTGGTGCCTGAAAATGGGACATACCATAATTATGGTTTAACAATATCAAGGGATATGTTTTGGAAAATTTAAATTTTTCTTATAAAACATTATGAATAATTTGAAACTTCGATATCCTTGGTGATGTAATGTTTATGATTATTAGATTAAATATGCAACATTTTTTCCAATTATGTTAAATATTTCACTAGTTTGGGATTATAAATTATATTTCTTAAAGATATGTTTTAATATAGTTAATTATATCATTTAGAAATGGTTCATTGTATAAGGAATGTGAACCAAATCAATTCATAAAATATAAAGATTAATAATTGTCAATTGTTTATTGGTATTAATCCAATATTTTGATGGAAAATGGTCTCTAAAATATTCTCATCAAATGAGGATATAATATCATATTCTGAAAATATAGAGCCCGAATTACCATTGTATTATGGATTCTATGTTATTCATGAAATGGAAAGGATACAATAGAAAAGGACATATAAAGGGACGAAGGTAAATGGATTTTCTAAAAAGTGATAAATAAGTATGGAAATGCCTTTATACATGCTTAATTATAAAAATATATTGAATAAATGGTGGAGGAAAATGAAACTATATCAATGACACCCTCCACATATGTGTACCTCTCCTGGGCCCGAAAAGTGAGAGGAGAGATAGGGAAACTTGAGTCTCTCCTCTAGTTGGCCTCAGGTTGGGGATTATCCTTGAGTGTATAGTAAACACACATATGGGATGCATTACCCTCTAAGAGAGGACATGAAAAAGAGAGAGACAAAACAAACACCAACTACCCCCTTCATATAATATAATATAAATGGAAACCAAAGTACAAAAATGTCATTTCATTAATTAACTAGTATAAATAATAGGTAAACTGAAAGTACCGAAAAAAGAAAAGACGATAGTGAAGATGAACTCAAACAGGTCTAGAAAACCCCAAAGACAGTAACAACCAACCCAATATGAAACATGATCCAACTGATCTAAAAAAATATTTATATAATTTTAGGGTGAGTATAATTGTATATTCAGTAGGATCCTCCTTGTATCCTCACATGAAAATATAAATATACCACGCTAAAGGATAGTTAAAAACAAGTTAAATTAACTCATCACCTAAACTAGTACACAAATTTCCAAGCCTCACAATGGCTACACTCACCATGTATAAAATATAACCTAATAGAATAGAATAAACAATATCAAGAGTACCCCTCTAACACTTATACAGTAGTTGTATCCTTTTCCCTAATGTCACATGTCTTGAGAATCACTCTCTAAAAATATCTAGCATGTGGACACCTAAGTGAAGCACCACAACATTCACACCGTGTAACACACACCACCATGCCAACATAACCCAAAGTAAATATGTAGTATCATGGATCCACTATATCCCATATGATGTTTATATTACATTAGTTATTATTCCTCAAGCTATTACAACCCATATACTGAGTTAGTAACCTTGTGAAATCACAACCTAAACATGTTATACCTATAGTATTCTGTAAGAAACTATATCAGGGATACATATGTGTGAAATAACCAAAATCCATTATATTACTCTAAACACATATATGGGGGAAACTAACTATCATTCATACTAGGACCAGTAACAATCAGTAGAAGAGAGTAGGGATAAAGGTGTAGTAATCCATCCATCCTCTCACCGAGATATTGGGGGAAAACACCCCCAATGCTCAGAATCTCCGAAGTGTTAGTTTCCATTACTTAAAGGGATGATTTGAGTATATAAACACAAAAATTACATGATATAACATATCTGAAAACAACTCCATGGTAATAAAATAGTCTAATACTAAACTGCACCTAATTTCTCTCAGACTCATGCCTACCCTATTAATACTAGATATCCAATAAACATACAACTGTTTAAGGAGATACATTATGTTACATTTTTTCCTTTTTATGAGTTTCATGTCATGTTAATTAATTCAATAACTAGTAATTAACCATTGAATTTTATAAATTAAATTTTATTACCATTTTATCATATTTCAATGATCTATTAGAAGAAGAACCTAGATTCCCCGATTTCATACAATTACAACATTAGCATTGCATCCCAAAAATCTCCAAAATATGGGTTAAACATTTAATCATTTACTATTAACATTAAATTTCTATATTTCTATTTATTATAGGAAAACATTCTAAGATACCAAACCAAAGGGTCTCAACAAGGTGTGTGTATGAACTACCTGTTGATTCTTTTCCACCTATAGTTGGAGAGTAGACTAATCCAACCATGAGAAGCTAAAAATGGAAATCATGTTACACACACTGCATGTATTCATCTCTATTTAGAGATTATTTATCAATACCATATGCCAGATGTAGTGGGGAAAGGAAAAATTTTGTCAACTAACCAAAAAATAGATTCAATAAGCATCAAACATTCATATCAACAATAATCCCTACACCAACCCATTACATCACCTCTGGTGTCCTACCCAACACCAAATGCATACCCCGATGCATACCTCAATCACAGATGCTAACTTCTACTACAACATCCTTTCCTCTCTGCCCCATATTCCACAACATCCTTAATGGATTAGCCATCCCAAGATCCCATAACATCTTGGCCTCCCCACCCCATATATGACAACATCGCTCCCAGACAAGTCATCTGATCCTCACATAACATCACATGCATTATGAAAGAAAAATTTAAAACAAGATCTTGGATGAAAAATAAGGAATCTATCCTTCACACTCAATGATCACTCATGGATGAAAATCACAAGGAAATTGGCCTTAAAATGAAATTGATCAACTTTGTCCCTATAATGGATTGTATTTTATCACACTAACAGTTCTTATTCAATCCAAAATTAACTGATTTGTTATCATAGGTTTCAACTATGGGAATCATAATAACAAAGTTATCATAGATATAGAAATTTAATTAAATAATTAATTTATCATTAAATTAATTATATTATAAACATTCATCGACATGCTTTAGGATCATTATCCAATTCAGTAAAAAATGAATATAAGAATCAATTTTATTATAATCAAATTTAAACAACATGAAGAATAATTATACACGATTCTTAAAACCATAGTCCATTTAATTTTTTATTAATGATGGATTTTAATTATTTACCAATTTCAATGTTGAAAAACATACAAATCATTGAATGGACTAGATATCCAACTCTCTGGAAAATTATGAGGGAGACAATTATCATGGTAAAAAAACATTATCATGTGATCCATATTAATTCCTTAATCTAGTTCAAACACATAATTATGTATGTTTCAATGTGATATCATGGGAGAAATCATTATAAATATATTATTTCATGTAAATAAATAGTGAAGTCAAAAATCACCTACATTAAATGGTTGTCTACATTCTTCTCATGAGAACAAACCACACAACAGATCTCTAATTACCACTACTGAAAGAACTAAATCCACTCGAAGATGTCGTAACACCACCCCACCATTAAATAAAAAATAGAAACACCATTAAAAACAATGGAAATTATACACCATATCACAGAAAAAATAATTGAGGGAAATGAGATAAACATTTGAAATGGGAGGTAGAACATACCATATATCGAATACATATTCTACAAATCAGATAAGTGGATCTTTAAATTGATCATTGATGATCGAATCACCAAAACATAAATAAGGGGGTTTCTAGGCCACCACAAATGATAGGGAGATCCACTACAGCTCTAGGGTTATGAATAAACTAATTGGTGGAGAATGAATAAAACAAACAAGGTCTGGGGATTACAAGACATGTAATCCCCTTTCAGGTCATATATTCTTGAGGATTCAGTTTCTGCTAAAAAATTCATCACCAACTCTCTTTTTTTAATACTATTTATTTTAAACATGATGAAACACATATTCATTTTTGTAACTTTCTTTAATGATATGAAATCTCCCAAATTCTATCTTATTATAACCAAATACTCCAAACATATATCGAGCCTCCTCTGAGTAACTATGTATTAAAAACCCTGTAAAGGGTTGATCCATATGGATCCTGGCCCTTCCATCAGGTATTGTCACAAAAATCTCATCCTCAAGAATAAAAACCAAACTACATAGTCAATAGAATAGGTTTCATCTGAATATCCAACCCCAGAGAAACATCTCTATTCTCTGGCCACCACATGACCTCAACCACTTTTCTTGGGGAAAGTGAAAAACCAAAAAAAACAACTACCAGCTCTTAAACACTCTCCACGGGGTGATTCCTCTCCAAATAGAGAATGAAACAACAAGAAAACAAATAAAGACATCGCATACCATGAAATGGTCTATAACCACCAAATGAACCATGTTATAAGAGAAGAGTAAAACATCCAATCACTCGAGGTAATTGGTGTGTATCTGTGACCGACATTCCAAGGTATTATCCTCCACACACCGTGCCACCACCAGACACAAACCAAGGGGATATCAGGCCCAAAGGAAACATTCTCATGGCTTTCCTTGATCTCTATATGCTGCTCCTTGAGGGTCACATCATCATCAATATAAATATTTCCACAATAGATGATGTGAGAGTCAACCTAATGATAATGAAGGAGTTGCAACACATGAAAAAAATAATGTACCCAACTCATCAATATGGGAAGAGCTATCTAATACTCCCAAACTAAAAAAATAGAAAACACCTATGAGGGCCAAAACACTAGAGAGAAAACATATTCCCATGACCAAAACATCATTTCCATCGATAGAGAGTTACCTTTTGGAACACATGATCTCCAACATCAAACTCTAGATTTCAAATCCCATGATCGACATTGGATTAATGATGATCATAAACTGTTATCATCCTCACATGAATCCACCAATCCATATCTTTTGTGTTCTATAATAGTTCTGAAATGATAATTTTTGACTCTATGACCCCGTTATGAATGAATGGACAATTGAATGGTTGTCTATACATGGCTAAAAACCATATTATACCGATGGTGGAGTGGAAACTATTGTTGTAATAGAACTCTACAAAGGGTAGGTGCCTCACCCATAAACCTCCAGAATCGAGGGAAAAAATAGAAACATGTATTCAATAGTCCAGATGGCCCTATCATCCCGACCATCCATCTGCGGAAGAAATTTTTTTCTATAGTGTAGTCGAGAACAAAACACATACTGTAGACTTATCCACCCCCTTGAGGTAAAACAAGGATCACAATCAGAAATGATCACCCTTGAGACCCCATAGAGTCTCACCACCACATTCAGATACTAACTCAATAAAAAACACCATTATATTGACTCAGTGACTTCAATAAATTTGATTATTTATTCAAATGATCCACTTACACCCATATAGTATCATAGCCTCACTAATCATGAGGTAAACCAGTAAAAATGTCCCCCATGATATCACCCAACCTTAATTTAAGAACATATAATGACTATAGAATACCAATGAGAACATGGTTCTCGACCTTCATGTTATAGAAGACCAAAAATCAAGATAAAAACTCTGTATCTACACAATTTTTCCCAAACATTCAAAACTAATCTCTCATTTATCAGTAAAACTTTTTGACCTAATGATGTACAACCAAATGTGAAATATGGCACTCCATGTGATCAATATCACAAATCACCAAAGGAAAGAAAATCCTTCTCTCAAAGAACACTCAATGCTATTTATCCTCAGTCCAACCACCAGGTGCCTCACTAAATACTACTCATTCTCTATAGTGTTTCATATCAAGATCCTTGATGTGGGACTCCTCCACCATCTTCACTATAGATAAGTGTTCCATCATCTGAAAAATACAACCTCTATCCATATATTCTTCCATATCAAGATGCAATGTGAAATTTTCTTCAATCAACATCCAAGAATTACATGATTCACGCTCTGCTTCACTGCGTGACTTCTTTATCGACATATCAGATTCAACATTTCAATTTCCTATCATATATGAAATCAAAATGTCGTTATCTAATAATAACTCCATCCATTGAAATTGGTGCATGTTCATGTCACACTGGGAGATAACAGACCTCAGGCTCTTATGATCGGTGAGTACTACAAATTCAAGTCAATGAGCTATTATCTACACAATTTTAGGGAAAACACCACTTTCAAAAATTTGAGATCATGGGTTGAATAGTTACATTCATGGGGACATAACTGTCGGGACACATAGAAGATGAATGATCTTTGATAAATCCGAACATAGCCCAACCTAATCCACGAAGCATTACAAAAATTATCAAACAAATCTCCTCTGATTGTATGAAAAAGAACTCAAGAACATTCAATATTCTCCTTTAGATTCTCAAAATCTATCTAAAAGTGATCATTCCACAAAAATGAATGTTTATTTCAAGTAAACATTGTCATAGGTATCCCAACAAATGATAAACCACCTATGAACATCCAATAATAGGCTTCAAGACCAAGGAATGTTCAAAATAATTTCATTATATTGGGGATACCCACGACACAACTTCTTCTGCCATCGAAGGATCTAAAACTCCTCCCTAATGGGATACAACCTGTCCCATGAAATAAGTTTCCTGACCCCAAAACTCAATCATTGACAACCTCACGAAGTTATTTTCCTGATAATGTACTCCCAAAACAGCATATAGTTGCTCTGCCCGATCCTCCTTTGATGTGGAGTAGACACATATTTCATTGATGAAACCCACCATGAAAATATCTCGGATCTAATGGAACATAGTGTTCATTACCCCCATGATCATAGATGGAGCATTTGTCACACCAAATGAGATCACTACAATCTCTTAATTCACATGATTACAATGGATTGTTGTCTTCAAGATATCCTAATCCATCAAACACAAATGATCATATCCTAAATACAAATATATAATAAAGAATAAACTTTTACTGTTAACCTAATCGAAAAAATCATCAATCTGTGGAAAATGGTTGCGGTTATTCATTGTAAAATGGTTCACGCGATGATAATAAATATACAAAAGCAAGAATTCATCATAATTCTTCCCAAAAATAAATTTTGCATCCCACAATGACACACTTGATCAATAAAAACTACACTACAACAGACCATCGATCTATATACATAGCTCCCTTAACTCAGAAGGTGTCATCCTATACAGAGGCATCGAGATATGAGACACACCTTGTTGTAGCTCGATCTCAAACATGATCTCTCATCAAAGGGGGTAACTCTGAAACCTCATATGAGATGAATTATAATTACACATATATGACAATAGGAAATGTTGATTGATGAACCTCCAAAAAACATAATATTATATCAGAATTTATGGACGAAAAGGAAGAAACATTCCTCTAATCTATCTGAGGGAATCACTTGCCAACAAAAATGATAGCTCTCTATCATCATCGAAAAACAAAACCTATCTCTAAAAGCAATCCATGATGTCTGATACTCAACAAAACCAATCCATGACTATGAAAATTTCAAATGGTTATATCTGTAAACATTATAAATCTCACTAAGAGTGGTGCTACCCCAATAGTAACTCACAGTCTCTAGATATTTCAAAAATCATATTCAACCTCCAACTAGAATAGTCAATGCCCAGGGAACTGGAAACCTCTCTAACTCAAATGCCAAATCATGGAAATTTTTTTGTTATATGAAGGACTGTGTATCTCATGAATCATTCAAGGAAGACCACTAGTAGAAAAAAATCTAAATGTAACACGAACGATGTCTGGATCACCTGGTTTTTGTGACAGTAAGGCGTGAAGCTGGACATGACCGGCTAAATAGCCTCTATGCCCCAACAGATGTTCACCTCAATGGTAGTACTATTTTATCTGAGGACAAGTAGTATTATCGGATTGTCCCCTACATTCCCCATCTACTCCCTACTAATCTGAAACGGGAGAAACCTATTGTAGCTGGAACAAGTATATGTATCAAAATAGAGGGACTAGAAGTGGGACAACTAGTGTACATTGACTTCTCTGAGTGGTTAGTTAGTCTCACTACTGATGACCTCATCCTTGAAAAAAAACAAGCATCTAATACCTTGTAATATGAATGAGAGCCTCTACCCCTAATGAAATGTCATATTTTTGGACGAGACCTATCCCTGGGTGATCAAAAATATTATGTCATAACAAATGGGAACCCTAGAAAAGAGATCTACTTCATGAGGAATACTAAAGAATCCCCTCATAGGATTATCCATTTCTAGCTAATGTCTTATTGACGACCTATTCTATCACCAGCAGCTCGATATTGGTCTTCCACATAAATGGTTTGACCTCAAACTAGATCTATACATAAAATACTCTTCTAAATACCTCTCCATGACCTCCTCATCTAGAAATTGGTCTGAAGCATATCGAATAAAGTTCCTATATTAGATTCTGAACTCTTTCACACTGGTTCTCACCTGTAGAAGGATAAATAGCTCCTGGTGTATGTCTTATTTCATGGTTGAAGTATGAAAATCATCCCTAAACTGGTTTCAAAACATCACCGAGGACAACATCGACTCCTCGTGATCCCTGAGAAATAAAAACCACCTTTTCCTCATAGCCCCACACATCATCATCACAACCAATGATACCCAGTTTTCTTTCTGAGTATGGTTCAAATTGAAGACTACCTAAACCTCTCCAAAATAGTCTTCTATAAATTCATTTGAAATAGTCCCTTATACTTCTATATAATCGGCAACAAAAACACTCAGGGTGTCCTCTTCCAAGTTCCTTTATCATCAAACTTAACATTTTGATGATTTTCAGGTGTTAAACTGGTTAAACATCCTCTATGTGAGCCTCATGAGGATTTCATCATAGATCCTTGTCTATGAAAGAACAACTTGCATGAGCTCCTAAAACTGGAATTTAAAATAAATTCGAAATTATTTATTGTTTTCTTTTATTCATTTTATGGTAACCTATCCCATGTTCTACCCATTCAAACTTATGAGAAAAGAAGAATAATGCATGATTATTTCCTTTGTCTATTCCCATCAACTACTAACTCTTCATTTAGTTGCCACTATAAGATTATATATTAATCAATTAGATCACATAGGGACATAATTTTACCTTTTTATTCTGATCTCCCATGACTAAAATGTTTTTTAAACATAGCTAAAAATGTTTCCCTACCAGCCCATGAAACCTCAAAAGTTCTTAACTCTAACCCCCATCTAATCCAACAATTGGATCTCTAATACCACTCTCAATCTATCATGAACCCATCCCCACAAGGTGTACACCTCCTAGTATGATAATTGGAGAATGGAGATAGTGACACCCTTGTCTTAACTCCATTATGTGATGTGTTAGCGACTAGAACCGATAGTATTTCGAACACACATAATGGAGTAATTAACGTCTAAGACAACAAATGTGATAGAGAAGATAAGAAAGAAACAAACCAAATCCTATATAGAATTTGATATAAAAGAATTCGAAGTACACATATGTAATTTCATGAAATAATTAATTCAAATGATAGTGAAACTACAAGTACCAATGAAAATTATTAAAGAAAGTGAGAATGTCGACCAATCAGCTCACGAAAACCCCCAATACAATAGAAACCAGCTTGATCTCCTAACTACTTGAACTGGCTGTCATAACTATTTATATAGACTTATTGTGAGTATAAAATTATAATCATTATAATCCTCTTTGGATCATCTGGGGAAAAAGAAAATAGAGCATGAAAAATCACAGACAATTACATTTGAAACTAACTCATTCCTAAACATGGATACTGAGATCCTAACCACTCCATGGATACTCTCACCACGTCTCACATACAAAAAAATATAAAATATTATAAATATTAACGGTACCACGCTACCAATTCACCACTAGTTTTCTACTTTACCACATTGTCACATATCTATAGAATCTATCTCTATAAATTATATCCCATATAAACCAAGTAAAGGCCCCACAACATGAACCTTGTGGAACACAAAACACCATGACTACATAACCAAATGTAACCATTTAGTTTATTGGATACACCACACCTAATATAACATGTTTCATACATCTATATTATAACTCAATTCATTATATCCTATACACCATGTAAGGATCCTCATTCCATCACAACCATTACAGGTTATAACAATTGTAGTTCATAGGAAACTATATCCAGAATACATGTGTTTAAAATAACCACAATCCATTACAGCCAACTGAACAAATATATGTGGAAATGTAACACCCCATGATTCCATGGTATGTTTCCTTTTGACTAATTCAATAGCATCCATTTTATGTGACTTCGAGATTCTAACACTCCACGACTAATCAAACTAGCCGTTATGAATAGTAATAACCACTTCATGAAATTTTATAAATTTTATTTTTCAAAATGGACTTCATTTTGGAATTCAGAAAATCAAAATTAGCTTAGGGTGAATTTTTGATATATTTCTGAAAACATTGAATTTATGATGAATAGTGAAAAACATTGCATTATTGGAGAAAACCGACATTTTATTGAAATAATTATATATTTTATTAAAATTTATTTTAGATTATAATATATACATAATACCTATATATGGTCAATTTAATTCATTGGATTAATTTTATAATAAGTTATGATATATAATAATTTTGTTGAACTTTTTATCATCTTTTACCCATCTCCAAGGAGCATTTGAAAATTCGCATAAAACATAACTTTAATCCTTCTGTGAGTTGAATTTCAAAAATCCAAGAGAAACTGTTAATATTAGTAAGTAAAATGTGGTTCAATAAGATGAAAAAAATTTATTGGTGAATAGTAACTTTTGACTTTTATTTACTATGGTAAAAAGTAAATAATGTAATTAAGGGTAAAAATGATATCATAATTACCCTAACACAAGTCATAATTCTATTGGATATGTAATATTCGACCAAAAAAGACTTAGAAATAATATATGATCCTCTTTGGTCCACTTGGATTATATTAGGACCTTTATTATAATTTTATGTAAAGAAGACATAAACGAGTTAAATTCAATGTTTAATAACCAAACCATTTTTAATATTGGGTTATACATAAGATAAAATCGACTATAAATATTAATTAGAATGCTAAAAATGTTTAATACATTATGGAATTTTATTTATAATTTTTAGAAATATAATTTAATTTATTTATGACACAATTATGATGCAGTAATTACATTATCAATAAAAGAATTTAAATAATGGATAATATAAATATCCAAATAAATGTAATTTTAGACTTTTGCAGAATTACACTAATTTCATAGATTAATATGACATGTTAGGGTTTTTTAAATCATTTTTTTCAATGTTAACATGTTGTTATGATTTTCACAAAAACCAAAATATAAATATTGTCATAATTGACAAAAATGAGTTTTAAAAAAAATACTATATTATCAATTGATATATTATTCCTAAAGATATAGGGATCGACCAAAGGACGTAGATAAGGATATATATATTAATAATGAACCACATGGAGTTATTTTGTCTTGTTATAGAATTTTTATTACCATATAATATAAAAATACAAAGAGACACAATAAATGTCAAACTCTTTAACTAAGAGTTAAATACAAAATATAAGGTTTATATGGTGAACTAAACCTATCTAAAACAAGTGGGTTGAGTTTTTTGCGACCCAAAACCACAATATTCTATAAATAAATCATTTTTGAGCCATTAGAAACTGAAAATGATTTTATAAAAAAAATATTTCATTCTTTTCCTAACGTGACCCACACCTCTCTTAAAAAAGGCCACATTCCCTTCACTTAATTTCAGGCCTCCAAATCCTTTTTGGATCCTCCAACACCACCCCAAATATCCTCCCAACATTCCCCCCTTAACCTTAGATTCCATCCTTTGGTCATAAATCCATCCTAGCGAGCCCTTTTGATCAATTAAAATGGAAGAACCCAAGGAAGAGGATAATATTTCATCACCTCTTTCTAGTTCTTTTCTTCTTCGACGTCCTCTTTCGTTGTTGGTTCCATTTTATATTAATAAATCTAGTATATTATATTTACTATGATGTTATTATAAAAATGGTCAACCCATATTCGTTATTTTACATCATATGAATGAAAAATTCACCATACATGCGTACGTATAGCTTACCATATTCACGTCGTGGTGTAGTTTGTTATACATATAGTTCATTATTTGGATGGGTATAATAATGAGTATAAATGATGTAAATAATAAATATAAAATTTTAATGATTATTTATATATTATATACCATAAAATTTCATACTATTTCACCATTAATATAGTGATATTGTCTCTCGTGCGTACGTATAGATTACCATTTCCACGAACGTGATCAGATTTATTCCCCATCAAAATCATTCAAAAATAATTTTCATTTTATTCTAAAAAATAAGGATTATAAACATAATATCATTATATAAATGATTAAAATACATCATCCTTAACAAACATGGCTTACATAACCAAGCATATAAATGAAAACGAATCAGTTAACACCCAAAACCATGATACTAATGAAATAAATTTAATGAAACAATATTATAGGATCCTATTGATATCATATTTATGTATAAAATTCTTGTAAAATTTAATTAAAATGAATTATCTATTATTCAGTTGGTTAACATACCCTCAATCAAGGAAAAGTACAAGGTAAGGGTTAATTCTACAATCTCTTAACTTATGTGAGGTTTTTAATACATAAGTATCTATTGGGACCTCTTCATCATCTACATCAGTTTATTCTAAAAAATACATTTCAAAACATTTTTACTATTTACTAGACTATGTGTTAAAGTCACTTATAATCTTTTATGACCTTATATGTTTTGAAATGAATCTTTATGTTGTTTTCCAAACCATGTAGTTTATGACCTTTTTGACAAAATTATGGTAAGAATGTCTTTTTTATATTACATGACGGGTGCGTCTATTTTAACTGTAATAACATCTTCAATTCTCCCATTACAATGATATTATAATATAATCAAAATAAATTTTTTCTTTTATAATTACATTACATCTAAATGAATTTAATATAGAAAGGTATATTTCCCTCTAAATGTTTTGATTTAATCTATTTCTATATTCTTTAATGGATTTTAAGCCTGTTTGAAGTTGATTTATTTTTGATACAAATCATCCATTTTATATAGAATGTTTTTTGATATATTTGATTGTGGATGTGTTATTTTTATACGATTACGAGTTTATAGATAAATTATTGACATTTCATATTCTAGTTTAAATATGAATGTTTATGTTTTGTTTAAAAATTTTCATACGAGTAATGAATTGGACTTAGTAAGTGATGGGTAGAGTCTACTATAGCTCCATGATGCATCAGTTGGTCTCATGAGGCTAACTAGTGTCATTGCACAATTCCTTTGAAAATGTTATTTATAGTCTTGGAACATGGCCTTGACTATGTGGTTATGAAGTCTGGCACTATGCAATCCATCCTTATGAAAGTGTATATTGATATTTCATGTGATTATTATACTAGTAGAATATCCATGTTATTATGTAAAGGGAATTATTTGATTTGATTTTATCCATAATATTCTGAAATTTATGTTTAGAATGGTTTTGTGTTAGTATTATACATAGTATTAATTGTTATTTCTTGTTTATGAAAGTTTCCTCTATATTTTTATCTTTACTAAGCATATGAGATCACCCATTTCTATGATTTATTTTTCTCAGGAGGTGGAGAAGTATTTTATGGTTGAACTGCATGGATATGCAAAGGATATAAGTGTGTTCAAAATGGGACAAAATATTGTTGATGTTTTTATTACACGACGTAATGTAAAACTAATGAATGTATCTTGTACTTCCAAGGCTACTAAACATATCAGTATTTTAGGACATGATTCCTTGTATCATTGCAATGTTATTTAATAATGCACTGAATCGTGGTAACTGGGGTTGGAGAAATACAGTTGGTATTATAGGAAGTTTAGTACAAACATTGGATGATATATTTTAAAAAACACGAATTAAAGATCATTACCTTGAGATAGAAATTGAGGATTAGTTGAGTAGAACTTTCTAAAATTTTGAAATGTTGATATTTTGTGAGTTTTCCAGGAAATACATACCTGACTAGATACAAGCATGTAGAGGTGGATCTGGCACAAATGTACCTAGGGAGAAAACCTAAAAACACCGCATTGAGCAAGAATCGAACGGGAACTAGTGCAGAACAATGGCCTTACATCAATCTTGGTTAAGACACCCTTGAGAAAAATACTTAGGATAATTATTGTTTTCTTTACAAACCTTTATAAAGGGTTTATGAGTGTATACTTCCTCAAAAAAACATTTTTATTATTATGGATTATATCTGTAAACTGTTCAATTTTTGTTAAATGTTTTACAAGTTTGGAATTATGAATTGTGAATCATAAACTAATCTAGGGAATTTCGTTGTTTAGAAATGAAACCTAGTGGAATGAATGGAAACTGTATCAACCCATGTATTCCATGTAGGGATTTCACTCCTGCTAAAGATAATTATATTGGAGCAGGTGATAGAACTGGTGTAGATTAGCTTATCACCATACTGGACAACTCACTCAGGTTATGAATAATATCCTTACCCATATGGAGAACCCTGATCCACAATGTGGAGGATCAATGTTAGATCGCATCATGAGGAAAAAACCAAAAACATTAAATGTGAGTAAAAGTCCATTACAAGCAGCGCAATGGATACAATCTTTTGGGAATATATTTCATGCTTTGGGGAGTAGCGAAAGGGAAAAAGTTGTTATGGAATTTTATCGCCTCACAGGAGATGCAGATCAATGGTGGTCATTAATTCCAAACACAAATTAAGACTAAGATGTATTAACATGGAATGGATGGAGTTTAAAGAGATTTTAATGGAAAAAAAATTTCCTCGAGACCTTCGAGCAGATTTAGAAAGACAATTTATGTGTATGATTCAAAAAGAAGATGAGACTGTCGCAATGTATGAGGCTCACATTAGAAGGATAGAAAGGAATTTAGAATATTATATACATAAACCATGGAGTAAGATTTATCGAATCATTTATGGGATAAAAAAATTTCTCCATCGGTAATTCATCTCACCATCATTCTCATCATATAAAGATATTGTCTCATACGCTATCATGACATAAATAGAATTCAATAGGTCTTATGTCTTTAATGAAAAGAAAAAGAAAATAAGATATGTTGAACAATATGGACATAGAAATAAGGGAAATAAGGGAAAATTTGAATATCCATCCTACGGTAAATGTGGGATGAAACACCCCAGTACATTCCTAAAGGGATTGTGAGTCTCTTACAAGTGTGGTGAAAAGGGCCACCAATCTCATGATTCCAAGGGGAAGAAAGAGGCTTACCATGTGGAATGATAAAATTTTAGATAAAAGGTGAATTATGTAGATGAATTTCCTAAACAACAAGGTAACATATATTATAAAGGACAAGGGAGCAATGCCAAGTTTATACGATCACTACTGCTAAGGTTGAAGCTACAAAGGAATTGGTGGTAGGTAATTTAATGGTTTCCTCATGTTTTTAAAATGATTTATTTTATACTGGATCATCATAATGTTTCATATCATCCCGGTTTTCTATGAAAATTAAATATTTTCAATTTGACATAACAAGGGTGTAGTTAGTCAAAAAAACTATGGGAAGTATCATCACAACAATGTTTGGTGAATCCGTTCCCATTAAGGAATATAAATGTTCTTTATATACTGATCTCATCGTCATAACCATTCTTGAATTTGATATAATACTCGAAATGGATTGGATTTTGATCTATGATGTGAAAATTTATTTTAAGAAGAAGGAGGTTACATTTTTCGTTGATGATAAAGAGTACCTTATCTTTAGAGCATAAACATCACTACCTGATTCCTATATCGATCCAGTCATTGTAAGTCTACTAAATTCAATTAATGGTGAAAAGAGAATGAAATAAATATGGGTGAGTAAAATACTGTTCGAATATAGGATGTAGCTATTGTGTAAGAATATGATGATTTGTTTCCAAATGATTTACCTGGACATCCTCCAGAACAAGAAATTCAGTTTTCGATTGATTTAATTCCTCCTTCAAGGCCCATATCTAAGACCCCTTATAGAATGACCACTATATAATTAGTGGAAATAAAGAAAAAACTATGTGAATTCAGTACTAAGGGATTTATTAACCCATGTGTTTCTCCATGGGGATCCTCTTTCCTTTTTGTTAAGAAGAATGACATATCTATAAGGTTATGCATTGACTATAGAGAGATCAATGCTATAATAATAAAGAACAAGTATCCCCTACCACACATTGATGATTTTTTTGACCCAATACATGGGGATCAATATTTTTCAAATATTGACCTTCTATTTGGATATCATCAGTTGTGTGTAATGATGGAAGACATTCTGAAAACAACATTTTGAACTAGGAACAGACATTACGAGTTTACAGTAAAGCCTTTTGGATGGACTAATGCACCCTATGTCTTCATGGTTCTAATGAATATAGTTTTCAAGTAATATGTTGATGGAATTGCAGTGATAATTATTGATGATATCTGGGAATACTGTAGAGGCTACAATGATCACAAAAATCACTTTCATGTTATTCTAATGACTCTTAGAAGAAATGAATTATATGGGATATTTAGGTAGTGTGAATTCTAGCATCATGAGATTTATTTTCCTGAACATATTGTCTCTATGGATGGAATATCTATTGATCTTTCAAATACCACAGAAATCCATTAATAGCCCGCAACAATGAGTATAATTGAGGTACACAATTTTATTGGATTAGTATTTTATTATCAATATTTAGTCCAAATTTTTTCCCAGTTGGCTAACCCATTACCAAACTCAAAACTAAAGGGATTAACTTTTTTTGGAGAAAATAGTGTGATGAATTTATTGAAGAACTAAAGAGAAGATTGGTCAATTCTTCAATCTTGAATCTACCTGGAGGGAATTATGGGATTGTTATTCATAGTGATGCTTCAAATAAAGTACATGGTTGTGTCCTTAAGAATAATGATAGATTTATTGAATATGCATCACGACAACTAAAAATTCATGAGCAAAACTATCCTTCTCATCATCATGAGTTATTAGATGTAATCATTTCTCTGAAAAAATAGATACACTATCTCTATGGTCGAAGATGTGAGATTTTTACTGATCCCAGGAGTTTGAAGAATGTTTTCTAACAAAAAGAACTCTACATGAGGCAATGGTGATGGCATGAATTACTCAAGGATTATGATTGTACATTACTATACCACCTAGGGAAGGCATATAAGGTGGTAGATTCTTTGAGTAGAAAGGATCATGGAGGTTTGAATAATATTAGAGTTGAAAGGGATCTTAGATTCATGGATCTAGTAAAGAAAGATATGTGAATAACCATGGAATATGAAACAACAATACTTTTTCAACTCATTACAAATCCATATTTACCTGAAATGATGAAGGGTTATCATAGTAATTATGAGGATTTTCCATATAATATTAAAGTAATGAATGATGGGAGATTGAGTGACTTCGTATATGAATATAGAATTTTTTTAAATTTGGAAGTGACTTTGTGTTCCCGATATACGTGATCTAAAAATTGAATTATGGGATGATGCTCATAGATAAAATTTATCTATACACCTTGGAATAATAATATCTATAGATATTTGAATGAACATTTTTGGTTCAACAACATGAAGAGGGAGATTGATGATTTTGTGTCATGATGTATGGTTTTCCAACAAGTGAAATCTAGAAAGAAACAGCCTGGAGGAGTCATGAAACCTCTTCCCATAACTGGGTGGAAATGGGATAATATTACGATGGACTTTGTCATGGGGCTATCAAAGACTTCTAGAAGGAATGCTTCAATATGGGTAATTGTTTATTGTCTTGCCAATTTAGGAAATTTTCTTTTTATAATATTATAATTACCACTTAAACGTACGGAATGACTACATATTAATGAAGTTGCAAGACATCATGGAGTACCCCAATTCATGGTTTCTGATCGTGATCCCTATTTTACATCAATATTCTGGAAAATTCATCAAAAGGACCTGGATACTAAACATTGTTTGAGCACTTCCTACCACCCTCAAAATGATGGACAATTAGAACATACTATTAAAACCGTAGAACACATGTCATGATTGTGCTCACTTGACTTTCAAGGTATTTTGGATCAATATTTACATCTATTTGAATTTTCTTATAAAAATAGCATCCATCCAAGTATTTAAATGGCACCATATGAAGTGTTTTATTTAAAGAGATGTCACACAACAACTTCTGGAGATGATGTTTGTGAAGGAAAAATCGTAGGCCCAGAACATGTTAAGGAAACAATGGAATGTGTGATGATTATCCGAACCCACATTAAAGACTCCCAACGTAGGAAAAAGAGCTATGCTGACAAACAGAGCATGTATTTTGAATTTCATGTAGGAGATCATGTTTTCTTGAAGGTATCTCCATGTAAGGGTGTTATACATTTCCGTAAGAAGGATAAATTGAGTCCCAGCTACATCGAACCGTTAGAAATTCTATAATGAATTGGAGTTGTATCTTATGATTTAGAAATGCTTCCAAGTCTCTCCAAAGATCATGACGTGTTCCACGTATCACTATTGAGTAAATACATGCCTGACCCAATGCATATATTCACATAAAATGAATTAGAACAGGAACCTGATCTAACATTTTGTGAAGAACATATCAAAATTCTTGATACTAGAGAACAATTGATGAGAAATAGGACGACTCGTCTAGTGAATGTTCTATAGAGAAATCCTAATATGGAAGTGGAAATGTGGGAACCAGATGAACTAATGGTGTAGAACCACCAAAATATTTTTATGCAATAATATTCTAGAAATTTATAGGATGAACTTATTTTAAGGAGATGAGAATATAACACCCCAAGCATCCACGATACGTTTCCCTTTAAATAAAGCAATATCTTTCATTATGAGCAACTTTGGGATTCTAACACACCGCGACCATTAAAACTAGATATAATGAATAGTAATACCGACTTTTTGAAATTTTATAAATTTTATATTTCAAAATTTACATCATTTTTTAATTTGGAATATCGAAATTAGGTTAGGGTGAATTTTTGGTATTTTTTGGAAAGCAGTCATTTTTTTATGAATACTGAAAAACACTGCATTATTGGTATAAACCGGATTTTTATTTAATTAATTACTTATTTTATATAAATTTATTTTAGGTCAAAAAGATACATAATATCTATATATGTTTAGTTTAATTTATGTGATTCATTTTTTAATAAGCTTAGATATATGAAAATTTTATTGAACTTTTTACCGTAATTTACCCACCTCTTAGTATAATTTGCAAATTCACATAAAACATAATTATACCGCATCCATGAGTTGAATTTAAAAAATCTGAGACACACAGTTAATATTATTAAGTAAATGTGGTTCAATAAGATTAATATAATATTTTGTGAATAGTATGTTTGGACTATTATTTACCACAGTTAAAAGTAAATAGGGTAATTATGGGTTAAAATGATATCACAATTAGCCTAACAGAAGTCCTAATTATTTTTGGATAAATATAATTCAACCAAAAATAACCACAGGAATAAAATATTATCCTCTTTGGTCCACTTGTATTTTATTAGTACATTTAATATTATTTAATTTAAAGAAGTGTTAAAAGAGTTTAACTCAAAGTTCAATAACTAAACCAATTTTAATATAGGGTTATAAAAAATATAAATTCGACTATAAATATTCATTTGGAATCTGAAAATATTTCATACATAATGGTATTTTATTTATAATTTTTATACATAAAATAACTTAATTTATTTATGACACAATGATGATACAGTAATTACCTTATTAATGAATGATTAAAATATTTTATATTTTAAATATCCAAATAAAAGTAATTTGAGACTTTTGAGGTATTACACTAATTTTCCAGGTTAATATGACATGTTAGGGATGATTGAATATTTTTTGTTATAAGTAATCATGTTGTTATGATTTTCAGAAAAAGAAAATACTAAATAATGTCAAAATTGACATAATTGAGTTTTTAGAACAAATACTATATTATTAATTGATATAATATACCAAAATTTCTAGGTTAGGATAACAGATATAGATAAGGTTATATATATTAAATATTAACCACATGGGGCTATCTTGGATTGTTAATGTATGTTTTTTACCATAATGTTTAAAAATACAAACAGACATGGTAAATGTCAAACTATTTAACTAAGAGTTAAATCATGATGATTAGGTTAATATGGTGACCTAAACCTATCTAAAACCTATTGGTTGAGATGTTTTAGACCCATCCCCAATATATCCTAAATTTTGTTTTGGGGCCATCATAAACAGAAAATGATTTTGTTATAAAATAAAATTTCATGCTTTTCCTAAAGTGACCCTCACCTCACTTATATAATGCCACTTCCCATTATATTATTTTCACACCTCCATAGCCTATTGGATCAGACTTCCCCGGCCCAAATATCCTCCCAACTTTCCTCCCTTCATCCTAGAGGCCTACATTTGGGCATAAAGCTAACGTTAGGAGCCCTTTCGATGAAATCAAAAGGAAAACCCCGAAGAAGAGGTAAATATTTCATCACCTTCTTCAAGTTATTTTCTTCTTCCACTAGATCTTTCTTTGTTGATTACTTTATAATATAATAACTACAATATCATCTTTATACTATGATGTTATTATAAAAATGGTGCAACCATATTCATTATTATCCATCATATGAATGACAAAGTCATCATACGTGTGTACGCACGACATACTGTCTCCATGTCTTGGTGTAGTTTGTTACTCAAACACTTTGTTATTAGGGTGGGTATAAAAACGAGTTTAACTGATGTAAATAATAAATATAAAATTTTAGTTATTAACAAAAAAACATTAGAGTATCATATATGATATCATATTTATGTTTATAGTTGTTGTATTATTTAATAACATTTATTTAACTACTATGAAGGAGGTTATCATGCCCTCAACCAAGGAATATTACAAGGTAGTGGTTAATTCTACAATCTCTTAACTTATCTAAGGTTCTTAATACATAGATATCTACTGGGACCTCTTTATCATCCACATCCATGTTTTCATAAAAATGTATTTCACAACTTTTTTACTATAAACTAGAGAATGGTTTAACATCATTTATAACCTTATTTGGCCTTATATGTTTTGAATGGAATATTTTCGTCATTTTCCAAACAAGTTACATTATGACCTTTTTGACAAAAATAAGGTAAGAATGACTTTTTTTAACATATAAGGGTGACATGGCTATTTTTCCCCATTATAAAATTTTTGAAGATTACCTTATAATATTATATGATTTTTTTTAAAAATATATGTTTTATTTTATAATTACATGTCTTATCGATGATTTTAAAATAGAAAGAGGTATTTCCCTCAAAATGATTTGATTTCATCTATGTCAACATTTTTTGACAGATTTTAAACTTGTTTGAAACTTATTTTTTTATTATACAAATCATCCATATTGTATTGAAGGTTTTGTGATATATTTGACTATGGATGTGTTATTTTTATACCATTCATGGTTTATGGAAAATATATTGACATTTGGTATGATAGTTTTAATACAAATTTGTATGTTATGTTTAAACCTTTTCATATGAGAAATGCATTAGACATAGTAAGGGATCAGTGGAGCCCGATATAGCTCCTCGATGCATCGGTAGGTCTAATGAGGCAAACTAGTGTCTTGCACAAGGTCCTGACAAAATCTTATTCGTAGTCTGGGCACAAGGCCATGATAATGTGGTTAAGAAGTCTAGAAATATGCATTTCATCATTATGAATGTGGCTATTTATATTGCATGGGATTATTCTACTAGTATAATATCCATCTGATTATGTAAAGGACATTATTTGATTTTATCTTATCCATATTATTCTAATGTTTATGTATAAAAGGATTTTGTTTTTGTCTTATACATTGCCTTATAATTTTTATTCTTAGTTATGAGTCTTTACCCTCTATTTTTATCCTTACTAAGCATCTGAGATCACCCCATTCTATGTTTTATTTTTCCCAGGATGTGAAGATGTATTTTATAGTTGACAAGGAAGGTAAGCTAATGATATAAGTGTGTTCTATAGGGGACAAAATATGGTCGATTTTTTTATTACATTATGTAATGTAAAACATATGAATGTATCTAGTACTTCCAAGGCTACTAACTGATCTGTCTTTCGGGACATGATTCATTGTATCATGCCAATGTTACTTAATAATTAACTGAATCGAGGTAACTAGGGTTGGGGCATTATGAGAATACTAACCACTATTAATACCAGAACATATAACTACCAATAGAAAAGATTTGGTCTAATGGGGGTTGTCATCCATCCATATTCCCACCAGGATCAGGGTAAAAAAACCCCCCAAAAGATTATAATCCCTAGGGTGTCTTTTTCCAAAACTGATAGGGGGAGTAGCATATGAAAACAAAAAAATTACATGATATAATATATCTCACAACCACTCTATTCTCATAACCTAGTCTCGGACTCAACTTCTGTTAACGTCTCTCTGACATATAGATGACAATAATGAGACTACAGATATAATAAGAATTAAAAAATTTAAGAAGAAAAATTAATTTAATTTTTTCCTTTTCTATATTTTTCACATTACTTTAATTAATTCATTAACAATTAATTGGAAAATTAAATTTCCACAATATATTTCCTTTCCAAAAAATATAGATCCATTCCCTCTAGAAAAAAGTAAACCAAGTAAAAAGTTTCATAAAATTATAACATCATCATTGAATCCCAACAATATTCAACCACATTGGTTATACATTTATTCATATACTGACAACATTACATTACTTATTTATATGTATTCCAAGAAAAAATTTTGTGGTACAATAAAATAGGGGATCAAAATAGTGATTAGATGAACTACATGTCGAGTCTTGACCACCTATAATAGGAGTGCAAACCCATCCAACCATGAGAAACTAAACATTGAAAACACATGGACCACTACATGCCTCTTTAACTCTTTTGGAAGAATCGTAACAAAAAATGTGTTCCTCAAGTAGTGGGGAAATTAATTTACATAAAAAAACATTCCAACCATCCAAAATATATATTCAAGAAGAATCCAACATTCATATCAATTTCTATGGTTGGATTCATCCCATTCTATCACCTCCTGCATCCTCCATAACACAACATGCATACAGTGATGAATCCCGCCATCATGGAAATCAACATCATCAATAACAAATTTTCCTCCCATCCCCACATACCACATCATCCATCCATGCTCATGGCGCATGAAAAGAAGTGGGAAACAAACATTGATATAGGTCTCTTTTCCCTATGTCATGGCATCCAGTATTCACACAAAAGGATCTCTCAAACTCCCATGAACAAAGCACATGTCCTTAAAAAATGTGGGAAACATAAAGCCTCTTTAGAATTGTCTTTTCTCACCCAACATTTTCATATTCCATCTTGAATTAACAAAATCATTATCACAGGTTCCAACAATGAGAAACCTATGAATCAAGATATCACAACGATCATAAATTAATTAAATAATTAATATAACACATATTTAATTATTTTATCAACATGAATCAACACGATTCATGTACTTAATCTAGTTCAATTAAACATTTGTAATTGCATCAATTTGAAACTCATCAAATTAAAAATATAACCAAATTCATTATACAGGCCTCATTAAATATTTATCAAATTAATTATTAGTTAATTATAACATTATGTTGTTTAGAAATATCCATCAATAGAAATATGATGATCTAATCATGGAATAGAAATCACACTATCTATAAAATAAATAGTTAAAATTTATCATGGTACAAAAAACATCATTATGTGATTGATACCTATTGGTAAATCCAGTACAAATTTTAATTAGATCTATCTCATTGAAAACCACGGGGATAAACAATTCTAAATCTATGATAACATGTAAATAAAAATGGATGGAGTAAATCCCCTTCCAAAAAGGTGTTCTAAGTTCTTCACATGAGAATACACCAATCAATGGATCTCGGACCACCATTATCGTAAGAACTGCATCCACCAGAGGACATGAGGATTCCACCACACCAACAACAACTGAGAGAAAACTAGTTACAAACATGGGTATGAAAACCCCAATGCATAAATGGAATAAATAGAAGAAAAAAATTTAATACTAGGTGAAATAGAGGTATAATAGTCCTTAGATTGTAGATGAATGACTACAGATCAAATGATGTAAGATAGGAATCGATCTATGCTGAATGGATCCACAAAACACTATATAAGGGTCACCGGGTTGCATGAAATGAGAGGGAAAGCCGCTATAGCCATATGTTAATGAATAAACCATGAAGATGAATACACGTAAAATAAAAAACCTCGGTGGATTACATGACATGTAGTCCCCTTTCACTTCAGGTAATCCTCAGGATTTAGTTTCCTCTACAAAATTTGTAACCCCATAACATTATTTTATTTTTAAGACAATTAAATATAACATGTTGTGAAACCCATATTCATGTCATGGAACATTTTTTCATGATATGAAATCTACTTTCATCCATATTATTGAAAATGATGTATACTAGACATCCTTCATGATACCTTTGTGAACCTCAGTGTTTGAAAAGACTCAAAGGGTTGATCCACATGGATATGGTCTCTTACATCTATGATATTTATTTCAAGGTAAAGGGAAAAGTTTATAATTATCCATAATTGAATTGTACTGAAATGGTAAACTAAAAAATGGATTTTTCAATAATCATATAAATTTAACCAAAAATAATCTAATGTATAATTTTAAATATTATGCGACCACCACTGATGATGGGTAATGAATAATATTCATTTGTTTGAAATTCAATGATTATTTGATTATGTATTTTAACAATGATATCATGTTTATAAGAAATATGAATTATATAATTAGTTCACTAAAATACATTCTCATTTAGGATTTGAAAGCATATATTGAACATTATTAATGACCCAAAAAATGATTCTATGCAATGTTTCTCTCATTCAAAAGCACTTGATTGAGGGAATGATAACCCTAAATTTGTTCGTAATGTTGAGATAATGAGGTTGGGATGAAGAGATAATTGATATAGATAACGTAATTTTGAAAATACTGACTAACTTGGAAAATATTATTGATTTGTTAACAATTTAGTTTATGCTATAATCAATGGAATTAACTACATATATAGATTTATGTAATATATCCAATAATATATGTTATATTTTAGAAATAAGGAAAAAATCATGTTTTCAATATGTATTGATGGTAATTCAGGTTATTAACATTTTTTAGAGAACACATGATAATGATATTCACATATTTTTGAATGTGACATTAATAGCCACATTATATAATCTAGAAAAGATAATTTTGATTCAATTAAATTATTTATAATGTCTTAGATCATAAAATTTTGATCGGTTGTAAGGATTAATATTTATGGAATTTTTTATGTTTATCATTGTACAATGATTTATATATTAATGATTTACTACACAATATTATGACTTATACATATTGGATATCCTATTGTATCCATTTTTTACAATAACTAGATATTAATAGAATGTCATTTCAATCTAATATGGATATGTTGTTCTGTTACTACATTAGGTAGAACAAATTATACAACATTTCATAGAGTAAGAGGTGATGTAGAATTTTATCAAAGCTCAGCCAAAGGATGATATTATACTTATGAAATGAAATAAAATCAAGTAATTATATATTCTCATGAATTTTTGTCAATGATAGAAAAAGGATATTGAAATAAAATGTCATCCTATTACCAAAATTTATGATGTTTCAATTAACCATTTCACATTTATTTAGTTTTTGGTATTATGATCTCTAACTTTTTCTAGATATACCAGTTTATTTTTAGCCTTGAAATATATCACACTATATTTATAATTTGGTGTATTTCATTTCTTCCACATACATGTTTCACATCTCACCCATGTTATCATAATTTCAATCCATTTATGTGATTATTCGATATGGCCTTCTTAATTCCCATTATCTCTTATTATGAGGTTATTTTATCAACCTATTTAAAATGTGGGGTTTACAATAATGAAATTTAAAAATTCCAAGCACTTGACTAACAGGATCATTTTTAAATTTTGATGATTCAAGTTATTTATGTTGGAGATAATGTGACACTATAAAATGAAAAAATAAGAACACTATATTCGACAACAAATGAGACATGCAACAACAAGTGTTGCTTAAAATGTAACACCCCAAGAATATATGGTATATTTATTGTTAAATAAATATTGTCTATTAAATAGATTTTATTTCATGAAAAATTATGTTTATCTTCTATTATAGGTGGCACTGAGTTTTCTATGATTTACAAGAAACACTGTGTTTTAATAATTTTAAACAGAACATAGTGTTTAAACAAAACATGAAAAATTAATAAAATATCATTATTTAATGTGGTAGATATCACTTAACTATTAGAATCGTGAGTATAAATAGGATAACAAAAATTTTAAAAATATATTATTTAAATTTTATCATTATTTTTATTTTTTGTGTATAAAATATGAAAAATTTAAAATAATAAGAAACGTTTTCTGAAAAATATTATTTTTCTAAAAGAAGGTCTAATCACACTTTGAACAGAAAATTTAAAATTAGATATTACCAATTTTAAAAAATTAATTCAACAAAATAAGCTTCATTATTTAAATTAGAATTCCAATATTAACTAATGGTAAATTTTTGATAAATTTCATAAAAGTTTCATTTTCTTTTTGAATGGTGATAATACAAAATTTTAATTGAATTCTTCATTTCTCTTTAAAATGATTATAAATTAAAAATATATTTTAATTTTTTTAAAATAAAATTTGATCAATTATATATAAATAAATCAAATTTCTTAAATTTAAATCATTTACATGTTTTAAATTTCTTTCAAATAATTTTAAAAGTTTGAACATTCTTTTATAAAACCCTCATATCTCTTCGAGTCCACGAGATTGATTTTAAATTAAATTACACAACTTATAAAAATTGAATTTGAAAAAATGGAATAATATTTCTAATAATAAAATTTTATATTATATTATAATTAAAAACAAAAAATGTTCCCCAAATATTAGAGATGGAATTTATAAATTATTATCATTATTATGTTTTAAACATATTTTTACCATTAATGCATTTGTATTAAAATTAATTTCATACCCACATAGGATCATTATTTAATAAATTTGATTTAATATTTAAAGTTAATAGAACTATATTATAAAATTAATATAATTTTATTTAATTTATTAAAGGATAAATTTTATTGGTAAATTAAAAGATAGTAGTTACGTTGGCAGAAAAATTAAAATGGAAAATAGAATAAAACTAATTAGCACATAATACCATGATAAAAATTTGATACATTCAATCCTTTGATAGTTTTATTGATCATATCATCCCTAAAAATATTATTGATCTATTTTGGAGCTACATTAGGTAATTTTGACTACCCAATAGTGAATATATTTGTTTGTTAACTAAAATGTAACCCCTCCAAAATTATAAAAGAGAACTCTATCCCTAACATCATCACTTATATCGAGACAATTGGATCGGCCAAACCATACCAAAATCACTTCCTAATAACCCACCCCTCATCCTAGAAAACATAGTTTTGGAATTAAACCCATCCGATGAAGTATTTAGTTCAATCCTAATGGGGATAACCGAATAAGAGGTGGTTAAATGACATTCAATCAAAAGAAACCAAGAGGTGATGGATTTCATAACACAGTTTCCATTCACTATTTTAAAAATATACATCATTGATTATGAAATTATGTGATTATGTGTATAATGAATTTTTATTACCAATTGGTTTGTTTCCACTTATTTATGTAGTTTATAGATGAAACATGAAATCTATTCATTCATTAATTCTCACTTTAATGTTATGATCATTGTAGGTATTTATTTCACAATCAAATTCTAATCTAGTTTGTTTATTCATGAATTTTAGTTAAAGTAAATTATTAAAATATTTACTAATAATGAAATTTCATTTTATTACACTATAGTTTATCATGATATTTTCATGTAATAGTACAGTTTTTCTTGACATTGGTACTGTAAATAATTATGAATTTTTTTTATGAATATGTGAATTCATTTTTCAGTTCGAATAGAAATCTATTTTCTTTTAATACCATGTTTTAGAAAACATTATCTCAAAAACGATTTATCCATTTAATATTGATTTAGTAATATAATTTTTACAGAATTTTACTTTTCAAAAAATATTTTAAATTAAATCAAAATTCATTTTTAAAATAGTTCTCATTTAAATTTTACAGAATATATGAAAGTTCTATTCATATCATATTCAATCTAAGGACCATTAATGACAACTTATATAGGGAAAAAAGGAATGTTTTTTTGACATTAATGGAATTTATAGTGTAAGATCATAACATTTTTTGGAGATATTTTATAAACATTCTCAATTATTATATTACCATAGTTCTAATCATATCTTGGTTGGGTTTTCCTTTTTGATTTCTTCATATAAATTTTTATAAAGTTTTAATCCCATGTGGCTATTCATTGTTAGGGAAAACCATAAATTTCATTCAAGGAAACCATGCACCCCATTATAATCCATAGAAAGAGGCATGAAATTTTACCAGACCATGTGGCTTCCTGAAAAAAACCACAGACGATAAATAAAGGGGAAATATATGGCTAGAGTGCATTTTTAAAAATAGTACCCTACCAAGGAGTAAACATGCATCACATATAGTAAGGGAACTCCATTTTCCTTACTATGTGGTCCCGCCCAAGAAACCATTCTTGTGGGAATTGAGCCCCCATGATAATTATTTTAATTCCCCAAACTTCCAATTATTATAAATTCTAACCACATACATATAAGAAGAATTTCCTTCATTAGTGGCCCACGGGAGGATTCCAAGTCTCCTCTTACTTTTTCCAGTGTGAATGAATGATCATTTAGAAGGAGATAACTATTGTGACAACGTTGTGTATATGGTTGTATTTGTTGTCAACAGTTGTCAATGATGATCAAAATGAATAAGTTGATTAAAAAGAACTCCAAACTTATTGAGAGTAATCATTCAGAATGTTTTTAATTATATTTTATATTCAATGTACATATATCAATGGATATACATTTCCTACAACTATGAAACCATCATAGAGAGTTTTGAAGGGCTTGACGATATCATGTGATAATGCAATGTCTCATTATTCTAATACACCATGAAAGAGACTACATGAATAGACCGGAATTATCTACTGAGGGATCATGTGGAAATTTTTTGATTTGAGAATGATCATACAATGATTAAATGATAATGCAGGTCATATTCAGTGTTAAATAGAAATACTAATGTTTCTGTAAGATGTGAATGTTGTGATGTGGCAGTACATTCCATGGAGAATCTGGACATGCTGAAACTGATAGTTCAAAGTGTATATATCTTGGTGTAAGGAGTTCATGATGAAATCTTCTGACTGTTGATGAAGCCAGATGGCAGTTCCGAAGCCAAAGTTTTCTTTCTAAGGAATATATTTATAGTGGTGCTACTTCACAACATTTTCCTAATATTTCGACATCCAAAATCATGATTTATTTTCTTTCAATGGAAGGATTTCTTCAATGGAGTAAATGAGATGCAGAAAGATGAAGGGAATAATTGTAACACCCCAGGAAAATAAAGAATATGACATTTTCATATTTATCCCTATTTGTGAATAAAATATTAATATGACTTTAAAGGGGATGGTATGCTCGATGGCGTACCCAACACGCAACAACGAGTTTCTTGGGAATCTTACGTTGCACTCTAATAATATTATTTTAAATGGTAGATAACATGTAGCCGTTGTATTGGCGGGAATGGATATAAATAACAAAAATATGATTATATATGTTTTTAATTGTTTTTACATTTATCCAATAAAAGATAATGGCTTAAAATACGGAAAGAATTCAATTTTAGGCGTATATTCCCTAGTTTTCACTAAAGGTTCACTTATCACCTTTTGATGTTGAACCATCATTAAATATAGTTTTGTTCACTCTTAAACATTATTTTGGACCAAATAATACTCTTACTAAGAATCGGGACATCAAATTTTACTTTGTGTAATTTTTTGGTATTTTTCCGATAGAGTTCATTTTTTTTAATGAATAGTGTAAAATGTTGTGTTTTGATTCAAAATCTATTTTTAATCTAATTTATTTATATGATTAGATAATATTTTGAATTGGTTTTAAAGTGAAATTAGAAAATATTTTTACCATTAAATCCAATAGTGGTCGTTGGAATTAATTTCCCTTTGAAATCAGACTTAAACTAGTGTCAATCTTTTGATACTTATTGTTTTATAAAAACACGCTATTTGCTCTGACAACGGGAATTAATTATTAAATTAATTAATGTGACTAATATGTTTTGAATTTTGTAAAACGGACTTCATTTTTGAATTCGGAATATCAAATATAGCTTAGGGTGAAGTTTTGGTATTTTTCTGAAAAACTCCAATTTTTGATGAAGAGTGAAACCACTAAGTGGTAATCAAGAAAACTGATTTTTCAGTTAAATGAAAGTTTACCACTAATATGTATTGAATTTTAAAAATCCGACATACATGGTTTTCATTAAGAAGTAAAATGTGGTTCAATGGGATAAAAATAATTTTTTGGGGAATAGTACCTTATTATGTTTTTAATCGCGATTAGTGGTAATTAGTGTAGTTTAAGGTAAAAATGATATTATAAGAATGTGAAAACACCATGACACTTGTCCTACACCTATTGGGTGATTCATGGCCGACCAAGACAAGCCATGGGCCAACTTGGGGACCCCATGGTGCCACTTTAGTTGGAAAATGACAATAATATATTTTTATTTAATGGAAAAGTAAAATTGACACAAACATGATATGTTTTACTAAAACAATTTTTAAGTAGGGTTATACAAGTCATATTTTTGATTATAAATATTCATTGGAAATATAAAAAGATTTCCTACATCATAGTAATTTTTGTATAATTTTTATACATAAAATAAATTAAATTATTTATGACTTAATAATGATGCAGTGATGACATCATTATTTAATGATTAAAATAAAATGGAAATATAATGTAATATCTATGAACTACACATGTCCAAAACATATTGGATGGGTGGATTGAGAACCCTTATAACCTTATACACTAATTATAGCAATTTGGGACCTTTTAAAACCGAAACACACTTTCAAATAAAGTAATATTTCCTTACTTTCCAAAAGTGCCCCTCCTCTCCTCTTATAAAAGGCCCCCACCTCTACCCCTTTTCACACACTCCTCAAGCCTTTGGCTCAGCCAAACCCTGCCCATTTACTCTCTCCACATACCTCTCCTCATCCTAGAGGATTCCCTTTTGGCAGAATCCTTTCAGAGGATGCCTTTAGGCTCAAATCATAAGGAGTTACACTTTTAAAGGTAATTCATTCTCTCATGTTCATTTGTTTTATTTTGATTCTCCAACCCCCTAAACTCTTTTTATTTACTTCTTTTGTAACAACACCAGTATCTTCAATATACTAGGATGTTGTTATAAGATTTATTTGAGCTACACTCTCACAGAACTACATCAAATGGTTAAAGAACATACGGTTTCCGTGTATGGTGAAATTCTGCCTCCCGAAACGATGATTGTTCAATACTCATTTAACACCTTCAAAGGTGGCCATTATGATGTCACTATTTTTATATATGATATATAATATGTTTATGTTTTCCTTATGCTTATGTATTTTTCATTTTTGTCTTACCTTTACGGCTTCCATTATGGGTATACGCGATATCTTCATTTAAGGAAGTGCGGACTACCTCCCCCTCAAAGTGATTTGATTCGTTAAATACCATATGTGGGATGTATAAAGGATGGAAATATGATATTATATATGATATTATACTGGAATTATAATATATCTTTATATAATTATTATTCCATTCTATAAAATACGAAATAGAAATGAAAGTAGCGTTCATGCGTACGTACGGCTTACCGTCTCCATGAACGGTGCATTTCATTTCTTACCTATAAATGATTATGTAATGTTATAAATGCATGAATGTACTGGATATATATTACATATATGATATCTAAATCATGAATGCAATTCTGGATATAATAAACATTTGGCCACACGAACAACATGTAATTGTAAGAAGTCCACTTTCGACTTAAGAACCAAATATCGGCAAAACAAATATTATTAACTTAAATGATTACATAATGTTTATGACATGGCAATAAGTGGTATAAAAGGAATAATGAACTAGAAAAAGGTTCTTAAGGAAGTAAAAATTAACTCAAGTTTATTATTCAGGAGATTAAAGAACGATCGAGTCAAGTCGGACCCGAGGTAAGGGATCCTACAACTCTCTTTCTTTTTAAGTACACTCTTTTATGTCATTTATTTTAAGCTCATCTTTATTATGATTGGGATGTTCTTTTATATTAAATTTACTGTAATTTTTATGTTCATGTGATGAGTGACCCTATTCTCTCTCATCAATCCATTTTGGAAGTTTTGAGTGACGCCGTTAGGCTGCCGAACTTTCGTAAGAGATCTAACCTCTCTCTTTCTTTTTAAGTACTCTCCTTTATGTCACTTCTTTTAAACTCCTCCTTGAAATGTTGGGGGATTTTCTTTTATATTACACTTGCTGTAAATTCTATTGTAATATGATGGGATACTCTATTTTATCTAATCAATCCATATTCGGAAGTTTTATGTGGCGCCGTTAGGCTGCCGAGTTTTCGTAAGGGATTTTTCATCTCACTTTTATTCCTGTGAGATTTATGCTACATTTGCCACAAATTACATTGAGTGGTGTATGTACTGCCCATTATTATACTCTTTGTGTAATATACTTTCGTTTATGAGTATTTACATCAATGACCTATTGTCTTTCTTTCATGGGGTGTATGTTTTGAAAGATACCCAAGTCGGTAAGGGAACCTTTCACCCTCCTCTTTTTTAAAAGACTTCTTTCATTGGGTCTTTTAATTTACATATTTTTATGTTGGGATATGTTCTCATACATCCTTATTGACGTAAATTTTATGTCCAAGTGATGAGATACACTTTTTATCTCTCATCAACTCATTTTGATGTGATGCCGTTAGGCTATCAAGGGAACTTTTTAACCCAATTTCGATTTCTTTGGGTTCAACTTGTAGTCATTGAATATGTCATCCATTGAATATGTGTGAATGACCTTTTTTTGTTTTACACTTAATATCCACTTATATTGGGTGTATATATATTTTTCACACATATTTTTGAGATTTATTTGTCCTTAATTTAAGGATACCTTCTTTATAAGGGATTTCATCACATTTGACATTTCTATTGAGGCTTCATTGTTGTTATGCACTAATTCACTCTTATATGGTGTATATACTATCCTTTGGAGTATTATATCATGAATCCTTTTATTCTCATGATATTATAAAGTTCTGACTAAATGTTATTCCTCGATTATTGTATTCAAGTGTCTCTAATTTTGGTAAAAACCCTTTAACCAAAATATCGTTTTAAATGTTTTAATTATTTGTTCTTATTAATATCCATGTTTTCAAAATGGTTTTAAGGATTTATTTATATGGATATTAATGGTTTAAAATGTTAAAATCTTCAAGGTGGTATGGGACACTTTGATTCAAAAATATCTTTATTAAATGTTTTAAATGGTTTTGGAAATGGTTTCTTTTTGAATGGATTCATTATATCAATATCCTAAAATGTTATATTGTGATTGAAATGTGGAAATGTTATGTTTCCTTTATTCATGTTTATGTGATACGATTATGTTATGGTTCTTGGGCATTGTTATGAAGAACGGGTGGTTCCGTGATAAACTAAGGGCGTGTGAGCCCGATATATCTCTCCAATACATTGGGTAACGTGAAGGAGTGAAACGTTAAGGTTTCTCCGAAGAGATTTTAGGGAATATACTGTGATGGGTATTCCAAACGTAACCAAGAGGGTTACTCCCTACGTAAGAATGTTATGAATGCCTCAAGTTACCTTTATGTCTTATGTTTTCTATGATTTATTCATGGTTTGATGAGGTATGATAAAGTGCCTATGTTTTATGGGTAAAGTATGATTTCATTCTTATGTATATATGAACTCATGTTTCCTTTCCATATTTTTATAACCCTTACTGAGCTTTTTATGCTCATCCCAAGTTTTTGAAATGTTTTTCACAGGTCAAGGGAAAGGTACATGATGTGATGATAGTGTCAAGGATGTGTCAAGAAAGAATCCATGTTTTATTTCCAATATGTTTCCGTTAATGGGAAGAATGAATACTGTATTTTATGCAACCACTTTGTTTAAATGTGGAATGTAATGCAAGTTTCATGATCTAATTCTCTAAAACTCTAAACATGAAAAGATCCTCAATGTGTAATCTTGTAATAACTCAAGATTAAGTAAGGTTTAAGGCTGGGGCCTTATAGTTGGTATCAAAGGAAGGTTTAGACAACTTTAGGGATTAGGAGTTTTTGTGAGGCACATGATCAGTCCCTATAACTATTATTTCAGTTAAATCCTTGTTTTAAATTTTTTTTTTCAGGTCATGTAAAGTTGGTTACGAATGGAAGGAGGAGGATCTCAAACGACATTTCTATCTCTTCCTGATGACATGCTTGCAATAATTATTGCAAAGTCATCTTCGGATGATTGTGAAACTTTTTCTAGCATACTACTCACTTGCAAGCATTTGTTTGAGATATCAAACACCTACGCTATACCTCGTTATCATCGTGGATCATGGGTTGTTTTTAGAAAAATAATATTTTCACAATATTCTCATGTTTTCAAGAGAGGTAAATATTATCAAGTTATTTTCAAATATTTTACCTTATCACAATAATTTGAAGCATATTATTATTTTCAAATTGGTGCTGAGGAAGGAGACCCTTGCGCAACCTATTTATATTTGATTTTAAAATATAGTCTCACATCACATACTTATGGTATTTTAAAAGGACCAATGATAGAAAGTTTCAACTCAATTTCGGTCCGACTATTTTTTAGAAATCATGTTTTATCAGATGTTTTGGAATTATATGTCATACATGATTATTTTCCAAAACTATTTTTCTGTGAACACCCATATGACCCATGTTGCACAAGGTGTATTTGGATAGAGGAAGCAAATGATTTTGAAGGATCTCTAAATCATTTTTGTAATGCATGGGACTTCTACCTACGTGAGCAAGATGACGATGAGACCGAGTGGATGCCATGATCAAGGTATGATGTTATTCATTTTGGGAATTGTTTTATTTTATCTTATGGTGGTGAAATAAGACTTCAAGAGTTAAGGTGTCGAGATCATAATGAATTTGGATGAAAATTAAAGGTATAAGGAAACTATTGAGTTTATAACATGTTGGGGTTATTTTTGGAGTTTTATAAAAAGGACAACACACAGACCGTGTGAAAACCCGTCGCGTCGGACAAAGCTGCGGGAATCGAACCCACAAAAAAAAAGTGCAACTGGTATTTATCGCCTACCACTGGACTACGTGAAGTCCCTGGTTAGTTTAACCGATTCTTTCTAGTTATATGATTTTATGAATTAAGAGTAAGTTGATTTTGGGTTATTTATGAAAATGATTATCCTATCATGGAGGATATGTGATTAGGTTAATTACTTTTCAATACAAGACTTTAGGAGCAACTGATGTTGTTTGGAGATAAATGTTCCGATTTAACATGGAAGACTATGTGACTAAATCCTTCAAATATATTGGTTTCAATCTTATTTTGGTTTACTTTGAAGAATTTTATGGACAAATTGTTTATCTAATGGTCCTCGTTGAACTTTGGGTTTTGTTGGACAAATTTTGGAGATTAAGAATAGATTTTCTTTTTATAAAGGGTTATCTTTTTCTGGATTATCTGATCTTGTACTAGCCTTTTTGGTTTTGGTTTTGGTTAATGTCTAAATACATGGGAATTATATAGTTCTATTTTGTGGATTAGGAGATTCTCTAGAAGTTGATTATAGTACTCTTAATGTGAACAAGTCTTCCTAAATACTCATCTTTTGGAGAAAATATGAGTTTTTGTAAGGAATCTAATAAAAGTTGAAAGTCAATATGATAAGTGATTATGTTTCCTTATGAATAAATTCCTCAATAAAAAGTAACTTAAAACAAAAATGTTGTCTATTAACTTTTCCTACTGGGGAATCGAATACCGTTTAACCCATCACAAGTTTGGGATTTTCTTGTGGTTTACTTTCTCCTAAACATGTTTTCTATCAATCTCCATCAGAACATGACCCTTTGTTTTTTCCTCCATGTCCATATTTTCATACTTGGAATCCTAGTATGGGTTAACTCGGGTGACCTCTGTACTTATCTTTCTTTATTTTAAAGTGATTGTTTTACCAACTCTTGTTCTGATGTGGGACTTTCAAGGATGTTTCCAAGCGCAATTTTAAAATTGCAAGGACGCAATTCCCAAAAGGGGGGAAGGATGTAACACCCCAGGTAAATAAATAATGTGAAATTTTCATATTTATCCCTATTTGTGAATAAAATATTAATATGACTTTAAAGGGGATGCTATGCTCGATGGCATACCCAACATGCAACAACGAGTTTCTTGGGAATCTTACGTTGCACTCTAATAATATTATTTTAAATGGTAGATAACATGTAGCCGTTGTATTGGCGGGAATGGATATAAATAACTAAAATATGATTATATATGTTTTTAAATGTTTTTACATTTATCCAATAAAAGATAAAGGCTTAAAATACGGAAAGAATTCAATTTTAGGCGTATATGCCCTAGTTTTCACTAAAGGTTCACTTATCACCTTTTGATGTTGAACCATCATTAAATATAGTTTTGTTCACTCTTAAACATTATTTTGGACCAAATAAAACTCTTACTAAGAATCGGGACATCAAATTTTACTTTTTGTAATTTTTTGGTATTTTCCGATAGAGTTCATTTTTTTAATGAATAGTGTAAAATGTTGTGTTTTGATTCAAAATCTCTTTTTAATCTAATTTATTTATATGATTAGATAATATTTTGAATTTTTTTTAAAGTGAAATTAGAAAATATTTTTACCATTAAATCCAATAGTGGTCGTTGGAATTAATTTCACTTTGAAATCAGACTTAAACTAGTGTCAATCTTTTGATACTTATTGTTTTATAAAAACACGCTATTTGCTCTGACAACGGGAATTAATTATTAAATTAATTAATGTGACTAATATGTTTTGAATTTTGTAAAAAGGACTTAATTTTTGAATTCGGAATATCAAATATAGCTTAGGGTGAAGTTTTGGTATTTTTCTGAAAAACTCCAATTTTTTATGAATAGTGAAACCACTAAGTGGTAATCAAGCAAACTGATTTTTCAGTTAAATGAAAGTTTACCACTAATGTGTATTGAATTTTAAAAATCCGACATACATGGTTGTCATTAAGAAGTAAAATGTGGTTCAATGGGATAAAAATAATTTTTTGGTGAATAGTACCTTATTATGTTTTTAATCGCGATTAGTGGTAATTAGTGTAGTTTAAGGTAAAAATGATATTATAAGAATGTGAAAACACCATGACACTTGTCCTACACCTATTGGGTGAGTCATGTCCGACCAAGACAAGCCATGGGCCAACTTGGGGACCCCATGGTGCCACTTTAGTTGGAAAATGACAATAATATATTTTTATTTAATGGAAAAGTAAAATTGACACAAACATGATATGTTTTACTAAAACAATTTTTAAGTAGGGTTATACAAGTCATATTTTTGATTATAAATATTCATTGGAAAGATAAAAAGAGTTCCTACATCATAGTAATTTTTTTATAATTTTTAGACATAAAATAAATTAAATTATATATGACTTAATAATGATGCAGTGATGACATCATTATTTAACGATTAAAATAAAATGGAAATATAATGTAATATCTATGAACAACACATGTCCAAAACTTATTGGATGGGTGGATTGAGAACCCTTATAACCTTATACACTAATTATAGCAATTTGGGACCTTTTAAAACCGAAACACACATTCAAATAAAGTAATATTTCCTTACTTTCCAAAAGTGCCCTTCCTCTTCTCTTATAAAAGGACCCCACCTCTACCTCTTTTCACACACTCCTCAAGCCTTTGGCTCGGCCAAACCCTTCCCATTTACTCTATCCACATCCCTCTACTCATCCTAGAGTATTCCCTTTTGGCAGAATCCTTTCATAGGATGCCTTTAGGCTCAAATCATAAGGAGGTACACTTTTAAAGGTAATTCATTCTCTCATATTCATTTGTTTTATTTTGATTCTCCAACCCCCTAAACTCTTTTTATTTACTTCTTTTGTAACAACACCAGTATCTTAAATATACTAGGATGTTGTTATAAGATTTATTAGAGCTACACTCTCACACAACTACATCAAATGGTTAAAGAACATACGGTTTCCGTGGATGGTGAAATTCTGCCTCCCGAAATGATGATTGTTCAATACTCATTTAACACCTTCAAAGGTGGCCATTATGATGTCACTATTTTTATATATGATATATAATATGTTTATGTTTTCCTTATGCTTCTGTATTTTTCTTTTTTTTCTTACCTTTATGGCTTCCATTATGGGTATACACGATATCTTCATTTAAGGAAGTGCGGACTACCGCCCCCTCAAAGTGATTTGATTCGTTAAATACCATATGTGGGATGTATAAAGGATGGAAATATGATATTATATATGATATTGTACGGGAATTATAATATAACTTTATATCATTATTATTCCATTCTATAAAATACGAAATAGAAATGAAAGTAGCGTTCATGCGTACGTACGGCTTACCGTCTCCATGAACGGTGCATTTCATTTCTTACCTATAAATGATTATGTAATGTTATAAATGCATGAATGTACTGGATATATATTACATATATGATATCTAAATCATGAATGCAATTCTGGATATAATAAACATTTGGCCACACGAACAACATGTAATTGTAAGAAGTCCACTTTCGACTTAAGAACCAAATATCGGCAAAACAAATATTATTAACTTAAATGATTACATAATGTTTATGACATGGTAATAAGTGGTATAAAAGGAATAATGAACTTGAAAAAGGTTCTTAAGGAAGTAAAAATTAACTCAAGTTTATTATTCAGGAGATTAAAGAACGATCGAGTCAAGTCGGACCCGAGGTAAGGGATCCTACAACTCTCTTTCTTTTTAAGTACACTCTTTTATGTCATTTATTTTAAGCTCATCTTTATTATGATTGGGATGTTCTTTTATATTAAATTTACTGTAATTTTTATGTTCATGTGGTGAGAGACCCTATTCTCTCTCATCAATCCATTTTGGAAGTTTTGAGTGGCGCCGTTAGGCTGCCGAACTTTCGTAAGAGATCTAACCTCTCTCTTTCTTTTTAAGTACTCTCCTTTATGTCACTTCTTTTAAACTCCTCCTTGCAATGTTGGGGGATTTTATTTTATATTAAACTTGCTGTAAATTCTATTGTAATATGATGGGATACTCTATTTGATCTCATCAATCCATATTCGGAAGTTTTATGTGGCGCCATTAGGCTGCCGAGTTTTCGTAAGGGATTTTTCATCTCACTTTTATTCCCCTGAGATTTATGATACATTTGCCACAAATTCCATTGAGTGGTGTATGTACTGCCCATTATTCTACTCTTTGTGTAATATAATTTCGTTTATGAGTATTTACATCAATGACCTATTGTCTTTCTTTCATGGGGTGTATGTTTTGAAAGATACCCAAGTCGGTAAGGGAACCTTTCACCCTCCTCTTTTTTAAAAGACTTCTTTTATTGGGTCTTTTAATTTACATATTTTTATGTTGGGATATGTTCTCATACATCCTTATTGATGTAAATTTTATGTCCATGTGATGAGATACACTTTTTATCTCTCATCAACTCATTTTGATGTGATGCCGTTAGGCTATCAAGGGAACTTTTTAACCCAATTTCGATTTCTTTGTGTTCAACTTGTAGTCATTGAATATGTCATCCATTGAATATGTGTGAATGACCTTTTATTGTTTTACACTTAATATCCACTTATATTGGGTGTATATATATTTTTCACACATATTTTTGAGATTTATTTGTCCTTAATTTAAGGATACCTTCTTTATAAGGGATTTCATCACATTTGACATTTCTATTGAGGCTTCATTGTTGTTATGCACCAATTCACTCTTATATGGTGTATATACTATCCTTTGGAGTATTATATCATGAATCCTTTTATTCTCATGATATTATAAAGTTCTGACTAAATGTTATTCCTCGATTATTGTATTCAAGTGTCTCTAATTTTGGTAAAAACCCTTTAACCAAAATATCGTTTTAAATGTTTTAATTATTTGTTCTTATTAATATCCATGTTTTCAAAATGGTTTTAAGGATTTATTTATATGGATATTAATGGTTTAAAATGTTAAAATCTTCAAGGTGATATGGGACACTTTTATTCAAAAATATCTTTATTAAATGTTTTAAATGGTTTTGGAAATGGTTTCTTTTTGAATGGATTCATTATATCAATATCCTAAAATGTTATATTGTGATTGAAATGTGGAAATGTTATGTTTCCTTTATTCATGTTTATGTGATACGATTATCTTATGGTTCTTGGGAATTGTTATGAAGAACGGGTGGTTCCGTGATAAACTAAGGGTGTGTGAGCCCGATATAGCTCTCCAATACATTGGGTAACGTGAAGGAGTGAAACGTTAAGGTTTCTCCGAAGAGATTTTAGGAATATACTGTGATGGGTATTCCAAACGTAACCAAGAGGGTTACTCCCTACGTAAGAATGTTATGAATGCCTCAAGTTACCTTTATGTCTTATGTTTTCTATGATTTATTCATGGTTTGATGAGGTATGTTAAAGTGCCTATGTTTTATGGGTAAAGTATGATTTCATTCTTATGTATATATGAACTCATGTTTCCTTTCCATATTTTTACAACCCTTACTGAGTTTTTATGCTCATCCCAAGTTTTTGAAATGTTTTTCACAGGTCAAGGGAAAGGTACATGATGTGATGATAGTGTCAAGGATGTGTCAAGAAAGAATCCATGTTTTATTTCCAATATGTTTCCATTAATGGGAAGAATGAATACTGTATTTTATGCAACCACTTTGTTTAAATGTGGAATGTAATTCAAGTTTCATGATCTAATTCTCTAAAACTCTAAAACTGAAAAGATCCTCAATGTGTAATCTTGTAATAACTCAAGATTAAGTAAGGTTTAAGGCTGGGGCCTTATAGTTGGTATCAAAGGACGGTTGAGACAACTTTAGGGATTAGGAGTTTTTGTGAGGCACATGATCAGTCCCTATAACTATTATTTCAGTTAAATCCTTGTTTTAAATTTTTTTTTTCCAGGTCATGTAAAGTCGGTTATGAATGGAAGGAGGAGGATCTCAAACGACATTTCTATCTCTTCCTGATGACATGCTTGCAATAATTATTGCAAAGTTATCTTCGGATGATTGTGAAACTTTTTCTAGCATACAATCACTTGCAAGAATTTGTTTGAGATATCAAACACCTACGCTATACCTCGTTATCATCGTGGATCATGGGTTTTTTTTAGAAAAATACTATTTTCACAATATTCTCATGTTTTCAAGAGAGGTAAATATTATCAAGTTATTTTCAAATATTTTACCTTATCACAATAATTTGAAGCATATTATGATTTTCAAATTGGTGCCGAGGAAGGAGACCCTTGCGCAACCTATTTATATTTGCTTTTAAAATATAGTCTCACATCACATACTTATGGTATTTTAAAAGGACCAATGATAGAAAGTATCAACTCAATTTCGGTCCGACTATTTTTTAGAAATCATGTTTTATCAGATGTTTTGGAATTATATGTCATACATGATTATTTTCCAAAACTGTTTTTCTGTGAACACCCATATGACCCATGTTGCACGAGGTGTATTTGGATAGAGGAAGCAAATGATTTTGAAGGATCTCTAAATCATTGTTGTAATGCATGGGACTTCTACCTACGTGAGCAAGATGACGATGAGACCGAGTGGATGCCATGATCAAGGTATGATGTTATTCATTTTGGGAATTGTTTTATTTTATCTTATGGTGGTGAAATAAGACTTCAAGAGTTAAGGTGTTGAGATCATAATGAATTTGGATGAAAATTAAAGGTATAAGGAAACTATTGAGTTTATAACATGTTGGGGTTATTTTTGGAGTTTTATAAAAAGGACAACACGCAGACCGTGTGACAACCCGTCGCGTCGGACAAAGCTGCGGGAATCGAACCCACAAAAAAAAAGTGCAACTGGTATTTATCGCCTACCACTGGACTACGTGAAGCCCCTGGTTAGTTTGACCGATTCTTTCTAGTTATATGATTTTATGAATTAAGAGTAAGTTGATTTTGGGTTATTTATGAAAATGATTATCCTATCATGGAGGATATGTGATTAGGTTAATTACTTTTCAATACGAGACTTTAGGAGCAACTGATGTTGTTTGGAGATAAATGTTACGATTTAACTTGGAAGACTATGTGACTAAATCCTTCAAATATATTGGTTTCAATCTTATTTTGGTTTACTTTGAATAATTTTATGGAAAAATTGTTTATCTAATGGTCCTCGTTGAACTTTGGGTTTTGTTGGACAAATTTTGGAGATTAAGAATAGATTTTCTTTTTATAAAGGGTTATCCTTTTCTGGATTATCTGATCTTGTACTAGCCTTTTTGGTTTTGGTTTTGGTTAAAGTCTAAATACATGGGAAGTATATAGTTCTATTTTGTGGATTAGGAGATTCTCTAGAAGTTGATTATAGTACTCTTAATGTGAACAAGTCTTCCTAAATACTGGTCTTTTGGAGAAAATATGAGTTTTTGTAAGGAATCTAATAAAAGTTGAAAGTCAATATGATAAGTGATTATGTTTCCTTATGAATAAATTCCTCAACAAAAAGTAACTTAAAACAAAAATGTTGTCTATTAACTTTTCCTACTGGGGAATCGAATACCGTTTAACCCATCACAAGTTTGTGATTTTCTTGTGGTTAACTTTCAGCTAAACATGTTTTCTATCAATCTCCATCAGAACATGACCCTTTGTTTTTTCCTCCATGTCCATATTTTCATACTTGGAATCCTAGTATGGGTTAACTCGGGTGACCTCTGTACTTATCTTTCTTTATTTTAAAGTGATTGTTTTACCAACTCTTGTTCTGATGTGGGACTTTCAAGGATGTTTCCAAGCGCAATTTTAAAATTGCGAGGACGCAATTCTCAAAAGGGGGGAAGGATGTAACACCCCAGGTAAATAAAGAATGTGAAATTTTCATATTTATCCCTATTTGTGAATAAAATATTAATATGACTTTAAAGGGGATGCTATGCTCGATGGCATACCCAACACGCAACAACGAGTTTCTTGGGAATCTTACGTTGCACTCTAATAATATTATTTTAAATGGTAGATAACATGTATCCATTGTATTGGCGGTAATGGATATAAATAACTAAAATATGATTATATATGTTTTTAAATGTTTTTACATTTATCCAATAAAAGATAAAGTCTTAAAATACGGAAAGAATTCAATTTTAGGCGTATATGCCCTAGTTTTCACTAAAGGTTCACTTATCACCTTTTGATGTTGAACCATCATTAAATATAGTTTTGTTCACTCTTAAACATTATTTTGGACCAAATAAAACTCTTACTAAGAATCGGGACATCAAATTTTACTTTGTGTAATTTTTTGGTATTTTTCCGATAGAGTTCATTTTTTTTAATGAATAGTGTAAAATGTTGCGTTTTGATTCAAAATCTATTTTTAATATAATTTATTTATATGATTAGATAATATTTTTAATTGGTTTTAAAGTGAAATTAGAAAATATTTTTACCATTAAATCCAATAGTGGTCGTTGGAATTAATTTCACTTTGAAATCAGACTTAAACTAGTGTCAATCTTTTGATACTTATTATTTTATAAAAACATGCTATTTTCTCTGACAACGGGAATTAATTATTAAATTAATTAATGTGACTAATATGTTTTGAATTTTGTAAAAAGGACATAATTTTTGAATTCGGAATATCAAATATAGCTTAGGGTGAAGTTTTGGTATTTTTCTGAAAAACTCCAATTTTTTATGAATAGTGAAACCACTAAGTGGTAATCAAGCAAACTGATTTTTCAGTTAAATGAAAGTTTACCACTAATGTGTATTGAATTTTAAAAATCCGACATACATGGTTGTCATTAAGAAGTAAAATGTGGTTCAATGGGATAAAAATAATTTTTTGGTGAATAGTACCTTATTATGTTTTTAATCGCGATTAGTGGTAATTAGTGTAGTTTAAGGTAAAAATGATATTATAAGAATGTGAAAACACCATGACACTTGTCCTACACCTATTGGGTGAGTCATGGCCGACCAAGACAAGCCATGGGCCAACTTGGGGACCCCATGGTGCCACTTTAGTTGGAAAATGACAATAATATATTTTTATTTAATGGAAATGTAAAATTGACACAAACATGATATGTTTTACTAAAACAATTTTTAAGTAGGGTTATACAAGTCATATTTTTGATTATAAATATTCATTGGAAAGATAAAAAGATTTCTTACATCATAGTAATTTTTTTATAATTTTTAGACATAAAATAAAATAAATTATTTTTGACATAATAATGATGCAGTGATGACATCATTATTTAACGATTAAAATAAAATGGAAATATAATGTAATATCTATGAACTACACATGTCCAAAACTAATTGTATGGGTGGATTTCGAACCCTTATAACCTTATCCACAAATGATATCAATGTGGGACCTTTTAAAACCGAAACACACTTTCAAATAAAGTAATATTTCCTTACTTTCCAAAAGTGCCCCTCCTCTCCTCTTATAAAAGGCCCCCACCTATACCTCTTTTCACACACTCCTCAAGCCTTTGGCTCGGCCAACCCCTGCCCATTTACTCTCTCCACATCCCTCTCCTCATCCTAGAGGATTCCCTTTGGGCAGAATCCTTTCAAAGGAAGCCTTTAGGCTCAAATCATAAGGAGTTACACTTTTAAAGGTAATTCATTCTCTCATGTTCATTTGTTTTATTTTGATTCTCCAACCCCCTAAACTCTTTTTATTTACTTCTTTTGTAAAAACACACGTATCTTCAATATACTAGGATGTTGTTATAAGATTTATTCGAGCTACACTCTCACACAACTACATCAAATGGTTAAAGAACATACGGTTTCTGTGGATGGTGAAATTCTGCCTCCCGAAACGATGATTGTTCAATACTCATTTAACACCTTCAAAGGTGGCCATTATGATGTCACTATTTTTATATATGATATATAATATGTTTATGTTTTCCTTATTCTTCTGTATTTTTCATTTTTGTCTTACCTTTATGGCTTCCATTATGGGTATACGCGATATCTTCATTTAAGGAAGTGCGGACTACCGCCCCCTCAAAGTGATTTGATTCGTTAAATACCATATGTGGGATGTATAAAGGATGAAAATATGATATTATATATGATATTATACTTTAATTATAATATACCTTTATATCATTATTATTCCATTCTATAAAATACGAAATAGAAATGAAAGTAGCGTTCATGCGTACGTACGGCTTACCGTCTCCATGAACGGTGCATTTCATTTCTTACCTCTAAATGATTATGTAATGTTATAAATGCATGAATTTACTGGATATATATGACATATATGATATCTACATCATGAATTCAATTCTGGATATAATTAACATTTGTCCACACGAACAACATGTAATTGTAAGAAGTCCACTTTCGACTTAAGAACCAAATATCGGCAAAACAAATATTATTAACTTAAATGATTACATAATATTTATGACATGGTAATAAGTGGTATAAAAGGAATAATGAACTTGAAAAAGGTTCTTAAGGAAGTAAAAATTAACTCAAGCTTATTATTCAGGAGATTAAAGAACGATCGAGTCAAGTCGGACCCGAGGTAAGGGATCCTACAACTCTCTTTCTTTTTAAGTACACTCTTTTATGTCATTTATTTTAAGCTCATCTTTCTTATGATTGGGATGTTATTTTACATTACATTTACTGTAATTTTTATGTTCATGTGATGAGAGACCCTATTCTCTCTCATCAATCCATTTTGGAAGTTTTGAGTGGCGCCGTTAGGCTGCCGAACTTTCGTAAGAGATCTAACCTCTCTCTTTCTTTTTAAGTACTCTCCTTTATGTCACTTCTTTTAAACTCCTCCTTGCAATGTTGGGGGATTTTCTTTTATATTACACTTTCTGTAAATTCTATTGTAATATGATGGGATACTCTATTTGATCTCATCAATCCATATTCGGAAGTTTTATGTGGCGCCGTTAGGCTGCCGAGTTTTCGTAAGGGATTTTTCATCTCACTTTTATTCCAGTGAGATTTATGCTACATTTGCCAAAAATTCCATTGAGTGGTGTATGTACTGCCCATTATTCTACTCTTTGTGTAATATAATTTCGTTTATGATTATTTACATCAATGACCTATTGTCTTTCTTTCATGGGGTGTATGTTTTGAAAGATACCCAAGTCGGTAAGGGAACCTTTCACCCTCCTCTTTTTTAAAAGACTTCTTTTATTGGGTCTTTTAATTTACATATTTTTATGTTGGGATATGTTCTCATACATCCTTATTGATGTAAATTTTATTTCCAAGTGATGAGATACACTTTTTATCTCTCATCAACTCATTTTGATGTGATGCCGTTAGGCTATCAAGGGAACTTTTTAACCCAATTTCGATTTCTTAGGGTTCAACTTGTTGTCATTTAATATGTCATCCATTGAATATGTTTGAATGAACTTTTATTGTTTTACTCTTAATATCCACTTATATTTGGTGTATATATATTTGTCACACATATTTTTGAGATTTATTTGTCCTTAATTTAAGGATACCTTCTTTATAAGGGATTTCATCACATTTGACATTTCTATTGAGGGTTCATTGTTGTTATGCACCAATTCACTCTTATATGGTGTATATACTGTCCTTTGGAGTATTATATCATGAATCCTTTTATTCTCATGATATTATAAAGTTCTGACTAAATGTTATTCCTCGATTATTGTATTCAAGTGTCTCTAATTTTGGTAAAATCCCTTTAACCAAAATATCGTTTTAAATGTTTTAATTATTTGTTCTTATTAATATCCATGTTTTCAAAATGGTTTTAAGGATTTATTTATATGGATATTAATGGTTTAAAATGTTAAAAGTTTCAAGGAGGTATGGGTCACTTTGATTCAAAAATATCTTTATTAAATGTTTTAAATGGTTTTGGAAATGGTTTCTTTTTGAATGGATTAATTATTTCAATATCCTAAAATGTTATATTGTGATTGAAATGTGGAAATGTTATGTTTCCTTTATTCATGTTTATGTGATATGATTATGTTATGGTTCTTGGGCATTGTTATGAAGAACGGGTGGTTCCGTGATAAACTAAGGGCGGGTGAGCCCGATATAGCTCTCCAATGCATCGGGTAACGTGAAGGAGTGAAACGTTAAGGTTTCTCCGAAGAGATTTTAGGGAATATACTGTGATGGGTATTCCAAACGTAACCAAGAGGGTTACTCCCTACGTAAGAATGTTATGAATGCCTCAAGTTACCTTAATGTCTTATGTTTTCTATGATTTATTCATGGTTTGATGAGGTATGTTAAAGTGCCTATGTTTTATGGGTAAAGTATGATTTCATTCTTATGTATATATGAACTCATGTTTCTTTTCCATATTTTTATAACCCTTACTGAGCTTTTTATGCTCATCCCAAGTTTTTGAAATGTTTTTCACAGGTCAAGGGAAAGGTACATGATGTGATGATAGTGTCAAGGATGTGTCAAGAAAGTATCCATGTTTTATTTCCAATATGTTTCCGTTAATGGGAAGAATGAATACTATCTTTTATGCAACCACTTTGTTTAAATGTGGAATGTAATGCATGTTTCATGATCTAATTCTCTAAAACTCTAAACCTGAAAAGATCCTCAATGTGTAATCTTTTAATAACTCAAGATTAAGTAAGGTTTAAGGCTGGGGCCTTATAATAATAAAAGGAAGAAAACCACTTATGTCAGAGCATAGACTGTGTACCATGCCTAAGAATGGTTCGTAGCTGTATACCATGTCGTGGGATGGGTATACAGAATATTTCGCGGAACGGGTGATGATAACAAAAGTGGTTTACCATGAAATGTGTTGACGTATGTGAAATGGTTCCTAGTTTGTGGAAGTGATGTAGTACATGCATCGATCGATAAATTGTATGTTTTGAAGGTTTTCTATTTGCAAGAGGGTTTCAATATGTGGTGGACGATTACATTACTAAGAAGGAACATAGTACAAGGTGAAGATTATTCAACATTAATAATTTGGGTAAAAAAGATTAGTGAAATTTTTGGTGTTATTTGTCAATATAATGAGTGTTAACCCCATAATTAAGGGAGATAGAATTCGATGAAAATATACATTCACATTGGATGGAATTTTTTTATGTTTGAATGTGTTATGTGGGAGAGATTAAACACTGTATGAAGTGGTACGTGAAATAAAAAACTATTCATGAAAATGGAAGGAGTAGTCCACAGAAGAGAGTTTTCATTGGAACATGTGGTATGAGGGAGACAATGTAATTCACAGAATTTGAATAATAATCTCACAGAAGGAAATGATTGTACGTGAAGGTATAATGAAGAGGAGGTACATGATGGTGGTTGGTAGAGGCGGTATATGGATGTGGTATGTGGAGAAGGCATAGTACCTGGAGTGGGTGTGGTTCCCAGAGTAGGTATGGTGTTCAATATGCAGAGCAGGGGAAGTATAAAAAGTAGTCTTGGTGCGTAGAGCATGCATGATACGAAGATCAGAGATAGTCCACCGAATTAGGGATATATAGAAAAAGTAGAAAAATAATAATGGGAGTTTAGGATTCTATAAAAAATAAGAAGCATTTTTCGGGAATTCTGTAATTTTAGTAATTGCGAAAACTGAATATAAAATGTCATCAATTTGAGATTTTGATGAAAGCTGAAACTAATGTTGAATAGAGACAAAGACATTCATGTCAATGTATTTAATTGACCTTCATGTCGATAAACAGACTGAGACTTCACCGAAGGCTATGATCTAGGGGAATTCAGTGAAGGTGATATGAGGGAAGTAGTAAAGTATCCCAAAAACCATTAGGTAGTGTTTCCTGTGATAGATTTATTGTGCATGAAGCATTGTAATTCATATCTAGTGATGATTTGTATAAATATATAAGAATGGAAACCTATTGGAATGTTCTTCTTGGATGTAGCACATTGTGGTGAACCATGTAAAAGTGTTGTGATGTCCTTTTTCATGTGAATGATTAAATTATTGTACATATCCATCAAAAATCATTTATAATATTCATAAAAACGTGGGAAAAATTAATATTAAATTTGAGAAAAAGTTGACACATTGATTCACCCCCACTTCTAAGGTGGTCTAAAGACCATTAATTGGTATCATAAGGAATATTTTTACATATATTGGATAATATTCAGTAATTTTATTCAGTAGAGGATTTGATTTTTCTTTCCTGAGTCAACAATGTGGACCATTCTTGATGAATGTTTAGTTATCTCAAAGAAGATTTATATACCCAGAAATACCATGATAAATATGAAAAAGAGAGAGAAGATACAGTTGAAGAAGTACCTCTTATCTAGAAAGGATTATGTCTCTATTTCTCCATTCCATTCCAATAATAATGAAATATCATGCTTCAAATGTAAAGAAAAGGTGGCTCAGGTTTCCACCAAACATATGGATTCCATCACACATGGTGATGTTGATGAAATTTTTACCTCACATGATTTTTCAAGTGATCAAGATAAATTAAGAACCTATCTATATGATATTCCAGATGAAAGAGTTTTGGCTATTTGTAGAATATTTCATTATATTCATGTTGAGATCACCCGATAGGAATGAGATGCTGACAATATGAAAAAGTTCATAGTAGGAAAAAATTTATAATTCTATATGCTATACAGGGAGATTTATGCCTTTGAATTGAAAAAAGTATTCAATAATACTTTGGAAGAAAGGATCATTGCACTTTAAGATGAGATGAAGAATCACAATGAAGTCAAAGGTTTGTATTTGAATGAAATATCCAATAGTGGATGATGAAACTCAATCATGGAACATTCAGTATGGGATTAAATGCGTGCTTAGGTCCCTAACAAATATATTCCATTTAAATTTTTTTTCAAAGATGATGAATCAAGACCCCAATTATAAGGAGAAATTGAAGGTGGCTTCCAGTGGTGGAGAATGTTTTGTTACAAGATGTACATGAGGTACATTATTCGAGTGTAGGAATATTATGTATGAGAACATTAACCAATGTAGTGGAAATAATAGTGGAAAATCAGAAGGATCAGTTACTCAGGGAAGTACACAATTTCTTTTCCATGAGCGTGGTAAACTGGGTCATTATCATAACTAGTTTCCCAAACCACCAATTGAGTTATGAGATTGCGGTTCGAAGGGGAATCTAAAATACTTTTATAGGAATTCATGAAAGATATTTAGAGGTGGAGGTACTAGACCAAACCCGAGTATGGGACGGGGGCCATCTACACCGTAGTAGTCTAGTAGTAGAAGTTCTACTTGTAATGCTAGATGATGTGGTGGATACAATACTTTACGGAAATATCACCTATATCATCAGAATATTATGACACAAGGGACTCCAACTATATCAGGTTGAAGAAGAATAAGATAGTTTCATATAGTTCATCCAGTACTTATTGATATATAAGATATAAAATCGGCATTCAGTGGTATAATCCTGTTATCTTCGATGATTTCTAGAGATTTATTTGATATAGAAGCCTCAAATTATAATATATCCTCTAAATTCATTTAACATTTTTAATCTAATTGTAGCATTTTTTAGTTCGGTAATGACGATCAACACAGAATTGGGAGTACATTTGAGGGACATATATGTTTGAATGTGGGGTTTTCTCAAGTATGGTGATTATCATTTCCATTGGGATAATCATATTCATGGAATCTAATGTTTTGAATAGATTTTGTTTGGATTTTTTGGTATCATACTAAGAACAAATAGATTATTACCACTGGCTAGTGTCCAATAGATCTCTAGATGTTACCATTTATATTCACTATGGAGAATGGTACTTCTAGGAAATCCATTAAGGTAAAATTCATTAGAATATAATATAGATCACCTCCTAAGAGTCAAACCATTGTTAGAAGTTAGGGGTGTAAAGTGAGAAATCTTTCTGAGCATATTGACCCAGTTTCAGAATGTGATTCTCAAGGACATCTCATGTCTTTCACCTAATAAGGATGTTGAGTTTATGATTGATCCTATGCATGGATCTGAAATTGTCTCAATTTCACCTTACAGAATGTTGACAACATTTATTTAGTTACTAAGTAAAAAATTGAAGATTCGATGGATAAAACATTTACCCATCTATGTACATCACTTCTGGGTTCTCAATTTTTGTTTACACAAAATGCTATTGGGATGTTGTGCTTAAGTTTTGATTACCTGAATTTTAATAGAATGAAAATATAGAAATAATATAATCATCAACATATTTATGATACATTTGAAAAAACGAGGGCTTCTAGTGTGTTCTCCATTGTCGATTTTAAATCGTGGTATCATCATTTAAGAGTTTAACCTTTCGATATACCAAAAAATACATCTAAAAGAAGTTATGAACTATATGTGTTTTTCATGATGTCATTCAGTTTGAATAATTCCTTGGGTTTTTAGTGGACTTGATGAATAGATTCATTCACATGTTCTTGGTTCCATTTGTTGTAATTATTTAGGGTAATTATTGGTGTACTCCATGGATCATGAAGATCATTCCCAAAATATTATCATTGTCCTGAGTGCACTAATAGAGACTATGTTATATGATATTTTTTTTAAATGGAAATTATAGTTTGACATGATAGATTTATTGGGACACAAAATTTTCGAGGAAGTTGTGTATGTGGACCCAATAAATGATAAGGTAGTTTTTTCTTGAGAGTAACCCAAGAATGTTTTCGATATCCCTAGATTTTTGGGAATATCAAGATATTATAATAAGTTTTTCCAAGACAAATACCATTTTGATGCACCAATATTTTTATTCACCAATAATTCTATAATTTTATAATGTTCTATAGAATTCATGAATACATTTTATTATTTGACAAATCATTTTAAACCCACGTTGTTTTTTATCCAACTGGATCTTAGTGAGGTGTTTGTATTATATGTTGTTTTTTCTGGGATCAGATCTGCAACAGTGTTGCTATAGGTATGAAAAGTAATACCATATGTATCATGATAGTAGAAGAAACATGAATGAAATTATCTAACACATGATCTTGAGATGGATTGGGATGTTTATGATTTAATGTTTTTCCATCCATTCTAATTGGTTGAAAATTTCACTACATATACAAACCAGAAAAGCATAAAGTATATCATTTATCACCAAGACATGAAACTCAAATAGTTGAAAATGTATTGACTATAATCATTATTTTAAATTTTGGATAGACTATATGCATGATAATGTAAATATTGTTGATGACACATTGATCCAGAATACTCATACTAATGTATTCTAAGATTTTATTTGTGAGTGAAAGATGATGGATTTTCTAGATGAGATTCACATTGATGTTCTAGAGGTACATGTATATATATCACTAATATACTTATCATTAGTGTCCACACAACTGATCCACATCCCAGGGAGATAGTATGGGGATCCAAATTATTGATCTGTTATGGTAATCGGTGCTGGTGCAGAGTCAGCTTCTGATTACATTACATATGAGGATGAGATCATCTATATTCAAGGTCATGGTCTTCTACCAATGTGTGTGTTAGAGGATATGATTCATGTGTTCAAAAACTGAAGTGGTAAGTTCATCCTAGTTTGCCCAAAATATGACAAGAACATCTGATATAGTATAGTTGGCCAATAATTAAAAAGAACATTGTAGGTTTTACGATATGATGATTCAATTTTATGCATGTTAAATACAAGAATAAATGTAATTGTGGATTTAAACATCCATTTACCACTCTATAATAGAATTCAGGTGAACATATCATGGATTTCTAGTGATCTTCCCTGGATACCTCATAATATTGAAAAGATATTGGTGATTTTGGGCCAGTTGATAAAAGTATCTTGTTTATTTTATAGTAGGGATACTATCACGGTTTCTCAATATGGTGATATATATGTTTTAGATATAGTGAATTTTCATGTCATGTTACAGAGTATATTTGTAGATATTGATTCTCACCATACATCAATTTTTGGGTATATAATATATAAGGCATTGGGTACCTAGGTATTTTTATATATGAATTTTCACCTATACACCGACAGCCAATAAGAACTTGTTGTTAAGGTGTAAGAGGACAAGCTTCTGGAATAAATCCTAGATTTAGGCAGATCATTAGTGAATAAATTAACTCTAGTTGTGTTATCATATAAAAATAGTTATTAAAATACAAATTATATTTCATTATATGTTGTAATTTATGGTAGTCTATGTCGATCACCTCTAAGATGGATGGAGGTTGGTGAGTTGAAGTTGTTGGCATTGAGTCATGTGAAGGAGAAATCAGAGAACGTTTTATTGATTAGAAAATGTATGTGTATTTCTTATATTATGAAGAAGTAATATACTGATCAACATCATCTACATCTTTATTTTAGAGTGGGTGATATCGCATTCTTTTGGTTGATGGGAAGATTGGGTCATTATATATTTTCAAGTAAGAAAGGATCCCCCCCCATGTTTATTGGGTTGTTTATGAATCTATTGAGGATTAGACCAATGTCATATCAATTAGATCATATAGATATGTATATTTATATGAGAAATTATTTTCATATGTCCCATATTCCATATTATCACCCATACCTTCTCATGTAAATGATTTGGATGATTTTGAGCATGGGGATATTGCATCATTTGAGGAGCATCTAATTGGAAATATGGAATATTGATAGTAAAATGTATTAGGGAATGGTAGTTTCAATGATTTGAGATTTGGGGTATCATGGTCGTGTTCAGGATGGAGGATGGGAGAGGGAAACCAATATGTGTGCATAGTTTTCTTTACCTTTTTTACTCGGAGGATTAATGATTCAAAGGATAGAAACACATGGATAATCAATTATAGGGTGGTGAAATTATAAGAGCCCAACCTTTTTGATGTAACATAATCATTCTTAGTTATTAAATTGCCCTATTTTTTTATCATTTCATGGGTGTATATGTCATTGGTTATGTTTTTTTGAATTTTGGGAATTTTGGAAGCACAGGGGGATGTTCTGGGTTAGCTTATAATTAGAGAAAACTACACAATTGTCCTTAGGAAACCATTCACTCCATTTGAGGCTTCTAGAAGGAGGCACACAGTTTGACCAAACTGTGTGACCACTCTTTCCAAAATTTTCACCTTCAAATAGAGAGTTTCATAGGTTGTGTATGGTTTTTAATACCATGTGACAACCTAGGGGTATCTGTGAACCATATAAAGTTGGGGCGCGTGGTTTGGGAACACATATTTTCTTACAGTGTGACCTCTCCAAATAATCCATCCATATAGAAATGAATACCATCAAAATTTGATTATGAAATTCATGATCCCTCCATTATATTTCCCATATCATCCCTGCTCATCCTTAAATGAGTTACCTTTCTTTTAGAGGTTCCCGAGAGGATTCCAAGTCACCTCAAATATCTTCCTACATGAATCGATGATCCGTTGGAAGGAATCAACCTCTATTTAAATATATAACCTCTTCTTATTTATGTACCTCTCTATCCCCCATTATTCATATTTGAATATGTGTTATTTTTTTACTATTTTATATGGTTTCAATCTAGGTTTTAAAGGATCACATTTCATTATATGTTGATTCTATTTTTTGGTTCTAGATCTTCTATACTGCAATGAATTTTACATTTCTATGTAAAATAATGGGTTAAAATTTTGTGATCATTCGTCGACAATATTGATGTTGGAGGTCCAATTAGAAATTCCCATATTCATGATTATGAGTAAGATTATTTAATTATACTATTTTGTTCCTAAATTTTCAAACGCATAAAAAAATTAAAAGGTGATTTTAGATATATATTGTCGAGAATTCCTAAATGGATCCCATTGGATTGTGGGAATAATTTTACTTAATTTGATGGAAACCCATGGGGTGTACTAATAGACAAAAAATAATGAATTTTGGTTTGTAAAAACGTAAATAATGTGTTAATAGAATAGAAAAAATCATTATTTCATTGTTGATAATGGGGTTTAATGTGTTAAATGGTTAATATTTATAATTTATTAATATTTGAATAAATTATTTCAATTGTATTAATAGTGTATTTTTGTTTCTATTACTTTTTATTATTGTAATGAACAATTGTATTGATTGGTAATTGAAATGGTTTATATGATATGAAATTATTCATTATAATTTCACTCATATTGAACATTGATAGATTTTTGATATATGGGATATTTGTGAACAATTGAAAAATGTGTTGTGGGAAAGGAACTAATGCTCTAAATAACCACTGGGTGACAGACTGGTACTCCATGACCCTGATGAATTGATGTAAAAGATGAGCTGTGTGTCATGAAATAATTCACAGAAAACTCGTGGTGTTCCAAATTAGTTATCTAGAAATTGTTTTGCTTTTTGGTTGGATCAAGATATTTATACTTTTAATGATTCTATAATATATTGGAAATGAAATGAGAATTATGGGGAAAATGAAATCCCATGACTGAATAAATTGTGTTATTTTTTTGGTGTATGGTTCAGACTCTGACACCAGATAATGTAGGTATAACTTGGTTGAATAAGGAAAATGAAATATGAACCAAATTTATATTTTTAATTTGATATATATTCTATATACATATACATACAGTATTATAGACTATATATTTCATTAAACACTCTTTGGTGGTGGATTTCAATGATTCACTCACACCCTACTCAGACTGATATATTGGTACCTGAATAGATATCATATTTGTTGGAATGGATAAATGAAAGTGAACTATGATAGATAGATGATATTGGATTTAAATGGATCATGGATGAAAAATCTAGAAATTATGTTGAGAGATTCATGGGAGATGTTAGTGGGAAATTATTTTTAATTCTCATTATACACATGAAATTTATATGGCATGAAATTTTTAGTTCATTAGTTTATGGTCATTTTAACTATTATGGATTCATCATGATATGATGGTATAATATTTATTATGGTGGAATTTGTTTCATGAAATTATCATTGATTATTTGTATAATAATTTCATATGTTGTTCTGCATTGATAAAGGGTGTATAGTATCACAATGATACAAATTAGACCCTTAGTACTGGTTAATATCATCTAGTGTTTGGGGAGGGTTACATGATGTAACATAAAGAAAAATCTTAGTGCACAAGAATATAGAACATGGGATAGGGTGTTAAATATGAAATTATATGTCATCATGACTGTCATTTCATGGAATTTTCATATTAATGATTACATGGAACGTTTTAATGAAATGTTTTCATAATATCATAGATTTTTGTTAAATTAGTTTTATATAAAATAATTTAAATATGCTTTATGTTTTAAAAAAGTTTTTTCAAAAATAAAAGGAAATTTTCCTCAATGTTTAAAATGAAATTTTATTTTATTTATATTAATTAATAAAAGCAACATGTTATTCTCACTCAAATAGGTTTATAGTGTATTGATTCTATCCTTATTATCCCTTTGGATTGTTTGTGATAATTTTTTCAAGGAATGTCTTGAAATTAACTTAGGTGATTCATTTTTTTCGTCATTAACTTTCACAAGAACATTTCATCTTCTTGGGGAAACTAAATTTCCCCTAAATATCATCATTATTTATCAGTTTCATTATTATATCATAAACCATATATCATTTCTACATATGATTTTATAATTTTAATTTTATTTGATTGAATATTTAAATAGTGAAACATATATATATCATATAAAATATAGTTATACATTTTTTATAATATTATTTATTCAGTAATTAAATAGAGTATTCAATATTTGATGAATTCTTTTGATTTGAGTTACGGGTGAGGACAATTTAGAGAAATTCCAACGATGCCACGACCTGAATCATGACACAATTCAGTTGGAAAAACCTAATGATTTTCTAACCAATTTTATTAAAATATGTTGTGACTGGTCTTAATAGTGGAGATTGAGTTGTAAAAAATGGATCGGTTTGTACATAGTTTATTTTAAACCAACTAGTGAATGGTAATGATGGTAGTGGTATCATGTTTTTTAGAATGTACATAAAATTATTAAGAATGGACTTCAATAAGAATTCAGTTATTATTGTGTATGTGATTTTCATAATGATATTATATTTTAATGCATTCCATATATCTATTTTTGATAAAAATGGATTGTGTTTTTGGATAATTATCATTCCATATTGATTATTCATTACCTATTGTTTCATCAAAATTATTAAAAGGGAATTTTTCCAGCTATTTACATTTCTATATTTATTATTATTTCATGATTCATGATATCTTATGTTATACTCAAACCATACATAGAATTTGATCTCATAATTATTTTTTTTCATTTATAAAAAATCCATTATGTATACTATCATTGATATGAAATTATATTCTATTGGAAATAATGTTATTCTTTTAAAATATATGTTTTAATCTTTTGTTTTCAAATGTAATGAATGAATCATGTATGTATCTATTTTACAAAGACTACTAAAATATTCAGTAATTTAGGATTTTATTCTTCGTATCTTACGCTAATGAAATGAAGAAAACAATTTCTTTGAGCTACTTTGGTCTGGGTCACTACATTTACATACATACATGTTATACATCATGATATAATTTCATAATCCACACATTTAAAAACATAATATCACATAATTTATTATATAGAATCCAAAGATAAAATCACCTTATATAAATAGCCTTTTATAAAAAAACTCTAAAAATTATAAAATATATATATTATATTATAACATATTTAATTACATTTAAAAAAATATGTCCGAATCATCATGAATATACAATAAATTTTATTGTGCAGCCATTCATATTACCAATCTAGTTTTCAAATAAAATTTTATAAAAAAATAATTCAAATTTTTTATTTATTTACATGATAATCATTATGGAATTTTTGGATTGAATATAATTACAAATTAAATATTTATAACCTTATAAAATGAGAATCATTTAAATATAATTCATTGTAACATAGGAGTTATAGGGATCTAGAGTGTTTTTTAGAAAAAAAAAATACATTACCATATATTTATTTAAAATATCTAACTCCATATATTATTATTAATTAGACTATAAAATTTTCCAATTAATTACATATAATGAAATTTAAAAATTTTACTCTCTAAATTATTTGTAAATTATGATTGAAAATTTTGAGTGTAAATTTTTTTATTTTTTGGGTTAAATGAAATGTGTGTTTTTGAACTACTTGAAATAAACATTAAAATTATTTTTCTTGATGTGCATAAGTGTTATAAAAATATTAAATGTTTAACATAGGGAAAATAAAGGTTTCCTAGAATATATTTTTTGTGAACCAATCGTTATAATCATTTATTTTTATCATAATGATTTTTATATTATAGTGATAAAGGGAATAATATCATTTTGAATGGATGATAACCATTCATATTAGCAAAATTATTTAAAAATTGTGATTTGTTCCCCTATGTAATTCATATATAATTTCCTCTCTCTATTAAATGCATGATTCAAATCCAATGCCATTAATTATTGTTCATAATGGGTCCTCATGATCATGAATCTATAATGTTATTAATTTATATCTATGGTTAGAATCCTTACTCCTCTTATTCTCTTAAAAAAATCTCTCATGGTTTTTCATATTAAACTCTACATACATTTCAAAATAATTTCTATATAATATGAATATACCATTACAAATAAATGTTCTCATACATAGGGTTTATGATAGAGGAATAATATAATTTAGTAAATTTTATGGATGATTCAGTGTTTCATCATCATTCAATTAGTTTTTAATGTTCTCTAGAATAAATAGTGAAATGAACATGAGGAAAATCAGTTATACCAAACAAATAAAATGTTCATAAAAAAATGATATTTATTATAAATGTTATATCATAGGATTTCATACAATAACATATTTAATGAGTATAAATAATGGATATTAATATATAACTTTACATGAAATAATAGATTTCTATATGGATCCCTCAAAACTTTTATCGATTGGTATCATCCTCTCTGATCAATGGAAAACATAAAAACCCATGTGTATGAGGATAATTAACATTAATTTATAGTGTACTAAAATTTAATCACAAGTTTCAACAATTCTGATCAATATTTTTCAATGCTCATTATTTTCCTCGAGTGTCATATCATGTTTGTCTCTTTCTTCTACTAAAAAACCAAACAAATTTCACTGTAGAATTTTATTTTAAATGTTTTTTGTCTATATGATATTTTTATTATTTATCTAAATATGAAGAATTTGTTATTACATAATTCCTATTAAAAAAAGAAATTTATAGTTTTCAATGACATCATTTTCAGGTAAAATCATGATTCAAAATCCATGTAAGAAAATACATATCTACTAAAAAATATATAGGACAATTTGTATTCAAAAATAAAAAATTACGTATGATTAATAATGTGTTACAATATATGTATAATGTTTTTTCGTTGTGAAAAATATACAGTAGCCTCTTTTTCATAAAATGATGATTAAAATACTCATTTTATACTACCATATAATGGTTCATATGAATCATGAATTTTTCACCACTACTATTGATCTTAAAACATCACCTATAGATTCCAAAAGAACTATCAATAAAATAAGTGTTTTGTTTTCCAAATGAATAATGATCCAGATGCATAAACCAAAAAGTGGTTTGTTCCCCATTGAAAACAAAAAAACATAAAAAAACATGATCACTGAAATTATCCATTATTTCATGATATTGGAAATAATATTTAAATTATGAAAATCGAGATATGATTTGGTCCTCACCATGATAGTGATTTAGTTTCCTCATAATAGATGCATTCTATAATGAAGTGCCCAGATCAGTGTGAATCACTGAGAGGGGGAGGGGGTGAATCAGTGATCCCTTAAAAACTTTTTACTAATTGATTCCTTATCAATTAAACCTCTATGGCTGGTTAAAGCCTCGATCCACTCTTCTTGTATCTCTCACCTTTCCACGAATGATGCAGTAAATGTAAAGGCACTGGACACAAGGATTTACAAGGTTCGGCACCGAAGGCCTACATCCTTGCCATGCTCTCCCAGCATGGATTCTCCATTATAACCTGTTAAAATTACAATGGTCGATACAGAGTCCCACTGTATCTCTCCTGAGTCCCACAGGAGGGTCTTTATACTGCGTCCCACAGTGTTACCAGAGTCCCACTGGCCTGCTCCAGAATCCCACTGAAGACTTCTTCTCCCTGAGTCCCACAGGGTCTTCTCCTGGCTCCTCGAGTCACACGAGTAGCTCTTCTTCACTCTAAGTTTCTTCAAGTAACTTCAGCAGTCTGGGATAATGACTGCTGGCCTTGCTCTGTACCTCTGATCACTTGTGATGATCAGGTCTTCTCGTCTAGCTCAGGCTTTATCACCTTCTTCAGGATGACCTGGCTTCTCTCTTCAAGAATCTTCAACAGCCTCTGAAAGGTCTGTTGGTCTTGCACAACAATCTTCTGATCACTTCACTTGATCAGGCTCTTCTCAAATACTGAAAACTCAGACAAACAATATCTTTCACTTCAGTCTGGCTCAGTCTCACTTCAAAACATCTTCATGCACTGAATGCATGGCAACTCTTCTTCCTCATGCACTGACTGCATGGCCTTCTCTATTTCTTCAAGATCCTCTGGTCTTGGTCAACTCAGATGCACACAACCAGATTTGGCTTTGTTCACGTGTGCATGTGCATGCATGCATGCATGCACTTCCCCTTTCCTCTTCTTGGTGCAGTAGACCCACAAAGGGTGTAACACTTCAAGCACACACCAACTTCTCAAACTTCACACACTTTATTCAATTTGTCTACACACTTAGATTGTTTGTTCTAAAATAGTGTGAGAGTCCTCTTCTCTTTCTTCTTAGTGTGTACACTTTAGTTTGCACACACACTAAGGTTCGGCCTTGTTGTCTTTTTGCACACACTTGTCTCACTTTGCACACACTTGAGACTTGTCCAATTCTCCTCCTTGCACACACCCAAAACTCTCGGCCTTCTTTGTTCTTGTTTGCACATACACCTAAAGGCTACGGCCTTCTCTTGTTCACCTAGAACACAAGGCACTAAGACCTCAGGTCTTCTTATCCACTTGGCACACACACTTGGCCTTCTACTTTATCTTGCACACACAGGGCACTATGACTCGGGTCTTCTTGCTTTGCACACCTACTGCCCGTAGGGTGTTCTTCCTTCACTTTGCACACAAGCACAAGGGTCTCAGCCTTCTCAATGGGGCAAGGTGTCGCGCAAGGGTGTGCAGCCCCTCTCCTTCAACACTGTCGCGCAAGGGCTTGATGCAAGCGCGCAAGTGTGTAATACCCATGGGCTCCTTCCTCCTGCCATGCAAGTGTGCGGGCAGAGAGGGTGGCAAGAGACTCGAGCGCGCAAGTATGCGGCTCGGCTCCTTCCTGTCGCGCAAGGGGTGCGCGCAGGGGACTCCCCTTCACCTCTTTCACGCAAGGGATGCGCAAAAGAAACTTCACGAAGCCAAGATGGCTCCGGGCTTCTCTGCCGCACATGGGACGCGCAGATCAATTCTTCGCGAGGCAAGGCACTCGCGGGTCTTCCAAGTTTTTCAGCAAGCGTCTCAATGCCTCGGGCTCTCCTTATATAGGCAGAGGCATCTCGTTCAATCCCCGTGGATAAATCTTTGATCTCCTGAAGATTTCGGATCTTCAAGTTTCTTTGAAATCTTCTTAATTTTCTCCTCGGTTCACCGCGGGTTCTCCTTCTATATTTTTCTCCTCTACGTGCATGCGACTTGGAATGCATGCACGGCCTTCGTTAAGGCACAAACCATGCACAGCAATAATCCTCATGGCCTCGGCAACTTCGTTTTGCCTCGGCCTTGTTCGAAATATCCCAAACATTGCATGCATGCTTATTTTATTGCATGGTTAGGTTCGGTGTGGAGAGACGAGCTCAATGGAGCCTTCGGCTCGATCGGAGATGGCCGGGAACTCGAAATAGGTCGTCGGGAGGTGCCTGGTTCGAAGGTGGACTCGCAGGTGGCTTCGGGGTGGCTCGACGAAGGAGACGAGCTGTTCGCCGTTGGATCAGGCGATCAATTATCCTCGGACGGCCTAGATCAGATCGCCTCGCTGCGGATCAGATGTGCGGCCGAGATCTGGCGCACGATCGATCGTGCGGCCAGGATCGCTCCCGCGGAAAAAATCCGCGTCCCACATCGAAACGGCTCGAGGTTTTCACGCGGCTTATTACCCAAGCGCTGCCTCAACCCCCCGATAGAACTTCCAACCTCCACGGTGCATCCCCGCACCGTGTTCTCCCTACAGGCGCGCTCTGCGCCCACTCTCGCCTCTACGGGCGCGCTCCTAGCGCCCACTATGCACCCTTCGGGCGCGCTCTTGCGCCCACGCTGCGCGGGCTTCATCACCGCGTGGCCTCGGGGCTTATACACGGCCCCGGCCTCTCTCGGGCTGGCCCCATGGGATCCCCTTGGGCGTGGTGACCTGGTCCCACATGTGCCTTGGGTTGAACCCTTAAGGCTGGCCCTTGAGGTTGGCATATTTTTTTCTTAAGTAATAGCTAGGACTTTGTATAAAAACAATGTTAACCAAATGTAATATGCCAAGCCACAAATCTTCTTCTTCTCATCTCCTCTTCTTTATTTCTTCTTCTTCATTAGAATTCCTCCACTCCTTTCAATCATTTATTCATCACTTAGGAATGGAATTCACGAAGGGTCTTCATCTTCAACTGAGCTCCTTAATCACATAATTTCTTCCATCTGCTTCGTTGATCTAATCAGAGATCAAATTGGTTCTTCTTCTAATTCACATGCACTAATAAATAGTACATGGACTTTATTAGCACCACTTCATCCACTTAGTGATTGTGGATGGATCACTTCATCTCCTCATGCATTATCAATACAATGCATGGTCTTCAATCAATGTTGTGACGTTGTATCATCAGGATACATGTTCTTTGAACTTAAAGAGCAGCTCAATAATCGTCAGATTTGCATGGAGAATGTTTCAACCACAATTTCCAATACCACTTAGTGAATCTCCTAAGTGACATGCATCTTAGTACCATGGCCATTCTCCTTCACCACCAACACCATCACAACCTTTGTCATTCACATCTTGACATTCCTTGACTTCCATTCATTCCAAGACAACTTCATGCCTCATTGACAACAAATGCAACACAATGCACTTCAATCTCCCCCTTTGTATTTGTTGTCAATACACTCCTTCAGCACATATGAATGGGTCAATATGTGTGCCAATATTTTCTCCCCCTTATTGGCAATCAAATGCAAAGGTGTGGTGTGGTTCTCTTTAAAAAAAAATCTCTTCCTCCCTTCGAATATCATCTTCTTTAAAAATCACTAAGAGAGGGATGATGCCACATGTTCTTCTTTAGCAAAGAACCTTTAGTAAATCAACTATAAGTCTACTTGGGCTAACCCGGTGTAGAAAACAAGAGTGATATGACCAAGGAATTCAAAGCTGTCCATAATTCTCTACACATGTGAGATCATGCTTAGGGGATTGAAATTTTTCAGATATTCAATGAATTGCTGAATCCTGCACAACTTCACAAAACTCATTAGAAAGTTCAAGTGCAAAGATAAAGCTCCCCCTTTCATCCATTTGTCTTCAATCCATACTCCCCCTTAATTGACAAGATAAACTCAATTAATAAACAAGGGATGAAAGTATGATTGGAATACCTTCACTTTTCTTCAAGATGGTATTAATCTAAGAATCCCATCTTCTTCAGATTGGCTCCCCCTCAAGGGGTGAACTCCATTCTTTCCAAACCATCCTCCAGCTGAGAATGATCATCATCTTCAATTCCCTGCAATGTTAGCACATGTAAATAAAAGTGTATAAGGGAATAAGATGGAACCACCTTGGTTCATAAATGTGAACAACAAGGATGAGAAGATTCTCTCAACCGAGATGTCCCATTTTCACCATTCTTCACACTTGCACATTTGATCTTCAATGATGTTTGTGCTGGTGTGGATCTCAATACATCTTCATGTGAAATATTTTTCTTCCCTTTTTCCTTAGCAATTGCCAGAACTTCATCTTCAGCTCTTTGCAGATCTTTGGCAAGTTGCAACTGATTTGGCCATATGACAAGTAAATCATTTGAAAGTGTGGCCTCAGTTCTGGATATTCCACATGGTTCCTTTGATGCTGTCAAGCTACCTCTCTTAGGAAACTTGTTTTCAATCAATCCCTTCTGCTTCTTTTGGATTGATTGTCTGTTTGAGTTCAGTTGGATTCTATTTATTTCCATGGTTTGTTTGCAAATATCCATGGTGTGTCCTTTCTTTCCACAGTAGAAGCATGTTTTCTTGGTGGTCCTTCTGGATGCATCACCCTTCATGGATTTCAATTCCAAGGACATCTCTTCATTCTTCAAACTCTTCTTGGGGGCATATTCCACTTTCTTATGATTGCTTCCCAAGGATTCTTTCTGAGCCAGGTTCTGTGATCTTTTCTTCTTTCCAGCTTTGGATACAGTTGGAGATTGACATGTATCATTCTTTTGTCCACTTTTGCAATCATCCCAGATGTTGTCAAGTAATCCAAATCTATTTGCAGTAAACAGATGTCTCTGGACCTGTGGATGTTTCTTATTTCCTTCTGGCTTGCTCCCCCTAGGCATGGGCTTCTTTTGTGCTTTAACATTCAGTGGATTGTACCAACAATCCTTTGCACAATGCCCATACTTGTTACAACACCAACACTGACCCACAAATCTTGACCTCATGTGTACTTCTGATTGCTGGGTACTTTTCTTGACAAGTTGTGTTGTTTCAGGAGAGCTCTCTTTTGTCTTCATCCATACTTGTTTGGAGTTATTCTTCCATCCTGCACTTTTTGTGGAAACACATTTAAAGGCATGAGTACAAGATGGTATGGATGGTACCTTCCTTTTAGAAGTTGTTGCCCTTTCATTAGAGGATGTCTTTCTTTTAGAATCATACTTCACAAAGCACACTTGAGTAGCAACATTTCTTCTTCCAGTTGTTTGGGAGGATTTGGCTTTGGGTGATTGCTGATTTTTCAATATCACCTCTAATTCTAAGCATTTCATGTTAAGGGAGTTCTTCTCATCCTCAACAGTTCTTAACTTTCCTTCCCAAATTTCTTTCAGCTATTCTAACTGGTCTTCATGCACCTTCTTGATTTCAAGCATTGAGTTGTCAAGCTCCTTTACCCTTTTGACTTTATCTTCTAGTTGAGCATCTTTGACAATCATTGAGACTCTGTGCAGCTTCTCCAGTGCATGGAACACTTCTTTGACCATTATCTTAAAGAATTCATTCTCAGAAAGGCTTCTTTGCAATTCTTCAGCAGTGTCTTCATATCTTTCATTGCAAAGAGATACTGTTTCATCTTTGGCATTTACCAGCTTTCTGAGAGTGTTGGTTATGCCAACACTTTTAGCCAATTGGACTTCCAGAGAATTGGCTTCATCTTCTAGCTGTAATTTTTCTTCTTGAAGATCAAGGAGGCCTGTAGCTATACACATTGCCACTTCCTTGGGGACTGTCTTCTGAAGATATTTGATTGCATTTAGAAGATCATTGTTTCTTCCATCTTCATCACAGCTAGAGAAGGCTTCATCAGAAGAATGATAAAAGGAATTGTCATCTGATGTGACTTTCACATTTCTTTCCATAGAAGGAGTTTCTCTGATTGCACCAGCCTTCTTCTTCATCTTCTTTGCCTGTTTCTTCATTCTGTTTTTCAGAGTCACGGCAGATATCCCCATTTGAGGCTGTTCTTTCATTTCCTCAAATCTGCACTCCATATAGACTCTCTTGGATCTTTTAGAGGCAACCTCCCTCTGATACCAATTGAAGTGCCCAGATCAGTGTGAATCACTGAGAGGGGGAGGGGGTGAATCAGTGATCCCTTAAAAACTTTTTACTAATTGATTCCTTATCAATTAAACCTCTATGGCTGGTTAAAGCCTCGATACACTCTTCTTGTATCTCTCACCTTTCCACGAATGATGCAGTAAATGTAAAGGCACTGGACACAAGGATTTACAAGGTTCGGCACCGAAGGCCTACATCCTTGCCATGCTCTCCCAGCATGGATTCTCCATTATAACCTGTTAAAATTACAATGGTCGATACAGAGTCCCACTGTATCTCTCCTGAGTCCCACAGGAGGGTCTTTATACTGCGTCCCACAGTGTTACCAGAGTCCCACTGGCCTGCTCCAGAATCCCACTGAAGACTTCTTCTCCCTGAGTCCCACAGGGTCTTCTCCTGGCTCCTCGAGTCACACGAGTAGCTCTTCTTCACTTTAAGCTTCTTTAAGTAACTTCAGCAGTCTGGGATAAAGACTGCTGGCCTTGCTCTGTACCTCTGATCACTTGTGATGATCAGGTCTTCTCGTCTAGCTCAGGCTTTATCACCTTCTTCAGGATGACCTGGCTTCTCTCTTCAAGAATCTTCAACAGCCTCTGAATGTTCTGTTGGTCTTGCACAGCAATCTTCTGATCACTTCACTTGATCAGGCTCTTCTCAAATACTGAAAACTCAGACAAACAATATCTTTCACTTCAGTCTGGCTCAGTCTCACTTCAAAACATCTTCATGCACTGAATGCATGGCAACTCTTCTTCCTCATGCACTGACTGCATGGCCTTCTCAATTTCTTCAAGATCCTCTGGTCTTGGTCAACTCAGATGCACACAACCAGATTTGGCTTTGTTCACGTTTGCATGTGCATGCATGCATGCATGCACTTCCCCTTTCCTCTTCTTGGTGCAGTAGACCCACAAAGGGTGTAACACTTCAATCACACACCAACTTCTCAAACTTCACACACTTTATTCAATTTGTCTACACACTTAGATTGTGTGTTCTACAATACTGTGAGAGTCCTCTTCTCTTTCTTCTTAGTGTGTAAACTTTAGTTTGCACACACACTAAGGTTCGGCCTTGTTGTCTTTTTGCACACACTTGTCTCACTTTGCACACACTTGATACTTGGCCAATTCTCCTCCTTGCACACACCCAAAACTCTCGGCCTTCTTTGTTCTTGTTTGCACATACACCTAAAGGCTACGGCCTTCTCTTGTTCACCTAGAACACAAGGCACTAAGACCTCGGGTCTTCTTCTCCACTTGGCACACACACTTGGCCTTCCACTTTATCTTGCACACACAAGGCACTATGCCTCGGGTCTTCTTGCTTTTCACACCTACTGCCCGTAGGGTGTTCTTCCTTCACTTTGCACACAAGCACAAGGGTCTCGGCCTTCTCAATGGGGCAAGGTGTCACACAAGGGTGTGCAGCCCCTCTCCTTCAACACTGTCGAGCAAGGGCTTGATGCAAGCGCGCAAGTGTGTAATACCCGTGGGCTCCTTCCTCCTGCCACGCAAGTGTGCGGGCAGAGAGGGTGGCAAGAGACTCGAGCGCGCAAGTATGCGGCTCGGCTCCTTCCTATCGCGCAAGGGGTGCATGCAGGGGACTCCCCTTCACCTCTTTCGCGCAAGGGATGCGCAAAAGGGACTTCACGAAGCCAAGATGGCTCCGGGCTTCTCTGCCGCACATGGGACGCGCAGATCAATTCATCGCGAGGCAAGGCACTCGCGGGTCTTCCAAGTTTTTCAGCAAGCGTCTCAATGCCTCGGGCTCTCCTTATATAGGCAGAGGCGTCTCGTTCAATCCGCGTGGATAAATCTTTGATCTCCCGAAGATTTCGGATCTTCAAGATTCTTTGAAATCGTCTTAATTTTCTCCTCGGTTCACCGCGGGTTCTCCTTCTATATTTTTCTCCTCTACGTGCATGAAACTTGGAACGCATGCACGGCCTTCGTTAAGGCACAAACCATGCGCAGCAATAATCCTCATGGCCTCGGCAACTTCGTTTTGCCTCGGCCTTGTTCGAAATCTCCCAAACATTGCATGCATGCTTATTTTATTGCATGGTTAGGTTCGGTGTGGAGAGACGAGCTCAATGGATCCTTCGGCTCGATCGGAGATGGTCGGGAACTCGAAATAGGTCGTCGGGAGGTGCCTGGTTCGAAGGTGGACTCGCGGGTGGCTTCGGGGTGGCTCGACGAAGGAGACGAGCTGTTCGCCGTTGGATCAGGCAATCAATTATCCTCGGATGGCCTGGATCAGATCGCCTCGCCGCGGATCAGATGTGCGGCCGAGATCTGGCGCGCGATCGATCGTGCGGCCAGGATCGCTCCCTCGGAAAAAATCTGCGTCCCACATCGAAACGGCTCGAGGTTTTCACGCGGCTTATTACCCAAGCGCTGCCTCAACCCCCCGATTGAACTTCCAACCTCCACGGTGCCGCCCCGCACCGTGTTCTCACTGCGGGCGCGCTCTGTGCCCACTCTCGCCTCTGCGGGCGCGCTCCTAGCGCCCACTATGCACCCTTCGGGCGCGCTCTTGCACCCACGCTGCGCGGCCTTCATCACCGCGTGGCCTCGGGGCTTATACACGGCCCAGCCTCTCTCGGGCTGGCCCCATGGGATCCCCTTGGGCGTGGTGACCTGGTCCCACATGTGCCTTGGGTTGAACCCTTAAGGCTGGCCCTTGAGGTTGGCATATTTTTTTCTTAAGTAATAGCTAGGACTTTGTATAAAAACAATGTTAACCAAATGTAATATGCCAAGCCACAAATCTTCTTCTTCTCATCTCCTCTTCTTTATTTCTTCTTCTTCATTAGAATTCCTCCACTCCTTCCAATCATTTATTCATCACTTAGGAATGGAATTCACGAAGGGTCTTCATCTTCAACTGAGCTCCTTAATCACATAATTTCTTCCATCTGCTTCGTTGATCTAATCAGAGATCAAATTGGTTCTTCTTCTAATTCACATGCACTAAGAAATAGTACATGGACTTTATTAGCACCACTTCATCCACTTAGTGATTGTGGATGGATCACTTCATCTCCTCATGCATTATCAATACAATGCATGGTCTTAAATCAATGTTGTGACATTGTATCATCAGGATACAAGTTCTTTGAACTTAAAGAGCAGCTCAGCAATCGTCAGATTTGCATGGAGAATGTTTCAACCACAATTTCCAATACCACTTAGTGAATCTCCTAAGTGACATGCATCTTAGTACCATGGCCATTCTCCTTCACCACCAACACCATCACAACCTTTGTCATTCACATCTTGACATTCCTTGACTTTCATTCATTCCAAGACAACTTCATGCCTCATTGACAACAAATGAAACACAATGCACTTCAATCTCCCCCTTTCTATTTGTTGTCAATACACTCCTTCAACACATATGAATGGGTCAATATGTGTGCCAATATTTTCTCCCCCTTATTGGCAATCAAATGCAAAGGTGTGGTGTGGTTCTCTTTAAAAAAAAAATCTCTTCCTCCCTTCGAATAGCATCTTCTTTAAAAATCACTAAGAGAGGGATGATGCCACATGTTCTTCTTTAGCAAAGAACCTTTAGTAAATCAACTCTAAGTCTACTTGGGCTAACCCAGTGTTGAAAACAAGAGTGATATGACCAAGGAATTCAAATCTGTCCATAATTCTCTACACATGTGAGATCATGCTTAGGGGTTTGAAATTTTTCAGATATTCAATGAATTGCTGAATCCTGCACAACTTCACAAAACTCATTAGAAAGTTCAGGTGCAAAGATAAAGATCCCCCTTTCATCCATTTGTCTTCAATCCATACTCCCCCTTAATTGACAAGATAAACTCAATTAAGAAACAAGGGATGAAAGTATGATTGGAATACCTTCACTTTTCTTCAAGATGGTATTAATCTAAGAATCCCATCTTCTTCAGATTGGCTCCCCCTCAAGGGGTGCACTCCATTCTTTCCAAACCATCCTCCAGCTGAGAATGATCATCATCTTCAATTCCCTGCAATGTTAGCACATGTAAATAAAAGTGTATAAGGGAGTAAGATGGAACCACCTTGGTTCATCAATGTGAACAACAAGGTTGAGAAGATTCTCTCAACCGAGATGTCCCATTTTCACCATTCTTCACACTTGCACATTTGATCTTCAATGATGTTTGTGCTGGTGTGGATCTCAATACATCTTCATGTGAAATATTTTTCTTCCCTTTTGCCTTAGCAATTGCCAGAACTTCATCTTCAGCTCTTTGCAGATCTTTGGCAAGTTGCAACTGATTTGGCCATATGACAATTAAATCATTTGGAAGTGTGGCCTCAGTTCTGGATATTCCACATGGTTCCTTTGATGCTGTCAAGCTACCTCTCTTAGGCAACTTGTTTTCAATCAATCCCTTCTGCTTCTTTTGGATTGATTGTCTGTTTGAGTTCAGTTGGATTCTATTTATTTCCATGGCTTGTTTGCAAAGATCCATGGTGTGTCCTTTCTTTCCACAGTAGAAGCATGTTTTCTTGGTGGTCCTTCTGGATGCATCACCCTTCTTGGATTTCAATTCCAAGGACATCTATTCATTCTTCAAACTCTTCTTGGGAGCATCTTCCACTTTCTTATGATTGCTTCCCAAGGATTCTTTCTGAGCCAGGTTCTGTGATCTTTTCTTCTTTCCAGCTTTGGATACAGTTGGAGATTGACATGTATCATTCTTTTGACCACTTTTGCAATCATCCCAGATGTTGTCAAGTAATCCAAATCTATTTGCAGTAAATAGATGTCTCTGGACCTGTGGATGTTACTTATTTCCTTCTGGCTTGCTCCCCCTAGGCATGGGCTTCCTTTGTGCTTTAACATTCAGTGGATTGTACCAACAATCCTTTGCACAATGCCCATACTTGTTACAACACCAACACTGACCCACAAATCTTGACCTCTTGTGTACTTCTGATTGCTGGGTACTTTTCTTGAAAAGTTGTGTTGTTTCAGGAGAGATCTCTTTTGTCTTCATCCATACTTGTTTGGAGTTATTCTTCCATCCTGCACTTTTTGTGGAAACACATTTAGAGGCATGAGTACAAGATGGTATGGATGGTACCTTCCTTTTAGAAGTTGTTTCCCTTTCATTAGAGGATGTCTTTCTTTTAGAATCATCCTTCTCAAAGCACACTTGAGTAGCAACATTTCTTCTTCCAGTTGTTTGGGAGGATTTGGCTTTGGGTGATTGCTGATTTTTCAATATCACCTCTAATTCTAAGCATTTCAAGTTAAGGGAGTTCTTCTCATCCTCAACAGTTCTTAGCTTTCCTTCCCAAATTTCTTTCAGCTATTCTAACTGGTCTTCATGCACCTTCTTGATTTCAATCATTGAGTTGTCAAGCTCCTTTACCCTTTTGACTTTATCTTCTAGTTGAGAATCTTTGACAATCATTGAGACTCTGTGCAGCTTCTCCAGTGCATGGAACACTTCTTTGACCATTATCTTAAAGAATTCATTCTCAGAAAGGCTTCTTTGCAATTCTTCAGCAGTGTCTTCATATCTTTCATTGCAGAGAGATACTGTTTCATATTTGGCATTTACCAGCTTTCTGAGAGTGTTGGTTATGCCAACCCTTTTAGCCAATTGGACTTCCAGAGAATTGGCTTCATCTTCTAGCTGTAAGTTTTCTTCTTGAAGATCAAGGAGGCCTGTAGCTATACACATTGCCACTTCCTTGGGGACTGTCTTCGGAAGATATTTGATTGCATTTAGAAGATCATTGTTTCTTCCATCTTCATCACAGCTAGAGCAGGCTTCATCAGAAGAATGATAAAAGGAATTGTCATCTGATGTGACTTTCACATTTCTTTCCATAGAAGGAGTTTCTCTGATTGCACCAGCCTTCTTCTTCATCTTCTTTGCCTGTTTCTTCATTCTGTTTTTCAGAGTCATGGCAGATATCTCCATTTGAGGCTGTTCTTTCATTTCCTCAAATCTGCACTCCATATAGACTCTCTTGGATCTTTTAGAGGCAACCTCCCTCTGATACGAATTGAAGTGCCCAGATCAGTGTGAATCACTGAGAGGGGGAGGGGGTGAATCAGTGATCCCTTAAAAACTTTTTACTAATTGATTCCTTATCAATTAAACCTCTATGGCTGGTTAAAGCCTCGATCCACTCTTCTTGTATCTCTCACCTTTCCACGAATGATGCAGTAAATGTAAAGGCACTGGACACAAGGATTTACAAGGTTCGGCACCGAAGGCCTACATCCTTGCCATGCTCTCCCAGCATGGATTCTCCATTATAACCTGTTAAAATTACAATGGTCGATACAGAGTCCCACTGTATCTCTCCTGAGTCCCACAGGAGGGTCTTTATACTGCGTCCCACAGTGTTACCAGAGTCCCACTGGCCTGCTCCAGAATCCCACTGAAGACTTCTTCTCCCTGAGTCCCACAGGGTCTTCTCCTAGCTCCCCGAGTCACACGAGTAGCTCTTCTTCACTTTAAGCTTCTTCAAGTAACTTCAGCAGTCTGGGATAAAGACTGTTGGCCTTGCTCTGTACCTCTGATCACTTGTGATGATCAGGCCTTCTTGTCTAGCTCAGGCTTTATCACCTTCTTCAGGATGACCTGGCTTCTCTCTTCAAGAATCTTCAACAGCCTCTGGAAGGTCTGTTGGTCTTGCACAGCAATCTTCTGATCACTTCACTTGATCAGGCTCTTCTCAAATACTGAAAACTCAGACAAACAATATCTTTCACTTCAGTCTGGCTCAGTCTCACTTCAAAACATCTTCATGCACTGAATGCATGGCAACTCTTCTTCCTCATGCACTGACTGCATGGCCTTCTCAATTTCTTCAAGATCCTCTGGTCTTGGTCAACTCAGATGCACACAACCAGATTTGGCTTTGTTCACGTGTGCATGTGCATGCATGCATGCATGCACTTCCCCTTTCCTCTTCTTGGTGCAGTAGACCCACAAAGGGTGTAACACTTCAAGCACACACCAACTTCTCAAACTTCACACACTTTATTCAATTTGTCTACACACTTAGATTGTGTGTTCTACAATAGTGTGAGAGTCCTCTTCTCTTTCTTCTTAGTGTTTACACTTTAGTTTGCACACACACTAAGGTTCGGCCTTGTTGTCTTTTTGCACACACATGTCTCACTTTGCACACACTTGAGACTTGGCCAATTCTCCTCCTTGCACACACCCAAAACTCTCGGCCTTCTTTGTTCTTGTTTGCACATACACCTAAAGGCTACGACCTTCTCTTGTTCACCTAGAACACAAGGCACTAAGACCTCGGGTCTTCTTCTCCACTTGGCACACACACTTGGCCTTCCACTTTATCTTGCACCCACAAGGCACTATGCCTCGGGTCTTCTTGCTTTGCACACCTACTGCACGTAGGGTGTTCTTCCTTCACTTTGCACACAAGCACAAGGGTCTCGGCCTTCTCAATGGGGCAAGGTGTCGCGCAAGGGTGTGCAGCCCCTCTCCTTCAACACTGTCGCGCAAGGGCTTGATGCAAGCGCGCAAGTGTGTAATACCCGTGGGCTCCTTCCTCCGGCCACGCAAGTGTACGGGCAGAGAGGGTGGCAAGAGACTCGAGCGCGCAAGTATGCGGCTCGGCTCCTTCCTGTCGCGCAAGGGGTGCGCGCAGGGGACTCCCCTTCACCTCTTTCGCACAAGGGATGCGCAAAAGGGACTTCACGAAGCCAAGATGGCTCCGGGCTTCTCTGCCGCATAGGGGACGCGCAGATCAATTCTTCGCGAGGCAGGGCACTCGCGGGTCTTCCAAGTTTTTCAGCAAGCGTCTCAATGCCTCGGGCTCTCCTTATATAGGCAGAGGCATCTCGTTCAATCCGCGTGGATAAATCTTTGATCTCCCGAAGATTTCGGATCTTCAAGATTCTTTGAAATCTTCTTAATTTTCTCCTCGGTTCACCACGGGTTCTCCTTCTATATTTTTCTCCTCTACGAGCATGCGACTTGGAACGCATGCACGGCCTTCGTTAAGGCACAAACCATGCACAAAAATAATCCTCATGGCCTCGGCAACTTCGTTTTGCCTCGGCCTTGTTCGAAATCTCCTAATCATTGCATGCATGCTTATTTTATTGCATGGTTAGGTTCGGTGTGGAGAGACGAGCTCAATGGAGCCTTAGGCTCGATCGGAGATGGCCGGGAACTCGAAATAGGTCGTCGGGAGGTGCCTGGTTCGAAGGTGGACTCGCGGGTGGCTTCGGGGTGGCTCGACGAAGGAGACGAGCTGTTCGCCGTTGGATCAGGCGATCAATTATCCTCGGACGGCCTGGATCAGATCGCCTCGCCGCGGATCAGATGTGCGGCCGAGATCTGGCGCGCGATCGATCGTGCGGCCAGGATCGCTCCCGCGGAAAAAATCCGCATCCCACATCGAAACGGCTCGAGGTTTTCACGCGGCTTATTACCCAAGCGCTGCCTCAACCCCCCGATTGAACTTCCAACCTCCACGGTGCCGCCCCGCACCGTGTTCTCCCTGCGGGCGCGCTCTGCGCCCCCTCTCGCCTCTGCGGGCGCGCTCCTAGCACCCACTATGCACCCTTCGGGCGCGCTCCTGCGCCCACGCTGCGCGGGCTTCATCACCGCGTGGCCTCGGGGCTTATACACGGCCCCGACCTCTCTCGGGCTGGCCCCATGGGATCCCCTTGGGCGTGGTGACCTGGTCCCACATGTGCCTTGGGTTGAACCCTTAAGGCTGGCCCTTGAGGTTGGCATATTTTTTGCTTAAGTAATAGCTAAGACTTTGTATAAAAACAATGTTAACCAAATGTAATATGCCAAGCCACAAATCTTCTTCTTCTCATCTCCTCTTCTTTATTTCTTCTTCTTCATTAGAATTCCTCCACTCCTTTCAATCATTTATTCATCACTTAGAAATGGAATTCACGAAGGGTCTTCATCTTCAACTGGGCTCCTTAATCACATAATTTCTTCCATCTGCTTCATTGATCTAATCAGAGATCAAATTGGTTCTTCTTCTAATTTACATGCACTAAGAAATAGTACATGGACTTTATTAGCACCACTTCATCCACTTAGTGATTGTGGATGGATCACTTCATCTCCTCATGCATTATCAATACAATGCATGGTCTTCAATCAATGTTGTGACATTGTATCATCAGGATACAAGTTCTTTGAACTTAAAGAGCAGCTCAGCAATCGTCAGATTTGCATGGAGAATGTTTCAACCACAATTTCCAATACCACTTAGTGAATCTCCTAAGTGACATGCATCTTAGTACCATGGCCATTCTCCTTCACCACCAACACCATCACAACCTTTGTCATTCACATCTTGACATTCCTTGACTTCCATTCATTCCAAGACAACTTCATGCCTCATTGACAACAAATGCAACACAATGCACTTCATATAAAAACTAATTCCCCATTTACGATCTTACATTAATCCATTATAATGTTCAAAAAAATAAAACATGGAAACATATGTGAAACTATCAAATGATAATCGTAATAATATAATAATATAAATATGAATAATGAATTATTTTTATAAATATAAATGCATTTAAAATAATATTTCGTTTGAGTGTTACTATAATTAATATAATATTCAATATTGTATTAATCATGACTCAATTTTTTTCTTTATATCAAAACATTTATTAGTTCATATTACATTGTAACCTTAATCTCCATGGGATAATCATTATCCCCCATTTTAATTTTCAAAATCATTTTATAAATATTTGATCTCTATGTAAAATATAGCAATCTGAATACTCATGCCCGCCATAATGAGTCACATTTTATCCACAATTAAAAACATCCTCGAAAATTATAATTTCTCCCCCTTTTCTAGGTTTTCAACCAATATACTATTCTCTTTATTCAAAATTTGTATATGGAATTTAAGAATGAAAATAAATAAATACAATCACATGAGTTTTTGGATTTAATGAACTCAAAACAATACACACAACTACAGGTTGAAAACATTAAACAAAAGATTTCCAATATATCCCATAAATGATAATTCATCGAAAGAAACTGCATTATGATATATTTGAGTTCCCCGGCCTCCATGGTAATGTTATTTTATATATAAATATAATTTTATGTTAAATATTTCACAATATTATTTTAATCAATGATATACTATGCTTGAATCAATAAATAATTAGTGGATATGTGATTTCCACTCACATGTCTTTTATGTTTGTGATCAAACAATTTATTTACATTATGGTTTATAATTTTCATAATTCAATTATCAGTTATAATTAATGAAGCAATGTAATTATAATTATTATAGATAAATGGAACACATCTTCCTATAATATATAATTCATTTAATAAACTAGTTTTTTGTTATGCAATCTCTCAAACACAATCATGTTTAAAATTCAATGATGATATTCATATTTATCATTGTAATAATAAAATAAAAACTAAATAGTTCATTAGAAATAATGAAATATTTGTTTCACATCCCCAATATTTGACTCATTTAGACATTATTGTAATTTTATACAAATTGATAAAAAACCAATGACCATTTATTATATTTTCTAGTATTGTAGGGTTATAAATAAATTGATAAACTTATATTGCTTCACACTCCATCCTAGTTCAGAAAATTCATATTTATTTACATGTTATATAATATTTTAAAATTATCTCGATTCTTCAATATAATTTTTAAAAAAAAAATATTTAGAAAAAAATTATATAAAATTAAATATATAATTATTTAGGTATACATCCAAAAAATCCAAAAAATGTAATTTGACCAATCATAGATATCTTAAAGTGTTTTTTTATATTAGTCTCCAAATATTTATATTAATAAAATTTGTTTACCAAAACTATAATTTCATCAAAATAACTACTCACAATAAAATATTTTTTCATATCCATTGATCACTAGATAACAATCAATGACTCCATTCATTAATGTTGTTTTCATTATTCTTCTTTAAAATTTATAATACATATATTGGGTAAATACATTAAGACTATAAATTGATTAATTAATAATTAATACTTGATAGAAATCAGTATTTGGGAACAAATAATAGTTATTTAAGATAATACTTTTCATAATGTTATTAATTTCGTAATTGGGTGGGAAAATTGATTCAAAAAAGTTATACACTCAATGAGAGAAAATATCATTAAATATTTGAATAATATAATGCCTTCTAACTACTCAAAATTCATTTTTAATATATTCTCATGAGATTAACTATTATAAATAAAATGATCTTCATTATTGGAAACATCACACATATCCTTGATCTTAGTATGATATACCAATTTTTACTGATAATATACATTTTAATATTATGTGCAAATTTATACACAAAGAACTCTTATCAACTATTTTCACTAATTTTACATAGGTAAAATATAATCAATATGTTCTATGGCTTCAAATAATATATTTCAATTAACTTTTAATATCATAGAAATATGAATGAAATACCTCAAATGCCATTATATTTAAATACCATTTACATAATTTCTAATAAAACATTTTGGCTATATACATGTTCCAATATATTGTATGACAAAACCTTTATATTTTGATAATTCCCCTTTAATGTAACCAAATGAACCATATTTTATATCTCCAAATAATTATATAATAGGTAATGTAAAATCTTTTTATCCACCAAATTCAACACGAGCATCATTAATATTGTTATCAATTGAGAATTATGGTCATTATATATCATGATCATATATGAATAGTACATCAAATGTCCAGATTATTCTTTATATTATTTTAGTATCATTGGAAACTTATTCCCTCTATTATATATCTAATAAATATACCTTCATCAACAGAATCATTATATTTAATAATATTTCCTCATTTAATACTCATATAATTGGGGATGTTAATTTTTTTGAGAGCGTGATGTTAAATTCATTGTAATACAAATCTCATAGTTCATCTTTCTCAAATTTTTCAATGTATAAATTAATTATAAATACACATCATTGTAATTTCTTATTGAATCCCAAATAAATCGAATGAGACATGATCAAAATACATTATACTATAAATATAATAATTTTTTATCCTTTAATTCAATCTTTACATTTATTTATGAAATGTATAGAGACTTTTAATAATTCATTCTTCAGTTTTTTCTTATAGTATTTGATATTTTAATTTATTTACACTGATCTATTGTAAGATCCATACTTTCTAATAGAACACTCATTTTTTTCAGAAAATTCATGTAAATTTATGAACATTTACGCTGGATTGGGGTATGGTCCTGAATCCATGGGAGATAACCAAGTAAAATGATGCAGTACAATGATTTCGTCCTTTAAAAAAGTAATTTTGATTCATCCTATCCCATTAATTTTGTATAGGGTATGGGATCCAAATTTGGAAAATCGTTTTTGGGTGGAATATATTTCTTCCCTTATGTTTTGTTTGGTGTCATCTTTGTTGGGCGGAGAAAAATGATGGAAAGAGGGGGGGGTGAATTGCCTTTTAAAAAATAATTAATAATTTAAAATCAATGTTAAAAGTGCAGCGGAAATAAAAGAGGCAAGACACAAAACTTGATAATGGAGTTCGGCTTAAACCAAAGCCTACATCTCTGCTCCCAACTCAACCGTTGAGAGATTTACTACCACTTGCTTTTCAATGGTTTTAGCAAGAAACCCACTAGAATTTAAGTTAGTTTTGGACCTATTACAGCTTGCTTTTATTGGTTGAGCAAGAACCCACTTGCTTTTATTGGTTGATCAAGAACCCACTAGCCTTCTTACAGGTGAAGGCTAGCTCACCTATGACTCAAGCCTTTAAAAGGGAAGGCTTGACTAACCTCTTCACACCTTGAAGGTGGTGTGAGAACCCAAATGAAAGGGAGATGAGAGAAAGAGGGGTTTGTAGGCACAAACCGAAATTAAAGCTCAAAATGATAAAATGATAAAAACCGTAAAGAGGAGAAGCCTTGGGCGCCAAAGGATTGATGGAGTTGATGAAGGGCACTTTCGAGCTTCTATGGTGGTGCTCCTTGGATGTGTAAATGTGTTGGAGCAATTGGGGGTTCCTTGGAGGAATGCGCCGGAGGTTCGCCAAATGATCAAAAATGATCCCGTGGGCTTCCGTATGATTCTGGGGCTTCCTAGTCCTTTATTTATAGAGGGGGAACCCTCAAATGGCCTTTGGGGGTCTTCGGAGCCGTTGGAGAGGCCTTCAGAGCCGTTGGGAGGCAAGTGGACAAGTCTGGTCAAAGCCCAATGACTAGTTTGACTGGCTCCACCGGCTGACCGGTGCTTGGCCACCGGTTGGCCGGTGCTTTGAAAAAGGGAGAGGGCTCGGGCTCAGGCACCACCGACTGGCCGGTGAGGAGGCCACCGGTTGGCCGGTGCTGAGGCAGTAGCTGACCCATTCTATCTGGGTTCCACCGGCTGGCCAGTGGTGGGACACCGGTTGGCCGGTGGTCTAGACAGAAGGATGCCTTCTGTCCAGGCTCCATCGGCTGGCCGGTGGTCATCCACCGGTTGGCCGGTGGACTGAAAATCAGTCCACTTTTGGCTTCTTGCTTTCTTGGCCCAATTCCTTGGCAACCTGAAATCATGCCTATCATCCAAAACACTTAAAACAAGATTAGATAAATAAGAGAGTGATTGTGATCATGAAAATTAAACCACGAGGGGTACGAGAGGTACAAAAATCTCCCCCTATTTTGATGATCACAATCACCAAATCAAGAAATGTAAAAGATTGAAATGAGAGGCATACTTTAAAGGATAAAGCAAAGTAAAGTAAATCATGAGAGAAAGATTTGTCCCCCAATCAACCAAGAATTTCTCCCCCTTTGTGATTATCAAAATAGCACGGGGCATAAAACTTGATTGAGGGAATGGTTGAAAAACAAGATAGAGATTTTAAACCAATTGAAATTTTTGAAATTTGAATTGAATGTTTTGAATCAAAAATTTTGAAATGAATGTTTTGAATTGAAAGTTTTGAAATGAAAGTTTTGAATTGAAAGTTTTGAATCGAAAATTTTGAATTGAAAGTTTTGAATTGAAAGTTTTGAATCGAAAATTTTGAAATGAAAGTTTTGAATTGAAAGTTTTGAATCGAAAAACGCAAAAAGGCTTAAACGATCCTAACTCCCCCTAAATAAAAACAAAAAATCACCGGGGAGAGGATTTTGGAACCGAGACAACTTTTGGTCCGGTGAGACTCGCTAAAAGGGATTTTTCAATCCATACATGTCTAGTGGCGGGTCTTCTCCTATGAAATTCATCATTAAAAGAAATAGTTTTGGGCCTTCCATACCGGGCATTTTTGCAATTGCACTAATAAATTAAGTGCCCGGGTTTTTTCCAATAGTTACAAAATTTAAATTGGGAGCTCCCCCTTACAAAAATAGTTGGAGCATGGGAAGAGGAAGCTTGCTTGGAATAGCCAAGCCCTTCGGTGGTTCTAGATATGCATTGGGATCCTAGAAATTTGGTCAAATTTTGTTCCCCTTGGAAGAAACTTGGCAAGAGATTCCCTTAAATCTTTGATTGTTAATTCCATAGAATCAACATCGGGAAGGTTTTGGACTTTGAGGGACAACTCCTCCTTTTCATTGAGAAGTTGTTCCTTTTCGGAAGAAAGTTTTTTGAAATTATTTTTTAAAGAAACAAATTTGGAAGAATGTTCGTGAAAACCTTCCTCCAATTGATCTCTAGCATGTTGGAGATCCTCATAAGATAAATGATTAAAAGAATTGGAAGAACTAGAGGATGAGGAGCCGGAAGAGGTTGCCTCATGAAATGCCATTAGAAATGTTTTACCGTCGTCACTTGAGGAGGAGGAGGAGGAGGATGTGGAGCTTTCACTCTATGTGGCCTTGAATTACTTCTTCTTTTCCTTTTGTTTGGCCTTTTTCTTGTTGAGTGGACAATCGGGCTTGTAATGGCCTTTCTTGCCACACCCGTAACATGTTACCTCGGGCTCGGATTTTTCGTTGGGTTGAGCCTTGCGGGATTTCTTCTTCTTGTGCTTCTTCATGAATTTGTGCATCTTTCGGGCAAGATTCTCCATTTCGGAATCGCCGCTTGAAGAGGAAGATGATGAGGAGGAGGAGCTTTCTTCTTGTTGAACTTTGAAGGTGATGTTCTTTGGAACTTTGATCGGTTTGCCTTCCTTTTCAGCTTGCCTCCTCATGGTGATCTCATAGCTCATGAGGGATCCAATGAGTTCTTCGACCGGCATGTTCTTGATGTCTTTTGCTTCTTGGATTGCCATGGCTTTTGGTGCCCATGTGCTTGGTAGGATCCAAAGGATCTTCTTGACCATTGTTTCAGCAGACACATCATCACCAAGGGACTTTCTCCCATTGCAAACATCAGTAAAACGTGTAAACATTTCAGAAATATTTTCAGATGGATGCATGTTAAAAGACTCAAAATCTTGACGGTACATATCCAATCGAGTATCCTTGACTTTGTTGGTCCCCTCATGGGTAACCTCCAAAAGTTTCCAGATTTCATGTGATGAGGTGCATGTGGAAACTCGATTGAATTCATTACAATCAAGGCCGCAATGAAGAGCGTTCATGGCTTTTCCATCAAGCTCGAAATTTTTAATATCGGCTTGGGTCCATTTGGATTCATAGGGAGAAGAGAGAGAGTAACCATGCATGACAATTTTATAAATAGGATAACCTATACTTCTAAGAAAAGTTGTCATGTGGGTTTTCCAATAATTATAGTCGGTTCCATCAAAGAATGGAGCACGACCCAATGAATAGCCTTCGGGGGCGAAAGAAGATGAGGCCATCACAAAGGATCTTGAATTTGAAACCGGTTAGGGTATGACTCAAATTTTTCCTCTGATTCCAATTGTTGGGCGGAGAAAAATGATGGCAAGAGGGGGGGGTGAATTGCCTTTTAAAAAATAATTAATAATTTAAAATCAAAGTTAAAAGTGCAGCGGAAATAAAAGAGACAAGACACAAAACATGATAACGGAGTTCGGATTAAACCAAAGCTTACGTCTCCGCTCCCAACTCAACCGTTGAGAGATTTACTACCGATTGCTTTTCAATGGTTTTAGCAAGAAACCCACTAGACTTTAAGTTAGTCTAGGACCTATTACAGCTTGCTTTTATTGGTTGAGCATGAACCCACTTGCTTTTATTGGTTGAGCAAGAACCCACTAGCCTTCTTACAGGTGAAGGCTATCTCACCTATGACTCAAGCCTTTTAAAGGGAAGGCTTGACTAACCTCTTCACACCTTGAAGGTGGTGTGAGAATCCAAATGAAAGGGAGATGAGAGAAAGAGGGGTTTGTAGGCACAAACCCAAATTAAAGCTCAAAATGATAAAATGATAAAAACCGTAAAGAGGAGAAGCCTTGGGAGCCAAAGGATTGATGGAGTTGATGAAGGGAACTCCCAAGCTTCTATGGTGGTGCTCCTTGGATGTGGAAATGTGTTGGAGCAATTGGGGGTTCCTTAGAAGAATGCGCCGGAGGTTCGCCAAATGATCAAAAATGTTCCCGTGGGCTTCCGTATGATTCCGGGGCTTCCTAGTCCTTTATTTATAGAGGGGGAACCCTCAATGGCCTTTGGGGGTCTTCGGAGCCGTTGGAGAGGCCTTCGGAGCCATTGGGAGGCAAGTGGACAAGTCTGGTCAAAGCCCAACGGCTAGTTTGACTGGCTCCACCGGTTGACCGGTGCTTGGCCACCGGTTGGCTGGTGCTTTGAAAAAGGGAGAGGGCTCGGGCTCAGGCACCACTGGCTGGCCGGTGAGGAGGCCACCGGTTAGCCGGTGCTGAGGCAGTAGCTGACCCATTCTGTCTGGGTTCCACCGGCTGGCCGGTGGTAAGACACCGGTTGGCCGGTGGTCTGGACAGAAGGATGCCTTCTGTCCAGGCTCCATCGGCTGGCCGGTGGTCGTCCACCGGTCGGCCGGTGGACTGAAAATCAGTCCACTTTTGGCTTCTTGCTTTCTTGGCCCAATTCCTTGGCAACCTGAAATCATGCCTATCATCCAAAAACACTTAAAACAAGATTAGATAAATAAGAGAGTGATTGTGATCATGAAAATTAAACCACGAGGGGTACAAGAGGTACAACAATCTTCTCATGGTTTCACATTAGTGGCTATATTTATAAATAATTTATCCAAACCAGATAATTTCCTCTATCATTTTCCTCTATATTGAGTTCGAAATGTAATGACATGGAATTTCATTTTTGGCCTTTATTATTACAATTCACATGCTTGAATAATGGTGGATTTTTTAATTTTTCTTTGAGTTCTATTGTTTTTTATTTCCTCTTTTTCATTTAATTCCATGTAGATTTATTTTAAAAAAATAATGAGCTTTCATTAGATGAAATCTAGACAACCTGTTATGGTATTCCACATTAGTTCCCTATAATAAAAATTATTATGCATTTTGGTATCTCTATTAAGAGAATATTGTCAGAATATTTTTATAACATGACTAAGAAGAATATAATTTAGGTAAGAGTATGTGTTGAATTTGATCTGTTATAAAATATTCCATGAATCATTTTTTTTGGAGTGAATGAATTCATTAGTTTTATAACTGTTTTTTGAGGGAAGGGTAAATTTTTTGTCTCTCTTTATATTGTATTGTAATGGACCCTATTTGTGTTTCATGAGTAAATCTCTTTCTCAGATTCCACCTTCCAATTTTATACACCCTCTCCAGTGATTCTGAATGGTTCTTCCCTGGAGGAGGTTCATAAAAAATCGAGGTGGATTTCGTACGGCTGATGTTTTAAATTTTTTTATAGATTCTTTAGTGAATATAATTTTAATTAAGATGCTTTTAATTTCATATGCGATGATGAAAATTGTAAATATGATAATTTAAAAGGAAACCTTAATACTCTAGAGGGATCTAAAGTTATGTTGTGTTTTTATACTAAAATTGAACCTATATATGTCGTTCAATGTATTGAATACTATGGTTCTACCGTTGTTAAGTTAAGGATTCAAATCTTAAATACATATACTCTTTTTTTATTGTTTATGAGAGAATATTAAAAAAATATGGGATGAAACTATTAAAACTCATTCCATTACTAATCAATATAATTTATCTAATGATACTTTTGAGGTAGTATTTAATTGAGACATTTTATTGGATAATGAAATAGTAGAATACGTTGAGGATGATTAATAGAATTTGGTATAGGTACCTACACCTAAAGTAGCATATAAGGTGATTGATCCATTAAGAGTATTTGTTATGTAACTATTTATAAAATAATTATTTTATTTATGGGATATATATTTATAATTATTTCAACCAATATTCATAATTAATTAATGATGAGAAATTAAAATTAAAATATGAAAAGAAAAAATTCAACTGATCTACCACAAAGGATAAAATGATAGATACTATTTGGAATATTTCACAAGAGGGATACCGAGATAGTTTGATTTAGTGGTCCCTTACCACCTACCCTTTGACAATATTTAATGAAATATCATTACCATACCTGAATCATGAATTCCAATGGAAATTAAAGAAATGAATGGTTGGAGTGTCAATGAGGGAAATGGGTTCATTGTCAAAAATGATGTCCCATGTGTTGTTATAAATTTTTTTAATTAAATTACTTGTGGTTATTACATAGTTTCCAAATAGTGGATTTCCTGTAACTTGAGGTATTTTTGGACTCAAAATTAGTTGTTCCGCATTATGGATGATAAATTAACACTTACATTTATTCATCATATGATGATGATGGGAACACTGAAGGAAAAGAAGGGTGAGGTTAGATGGATTATTTTTATTGTTTTCCTATGAAATTTTAGTGTCATATTTCATTTTCAATTTATGTATTAAGTGTTTTTTTAACACATGATGTAGTGTTTTTTCAGTTCTATTCATTATCATGGTATTGAATCATTGATAAATGTGGTTCTACCCATATAATTCCTAATATTGTGTGGTCCCTTTGTAGGTAGTCCACAATGAGTATTATATACAGTGATATATATTAGTTTCCTCATTGTTTTTGTTTTTTGTATTGGAGGAATTAGTCTATTAACATTTTTATTATTATGGGTCCATAAAATTTATTACACCTTATTAATATATAATTTAATTTATAAAAAAATCATAAAAAGTACTATATTTTACATCCCCATTTATTTGTATCAATCCAATAATTAAACCCAAGACATAATTAATTAAATTTTTTAGTTGATATGTTTTCATTTATATATACATTTTTACACTTTTTCACTACATTCCATTTAATAAACACATCATATCTAAAATATCATTTAGGATTTCAATATTTTAGAAATCTTAATAAATATATAGCTAAATTTTTATCATTTTCTGTTGACCAAAATGGCCATGTATTCTCTATGAAATGTGATTATTTTTGAACTAATAGGTTAAGTAATTAGATAAATGAAAATATGTAATATAATCATTCTTTATTTGATTTCACATTTTGTTGATTGTGTAAATCTTCATACTCTTACTGATACATTCATTCTTCTAATAAATAAATCCCTTCTCATTTTAAAAAATTCCAAATTACTGTAGAGATGGTGTATCAAAATAACAATCAATAGAAAACAATATGATTCAACTTTATTTTAATAAATGTATGTAATTATACCACCAATATCAGGTAATAAGGAACCATTTTATAAATCGGATCATCCAAAGTCATATTTGTTAATTTCTATTAAGATTTTCACTTATTTGGTTATGTGAGAAAACAAAAATATGATTCCAAGATCCATGTTTGTTCTCATATTATAGAATTATAGGACCTAAAAACCAAAATTTATTTTTCTTAATGAATCCTGATATTGAGAAAATATTTTTTTTATTCTTATTAAGTTTATGTTGTTGTCACAATACACAATTTTAGTTGTATGGCCTAGTTAGTCACACCTTCCTGATATTCCTCAAGTCTATCAACTAAATATTATAATTTTATCATATATTATATATATTCTCTTATTATATTTCATCTTTATCATATATTAACTATAATAATAGTAATATTTTTTAGGGTCTTTACACTTTACATCACTAACTTCATCTTAATAAATTCTCATTGTTTTGTAAACATTCTCATAACAATTCTCTCACTGATTTTATATTTACTGATTACACATATAATTTTCATTATACTTATAATTTTAATATATAATTTATTATACTTGAATTTTCTATTATGTTAGGTCATATATTCCATATTTTTCACACACCACTATTTTTTTCATCTTTACCATAAATAATGAAATTAATAATTGGTGTAACATTAGTCCTGAGTGAAGATTCCACCATTATTCACTTAAATGAATTATACATAAAATTATTGTTTCATACCTAGGCATCCAAGAATAGTGTTTATTATAAATTTATAGAATCACAATGATTATTAGTGGAAGTAAATAATTTTCCACCATCCTTAATGATTTATAATGACTAAATAGCTTTAAATATCAAACCAAAACATTATTAACCTCTTTATTATTAGGGATATTGTTTTAATTAGAATATTTTTTTCATTGTTAAATATTTTAATTGATATCACCAATAATACTATGAAATCAAACATCGTTCATGGAAAAATAGTTAAAATTTTATTTATAACGGAACATATTCGTGGATTATTTCTATTACTTTTAACATCTATAATGAATTTTTCCATTTATAAGACCTAAGTAACTATTATTAATTAAATCCTCTATAATGTTTTGTATTACCTTATTTTATCTATAATACATCTATATTTTTCACCGGAAGGTGTATTTTAATTTTTTAATTGTACCATGAAATATTGAGCTACACTAAATTCTATGTAATCCTTTTCATTTTTTTGTCTCTTAATTACAAGACGCATCCTTGTGTTTTTGAAGAAAATTAAAAATATTTATTCAATTGAACTTTCCCATTAAATTAGGGATTTTTACTAAATCATTTCCAATTGGTGAAAATTTATCAATTAGGTTCTTTTGGACTGATCATCATCATTTTTATATCTAGTCATATACAGGAATCTCTTTGATAACATTATAGAATTTCTAAAATTAAATCAAATTAAAATATTTCTTTTATATTTTATTTATATAATAATTATTAAATGGATTAGAGTGATATAAATATGGTTAGATAAATTGAATAATATTTATAAAATATTTTATATTTATTATTCATTATTAATACATAATATTTGATCCCTCGAGGGATATAGGAGATACCACTTTCCCAAAATGTTTTTCTTTATTCAATACTAGATGACATAACATACAAATTTTTTATAAATATATTATTGAGTATATAAATATAACATATAAAAATCATTATCTTCTAAATAAAATCATTAGGAAGCATAATTTTTTCTCAGAACACACAATAAATTCTTTATAGTGGTAGTGTCTTTAATAATTTTGTTGTAATTTAATATTGAGCCAATAATTTGTTAAGAAAAATAATGTGCTCATTTATTTATTTTTCCTTGTAAATATAAATATCCTCCAACTATGAATGACGTGCTGATTAAATTGACTCTTTTAATTTCTTATCTCCTTATGCAATTTCTGGATGTTTTATATATATTTCACTCACCAACTTGGAAACCAAAATATGTATTACTGAATTCATAGAGAGGGATTATAGTTACATATTTCAACATATATCATTTTCATTAAAATTAATTTGTTTCAACAAATTATAATTTATACCAAAAATGACATGGATTACCATTTTTATTTTATTGTCTTCCATACTATTTGATTGATTATTTGGAACCATAATAGCCCTATTCCAGCGAAATAAAATTCCATAAAAAACAATAAAAAAATTTATTTATAGAATTCATACTCATTAGAGAAACTTTTCGTACAAAATATGTAGTCTATGTGAACCAACATGGATCCTTGATGATAAACATTATCTAATAAAAATGAACACCATAACAATATAATGTGAGAGGAACTAGTGAGGGATAAATCATTGAGACCATAAAAACTATCTAAACAAAAAAATTCAAAAATATTATCAATAAAGATAGAGAAAATGATATTAAATAATAAAGAGATTGAAAATTTTGAGATAATATGATTTTGGAACAACATAAATGGATTCAAGATATATTTACATGATTCAATCATTTATTTTGTTATGTAGTAACATCATTTTTGCATCTTGTTATTTATCCACCATCACACATCTATGCATTCTTATTCATATGGAATATAGGATGTAGAGAACATATTTCCAAATAATATATAATTAAAAAAGAAAAAAATATTTTTCTAACATAATATTCATTATTCTATAATCCTTTCAATGATGTTCTATTAATAGAAAATGTTTTAAACAATTCTCCTAAAATCATCCAATTTAACTCTATAATGCCTCTTGGAATGCTTAAAAAAATATATCACTGTATTATTATAACTCTATATGTGAGTTTTAACAATTTAATAAATCCATCTTGGAAGATTCCATGGTTATATTTATTGTTGTATATATTTTCTAATCAACTACATATCCAAAAACCTTGGAAAATTCACTTTATTCCCCAAGTCATATAGGGAATTTTTTACATTCCGAAACATAATTTTTTCTACATGATTAAAATAGTGATATCCAACCACAATATGTTTTCTCTATGCGAATCATCCAAAAATCTCCATGTCAAAACACTCTACATAATACAACATGTTTAAGACCTATATGATATGTTTTATATAAACCATGACATTTTTACACCTCATGGTGGTTTTACAACCCAACCATTTAATTTTATAGAAAACACTACAAATATAAATAAGATATTTTCATTCATGGACAATGAGATGGTTATAAAAAAATAATATGTTCTTATACCAAATTTTCCCATGATAGACCTATAAAAACTATGAAAAATAAAATTCAATTTTTAGGAATTTAAAAATTCAATTTCCATTACACTATGTATGAAATGTTTTAGAGAACAAAAAATGGTTTTTTTTCATCAATGTTTCATATTACTTTATATAGTATTTTACTCAAATATGATTCCAAATATCGTGATTTTTTTTGCAAATAAATAATAAATGAAAATATATAACAAGATCCATAAATGTCTCCTATATAAAATGGTTATAGAAATATCACGTATTTGATTGATATCAATTAGAATCCGAGAATATTTACACCCATAACCATCGCTGTGAAAAAATATTTATCTAGTGGATTTGATACCAACTATAGAAAAAATAATTCCTTATCCTATGAATTCTAGAGTCAGTTCCTTGTTTTATTACTTTTTCATAAATTCAAAATTCAATTCCCAAGGGACTAAACGTTTTATTTTTCATAGAAATCCATATTACATACATGATTCCCATAATATATTTAGAAAAGAAAATAAAAAGATGATACATAATAAAGAAAAATAAAAAGCATCCTTGAAACTCATTCAATGGATTCCTCTTCATAACCATAGAAAGGAACACTATTATAGTTGAGATAAAATGCTTGGAAAGGGTACGTACAGTTGAAACATTAATTAATTAATGAGAATAAATTAACATGGAAAGGTGAATAAAATATTACAAATTCCCTTAAAATAACTAGATATGGAATAAATAATATTATAATATAAGAAACTGAAAAAAAATCCATTATTCAATAATATGATAATGAAATGAACCTATTTATTTTATCATATGAAAACCTCATGGATAATATCAATGATTAGTGAAATATCTATAAAAGAAATGATTAGTTATTGGATGCATTCCCTAAAGAACATTGAAACATATAATTTCAGGATCCATCCTCCTATCAATTTAAAATATTCTGTTTTTCCAATTGATTGAAATCATGAGAACCAGTTGATGCATTGATGGTATATATTATTTTTGGGGCCTACCTATCATTGCATGTCAAAATAATTCCACAAAATGAGTAAAAAATATAACTTGTCATAAAATATCAATATTGAATAAATTATATGGATCAATAAATAATTTATAATTGTGTAATATGTAATAAAAATGTTTTTTGATTTTGATGAATGGAAATACCCTCGAAATATCATTAAATTAATCTAGAGGAAAATCATCAATAAACATTCAAAAGTATCATATACCACTTTGAAACATTTTAATCATAACTCAAATAAATGAATAACATTAAATGAATCATATAATATCATGAGAATTATTTGATTCTAGATATATCAAGTAAAATGATATTATATAAACCTTATAAAAGATATAAGGTTCATAACAACAAATAAGTCTCAATGGAATGTAAATTGAGACGAAAACCCTGACATTGTGTTCCCTTTTGGGTGGAAATCCCTTAAACTCATTCGTAATGGTTTTAATAGAGTTAATAATTTATTATAAAAACATATTAATTTTAATTATATCATATATTATGATCTTATAATATCATATTACCGGTTTTATAACATTATTTTGTTATTTATTCAAAATTGCAGGTGTTAATTTCCTTGTTTCTCGAGTATGTTTGGACTAGTTAGTTTTTTATATTATTACATATGTCATGATGTAATAATCTAAAAAAATTAATCTAGGATGTAATTATCATATATATATATATATATCTATCTATCTAGTGCGTAAGTATTTATAAAAATCCATAATATTTGGTGATATGAAATTAAATGCATTATTCATGGATAAGGTAGTCTATACAAACAAATTAATTATAATTTCATTTCTTTGTCGTATTAAAAGAGTATAAGTTAATTATAAATATGTATATTATAACATTAGTATAGTATTAATTAACTATATGTCACATTTATTTGTTATGATCATCGGTAATAAATCAAAAATATAGCATAAATGGATCGCATCTCCCTAAGGAGGTGGTAGTCTGTACTTCCACAAACATTCCTATAGTATTTATAGAAAATTGAATGTATAAAGGTATCTTTTATAAAATAATTAAATAGACATAAATAATCAATGTATATAACATAAAAAATTTATAAATATTTTTTTGTTCATTAACTATAGATCAAAATGTGGTAAATAAAAAAAGAATAATTATAGTTTCGTGAGCCAGTAGTTCGCCATAAAAGAAGAGTAATTTTATTACCCATTAAATGGATGTTTTAGTAAGTTAATCTAATACAATTAACATAGAAGACATTATTTTATTTTTTATCCTTGATTTATTATGTACTCATGTAATAATAATTTTATAGGTAGTGGATAATGAAAATAACACTAAGGATCATAAGGATGAATTTTACTTCATATTAGAGTAACTACTTTTGGTTTAAACCAAAAATATTCCTTGAATTTATTAATTACCATGTAGAGTATTATACTATGAGGGTATTTAATTTTAGGATCTATTTGGGTATATATTTTACAAGAAAATTTTCCTTGAGATGTTTGTTGAATTGGGGGATTATGAGGCTTTTATAGTGGAGGAGGAATGATACTCATTTAAATTTTAGGAAAGTAAATTCCAACATTGTTTTACCATTTAAATTGGTTCCAATAAACGTCAAAATTAGATAAAATGTTACTTATCATGAAAATATGTCCATAAAATTATTTTTGGACAAGTTTCATGATCATTTGGTCGCTTACGTTTTAGGTTTAGTCATTCATAAATCTTAATTTAACCTTAATCATTATAACTAATTTTAATTACATTAACATATATTTTTAGGAAAAAAATATGTTAACATTAATATAAATTTTTAAATTTTTAAATTCAATATATATATTACAATATGAAATATTTAAATAAAAGTAGTTTCAAGATATAATTTAAAATTATTCATGTAGACTAGATGACAGAGTGAGTTTTTAAAGTAATAGTGTTAAGAAAATTTCTAGTTTTTTATATCCAATTTCAAAGGTTAATTTATTTGAATTGTCTAAATTTGACAGATTTATAAAAAAATTATCGAACTAAACTTTTTATCTATTTTAAAATTTAACTTACTACTATAAATAAATTATATGAAAATGTAGCTTTGAATTAAAATTCAACATTTTTAATTATTTAGTACAAAAATGCCCAAAAAATACCTAAAATCCACCCTACCGAAAATTTTTTATTCTTATATACAACATTATGATTATTGTAATAATTTAAATTGATAAATTTGACAAAAATTTCATCTAAATTAGGTTCTCCACAAAAGGTAGTAATACCTCATTTATATAAGTAGATGCTTTAATTTGTAATATTGGGTATGTTCGTATCTTATTCCTATAAAATATATTAGATTAATATAACAATATTTGGTTGTATATATAATATAAAATCTAATTATATAAACTCTCTAAAAGTGTTATGATTTAATTTTAAATCAATAATGCAACTAAATAGAATGTTATTAAAATCTAGGGTTGTGTGTATTTCAAAGAAATAAAAAGAGTTAAATTTATTTAAATGTAAAATGTGGAAATATCTTTGGTTGGTACATTCTTACATCCTATGAAATATATTTCTCATACCCGTAGGGGTATTACCTTAAAAAAATTCTATGTAGTTCACCATCATAAAATTTTATGGTCCCCATGTTTCTTTTTTCCTTTCCTATTATTTATCTATAGAACCATTTCCTAATGAGTCATACAATTCCTCAATAACATCTCAATGGTATCTAGAATCTGGATGGTTTCTTCATAGAATAAAAGTTCATATTAAAACTCTATCTTATCAAATATGGGCACATGAATTTGTTATATCATGTACTTCAATACCATAGATATATGGAACACATCAAGAACCTTTGAGATATTTGGATATATTTCTAAATGATTAGAATCAAATACAACCCTTTTGTGGATTTTTTAGGGTCTGATGTAAATATAACATAGTTTCCCTTTATTATTGAAATCGATAACAACCATACATGGGGATACATCCATGAAACCATGATATCCCACTTGGAACTCTAATATATTTCGCTGATTGTTACCATAACTCTTTTACCTACTTTGAGATGATTTAATATGATCAAGAATAGATATAACCTTTACTAAAATCGATTAAACAAGATATGGGCTTATGCATTTACTTTCACAAACATCATCTCAACAAGTTGGAGTATGAAATGTAATTCTATATATTGCTTCATATGATGCAATTTTATTACATCAATGGAAACTATTCATATAGGTCAACTATACCAATGGTATATACTTATCACACAATCCCTAAAAGTCATATGATCATGATATCAACAAGTATTAAATTGTTTGAATAGTTCCTTCATAGTTTTCATATGTTTCAGGATGGATGGAGTTTCATAAAAGAAGATCAGTGTTGATAATCTTATAGATACATTTCCTTAATTTAAATATAATTTGGGGATATCAATTTAAAAAAATTGACATTGGTATACCATGAGTTATTATAAATTCATTAATATAAATATATTGTTAGGCACTCTATAGGAAGGACTTCTTTAATGGAATAGAAATGAGAAATGTTTTGCATGAGATAAAAAATTGACCCATATTTAATCATTACTTATATGATTCATTGGTAGTCCTCAAAAATTGAAAATTGTAACTTTATCTCATTTCCATAGAAGAATGAGAAGATATTTAAGTACTAATTTAGGATACTTCCTCATGTCACTAACATGTTGAACAACAAAAGATCTGGACACATAAATAGAAATTTACCAATTCATGTTATCCAAAAAAAATTGTTCCTTCATGTCTCTATACATAATTATGATACTTGGTTATATAGTGGATTTAGATACATGAGTGTCATCAAACAATTTCCCTTTTACCTCAGGTAGAGATGGAACACATATCCCCTTTCCATGTTCTATAACAACATATTCACAATCGATGTTCAGTAATTTTCATTCATTATCACCATCAATTTTTTTTGGAAGTCCTCATCTCTAGATTAATATATCATTAATCTTTTTAAAAAAAGAGGGGTTTCAATAATTTGAAAAACAATTTTTGTTTCCCCTTCCTTAAAAATTCACATTTCCATATTTACTATATCAATAAACAAAGGATCTTTTTCAATTGTTATTTGGGTACGAACTCCACTATCCATCATACTAAAGGAATGTTCTAAATAAATTGCTTTCCTTAGGGTAGTGTATGAACAATAATAGTTTTCCAGTAGCTCATTTCAATATTTTTGTCTCTTATTGAGCTATTTCTGTAAGAATATTGATTTTAGTTTCATATAATCCATGTATATTCCACATGTTACACCATATATATAATATGTCGACGTTTTCAAAGAGAATATTTCACCTGATAACTCAAGAAAATGGGTTGTATAACTCATTTAGTTGGTATTAAATTTCTTTAATTAATATAAAATATCTTTTTTATTTTTCATTTGGACACAATAATGTTACTTCTTCGATGAATCACTATATTAGAGAAACATTTCACTCCAGGATGGTCGAGTCAATATAGAAGAATTGACTAATCCTATGTTTAGTAAATCAAAGAATTATTCACATTACTTTTTCTAGGAAAACATAACCTCTATACATGTAATATTTAATGAAGAGATAGATAATCAGGAAAAATTATGAACAAAATGAAGATAGAAACATGAAATATAATGAAACTGTGTATTTAAACTCTTTTTTTTAGAGTGGTACACTACCTTAAATCCTTTATACTTGAAATATCCAATGATATCCCATCAATGGAAAATATATAGACAGAAAAAACATCATAAAGCAATAAATCACACTTCATAAATTTCCCATATAACTCCACCCCTGTATGAAAAATTTGAGTTACCTATATGTGATTATCATGGCCCATGAAGATTTTATAATTCACCATAATATCATTAGTCTATACCAAAATAAAATCATAAATAATTTTCTTCAAAACACCTTTCATTCAGTCCATAAAAATAGAGGGTTCATTAGTCAAACTAACTTGAAATATATTTAAACTTCAAATTTCCATACTTTGTCAAAAAGCTATCTTCAAAATCCCATCCTTATTCACATGCAATTAGTAATACCAAAATTTAATATCAATCTTTGAATAATATTGGTCCCTATTAATTTTATCAAGAAATTAATAAATAAAAGTTATATGATACGTGTTCTATTTTTAATAGCATTGATTTACCAATAATCAATGCACAAACTCAGTGATGTATAATTATTATTAATGAAGATATCATGGGATTCTAATGATGAAAATTTATGGTGAATAAACTCCCTATTAACCCAATCCTTTAGTTTTTTATTCAACTATAACAATTGCACCTTGTTAATTCAATATAGAGTCTTTGATATTATCTTATCATCGGGAATTAAATCAATAAAAAACACAACCTCGTGATTTGGGGGATATCGAGTTAATTCCTTAGGAAATACATCAATATATTCTAATACAATTGGAACTTCATTAACATTAAGACTATGTTCTCCATTACTAGATTTTTTCTCTTCTTCCCAAAGAAATTCATTCAGTAGTCCTACTGGCATCGATCTAGATAAGAGTCAGGTGAGGAATCTTCTTCACTAATGATATGGGATTGTACATTTTTCTCATAATTCAAAATTTCATTATTCAAAAAATTTATTTCATTATAATTCATGATCGAGACTATACTGAATATAATATAAATTGTAACCATTGTAATGATAAAAAGGATAGTAATTAAATAAAATATATGTGCCATAATGTGGAATTAATGACACATTTTTTATAATGATACTTCCCTTAAGTGTTTTCACTAACAAATCACTTATTAAATAAATAGTCCAATGCCAAATTTTAATGGAAGACTGGGTATATATAAAAGTGTGCGATGATCTAGAATAAAATAATGCATTGCATATATTTTATGTTAAGACAAATTTACCATTAATCAAATCATCTGATACTTGTACCTCCACTTTTGTGATCACATAAGCATTTACATATCCCCATGGCCTCTTTTGTGGTGGATTCCCTTAACACCCAGGGAATTCATTATCATAGTGCCTTATATACCTATAGTTGAAGAATTGGACCAAAATATTTACCATCTTACCATTAACCTCCTGATTCTGTTTTCCCCTATCCCTGCACAAAAAAATTCCAATTCCATTAAAACATTTCTCAAGGTACCTTTCTCTGTAGTTCTCACAAGATGGAAAATTATTAGTTTTCTTTTAATTCTTGGACACATTAAAATTTTCATGATGCTCATATGGCCTCTTCATTCATTGTTTTGCAAAGAATATATTGACTCTCAAAAATTCCAACCCCATTTTGTTATTACATATAAATATTTCTTCATATGATAATAAATTATGAGAAAATTGTTCCTTGAGATATTTTTATTAAGACTATCAAATAAGTAGTCAATATTTCATAATCTGTTTCTTATGTAATACGTAGAATACCTGGATATCCTTCTAATGGTAGATTCATAAAAAACACATTGTTCTTTCATTTTATTTAATCAATGAATGATTATCTTCATATAAATTTTCTGATCATTAGGGTTGTATTTATTGAAAAATGTATCCTTAAATTTTATTTATTCCATCTGTTATATTTATTCTTCTTCTATAATATTATGGATCTAGGACTACTGTTGTTCAATATCACATTTTAAATAATAAACCAAAAGTGTATCCTTTTCAATTTCAGTACATCCTGAGGTTGAAAATATATTCTCTATAAACATAATCAATTACTCCACTATAGATGGATTGGTGGTCTCACTAAACGTTGGTTGATTCTATCATATAATGTAATTCAGTATATGATATTATCTCTATGGAATAGGCTACTCCATTTGAGAAAGGATATTTTGCATAATGTGATTATGCTTCACCAATAATTCCATAATTTTCTAAATTCCAATACCTTCTCTATTGGTTTCATCAGTAGGGAAATCCATGTATTTTAGATGAGTATTGATACTATTCATCAAACTAGGTTCCACTTTTATGTGATTAAATACACTAAATTAGTTAATATCCTTATAAAACAAAATTTATATTCAGAAAACTAGTAAAATGCATAACCTATGATGAATATTATATTTTTATCTAATCTAATAATCATAAAAATTATTTCATTTGTGAAATTATTAAATTTAATTCAATCATAATTGATTATAATGGAAATTTTAATTACGCAATGTATATCCATCAAGAGTGAAAACCCTTGTGTTCAGTAAGGTACCTTGATGTGTACTATGTTACATCTATTCGTCCCTCACAATACTTGTTGGAGTTATTAATCTTAGGTAAATTTTTTCTAGAACCACATCCACTTGTAGTATCTAGAGACTAGTTTCCTTATAAGAATACCCTCAAAATCAATACCTTACAAAAAATTATAGTATGACCTTCTATAATTATCTTCAAATTGTATATTAGAGTTTTGTTCCTTAATTTATGGTTTTTAAATCTAGTTTACAATGTTTTTTCTAAAATTCCTCTGCTACCAACTATGACAACCCTAACCCAGAATCCATGATTAAGTATATATTTTCATTGATATATGCTTCAAATTTGGATGGATTAAACTATTATTTAGTCCTGTAAATCTATATTACTAATAATATTTCTATAATAAATTGGTAGAAAAATATAAACATTTTATGTAATAAATTTATATAAAAAATATCCTTAAAACTCATTCATTGGATTACTCTTCATACCCAATGTAATGGAAACCTAATATGGGGGAGCTAAAATTCTCATTAAGGGTATAAAATGTTGAATCAATGGAAAATAAATAAGAATAAATTAACGTGGTAATAAAAATAACTTATGAAAAAAGACATTCCAAAAAATATAGAAGGATAATTAATGTAGAAATATAAGAAAATTAAAACATTTTCCATTTAATCAATTAACTTATTATAAATTCAGCCATATATTTTATCATATGAAAATATCAAGGATAATAACAATGATACAAAAAATATATACAATGAAAATGTTAAATTATTATACATCATATACATGGAACTTGAAAACCTACACCGTCTGGATCGATCCTGCAAACAGTTTAAAATTTTCTGATTTTGCAAAATTATTTATCTCATGAGAACCTATTGATTCATTGATGTGCTATATAATGTTCGGGACCAACCCATCATTGCATGTCCAAATCATTCCTCCTAATGTGGAAAAAATATTTCTTATCATAAAATATACATATTGAAGAAGAAAAACATATTTATCAATAATTCATCAGTAGATCATATGTGATAGAAAGGGTTTTGATTTTTATAAATATGAATATCCTTAAAATATCAGTAATATGTTCTTGATGAAAATAATCAGTAAACATTTGATAGTGTCCCATATCACAATGAAAAAATTGAATCAAAAACACCATGAAATAATATTACTACATTAAATTTATTATATCATCAGCATAATTAGAATAATGAAATATCATGTAAAATGGTAGTGTATATACCATATAACGGAATCTAGGTGCATAATAACAACAAAGTCTCAATGGAATGCAAATTGAGACAAAATCCTTTATTATGCTTTTCCTTTTGGGTGATAATCCATTAAAATATAATATAATGTTTTTCAGAGTGATAATAACATAAAATATAAAAATATTAATATTTATGATATTATTTATTATCATATTATGATTTATTAATTCCCATTTATTAACATTTGTTCCTAATTTTCACTATTTTGCATGTTAATTACATAGTTACTAGAGTAAGTTTTAACATGTTAGTTGTTGTTACTATTAATTAGATCATTATATCCTCATCTACATATTACAAAGAATGATTTAATTATCATATATATTTAGTACAAACTTATTTATAATAATATATAAAATTTTGAAATATGAAATGAATTGCACTATTCACTGATATGATAGGTTGTACATACACACAAAAACTAGTTTCATTTAATTGTCATATTAAAAGATAAATAATTAAATGATACCTAATTATAAAATAACTATAGAATAATATTAATTTCTTTTATGTATAATAGTTTTGTTAAAATCATCTCTAATACTTCCATGTGTAGCATGAACAAATCACATATCCTTGAGGTGGATGTAGTACATAGTTTCAAAAATAATGTTACCGTATATAAAAAAAATTTAATGCATAATGGAATGTGTTATAAAAGAAATTAATTTTTATATATAATTAATAAATATAACATATATCATATATAAATATCATGGTCATCATAACGTATAGCCATGAATGTTAGTAATGGAAAAATGGACAACCATCATTTCGTGTGGTTGTAGTCCGTCGTACATGAACAATATATTTGTTACCCCTTACAAGGATATGTCTACAATTTAAGGTAGAAACTATAATTTAAAACAATATCAGTATATTTATAATAAATATGTTTTTATGTAATCATGGAATAATAATATTTTAGGGATTTTGAGAATGAAAATAACACTATGGAGTATGAGGATGAATGATACATATTTTACAGGTAACTCCTTTTGGTTTTCATAGAATGGCATGTATTGATTGATTTTATACATATTGTGTGATTATAGGATGAGTAGATGGATTTTTAAGTGCTATTTAGGTATATATTAGTCGATCCCATGTGGCTTCAAATGTGCGAGGAAGTGGGAGGAGAGGAGGCCATTTATATTGGACGAGGACTGGATCTCCTGTAAAATTGTGTAAAGGGATCAAAACCAGGATAATACCCTTGAAAGTGGTTCCAATAATGGTAAATATAATTTTAATGTTATGTTATGGTATTAATATGCCTATCCAATTGATTTTGGACATATATATATATATATCATTTTCTCCCTTAGTTTATGGTTTTATCCTTCGTTAAAATTAATTTCACCTCAATCGTTGGTATTTTTTTAATGGTTGGGGATGAAGCCTAATTTTATAGTTAAAGAAAATCATTGACCTCTTTTAACAGGGTAGAGGGAGACCCATTACATAGTCGGAAGGCCCAGTGGGCTTGTAGCCCATTACATAGCCCATATGCCCAAATTTTTGGACTAAGGCCCATTCACTGAATAGTAACCAGGATGCTATAGTGCCCACCACTGCTACAGTACCCTACCACCGCTACAGTATCCTACCATCACTACAGTACCCACCGATCAATAGTTCCACCACATCTACAGTAGTGCTACATTACTACTACAGTACCTACGCCCCAAGGGTTTTGATATCAATTTTAACTGAAATCACAAATATCATTTGTAAAAAAAACTAATTTGACCTTATAAAAAATAATTAACATTAATTATTCCTAATATGAAATACATTTTTACAAATTCAAATCATATAAGTTTCATAATTTATTTTAAAATGAATCTCGCAGGCTGGACAACAATACGTGTTTCTAATGTAAAAATGTTCAAATGCTTCCACTATTTTTATATCCAATTTCAAATGGAAAATTAATTAAATATACACAAGTTGGATTAATTAATAAAAAACAGTATATTATTATACTATAAGACCATTTTAATATATAATTTAATTCAATAACCCAATTAGCAGAAAAATAGTTTGGAATTAAAAATCAGGATTTCTCATTATTCCATAAAAACCAAACATCACATAAAAATACCAAAAATTCATCATAACCATTTGTTATTTTAAATATGAATTTTACATTGACATATATTTTTTAAAATTGTAAAAATTTGTTTTTAAAATAGGTTTTCAATTAATATGTTTTAAAACACCCTCTATAAAAATAAATGTCTTATGCGAAATATTGGGCTTTTTCTTATCTAAATTCTATAAATTTTTTGGTTTAATATCAATTTATTTTGGATTTTGAATATTTAACTTACTATATATAATCACTAAAAGTGTTATAATCTAATAAAACATTAATAATGTTACTAAAGAGTGATTTTATTAAATAAGGTGTTGTGTGAATTGAAATGATATCAAAAATATTAAATTGAGTTGAAAGATACAAATATTCTAAAGTCCTTATGTGATAATAAAATCCATTATTAAATACACCTAATTACAGTTTCATTATTAAATATCATGTCAATTACACACCCATGAGATTTTTAGTTTGTTATTTTGTTGAATTATGGGAAATTTTTAAATAGATAAACCCATATATTTCTCATCAAATATTAAATATTCCCACTGTAAAAAATTATTTATTGTTTCACAATATATCATTAACATACATCCCAAATTTATTAATATATGATAACCCTAAATATATATCTTACCTAATTTTATTCCTCATAACTAGGATAATTAGAAACATAAGAAGGATGTGGAGAAACATCCATTAATGTTAAACATAAGAATTATCATTTGAAGAACATAGGTGATTATAATAGTTTCATATGGGTATGGGAACATAATAAATGTTTTGGTACGTAACATAATATATTCATACATAACAAAAAATGTATCAATACTCTTGATTCCTAGATAAATTATTTGGAATAAAAAAAGAATAATTTTTAATAAAATATTTATCCAATACTGATCCATGTGGTCATATAATAATTATACGAATATTGAGGAAAAGTTTGGAATCTACATTATAATTTAGAAAAATATTTTTAAAGGATTTCAACTATGAACACCCTCACATATTTGAAATTATCCAATAATAGATTAATATCTCCCATCATTCCCTCTCATTATTTGTGGAAATAATACCTTAGTGTGTTGGGTTCAATACCATTTTCCCAAAATGTTATGTCATGAGAAATAATTCGTTATCCATCATGATGTTGTTAATTATAATTAATGGTCACATCTGTCAATAAATTCATGGACTATATTCTATTAATATGTGAATAGAAAATGGACATAATACCTTGACATCGTAATTATCCTTTAAGAATAAAATGGTTTTCACAAAAACATCCATCATACATATTTATGTTTCATCTAGGGAATGAATATTAATGAATTCATTAGAGAATATACCTTGTGAAGAGTAAGAGACATTAAACAAGTTTCACATTGATAATGAATCAATTTATTAATGAATTATAAATATAATTTACAAAAGGGGTTGAAATATAATAATATTTTTGTTACTTTTTAATTTGAAAATTAATAGAAAAATTGAAGAAAAATATTATTTAAAAACACATTGAAACATGGAATGGAATATTAATTGTAAATAATTTTCATGATAATGTGAAAATTATTTCAGGTGTTAAATATCATGGAACCATTATTTTTATAAATTTATAAACAATTTTAAATGTTTCCCATATGAAAAATGTTGAAATGATTATTTTTTAACCATTGTAGAGATGGTATTGGATACCTAAAAATGAAGCTACGTAATATTTTTTTGTAGATAGAGGAATATCCTAGAATTAAAATAATTAATTTTAACATGTATAAAACAAATTGGGTAAAATGATTCAAAACATTTAAAATAATGAATTTTATGAACGACATTTACAGATTTGGTAACATTTGAATCGATATATAATGAAATATATAACCATATGTTTCATTTTAATTCTATGTAAATTGAATCCAATGATACAGAATTATTAATTTTGGGTATAATATACACCATGTAGATTAAACAAGTTATAGAATATAAAATATATCACAATGTATGGAAATTGAGATTCAAAAAACTCTTCAGACTTTTACAACATTTTTATCAAAAAAATATTAAATGAGAGACCATTAAGTAGAATTTTAGAGTCAAGGATTAAATAATAAATCATATATGATATTTAAATGGGGGAATTTATTTTCTAAATAAAACCAAATATGGGTTATTAAAGGAAACATACCTTAGGGAAATCAAATGAATCCCAAGAAACCCTTACCTTAGACATTTTCATGGGAATGAAAGCTCAAACCTCATATGTAAAAAATAATGATTTATTATATATCTTTATCAAAACAATATTTATATTTTTATTACTATATATTATTGAATATAAATTTATTTTTTACTTTTTTTCAATAATTATTATTATAATAAATATTTCTATTTTATATATTAATTTTTCTATAGATGATTCTAGTCATTTGTTTTTATCCATTAACATGGGTCACGGTCTTGATGAAACCCTGAATTTTTGTTAAATAAAATTTATAATATAATATAATTTTATAGAATGGTTTTTTTGTGATTTGGGTGGTTTTATATATATTTAATAATTCATATATGACTTTGACATTCCCCATTATTAGACCGTAGTAAGTAGAAACAATGAGAATATTTATAAGAAAAAACGAGGCTGTGTTTCTGGGAAAATAGTTTGTATCATATCAACAACAAGGTTCATCCAAATTCAAAAATAATCATTATTGTGGTTGTATGATATTGTATCATGGAATGGTTTATGGTTATTACATGTTTTTGATCCTCTTAATTTTAACAAATTGAAATGATTATTATTATATTTCTAATGAAATAATTGTTTTATTATAATGTATAATTTAGTAATAAAAATTTTGATCTGTAAATATTTACCATTAGTTAGGGAAATATATTTTTAGTTTACAATGGTCTAACACAGTCACTAATAAAGGTGACATCATCTGCAAGTGAGATTCTTTAAATACTGACATATGCTACCTCGAGACACATTATAATTTGATACATGTTATAATTCCATAAATTTGATAACTCTAGACATATTCTACATCCATATACTACCTATCACCATTCATTTTCAATCGTCTGATAAGTGATACCACAAGACATGTGATATCGGTAGATATGATCCACATATGAACAAGTGAAACCACCATACATTTTAAACCTCAAAAAATATGCAACCACTATTATTCTACCACCAGTTGTCTTACCACTAGACTATTCTACTTTTCATTTTTAATACCACTGGATCATTATACCGTCACAGAATCTTAACTTCCCACACAAAACTATTGACATTTTTCTTGGTATTTAAATTCATACAATGAATAGTTTGTGTGAGTTAATATTTAAATAATAACAAGGATTTATTAATCATTGTTCATTAACCATTCCATAGATGAATTAAAGACAAAGTCATATGATGCCAATTTATTAGTTACTATAAGGATATAGGATATCATTAATATTATTCTTTAGTGGGTAATTTGGATCTTCTATGATATATATTTTGTAGATCTCCCTTGTACATGTACTTGTAGTGAATGAATGAACACAAATTCATAAATTCATTAGAGTGGTATTTATTTATTTAATGATAGATAAATAACCATTAATACATAGAATCAAGAGACATGTGTATATGTTTTCTGAGAATCTATTAAATGAAAAATGTACATTATGACACTCTGTTTTCATCAAATTTCATAGAAACTTTTTTATGCTTCTCACCAAGTAAATACAATGATTCATGAGCATCTAAAGCATTTCAGACTAAGTATAACATCATCTTTCGATCAATTATAATTTTCTATCACTTTTTTATTCTTTACATTTGATCAATATGTTATATTACTTTGTATATTTGATCACACTGTGTCTTATGCTTCATCGGGATTGTGAAACATATACTCTATTTTTTAACAATTGTTATAGTCATTGAATATGTGTAAGAGGACTTATGTGGTATGTATTATTTTATATTAAAGGATTAGCTATGGATGATCATTTTATCATGGAACTCAAGTGTTTTATTATTTTCGAATTCATGAACCAGGTTTGGGATCCAAACATTGTTTTAATAATGTAGTTGTAAATTCTTGATTTCCTAGTGGATAAGATTATTTCTTAGCATGATATAGAATCCCTTGATTGATTCATATGTTTTAAAAAAATCAATATTTCAATGTCAAAACAGCTTTTTCTATTACAGTATATAAGAAAATCTTTTACATTTACAGTTGGTCTAGTTCAATATATATATATATATATGATTTTATTAAGTAATTTTATTTCAATCCATATAGTAATCTAAAATATTTTTTTATAGATCCCTAATCCATCTTTGATAAGTTTTATGAAGAATCTATGTTATATAATTGAACTATTTTGATTAACTGGGTGATTTAAATAAAAACTGTGATTATTTATTAAATTTTATTAAATATAAATTTTATTTGGTAAAAAATAACCGACAATTTTATTACACTCTTTCATAAATATTTGGTATCAATGGATTTTCTAAAATATCAGTTCATATTTGATTTAGTTGTTTTTAATGATCAAAAATTTATTCAAGGATAATTATATAAAATTGGTATGTGATACAAATTGGAATACTAACCTTAATGGGACTAATTATTCTTAGTAGATGATTAAAAATAAAATTCATTTTGAAATTAACATATCTGATATTATCAATGTAATTATTGATCAATATGAGAAAACTAAAACATCTAGAACTAGTTTTATTAATACTAAAAAAAATTAATATTATTATAAGTATACAATATTGAATTAATTATAATATTCTTGGGTGATGACGAATTCAATCGAATTTCAAATTGTATGACTACATTTTGAGATTTCGGATACTTTTGCAGTTTCTCATGAAGGAAAATCTAATTTTGACGAAATGTGTTTAAATAATAATAATATTAAATATGATACATTCAAAAAGAAACATGATGATCCTATTTCTATTATGTGTCTCATGTTTAATTTGATCATCAACACAATGAACATATTTGGGGACCCCACCTATGAAAAAGACATATTGATGCTAATGTTGAGATGTTCACTAGCCATGTAGAGAGAAACTTGAGAGACAATTAGAGTGTAATGTAATGTGAGTAGATTTCATATTAAATATTTGAAGGGTCTTGTTGGGATATATGAAGAGTAGATCAAATTAAACAAATTGGATAAGGATAATCCAAAGTGGAAATCTATTGACATAGAGTCCACATCATCAATTAAAAGGTTAAGATCTAATAAGATTGCTCCATTTATTAGGATTAACATATTGATAGTGGTGATGAAATGACCCATTTTGTAAGAACATTAAAACTATTTTACAAAAGAATCATTTTCTCTAAAAACCCTATATAAATTGAATGTTTTAAAATAGTGGTAATTGAAGAAATGATTGGAGGTTAGATGGTACTCTAATTGAGATAATTTTAAATGAATTCAAAAGAAAATGTCATGTCAATGATGACTATAATAAGATAAAATTTCTAGAATAAATATAATTGTAATGATAAAATGTAAATTAATGATCTGAATGAAACACATATAGCATCAAACGATAACTAATGTGAATCTAATACAAGAAGAGATAAAAATAAATATAGTGTCAATATGTGTATTTTTGAAAACACATCTGAGCTATATATTATCATTCATGTATACCCTATTATTATTTTTTATTCTTCTAAAAATTAAAATAGTGGTGAAAAAATTCAAATGACGAAATTTTGAAATATTGTAATATTTTAGAGGATACATTTAATGAACGGAAAAATAATTAAATTAATTAAAAAAAGTATCGAGCATTGAAAATATGATGTTACAATAAGGAAAGATAAATATGAAATACTATAAAAATGGAATAATGTGTTGAAATTTTCTAATAATAATATAATATATATATATATAATGTTTCAAAAAATGGTAGAAATAAAATAGCCCAAGTTTTTTGAATTAAAATGACACCTATGTGCTCAACTGGGATAGGGTATCAACCTCGATAGAGGTAAATCATTAATAATAGTATATACATAGTTCTAGTTACTCTAATTCTGTAACAATTTTTTATTATTCTAGACCATATATGGATTTAATATATAACTATTTAAAATATTCTTATATGAGGTATGATAAACAATTATAGACTCCTAAATCTTTTATTACCCATATTTATAGACCCCTTAAAATTTGGTTTCCAAATTCATTTGTGGTTTAAAATTAATTTTGAAGAAAACCTCCATGAAAATATTTAGTTTGAAATTATATTATCTGGATAATGGTTTTTATAGAAAAATGAATTGTAGAAGTTATAGTTTTAGGGACTCTATCATGGTTGGTGATGGACATGTAACTATTTTTGATAATGTTAAAGTAATAACTTTTAGGCATCGAAAAATCATTACTCTAAAAATAGTTCATTATCTAATGTTATATTTATAAATAATATAAGGTATAATCATTATAGAATATGACAACTATGTGACAATATTTTCAATGTTGTGTTTGAGAATAATTCTATCATCAATTTTTATTATGAAAATGATTCTGTTATTTTCTTTATGAAATAAAAAAATTGTTGTTAATTTAGATTCATTTATTTTTAAAAATTATTTCATTTTTATGTTCCATTGACAATGAATATTGTTTTTTAAATTTGATACTAGTCCACTTCCATATTCATTCTGAGAGATATATTAAAAATCAATGGGTAGTCAAAGATCACGAAAAACTAGAATTCATTAATGATGATGTATATAACCCATGTCCAAAAGGGGAAAAAACAGAAAATCTATTTCAAATCAAAGAAATAAGTTTTTTCTACTGAACTCTTCGAGTTAGTTCCCCTTGAAATATGATATTATTCATGTGTTTTTAGCTTAAATTGGAATCATTATGTTTATGTTATTGTAGATGATGTTTTTAGTTATACATGTGTACTCTTTATATATTATTAATGTTTTTCATGTTCCTATTTCACCAAGTTTTCCAAATCGTTATAAAATATAATTTCACTAAAAAATAATCTATTAACAATTAATCATGGAAAAATAAATTTATTTATCAACTTTTATAAAAAAAATATAATAAAAAACATTATTTTGGGACCCCGCAAAAGAATGGTTTAGTATAATGGATATATATAAACATTCATTAAATTTTTCAATCCATGATTAATGAGTATGAGTTACCTATTTATTTATGGGTGGAATCTATGAACATATCTTGTTGAATAATTAATACATTTTTAGTAAGGACACAATTAAAGAGAATACCATATTAATTATGGAATAGGATAAAACCAAAGGATAATGACTTTATATTTTTTTGATGGAAAATTTTTATTCATCACACTATGTATAATCATGAATTTGTTTTCCACGAGAGAAAGAGTAATTTCCATAGATATTAAAGATATTGAAAATAATTTATGGTGTTTAGTAAAAGAAATATGATTATGGAGGAATATTTTCAAGTAAAATATTTTGAAGTAGATCCAGATGATCCTAAGACAACATTATTAAAAATGAAGACGATTTGTTAATTTTAACAATAAATTCCACGGGATATAACAGTTTTGGGAAAACCCCATAAAAATAAACTAGTTTTGATAAAAAAACCTAAAATGGAATCTGTACATGTTAATGAGATAACAATAACTTCTCTTCCTAAAACTATTTTGTCTCATATATACCATAGTTTAGATTCAAGTGCGGAGCACGCCAATCAAGCCACGGAAGACTAGCGTCGCGGAGGTCAGGCGTCGTGTATATATGAGACAAAATAGTTTTAGGAAGAGAAGTTATTGTTATCTCATTAACATGTACAGATTCCATTTTAGGATTTTTTATCAAAACTAGTTTATTTTTATGGGGTTTTCCCAAAACTGTTATATCCCGTCGCGCCGCGCCGTGGAAAGAAATCCAAGAACGCGACGCCGTCGCGTCGCGTCGAAGAAAGTCAAAGGCGTCACGACCAGAGCAGGGCCGCGGCGGAGGGAAGCGATGACGTCGCATCGCGCCGGACGGCATAGGCCGCGGCCGGTTCCGGGCCGCAGCGGAGCAAGATGACCGGCGGCCGGCACTGGGCCGCCGGTGTCGGCGAAGGATGGACCGGTCGTCGCCGGTCCTTGCTGGCGAAACCGGCCGGCAAGTGCGGGCCGACCGGACAGTGGAGACCGGGGGAATAAATTTCCCTCGGTCGGGTCTCAAAAGCGGCCCCAATTAAGGGGCCGCGTTTCTCAAAGAGGGGGGGGGGGGGGTTGCCCCCCGCGCGCGGCACCCGAACGGCGCCCAGGCCGCGCTGCCGTGACGGTCCGCACCGCCGCGCCACCGCGCCGGGCCGGGTTTTCCGAGCCGGGCCGGGTCGTCAGGCCGGGTCGCCGCCCGGGCCGGGTCGACCCGGTTCAGCCGACCCAGGGGGGGGGGGGTCGGGCCAGGTCGGCCCGGGCCCAGACCCCCAGTTTCGGACCACTTTTGGTCAAATGCCCGTATCTTGGGCTACGGGCCTCCAAACGAACCGCCGTCAGCGGCAACGCGATCCTTGCATCGAGACGGTCGTTTCGGTATACTATACTCAAGGTGCACATACCTTTTCGGGAACCTACGTGGCTAAAACTCCATAGTGAAGCGTGCTTGGCCTAGAGTAGTTATCAGGATGGGTGACCTCCTGGGAAGTTTCCCAGGGCGGGAGTGAGACGGAAAGGCCAATAACTCATAGATCGGGCGTCCGATTGACGCACCGTCTGTCTCGTTGCGTTCCTGTTGACGATACGGAACTTTTGGCATACTTCTCCTGAGTTTTGGATGCAGATGGATAGTGGTCGGGTTGGATCGCACAGAAATCCAACCGGGCCCCTGGAACGGAAAAGCTGATACCTTTCTGACAGAACGTCCATTTGACGAACCGTCAGCAGCGTTGGTGATCTTGTTGAGAAACGGTCCCTATGAGTATACCCTATGAGAGTTCGGGGTGTAGTTGAGATACGGCTGGGTTTGGTTCGCTCACGAAACCAACCGGGCCCCTGGGACGAAAAGGCTAATAACTCACAGACCGGGCGTCCGATTGACGCGCCGTCTGTTGTGTTGAGACCCCTATGACGAGGCGGTCCATTGAGATACTTCTTCGTGGGACTTTGATATACTTGGAGTATCGACCTGTAGCTCGTGGAGCGGACCCTCCCAGTGACGAGCGTGCGGAGTTTGGAGACCGTGTAATTGGCTGAGACCTGACGACTGCCTGACCGACTCGACTTGGAGTGAGTCGACTAGCCCAGTGGACGGAGCACTACATTCTGAGGTGCAGACCCATGGCGGGCGGAGCACTACCTATGTGACAATGCAGACCCGCGGTACTCGTCCGGAGAGTACCTCAGCAGGCTACTAGGGGGTGTGCACTACTGTGTTTGGGTGACATACCTCGGCGGGAAGCACAACTATGTTTGGGTGGCTGACCTGCGGTACTCGACAGGAGGAGTACTTCAGCAGTCTTAGGTTAGTGAGCAGTACCTCAGAGTTGTGACAGGACCACTGTACACTCCAGAGACGGAGCTCTTCAGCAGTTACGGTTTCGATAATGAAAATCCTGGTTTGAGCTGAGACTTTTGACCTTGTGTTTACCTCATGATTGAGATGGGTCACTTCTTAACTTAGGTATATGTATGGGCATATACCTGGGTAGTGGTTATCCTTTGATTTCACAATCCTTGTGTTTCCTCATGATTGAGATGGGTTACTTGATAACTTAGGTATATGTATGGGCATATACCTAAGTAGAGGTTATCTGTTGAGATCTTCTTTGTGGTTATCCTTGTTGGTTTAGTGAGACCTTGAGGGTCTCGGGGTCCCTATTGAGTATCGTTATACTCACCCCTACACGGGCTATGCCCGCACCTCGTTGTGTTGGTTGCAGACGACGGGCAGTGCTGATAGAGGCCGAGTGTTCGAGGACTGGATGGTACCCGGAGGTGGACTACACGACGATTCAGTGCCCGGAGGTGGACTACACGACGTGACGACTCACAGAGGAGGTTGACGGACGAGAGCGTGGAGGAAGCTATCTATACCTACCCTTCCGATAGGATCTGTGGTGGATGACCAGGAGCTGCGCTATATGTACCTACCCTTCAGGTAGGATCCGAGGAGGACAACCCAGGAGCTTCTTCTTTCTTCCAGCTGTTTGTCTTTTTACTATTGTACCTTGTTCAGTTGTACTTTCTTTTGGGTTTGTATTCTGGCCCATTTACTTTTCTGATTTTCTTTTGTACTTAGTGTTTTTCTTCCGCTTGTACTCTATGGTGCTTTTTTTCTTTTATAAAGGCAATGCCTTCCCATTTATCGGGATTTTATGCCTTTGGTGCTAGTCGCCAGACCCAGGCCTATGGAAGGCAGGCTTGGGGTAGTCACGGCATGGGCCCCGAGGACGGGTCGTGAAAAATTGGTATCAGGGGAGTTTGGTTCTACCGCAGAACTTATAACTCTGATGTTTCTTTCTGTGAAGAAATAGTGTTCAGAGTACCGAGTGTGGTTTTCAGTTCAGGGAGTCCAGTGTTGGTGCGGGGCGGCCGACGTATCCATACACCAGGACCCTAACAACTGATTTCCGACTTTGTGCACGAAAACACTGATTGTGTGTGTGTTTTCAAAGGTTTTCCCTTAAAACAGCTCAAACCAGGTCAGCTCACCAGGTATAAACATTTGACCGTGTCACGATGTTTCTTTCAGGATTATTTTTCATGGACGACCCGCTAGAGCCCAGAGGGATGTGCGTGTTGACAGCCTGTCAAGCGACGAGGCTTCGGTACAGGGCCCTCTTGCAGTGGAGGCACCAGCGGAGGCACCAGCGGTACTGCTACCCGTTGGTCCACCGATGCCACCAGCCCCAGCAGTAGGCGATGCACGACACTTGAGCGCACTGCACGAGTTCCAGCGCCAGAGGCCACCCAGGTTCCGGGGAGAGACGGACCCGCAGGCGGCTGAGGATTGGCTGGAGGCTTGGTGAGAGTCTTCAGGCTAGTGGGGACGCCGGCAGACTTCATGGTGATCTTTGCAACCAGCCTCCTTCAGGAAGTAGCAAACAAGTGGTGGAGCCACTTGTTTCAGTTTTGCGACGGGATGAACTTCGCACAGGAAGACTTCGAGACCTTCTTCAGGGTAAAGTTTGTGCCAGTAGTTCTACACCCCGAGCGTGTATAGGGGCTTCTGCCTTTTCCGCGTGTTTTTCGATCAGTAGCCGAGTCATCTGTGGGCAGTAGACAGATGATGCAGAGGTCCAAGAGGACCAGACTAGCAGTTGGATGTTCTCGGGTTTTAGGACCGATGGTGCGGGGCACCCAGGGTGGGAACAGAGCTAGGCATGCAAGAAGCAGGTTGTGTTACTCATGCGGCGGAAAGGGTCACCTGGCACGTGACTGTACGACTCCTCATACAGTTGATTCGCATGTGTTGGAGGAGCCACCGAGCCAGAAGCAGCGACGAGTGCTTGAGCAACAGCCGAGCAGTGGACAAGGAAGCAGAGCTCCAAGAGTAGGTGGGCAGGAGAGGAACTAGTGGATACGTCCTTTGTACTTCTAGTTCCATGTTTCTTTTGTATTCGTGTCTTTGTACTATGAGCTGCAATAATAAAAGGACACTTATCATTGTTTGCTTTCCTGTACATATTTTGTTGATACTGAGTGGTCCTGGTTAAACTGTTGACGTGACCCTCACTTTCGAGATTTCAACTGGAGGGGACCCAGTGACCTCACACTGATGCTGACAGTGTGACTCGACCATTGGAGGCGAGAGTGACAGTTGGATCTCTTAGTAGTTACGTCGAGGCCTTACGACGTCATCCATGCCATGAATGCATCATTCGTGTCAGGATTGACTGTATTAGGCAACGAATGTGGTTCATCCAGGGGATGAGACCAGATTTCTATTATCGGAAAAGAAGAAATCATAGCAGCTCTTGTGAGATTAAAGGAGGTGCAGTTCATCCAGGAGCAGATGAAGAATGCACAGTGCAGTAAGTAACAGGGAACCGGTGCCAGTCTTAGAGACTCAGGCATGTTAAATTTTTCAGGACAAGGAAGCTTTAAATGGAGATGAGTCTGCGAAGCGGCAGACGTGGAGGCAGAGCTAGGAGAGCAGCATGAGGTGTTGTGCATCATAACATTCTACAACCACCCGCCTTAGTTATTCCCGCCAGGCTCAGGGAGCTGGAGGTCGAAGGAAGAGTGTGGCTGCATGCGGTCAAAGAGTGTGACCCAATGGCTCTAGAAATCATTCAAGGGACAGTCTGTGTCCACTACTAGCTGCTGTAGTAACAGACGTCGATATGAATAATTCCTCGCTTTCACAAATCTTGTTCCAGACGTAGAGTTTCCGGTAAGCCGTGGACTTGACCCTCACGTCTGGAGATACCTTGGGAGGAGACTCGATAATCACACATACGCCGACTGTGTGGTCAGACCCTCGAGACAAGAGTTCTGGTTGGAATATCTTGGTGGTAGCGTCGAGGCCTTAGGACGTTAGTTTGAGTATGGAATGGGCAATAACTATTCATACTCAAATTGACAGTTTTAGGCAAACGTCACGATGGGTTTTCCTTGGTCGGCAGAAAAGGAAACCCCAGGCAGCACAGGGTAACTTTTGCACAGGAAGGTGCAACCGATCACTCTTGAGTCGGTCAACCTTACCCTTGTAGCAGTTGTCGTTTTGAGTTTCAGTTCTAATAGAAATGGAGACCTCTGGAGTTCGAGGATGACGACCACGTCTTCTTACGAGTCTCACCTCGACGAGGTTTATGGAGATGTGGCCTGGGAGGCAAGTTATCTCCGAGGTTCAACGGACCTTTCTAGGTCCTCAGCTGGGTAGGCGAGGTGGTTTACCACTTGGCCCATCCACTTCAGTTGCACTAGATGCATGAAATTTTCCATGTATCCCAACTGAGGAGATACATGCTCGACCCATTCGCATATCATCGACCATGAGGAGCTGGATGGTGGCGATGAGTGTCTTCTACATAGGTTCCTGTGGGGATTGAGGATCGACAGGAGCGGATCCTAGGAGGACGGTCGATTCCTCTTGTGCACTTTCTTTGGCAGCACGAGAGCTTCCAGGTGAGCACATTGGAGCGGAAGGCTCAGATGCGTGCTCAGTACCGCTTTGTTTCCCTATGTTTGTGGTGAAGCTTAACGGGGACGTAAAGCACTGTGGTGGGAGTAATGTAAAGACCCGTAAATTCCAATGAAATTTTTTTCATAATTTTCTTTGGAATTTTACAAGAACGCAGTTTCTGACGGCACCGGATTCCGAGCCCTGGTGCGCCCGGAATCAATTTCCGAAGTTTGGCTCGGGTACGTTCAGTGAACGGACGAGCGGGTTGTACTAACTTTTGAACCGGTTCCCGGAATCAAATTCTGAGGGCACCGATGAAATCGCAGCACTGGTATTCGCTTAGAAATGCCTCTTCCGGAGTTTCGTTTGCTCGGGTGTGGTTTTTAAATTTTCGGGCTTAAGGATAAGAAATAAAATAATTTTTTCGATAAATTTATTTTATTTCACTTAAGCCACTTGGAAGCCACATGAAGCCACTTAAAAGCGGCATAAAATGAGTTGAACCGGATAGGGTACTATCCAGAAATATCCTACCCGCTTGGTAGGATATTTGTGAGGTGGGGCCTGCACGAGCCCCGCCGTTTCTTTCCGCTAAGTAACGCACCCGTGAAAACCCGTCATTATGAAAGTCAACTAATGCGTTTTCTTAAATTCTTAATTGACCATTTAATTGGGCGGTTTATTTTGTAAATTAAATGAGTTGTTTCTTTCGTTGAATTAATTCTACGAATTAATGGTTCATTTATTATCTTTTGAAATTCAAATATTTAGTTGTGTAAATAAAATAAGGATTAGGCTTATTTTATTTTAGGTTGGTCTCCTTTTCCACCTTGAGAGATTTTGAGAAGCTCTCTCCATCTTCTTCAACCTTGACGAAGAACACGAAGAACACTTAAGCTCCGACGAAGAAGGCCTCTTCTCTTCTTCGTAGCCGGTGTGTTTCCGAAGATCGACGACACCGCTTCTTCGATCTTCTTCCCGTGTCAACGAAAGGAGACGCCGTTTCCTCCTCGGACTATCTCTGTCAGCTTACGAAGCTTCTCCAGCGACGTACCTCTTCGGACGAACCTCGAAGTCAACGGAAACGACGTTCGATTTCCGCGACGCCTAACCTCCGCGACGCTAGTCTTCCACGGCTTGATTGGCGTGCTACGCACTTGAATCTAAGGTAGGGGATTGTTGATATTTTATTTATTTATTTTCGATTCTTGATTCTATAATGTCGAACATCGGGGATAAAGGATTAAATGTTATTGTCTAACGAGAGGGGGGCCCGGACCGCACCAACACGGCCGAAACCCCCTCTTATGTTCATAATTGTTTCCTTTGCGGATGGAACGAAATGGCGTGGTGCTGTTGCACCACACGGGAATCGCACGGCAATTATTGTGCGGCGCCGTCGCGCCGCACCGTGGAAAGATATCCAAGAACGCGACGCCGTCGCGTCGCGTCGAAGAAAGTCAAAGGCGTCCCGGCCGGAGTACGGCTGCGGCGGAGGGAAGCGATGTCATCGTATCGCGCCGGACGGCATAGGCCGCGGCCGGTTTCGGGCCACGGCGGAGCAAGATGACCGGCGGCCGGCACCGGGCCACCGGTGTTGGTGAAGGAAGGACCTGTCGTCGCCGGTCCTTGCTGGAGAAACCGGTCGGCAAGTGCGGGCCAACCGGACAGTGGAGACCGGGGGAATTAATTTCCCTCGGACGGGTCTCAAAAGCGGCCCCAATTAAGGGGCCGCGTTTCTCAAAGGGGGGGGGGGGCTTTGCCCCCTGCACGCGGCACCCGAACGGCGCCCAGGTCACACCGTAGTGCCGGTCCGCGCCGCCGCACCGCCGGCTGGGCCGAGTTTTCCGAGCCGGGCCGGGTCGTCGGGCCAGGTCGCCGCCCGGGCCGGGTCGACCCATTTCGGCCGACCCAGGGGGGCTCGGGCCGGGTCGGCCCGGGCCCAGACCCCCAGTTTTGGACCACTTTTGGTCAAATGCCCGTATCTTGGGCTACGCGCATCCAATCGACTCACCGTCAGCGGCAACGCGATCCTTGGATCGAGACGGTTGTTTCGGTATTCTATACTCAAGGTGCACCTTCCTTTTCGGGAACCTACGTGGTTAAAACTCCATAGTTAAGCGTGTTTGGCCTACAGTAGTGATCATAATGGGTGACCTCCTGGGATGTTTCCCAGGGTGGGTGTGAGACGGAAAGGCCAATAACTCATAGACCGGGCATCTGATTGACGCGCCGTCTGTCTCGTTGCGTTCCTGTTTATGATACTGAACATTTGGCATAATTCGACCGATTTTTGGATGCAGATGGATAGTGGCTGGGTTGGATCACATAGAAATCCAACCGGGCCCCTGGAACGGAAAAGCTGATACCTTTCTGACAGAACGTCTGTTTGACGAACCGTCAGTGGCGTTGGTGATCTCATTGAGAAACGGTCCCTATTACTATACCCTATGAGAGTTCGGGGTGCAGTTGAGAACCGGCCGGGTTTGGATCGCTCACGAAACCAACCGAGCCCCTGGGACGAAAAGGCTAATAACTCACAGACCGGGTGTCCGATTGACACGCCGTTTGTTGTGTTGAGACCCCTTTGACGAGGCGGTACATTGAGATACTTCTTGGTAGGACTTTGAGATACTTGGAGTATCGACCTGTAGCTCGTGGAGCGGACCCTCCCAGTGACGAGCGTGCGGAGTACGGAGACCGTGTAACTGGCTGAGATCTGATGACTGCTTGACCGACTCGACTTGGAGTGAGTCGACTAGCCCAGTGGACGGAGCACTACTTTCTGAGGTTCAGACCCATGGAGGACGGAGAACTACATGTGTGACAGTGCAGACCCGCGGTACTCGTCCAGAGAGTACCTCAGCAGGCTACTAGGGGGTGTGCACTACTGTGTTTGGGTGACATACCTCGGCGGTAAGCACTACTGTGTTTGGGTGGCTAACCCGCGGTACTCGACAGGAGGAGTACTTCAGCAGTCTTAGGTTAGTGAGCAGTACCTTAGAGTCGTGACATGACCACTGTACACTCCAGAGACGGAGCTCTTCAGTAGTTATGGTTTCGATAATGAAAATCCTGGTTTGAGCTGAGACTTTTGACTTTGTGTTTACCTCCTAATTGAGATGGGTCACTTCCTAACTTAGGTATATGTATGGGCATATACCTGGGTAGTGGTTATCCGTTGATTTCACAATCCTTGTGTTTACTCATGATTGAGATGGGTTACTTGATAACTTAGGTATATGTATGGGCATATACCTAAGTAGAGGTTATCTGTTGAGATTTTCTTTGTGGTTATCCTTGTTGGTTTAGTGAGACCTTGAGGGTATCGGGGTCCCTACTTAGTATCTTTATACTCACCCCTGCACGGGCTATGCAGGCACCTCATTGTGTTGGTTGCAGACGACGGGCAGTGCAGACGGAGGCCGAGTGTTCGAGGACTAGACGGTACCCGGAGGTGGACTACACGACGAGTCAGTACCTGGAGGTGGACTACACGACGTGACGACTCACAGAGGAGGTTGACGGATGAGAGCATGGGGGAAGCTATCTGTACCTACCCTTCAGATAGGATCCTTGGTGGATGACCGGGAGATGTGCTATATGTACCTACCCTTCGGGTAGGATCCGAGGAGGACGACCCAGGAGCTGCTTCCTTCTTCCATCTGTTTTTCTTTTTGCTGTTGTACCTTGTTCAGTTGTACTTTCATTTGGGTTTGTATTCTGGCCCATTTACTTTTCATCTTTTCTTTTGTACTTAGTGTTTTGCTTCCGCTTGTACTCTGTGGTGCTTGTTTTCTTTTATAAAGGCAATGCCTTCCCAGTTATCGGGATTTTATGCCTTTGGTGCTAGTCTCTAGACCCTGGCCTATGGAAGGCGGGCTTGGGGTAGTCACGGCACGGGCCCCGAGGACGGGTCGTGACACACTGCTTCTCAATATCCATTTATTCATAAAATAAAAACACTTAAAAAGAAACATGTCTAGTTTTTTATTTTAGAAATCATGGCTTTTCCATGATCCCATCCTTGACGCTTTTCATATTTAACTCATGTGGAAAAAATTTCAAAAACATGGGATGCACATAAATAGCTCAGTAAGTGTTATAAAATAAGGAAGTGGAATATTATCCAATCAATAAATACAAGTTAATGAAACCATACTTTTCAATCATAACATACCTTATGAAATCATAAGATTTTTGAATAACACACAGAAATCATAAATCATAAAGGTAACTTATGGCATTCATAACATAATTATATTGTAGCTATCATAGCTAAATAGGGAGTCACATTTTGAATACCCATAATAGTATATTCTCCTTAGTAGAAACATTAATATTTACCTTTTTCCAATTACCCAATGCATTGGAGAGCTATCTCAGGCTCACCCTTAATAGGTTTATCACAGAACCACCTGTATACATAAACAATTTTTGAGAACCATAACATATTCAAAACAATTAAAAAATAATAAAGGAAATATAACATTTCTATATTTCAATCACGACATATCATTTCAAGATATAGACATAATCAATGCATTATCAAACCATTTTCAAAACCATTTAAAACATTTAAAAATGAGATTTTTTAATCAAAGGGTCCCATACCACTTTGAAAATTTTAAATAATTTATCATTTGAAAACATTATTATCCATATAAATAAATCCTTAAAACCATTTTTAATACATGGAAATTAATGATAAATATTTGGAATAATAAATCATTAAAACATTTATAATGATTTTTTTGTTAATGTGTTTTTAACAAAATGAGAGTCTCTTGAATACAAATAATTGAATAATAACATTGAATCAGATCGTTATAATATCATGAGAATAATAAGGTTCAAGATTTAATATGTAAAACAGTAGTATATACACCATATAAAAGTGAATTGGTGCATAATGACAATAATGTCTCAATGGAAAGTAAATTGAGAAGAAATACCTTAAACAAACTATATCCTTAGATTAAGGATAAATTAATTATATAATAATATATGACAAATATAAATACAGTAAATATGATTGGATATTCAGTGTAAATCAATCATAGTACACTCACACATGCTCTTTCAAAGACAAAAGCAATGACTTTGAAGTTTAACTCAATGAATGGTAATTGAGTTAAAATTACTCTTATCATATTCTTAATGATTACATGAGAATTTTTCAATGGAGTGATTATGTGTATAAAAAGTATATCCACTCAAAGGGTAGTGGAAATTAAAACATAAATAAACAAATAGTGATTCCACACACAATCATATCCTGACCTAATTATGAATTTTAAGATTAACCCTAGGAAGGGAAATTTGGTTAAAGGGTTCGCTTACCAATTTGGTATCTTACGAAACAAACAACCCATGAATTAATAATCATAAATTTAAGATGTAAATACCCATAAATAAAAGTATATTACACAAATAATATAATAATGTGCAGTACATAAAACCTAGAAAAAGAAAATAGTGCCAATAAATCATGAATCTCACGGGAATAAGAAGTGAGATAAAAACATCTTACCACGTTATAATCAATCGAGTTGTATGACCAAATGTTAATAAAAACCAAATGATTCATATAATAACAAGAATATAAATAGAATCATTATAATAGATATCAAATGGTAGTGCTTAATACACCACATGCAATAAATTAGTGGCGAACAATGGAAATTTCACAGAATTAAAAGTGAGTTAAGAAACCTGTTACCTCGTGTCCGACTTGACTTGTTTTTTCATTTTGTTTCCTGAATAAAAAACATAAGTTAATTTTTTTTGAATAAAAACCTTTATCAAGTTTATTATTCCTTTTATATCACTTATTACCATGTTATTAACATTATGTAATTATTTATGTTAATAATGGTCGTTTTGTAGATATTTGGTAATTGAGTCAAAAATGATCACCATATAATTAAATGTTGTCCATGTGGTCAAGATTCCATTACCTCCAAAATGATAATAATTATTTAGATATCATATTTATCAAATATATCCCGTATATATATATATATGTATGTATTTATAATATTACCTAACATTTAGTGGTATGAAATGAAATGTACCATTCATGGAGACAGTAAGCCGTACGTACCCATGAACACAACTTCATTAAAATTTCATATTTAATGGAATGAAAACATAGTGATACATAGGTATATTATAATTATAGTATAATATAATATATAATTTCATTCAATCCATCTTTTATACATCCCACGTATGGAATGAAAAAGTTTCATCACTTTGAGGGGTGGTAGTCCACACTTCCTTAAATGATATTATCATGTTTACCCATAACGGAAACCATAATGGTATGATATAAATGAAAAAATACAGAAGAATTAAAAACATTAAACAATAAATATATATATCATATATAAATACATTTCCATCATAATGGCCACCATGAATGGTGGTAGGAAAAATTTAAACAATCCTCGTTTCGTGAGGTAGTAGTTCGTCATCCACAGTAACAATATATTCTTTACCCATTAGATGGAGGTGTGTGTGTAAGTGTTGTTAGAATCCTTCTCATAACAACATACTAGTATATTTAGAATACTGGTTTTTTATAAACGGAAGGAATGAAAAGTGTTTTGGGGTTGGAGAAGAAAAAGAAAAGAAAAGAATTTAAGAGAAAATGGTACCTTTAATTCGGGGAACTCCCTTTGGTTTGAAAAAATTGGACTTCTCAAAGTGCCTTCTGCCAAAGGTATGTCTTCTTTAAGGATGATTGGGATCTTTATAGATTATTTTAAAATGGTTTAGATGATCCAAATGGCTTGAGAAGTGTGAGGAATGGGTTAAAATTGCGGTCTTTTTATAAGAGGGGGAGAGGTTCTTTAGGAAAGTGTTAAAATATTATATTATTATTTAATGATTTTCGGTTTCTAAAGATTAAAAACTAATTAAAGTAGAAGATATGATGTGTTATGGTCGAAATAAAATCATCCAATAATAATTGGACAGGTTTTGGATATTATTTTAATATTTATAATCTTATTTCCTAAAATCATTTATTAATGAGGTAAACACTCTATCATTATTGTGCCATTAATAATTTAATTTATTTGATGTCTATTTTTTTAAAAAAAAATAAAATGATGTATGAAATAATTTTATATTAAAAAATATAAATGTATAGTAAAATATATAACTTATATATCCCCATGTAACGATTGATTTACTAAAATATATATGTTTATGTAATTTTGGTCTTTACTTTAAATAATTTGATATAAACTATCATTATCACTCTTAAGTGGCTCCATGGGGTCCCAAAATATTCTCAAAGATGACCATGGTCTGAAATGTATTAATCAATAGTATTAATACACATGTTAGAGAAATTTTATATTATTATAATAATATTTTTTACCCTAATTTAATTTATTTTCCCTTTAACGATGGTAAATAATATTTTTACAGAAGTAAATATTCATATTGTATAAAAATAAAAATTACATATTAATACAATTTGGACCTCTTGATTCAAAATATGGAATCCATATATACAAATTCAAATCATGGAAGTTGCAGAAATTAATTTAAAATTAGTTCCTGCTGTCAAAACAAAAACCATTTTTTTAAGAAATAATAACTATCAAAAGATTGACATTTGTTTATTCCCAATTGCAATCTAAAACAATTTACAATTAGAAAAATTGGAATAAATGGTAAAAATATAATATAAAAACACTTTAAAACAAAATAAAAAGATAATCTTTACATATAAATAAATTAGATTTAAAGGCAGTTTTGAATTAAAATACAGTATTATTTACAATTCATCAAAAAAATGAATTTTTTCAGAAAAATACCAAATTTTTACCCAATGTGAATTTTGATATTCTGAATCAAAATATGAATTTATTTTTATCAAATATAACTTATAAAAGTAATTAAAATATATTTCAATAGGTTTCTCCTTTAAAAGGCGGTAATTCAGCCTTTTAAAGTAAATTATGCTTAAAATTAAATTCATCCACATTTTACGACCCTAACATTTATTGGATAAATGTAAAAACAATTATCCAACATGTATAATAATTTTTTAGTTTTTTATATTCATTCCCGATAGTAAAATAACTAGGAATTAACTACCATTTAAAATAATAATATTATATTATTTTTGTGCGACGTAAGATTTCAATGAAACCTGTTGTTGCGTTTCTGTTATTCCATCGAACATAGAATCGTCTTTAAATAATAATTAATATTTTATTCACAAAATATTAATAAAAATTAAAATATATTATATCTTTATTTACCTGGTATGTTACAATATCTATTATTAGTTTTTAGGTTGAACATTGTTAGCCCATCTAGGGTAAATACCATGGGGGTGGGTGAATTTAGGAATGGCATATTAAAATGAATATCCCTTTAGATGTTGTTTCATTGTCAAAAAAACCTCTCTTCTGTCTCTTTCCCATAGAAAATATTGAGAAAAAATGAAATCATGCACAAGACATTGTAATTTTACAAGTTCCGGTCCCACTAAGCTAGATCCAAGGATCATACCAAGGCAATGTGTTGATATACCAAATCCACAATAAGCACAATGATGTATACAGGGATTGGAGTATACTCAATGTTCTTCTAGGTTTCCTTCCAATCAAAAATTAACGGCACACAATTTCCATAACTAATGTTTTCTCGCTACTTCTTCAAATGATCTTCCACCGATTATATGAATCTGTTTGTTTTAAACTTCATTTTGTGGATCATTAAGTTCAACATTCATCCACATGAAGAATAAACCTTGAACACAGTATTATTGGTAATATTCTTGCTATTTTGAAACCATTGAGTTCCTTTCAGACAACTTTATCACTGTGTGCTCAATAGATGACTTTTTCAAGGAATACCAACATGCTCACAATAGTTAGGTTTTGTGCAAAAATATATTTTTTCATGATAGTCCATTTTTTCAAAAAAAAACCCATTTTACAGACTTTTTATGCGATTTGGAGCATCATATTTCTCTAAGGGTTGAGCTCATAAAATGAGGGGGGTATACCTATACTTATAGGTCAGACTAACCCAATGTGTAAGATCCTAAAACATCTTCCTATATGCCCATAAGATAATCTCTAAGCACATAAAACTATTTTTTATGTCACATTGATAAAATAACTATCTTTCATGTGGATCACATCATCTCTATTTTACGGGATTACAAACTCATCTTTCTAGAAATATCAAACATTTTGCATAATTTTTTACATTTCCATATTCTAATATAGGGATACAAAAACATGTCTTTTTTTAAACTTTCCAAACCACCTTCAATATTTGACACAAATTCTTTTTACCAATACACTTATCACTATTCTCCGATTTTTAGGCACAATATTTTGGAAAACACTAGGAAACAACACCATATTTTATATGATATTTTTCCCATATCAAGAGAATCAATTACATTTTTTGGGATCTTTATCAAAATAAATTATCCACAATATCTCTCGAACTCCACAAATTATCATGGAAAAATTATTTTTCAAAAAACATTATCAAACCGAAAATTCATTAATTTTACATTGAGTGAATTTTGACCAACAAACTCACAATTTGAATTGGTTGAATACTCTTCATATTTTGATATGTCATTAATGCTTCTTCCATCTTCTACCAAAATTCACTTCATGAGATTCATATAGTGATGGTAGTCATGCTGAAAATACGCTCTAATCCCACATGATCCATGATTGTCATGAGAAACAAGAGATGCATCAAATGTTAATCAATTAAACACAACATTTTGAAACTATTCAATAGATCTTATCAAAAAAACCATCAGTCATGATATTTAACCATAAATCTATATTCTTTAGTATCATCGACTTTCAAACCCCATATATCCCTGCTCCCCTTATCTCACGGAGCCACCAGTAATATTTGTCCCCCAATCTTGATTAAGACATTTTCTCCTTTTAACATCTGCAATTTCTTCTCCTTTATCAATGAAATCAAAGGTATATTCATTTATATCTACAACCAGGTAAATAAAACATATCAATACATTCGGAAAAAACACGTCATACAATTGGGAGTGGAGTACCATAGCAACTCTTTTTCATGTTCGAGGTGTTTAATAAACATCTAGGTCCAGTCAATGCCATTCAAATGCATCATTGGGTAAGGAATTCATCATAATTTCTGAATCCTATAGTTTTATAGGCAATACTAAAACATCACAACCCTTATCTACCTTTTCTTTGACAAAATGATAATTATTTTCATTATTCATTTCCATGAGTAATGGATTATATTTCTTATCATATTTCTATCACATTAATTATCCCAATGGATTCTGATCAGAAACATTACATCAACTCACACACAATCAAGTTGCTGCTTTATCAATAATAAATGTTAAAACGATTGAGCATAGTAGATATATTTAGTTAGTACAGTTCAAAATAAATTAAATCTTTTTTCTTGATAATACATTAAATAAAAAAATCGCCTAGATAGAATAAACCATATTACGGTGACTTTAGTCATCTTCTAAACCAGTGTATTCTACATTGTATAGAGGAATAATTCCTAATTTAATTTTTCATTGTACAACAAACCAAAATCTATATTTCCCTTGATATACTAAATTATTATTTTTACTGCAAGATTGTGTATTTCCTTTTAAATTATTTATATCATGCTTACATGCATGTGGACAAAAATATATAAGTATTTACACTATCTGGTGCAATAGACTGCCAATATGATTCTTGTATTTTGTTTCATTGAAAACAATGCCTTTATAATCCCATAATAGTTTAATCTATGTATCCATCAGATTTATCATTCCTTTATAATTAACCAATCTAAATCTTTTCACAACCTACATGGAATATTTATTTAAAAAAATAAATGTGCCATTCATTATTTTTGTCGCCATTTGAAGAAGGGAATTTTTTTACCAACAGTAGAAAATTTGAATTCACTTTTCCTGAATTCTATGAACAGTATGAATAGTTATTTATTTGATCCACCAAATATTTTGTCATCAACGTATTCCTATATCATAATCCTTTGATTACTATAATTGTTTTCATAAATATTATTATAAATCAACCACAAAAAGAGTCATGTTTTTTTAAAAAACTACTCTATTCTTAATTACCATGATCTTAGTTCTTATTTTATTCAATATAGTTTCTTTCATAGTTATCATAGTTTATTATCATCTCTATGGATAATAAAACTATCTAAATTATCGATATACAGTTTTTCTTCCAAAACCCCATTATCAAATGATGACTTCAGGGTCGTCTCAAAAAAATTGAACCAACTTTTATCATCTATTTCCAAGAACAATCTGATTTTCGTGAGCCTTAAAACATGAGAAAATGTTTTTCATCATTGATAAAATCTACATGGGAGTTCCCTTTTCACAGTATTCATGAAATACCCATTTAGTCCCAATGAAATTATGACCTATTGGCCTTTAAACAATCTCTCATGTATGATTATTTTCATTGTGGTCCAGATCTTCATTTCTATACTAAATCTATTTCTAATCTCTTGGAGATTCAGCATAACATTTTGGCTCTACCTATAAATAGAGAGAGTCTTGTTAAAGTGTCCTTATACACATTGACTATTGGATCTTTCTATTCGCCATTGAAATTTTCCATATAATTATCTACTCAATTCTTTTTTTATTCTCAGATAAAAATTTGGATTCATTATTATCATCATTTGTATCTTCTTGTTATTCACCAGTTGTAAATTATGATCCCCCTTTGTTTCTTATCTTATCATCACATTAATTAAGTCCATCTTCACTACTTTATTAATGGTACTATTAATTTTCAACTATAGTGAAATCATTTCTTTCCAAAACATTTCCTAGTCCCCCATGAAATCAATTATATTATTTTTTTTATTCCTCATTAGCCACGGAATATACCTCCAAATCCTCAGGACACAAATTTCCAGTTTTTTTCATTTTTGGTAATAAAAAACATACTTCCAAGGATTGAAATGTATTTCAAGTAGGATACATTACTTACCACAACTCATACATAATATTTTCTTCTTTTGGACACAATAGAGCCTGATTAGATATGTTTTCTAATGATTAGACATATTCTTTCTAGAATTTCTGTGCCAGGTATTTTTCAATAATCTTTTTCTGGGAAATGCTTTTTATATTAGTTTTTCTCCACTAAACCACTCCATTTTTTGGAGTTCCCACAGGTGAAACTTGATTCCTTATCCCGTGTTTGTTGAGATAATCCTCCACAAGAATTTTCATAATTTTTTTACAATTATTATTAAGAAAATAAATATTCTTTTCCCAGCATCCTTTAGGATTTCCTTTGATGTTGTTTTATTCAAATAAACACATCAATTATATACGAAATTAAAAATATAAATTCATTTATGCTGAATTCTTCAATCAAAAGAATGTAATACCTCTTACCGTCAATAGATCTTATTGATATTTCTATACATAAATCTTCATGCAGGAATTCCAGAACTCCAATTGACTTAATTTTTTTCCCTGTGTGAGTTTCTGTGGATCTTACCTTGTTGACAAGAATCACATGAATGAGTGTGATCACATAATAACATATGGATTCATCGAGCTACATTACATTAAACAAGATAATCTAGTGATGGTTTGAATAAATGGAAATGTCATTTATAAAACAACATATTTTCTTACACTCATTATTATACGTACATATCATCATCTAAACATACGAGGTATAGATTCTCCCATGTCCATTTTCTCAATTGAAAAACGGCACCATATATTTCTTTGATGATTCAAATCTTCTTAGTAAATCTTATAGTGTTCCTTGAGTCACATAGTGGAATTTCAATAAGAAAGTTGTGACTGAGACCATAAAAAACTAATACATCATCTCACCTCATTTCATTTCCCCCAAAATGGATTTTTTGAAGCCAATTATCAATTGGCATTCATCATTTCCAATGTTGAAAACACCTCCCTTGTCATATTTTATGCGTATAACAAAACCCTTATTTCCGATCACATGGATCCACATTCAAGTATCCATACCCAAGAACAGTATGATTCTTTAAAGAAATATTTTGGCAACCACTTCTTTTTAGCTCATTTCATTTTGATCCATATTTTTTTACAACATAGTCAATTTAGATTGAAAATTATGATATTCCTTGGAATATGATTGACTAGCTTCATCTAGTAGAGTTGAAATCCATTTTTCTTTTTCATCTCACTAAATGATTCTTTGATTATTTGTTTACGAACAATTTGGATATGATCTAGTACATTTCTCAGCATAGTTGATGTAGAATATCTATCCATGTTTCCAAATCCAATAAACCAAAAACATTGAACCTTGAATGATATTATGAATTATTGAGATTTGTTTTTCTCTCATTGATATTCTTATGACCTTTGTTATATCATGTTTATGGGAAAAAAAATTTCTAAGTGTCCCATCTATCTACAACAAAACACCTAATGTAGGGTGAATTCAAGTGTGTCACATCTACACCATTGGTTTTCCCTTATGTTCTATAATTATTTTTTCCAACATCCTACCCAAGTCAATCATCAATCTCAGAGTGGGTGATTTTAGTCTAACATCAATTTTCAATGCTTCTCAGGACCAATATCAGTCATATCATTTAAAAATTGATGTTTTATATTTTATAATGGACCTCTATCTTCTAATTATATCTTTTCGGATCTGTAATTGATTTTCCTTATATATTCCATATCGATAGTAAATATTTTTTACTAATCCTAAACTATTCGACACATGCCGAAAAATTCCTCTTAAAGTAATTAACTACATTAGATTTTTTATTTTTTCTTGTTGTCCAAATCATTGATCTCCTTGTTATATTTATTAATATTAAGTTTATTCACACTATATTTCTCTAAGTCCTCTATAAATGTTGTCTTACAATTCTCAATTTCTTATATTGGCCTAGACATCTATTATTTTCTAGTGCTGTATATAAATATTTTTACCAGAAACCACCTATAATAGTTTATTCATTTTGGCTATGCAAATAGCTATATAATGAAGAGATGATTCAAATTTAGCATTCAAATTAAATTTTCATTCTAATTATTCTCTATTAATGTATCTTTATTTATTTTCCTAGGAAGTACCAACAACTTCAAAAATAGAACTTCCTCCATGATCATTGGAATTTTCCACCTCTAAAACCATAGATTCGTCTAATGTATCAAATTATTTTGAAAAACATTAATTATTTTGATGAAATTTAACTTATAAATTTTCATACTATTCACATCACACAAATACTTTTTCATGGGAATTTCAACATCTTTCCCTTCATTTCATGGAATCTATAGGGAAGCCTAGCTGCAAGATGACCAACATTTCCAAAAATAAACCATGATAGTGTATGTTTCCCTTAGAAATTTATTTTTACTATTTATATTTTTTAAAGGAATTAAATCACCTCAATAGTATCCCCCCATATTCCTGATAATATTCAATTATGAGATTTCTCATGGACATCAATGCCACTTCCTTGGAAATCATTTTTGTCCCAATAATCGATGTCTTCCATTAACATCTCACATGAAATAATATAATTATAGAATCAATACAATTTCAGTTCATTTGGATAATTATTGTCAAACATAGAATCCATCTTATTGTGTTGAGGTAGAATTATTTTCAATATATTCATAAAAATCATTACATCATCAATTAATTCTCCAAGGCCATGTATGTGTCCCCCCAAAACATTCCCCTTGTCCAAAAAGTCAACAACATGCTCATTATAATGCATTCTCGGGACATCATACTTATTCCCTAGAACCTGATGATTTTCCTCTCTTATATTTGAGTCACCCTCATAAATGTTTACGAATGGTTCCCTCATTGAATGTGATGTAATTTATTATGTAACCATTGTATTGATGTCATTGGATAGTTTTCTACCAAATTTATTTATTTATTTTGTGTCGTCATCTATTTCCCATAGTTTTTATTTAGATTAAGAACCTATATTATTACAAGCTGAAATCGCTTGCATCACTACTGTAATGACATACATTCAAAATGATTGGAAGTAGTGTACATATGATTCATCCATAAATGAAATTTAATCACATAAAATATCACAATAACATTATTATTGACATCCTCCATGAGAGAAAAAAATGGAATTAACCATTGGTCATGAAACCAATTTTTAGCCCAACTATGATAAACACCCTAAGAGAGGTTGAATTTGGGTATGAATGATTAAAATTATACCCCTTAAAATATTGTTTCTCTGTCAAAAAAAACAATCTTCCCTCTCTTTCCCATATAAAACTATAATATATAATGAAATAATGAACAAGAAGTTGAAATTTTACTTGGTTAATCAACACAGGGATACATCCACAAATACTACAACAACAATTTCCTAATATACCAAATATATGAAAATTTAACTGATGTTTATAGAGTTTGTATTAGACTTTGAATCCCTCCTTGTTTTAATCAGATCACAAATTGAAATATAACTACTCTCTAAACTGATGGGTTATCGCAGAGTCTTCAGGAGATTCTCTTTTTATTACTTGATTCGGTATTCTTACACCTTATTTGATATACCTTTATGTTCAATTTCATCCAATTGATGAGTACCCATTTACCTCAAAAATAATATGCATCTTCTATCATTCACTCAACTATTGAGTTCCTTGGTTCCCGATTTTCACTTTGAATGAAAAATATTATTTCATAATATATAAAAACTTGTGCCCAACTATTATATTTGGTGTGAAACTCCCTATTTTCTCACAGATCACTTTTGGGAGAAAATCTCCTTGTGAAAACATCTTATATGATTTGATACCTTACATTTCATTTAGTGTTGTGATAATGAAGTGAGGGGTTAAACATAAATTTACAGTCCTTGCTGAAACTACCCATAAGATCCCAAAATGTCTTCCACTTTGTTTATAAGATCCTACGCAAGCTTGTAAAACCATTCTTTAAATCAAATTGAACATTTAAATGTCTTTCATATGTATCACTTCATTTATGTTTATCTAGCATGAAAACTCATCGTTCATGAAAAATAAATTATTTCATTTTTTTTTCTTTTTCCATATTTTGATGTAGATACCCTGAAATATGCCTTGCACATATCATTCCAAACGACCTTTAATCTTGTGTGATTTATCCTTCACCAAAAAAACCAAACTCCATTCTCCAATTTTTGAACCAAAAAAAGGAAAAACAATAGCAAAAGATGACACCTTGTATACAATCATTTTGTATCTCATCCAAAGTGTCTATTACCTTTTCATTCATATTTGTGTATATATCATTTCAACCATATATTTGGGACTCCAAATTTGAACATGAAAATCCTATTTATCAACAAACATAATCAACCTAGAAATGATAAATTTTTACCTTGAGATATTTTCTCTAAAAAAATGAAGCTTTATTTTAACTAATTTAATATTTGAACATCAATGATTTGATTATTCATGAATTATGGGTGATAGAAATTAAATAAGAATATAATCAATGTGATATGAATAATTTTTGAGAACTATTAGTTATAATTTAAAACCACTATGACAATTGGAACTAAGTGGATATTTATAAATAATTTTGATTATTTAGGTACTATAGTAAGAAGTAAATATATAATTGTTTCATAAGGTTATTGTTAAGAAGATGGAATGGACTCTGAGGCAGCCTCTGAACAAATTGAAATTCTTTAATCCAATTTAATATTACTTTTTTATACATCATAATTTTATTTCAATCAATATGAAATGGATGTCAAGAGATTATTTTTAATTGTTTTTTATTGTTTAAGATGTTTTTTGAACATCCCGTTGGATTTAAAGATCCTCATTTTCCAAATTATGCTTTTAAATTAAATAAATATTTATATGTTTAAAACATGTTTGTATTTATTTGTATGGAAATCATGGAGATTTTAAAGTTTCTATTTTTTTCAATGGTATTTATGATACTACTATTTTTATAAAAAACAACATAAGAAAATTTATCAGTTCATATTTAAATTGATGATATTATTTTTGGATCTCCGAAAAATTAATTTTCTATTTATTTTTAAAAACATTATAAAATGTATTTGAAATGAGTTTAGAGAGATAATAAATGTTCTTTTGTTGGTTTTTTAATTCTTCAAAATAATGATGTAATTTTTTTTAAATCAATGTATATGCACTAAAGACAATATAAAATGTTTTTGTTTGGATATCACTACCTGTAGGGGTACTCCCATGAGTACAAAATTCAAGGTTGATCTTAATGATACATGAATTTTAGTATACCAATACACTTATATATGTATGTTTATAAGATTTATGAACTTTATCACTCTCTAGCCAGATATTATATTTACTTGTATATGTGTGGTCATTTTCAAGAAAATCACAAATAATATCATTTACTTTATTTTATAATAAATTTAAAATACATAATGAATAAAAAAATTTATTACTATTATAACATAGAGGAAATAAATTTGATTTAGTATTATATTCCAATGAAAACATTGGTGGTTTCACGATAGATTGTAAAATCACCTCAAGAACAAGTCACATATTTGGAAAGTCATATTATCTTAGTTTAATAAAAAGAAAAATTTTGTTAACTTATCCACAAATCAAGATAAAAAAATGTTACATATTGTTGTGGTGCACAAATTTTATAGATAGAACAAACATTTCTAGGTTATGGGTATAAATTTAGACATGTCCCTATATTTTTGGATAACAATAGAAACTATAACATATAATCATTTATATCATTCTAAGATATATAAAATTGATTTAAGATATCAATTTTTGTGAGATCATTATAAAAATGGAGATATAACTCCTAAATTTATAGGAATTAAACATATTCATGGTAATATTTTCTTAAAGACCATGAATTATGAGTTATTAAACTATATCAAACATGAATTATTATTGATAATTTTAAGTTATTCCTCAAATTTTCTACTTCTAGAAGATCCACGATTGGAATATCCACCGTTGGAAGATCCAATATTAGAATATCCACTAATGAGAGGTACACCATAGGAATATCCACTATTAAAAGATCAACCATTGGAAGATCTAACAATGGATGATCCACATGTGGAATATCCACTGTTGGGGGATCCACCATTGGAAGACCAACCGTTGGAAGATACACCATTGGAAGATCCACCGTTGGAAGATCCACCATTATTGATCATACTTCTTGTCTACCATTGTTGACCTCCCATTTTTGATCCACCATTGTTTATACAACATTGTTGTTCCACCATTTTTGATCCACAAATGTGTGATACTCCATTTTGTGATACACAATTTGAGAGATCTACCATTTTAAATTTATTGGTCAAGTAACTATTTCTATTTTCTACAGGTCATATATTTGGTAAAATTTTAATTTTAATTAATTATTTCATGAATTTTTGAAATTTTGAAATCTCTAAATGATACATTGGAACCTAAAAAATTATTAATAAGTTATCACACTCACACCAACCCTTCAATCCTTTGGAATATAGTTCTATCCTAACCATAAAACATCTATATTCACTTAATTCAGATTTAAATTACTCAAATGATGAGACATAGTCACCCCTAAGTTACTTCACCTAAAAGATACATATTTTTTAGTTGATATCATGTATAAACGGGGCATGCTATTATTGAACCTAAAATCACCCACTTGGAAACCCATGTTATAGTTATAGAGAAAGAAATAGATGTGGAATGTGTGATGTTAATGAAGTCATTAGTTTTAAGTTGATTCATGAGAATGGAATATTGGAATGGTTATGCAAGAATGATCCACTATTTTATCCATGGTTTGTTCACTAGTTTTAATAACATAAATTGTATATATTTTAGAAAATAAATATGTAATTTTATGTAAATTATAAGGAAAGAGGTTATTTTTAATTCATCAGAATTGGATTAGTGTATCAATGTACTACACTGAGGTGAATTTGAATAATTTGATCTATACCATGTAATATTGAGATGTTCATGATTTATCATGAACTATTTTAAAAAACTTGTAATTTTATAGTGAGAAGCACTACTACTACCAAACACGATGGTGAGTATAGAATCATTTTAATATTCATCCAACATATTATTTGTCCCAAGAAAGTGGATAAAGTAACATTAAGGTATTAGGATGTCTTTATTTCATTACCATTTAAATAAGGTGATAAAATAGATATTTTTAGATATCTTATGGTGGATATTAAGGAAATGCGTATGACCAATCTTGTTCAAACAATTGTATTTAACCTCACATGATCCTATCTATGCTGGAAAAAAGTCTTCGTTTATGAGAATGATGAATCAGAGGTAAAATGTGTTGTTTTTAACGAGAAAAAAATACTTATAAAGGAATTATAGAAAACTAGATTCCATGTATGATGATATGGTTTGTGGATAATGAAATTATATTTGAGGTATTTAATTCTTTATAAAACCCTACAAGAACGATGAATATTTCTAACCTTGGATTAGATCCATATGGTAAAGTGACATATTATTATGAAGAGGATGTATAATAAGTTGTTGATGTTGAAGAGTATTTTTTTAGTTAAATTGAATTGGTATGTGATGAAAATAATTTGAAAATATTATTATTTTTTCTAATGGACATGAAATTCTACCAGAATCTATTACATATGGATAAATTATATTAATTAATGGAGATGAGGTGGAGAATAAATTCTCTGAAGAAGAACAAATTTACTATTCTTCAGAAGCCTAAAGTGAATTATGGGAAGTGTCTAATAGTTAGATAATGAGGATGTTGTTAATGTGTAATGCCCCATCCCTAGTTACCTAGAGTCGGTGAATTATTATATAACATTGGCATGATCACAAAATATCAAGTCTCGATTGGCCTATTAGTTTAGTAGCCTTGGAAACAATAGATGCATTCATAAGTCTTACATTACCTCATAAAGTGAAAAACTACAAAAACATAGTCTCCATAGTCCACACTCATATCCCCTCAGACAATCCTTACAGGTCAGTCATAAAATACTTCTTCAAATCCTTGGAAATATAAAACATAGAAAGGGGTGATCTTAGATTCTTACTATGGATAACAATATAGCGGAATCTTTTATAAATAAGGATAAACATTTAAGGCAATGTATAACTAAAACAAAATCCTTTTAAACTTGAACTTCAGCATATTATGGAAAAAATAAATTGAAATAATTCCATTTAATTATTCAGATTGATATTCTTTTAGTCGAATGATCACATGGAATATCAATAACCACGTTTATAATGATGGAATTCATAATGACTTACAATCATAACCACATAGTCAAGACATTGTTCCAAGACTAAAAATAAGATTTTTTTCAAGGCTGTGTGCCAAGACACAAGTTTTATCTCATGAGACCTACTGATGCATTGAGGAGATATAGCAGGCTCCACCCATCACTTACTAAGTCCAATTCATTCCTCATATGAGCAGGGTTAAACATAACATAAAAGTTTGTAATAAAAATAGCATAAAAATGTAAATACTTTCTCCATAAACCATGAATTGTATAAAAATAAAACATCCACATTCAAACATATCACAAAACCTTCAATACAATATGTATGTTTTGTATCATAGTAAATCAACTTCAAATAAGCTTAAAATCTATCGAAGGATGATGACATTGATGAAATCAAAAATATTTGGGAGAAAAACAACTTTTTATTGAAATAATTTAAAAGTCACATAATTATAAATGAAAACATTTACTTTGAAAATATTCTTATTTTTTTGTAAGGGAATATTAGATGAATTTATGATGGCATAAAATAGTAGCATCTGCTGTATAAGTTAAAATGACATTCTTACCTTAATTTTTTCAAAAAGGTTAAAAGGACCTTGTTTGGAAAAATAAGGAAACATTCCTTTATAAAAATAATATAAAAATACAAACAAGGGTATAAATGACATTAACCCACTGTTTATAAAATAGTAACAATGTTTTGAAATACATTTTTAAAAAAACATGGATGTGGATGATAAAGAGGTCTCAGTAGATAATTATGTATAAACAACCTCAGATAATGATGATATTGGGAAGTAAACCCTTACCTTATACATTTTCTTGGTTGAGGGTAGTTTAAAATCTTCTATAATGGTGAAATAATTGTTTTTAAATTATACAAGAATAATATACATTAATATGATATCATATATGATCTTTTAACATTGTTTTGTTAATAATATCTTAGTATTATGGTTGTTTCGGGTGTTAATGGATTCATTTTCCTTTATATTCATTGTTATGTGAGTCATATTTGTTATGGATGCGTTATATCTTATTCATATCCAGAATGATATCCAGTTTTTAAGAATTATTTTTAATCATCAAATGAAAATTATTCTTGAATGGATATGATGGGGAATGAATCTCATTACGTTCGTTGTGACAGTAATCCGTACGTACACAGAAGCGACAATATCATTCTTTTGATTTCAAAATAATATATAATTGGATGGTATATCATATATAAAAAATCATTATAATTTTATATTTATTATTTAATTTAATTACACATCATTTTTATAGCATCCCACTTTTTTATAACATAAACTTTCATTACATTACACAAAACTGAGGATCTTTAGGGTTTAGTGTCTTGGAAACCAAGAACATAATACATGAAAACAACATAAAACATTCTTCTTAAACATGTGAAAGCCTTCTCCTTAAATTAATACTAGGTTCATTACTGCATCTCATAACCTGGGGGCATACATCAAAAGAAAGGGTGAGCAAAAGGCCCAGTAAGGGAAACAAGAGAAACATTTTACATGTGAAATTAAGATACTTCAATAAGGTCAGGAAAAGAACATTAAGGCATGAGAAAGAAATTATGAGGCATTTCATAATAAAAATAACATTTTTCATAACTTGAAGATGTGTCTACATCATTTAACATAGAAAATCATGAACATATCACCATGTTCCATCCCCATGGTGTCATTTGAAAATTACCAAAGTTATTCACCAATGTATCCTGAAAATTCTAATCTCTAGTGGTTACATCATTACCCAATGCATTGGAGAGATATCAGGGCGCACCCTTAAATTTTAAATTATTATCATCTGAGCCACATATATCATCATCAAACATTTCATAAATAACCCATATATCATAAAATAAATGTCTTCCATTTCATAATCATAATGTTTTAAAAACTGATTTAAATACATGATCTTTACGTCACTTAATCCCACGGAAGGGGAGAGCGGGTCTCATGTGTGTAAATCCCAGAATTTAAAATTGAAAATTTTGATATATATGTGAATACCCCTGTAGAAATAATAGCTTTGAGTATTCACTTTATAACATAAAATAATTCTGAGAAAAGAGAGAGACATTTTGAGGCGAAAATTCGACAGCATAACGGCTATGTTTCGAGGTTTTAGACAACATTGAAAAGAGAGGGGACATGGTCGAACATTCATAAATGACACATAAAATAGAATAGGGATAGAATATGAAGGATATATGAACATGGTAATGAAATTTTAATTACATACCATATGAAATGAAGAACATGAAAGGAAGACAAAAATAAGAATTCTCTTATGAAAATTCGGCAGCCTATCGACATCACTTAAACGTCAAAAAAATGAATTGATGAGCTCAAATAGGGTCTCTCATCATATGAACATAAAAGTTCAGTATGATAGATATAGAGATCATACCCCAAAATAATAAAAAGGAACTTGCAACACTTGACATGGAATTAGAACTTTGAAAAAGGAGAATGGTGAAAGAACAACTTAAAAATTCGTCAGCCTAACGGCGCCACGTAAAAATTCAAAATACTGAATTAAGGAGATAAAATGGGGTCTCTCATCAAATGATAACAAAAATTTCAGTATGATATATATAGATATCATACCCCAAAATAATAAAAATTAACTTGAAAGACTTGACAAGAAAATAGAACTTGAAAACCAGAATGGTGAAAGAATCTCTTAAAAATTCTGCAGCCTAATGGCGCCACTTAAACATTCTTAAAATGAATAGATGATAGAAAGAGGGGGTATATAATCATATTAAAATAAAAAGGGAAGTAAGATGAATATAGAAGAAAATAATCCAACATAAGAACATGGATCATAAAAGAAATGACATAAAAGAGATTACTTGAAAAGAAAGAGAGAGGTCGGATCCCTTACCTTAAAACGTAACTCTTAAAACTCAATGGCTTGGACCTTGGGGGCTTGGGGGCACCTTGGGAGGACTCCTTGGGAGGTAATGAGACCCGAACATCATCGAGGGATAGTTGGGAGTGAAAAATAAAGGAGGAAAGGGTGGTTATTTATAGGGAATGTGAGGGGACAAGGCATTAATGGCCAAGGGACACCTCACAAGTGCTTTTCTCAAAACCATCTGCTCTCCCCTGGCAGTTACCATGGAGTTAGGCCACATGGGGCCCCCAATACAATAATTCATCACCTTTGGTCGGCCAACCCTTAAAATAACTCATGACATCATCATGACATTGTTATGATGTCATTAAACATACTGAAACCCTAAAACTATATTTTTACAATTCACTGAAGATTCATCTTTCTCAGAAAAATCTCAAAATTTCACCTTAACCAAATATCGAAGCTCTAATTACAAATATGAACTCCATTTTATAAAAATAATTTTCTAAATATTTTTAATTTACTTTCTAAATAAAACACTATTCACCAAGAATTCATTTTTCTCAGAAAAATCCTCAAAAATTACCATAACATAATATCGATGCTCTGAGTTCAAAAATAAAGTCCATTTTATAAAAATAATTTTATGATTATTTTTAATTAAATTTTTAAATAAAAACACTATTCACCAGAAAAACTAATACTTGATTAATAATTTATGAAACTGTTATTTAACCATTTTATTGAATCACATTACTTAATCAAGGCATCTAAATTATATTAAAACTTTATTTAAGTGAGATTACAAATCCATTTGGTCACATTACTAATCCTATGCATAAAATCACTATTCATAATTTACTATTCATCAAAAATTAAGTTGATCTTATTAGAATCCAAATTCCTTACTAAACACTTTTCTAGAAGGCCATTTTTAGAAAATCATTACACATCATTAATTATTTATGGTTTACATAAATATTTTAAAATATCTTTTTTCCAAAATTCATCAATAAAATATGTCCTAAAATTATCCAGACTTTTGAAATTTTACAAACATCACTAAAGAAAGAAATATCAATTTATTCATCCCAAAGGATTACATAATGAAGATAAGGTCTCATCACATACCCCCTTATAACACCAGCATATGACCTAAGTGTAAGGTGTGCTATGGTGAGAGAATCTGAGGGAGGCTCAGATAACATTTCCCTAGTAGTAATCTCTACTAACTTGAACCTCTCCCACATGGGTTTCCGTTCAAACTTGACACGCTGGAGTTTGGCTTGGGCTTGGTCCAAAGCGAAGCCAAAAGATGCCACATCCTTCCCAAGCCCTGATAAGTGGGCTTCATAAGGTTCGAGTCTACTGGATGAATCCATCGACTCCTCTTTCTTCATTAACCATTAACATCTCTATTAAATCGTTAAGAGTAAGTTAATATACTATTTAAATTGTTTGGGTCGTTACATTCTCCCCCCTTAAAAAAGTTCATCCCCGAAATTTTATACATGAGGCCTAGTCGAAAAGGTGAGGGTACTTTTTCTTCATTGTTTCCTCAGGCTCCCAAGTCGCTCCTTCATATTTATGATTCCTCCACAGAACATTCACAAGGTGGGTGGTCTTGTTTCGTAGAACCTTGTATCTATGGTCTAAGATTTGCACTGGCGGCTCCTCATAAGAGAGGTCATGTTCCAGTTGTACCACCTCTGGGTTCAGTACATGCGAATGGTCGGGTATGTGCTTCCTCAAGAGAGATACATGGAAGACATCGTGAACTTGATCTAGGTTCGGTGGAAGTGCTAGGCGATAGGCCATTTCTCCTATGCGATCGAGGATTTCATAGTGGCCAATGTACCTAGGTTTGAGCTTCCCTTTCTTCCAAAACCGCATGACTCTCTTCCATAGAGAAATTCAAAGGAAGACTTTGTTGCCAACACCAAACTCCAAGTACCTTTGACGGTTCTCAGCATAGCTCTTCTGCTGACTCTGAGAAGCCTTTATGTGTTTTTGGATGGCATGAACCTGTTCGGTCATCTCTTACACAAGATCAGGCCCAAGACACTTTCTCTCACCAGTTTCATCCCAACAGGTAGGAGTTCTACATCATTTTCCATAGAGAGCTTCATAGGGTGCCATCTGAATTCTCGAATGGAAGTTGTTGTTATAGGAGAACTCAAGTAATGGGAGGTGTTGATCCCATCCACCTTTAAATTCCATTGAGCATAATCTCAGCATGTCTTCGAGTGTCTGAATAGTTCTTTCAAATTGGCCATTAGTTTGAGGATGATAGGCCGTACTAAAATTCAATTCAGTATTCAGAGCATGTTGAAGACTTCTCCATAATTTTGATGTGAATCTTGGGTCATGATCAGACATGACGGATTGTGGTACCCCATGCAGCCTTCCACTTCTTTTACGTATATCTTGGAAAGTTGATCCAGAGAGAAATCTTCCCAAATAGAGATAAAATGGGTGGTCATGGTGAGATGGTCCACTATAACCCATATCTCATTATTCCCTCTGGATGTTTTTGGGAGACCGGTGACAATGTCCATTGTGATATTATCCCCCTTCCATGCTGGTATGGGTAGCGGTTGTAATACCCCCTTAGGAAGTTTTCGTTCTGCCTTTACTTGCTGACACACCTGGAACCTTGTAGTGTAATCAGCAATCTCCCTCTTCATGTTATCTTACCAATAATGATCATGAAGGACTCTATACATTTTAGTGCTTCCCGAATGTATAGAGAAAATAGAGCTATGAGCTTCATCCATCAGTTCTTTCTTTATCTCCGGAATAGATGGAACACATAGTCTTTTATGCAATTTCAATACACCTTCGTGATCAATATTTAAATCAGGAAACTTCCCATCCTTTACAGCCTCAAACTTCTCCTGCAGTAAAGGATATTCTTTTTTAGCCTTCTTGATCTTCTCTAGTAATGATGGTTGAGAAATTATTTGGTATAAGGTTGATGATGTCCCTTCCCTTAAAATTCCCATGTCCAGTTTTAATAGATCATTAATCAAGGGATCTCCTAGGATCCTCATTATTTCCAGAACAACAGGATATTTCCTGCATAATGCATCCACAACTTTGTTTGCTCTTCCTGGGTGATAATGAATTGAACAATCATAGTCTTTAATAAGCTCCAACCAACTCCTTTCTCTCATGTTCAATTATTTCTGTGTGAAAATATACTTTAAACTTTTGTGGTCGGTGTATATAACACATTTCTCCCCATAATGATAGTGCCTCCATATCTTTAGAGAAAAAACATCTGCCGCTAGCTCTAGATCATGCGTAGGATAATTCTACTCCTGAATCTTCAACATTCGAGATGCATAAGAAATTACCTTTTCGTTTTGCCTGAGGACGCACCCAGGCCCTTTTAGAGATGAATAGCTCAAAATAACGAATCCTTCTCCGATAGAGGGTAGTGTTAACACTGGTGCAGTAACCAATCTCTTCTTCAGCTCTTGGAAACATTCCTCACATTCCTTTGTCCAAATGAACTTAACCCCTTTTCGATTTAACTTTGTTAGCAGATTAGAATACCGTTAAAAGTATATCACAAACCTCCTATAATATCCTGCTAAACCAATGAAACTATGAATCTTAGTTTCTGTTGTGGGTTGAGGCCACTCCTCCACAACCATTTTCTTTGCAGGGTCAACCGAGATTCCTGCATTGGTTACAATGTGCACCAAGAAATCCACTTGTTGTAACCAAAACACACACTTGCTGAACCTTCCAAAGAGCCTCTCCTTCCACAGAGTTTTCAAAATAACCCACATATGGTCTTTATTCCCCTCAAAACTTTTTGAATATATCAAAATATCATCAATAAAAACTACCAAAAAGTTATCAAGGTAGTCCTTAAAGACTATATTCATCAAATCCACGAAAATAGCAGGAGCATTAATCAAGACGAAGGGCATAATAGTAAACTCATAATTCCCATATCTTGATCAGAAGTCAGTCTTTGGAATACCTTCCTTATTCACCCTCATTTGATGATAACCAGATCTACGGTCAATCTTGGAGAAGAAATGAGCCCCATGAAGTTTGTCAAATAAATCATGAATTCTTGGAAGAGGGTATTTGTTCTTGACTGTGATCCCATTCAGTTCTCTATAATCAATTCATAGCCGCATTGATCTATCCTTCTTCTTCACAAAGAGAACTGGAGCTCCCCAAGGAGACACACTTGGTCGGATAAACTCCTTCTCCAACAAGTCTTGGAGTTGTTTCTTTAACTCTTCTAGCTCCACATTTTCCATTCTATACAAGGTGTTTGTTATCGGTTGAGATCCAGGTATGAGTTCAATAGAGAACTCTACCTCTCTTTCTGGGGGAGGTCCAGGTAACTCCTCAGGAAACACATCCATGTATTCTTGAACAATCGGAACATCATCTATTTGTATACCCCCTTTTACTTCTTCATCCTCACCGATTAACTCCATAAAGAAGGCTATAGGAGGTGCTTCTAGACAAGTATCAAGTCAGGATATCTCTCCTTGGAAGATAATTGTAGGTCGTTCATTCAAGACTACTGAGATTTCCTTACTTCTGCATTTGATATTAGCATTATACTTTGAGAGCCAGTCCATCCCTAGTATAATGTCGAATTCCATCATGGGAATGATTACTAGATTTGCGATAATATTCTGCTCAAAAAAGTAAACACTACAGTCTCTAAATACTGTTGATGCGAGGATAATCCCACTTGGAGTCTTGACTGACAACACTACCTCCAGCAGTTTGGGGATTGATTCTATATTCCTTGCAAACTTGGAAGAAATAATGGAATGCATAGAACCATAATCAAATAAAGTACTTGATAGTTTTGAGAGGAAAACAAGAGAACCTGCTACCACATCGTTCAGAACATCAAATTCAGTTGTTGTGATAGCAAAATAATGACCTTGATCCCTTGGATTTTGCTGAGGTTGATAGTGATTCCCCTCCACCGCCCTCGGATTTGGACAGTGATTAACAAAGTGCCCAAGCTGTCCACACATGAAGAATGTATCTTCGGGTAGGGCCAGAACTATATTTCCTCTATCGTTAGTGTTGGGAAGTTGAGGCTTCACATCACTACGACAATTCCGAGAAATATGTCATTATCTTCCACACCTGTAGAACTTACCACTTCCGATCAAGCAGTTCCCCGAATGCTTCTTCCCACATTTATTACATGTGGAATTTTGTATATGCTTTCCACCTCTTTCCTGATAAAAAATTCTTCCCAGGCTTGGTTCTACATGTAACGCCTCGACCCTAGTTACCCAGAGTCGGTGCATTATTACATAACATTGGCATGATCACAAGAAAGATCAAATCTCGAAAGACTGATTGGTTTAGTAGCCTTGGAAACACTAGATATATTCATAAGTCTTACATTACATCATAAAATGAAAAACTACTACAACATCATAATGTCTCCACAATCCACACTCATATCCCCTCATAATATCCCTTCAGGTCATTCATAAGTTACTTCTTCACTTCCTGGAAAAAATAAAACATAGAAAAGGGGTGAGCTCAAATGCCCAGTAAGGATAACAATATAGCGGAAACTTTCATAAATAAGAATAAACATTTAAGGCAATGTATAACTTAAACAAAAGCCTTTCAAACATGAACTTTCAACATGGTATGGCATAAATAAAATGAAATTATTCCATTTACTTATTCACATGGATATTCTACTAATCGAATAATCACATGAAAAATCAATAACCACTTTCATAATGTTGGAATGCATAATTCCAGACTATCATAACCACGTAGCCAAGGCCTCGTGCCAAGACTACAAATAAGATTTTGTGAGGTCCTTGTGCCAAGACACTAGTTTGTCTCATGAGACCTACTGATTCATCGAGGAGCTATAGCGGGCTCCACCTGTCACATATTAAGTCCAATGCATTCCCATATGAAAAGGTTTAAACATAACATAAAAATTCGTATTAAAACTAGAATAAGAAATGTCCACAATTTCACCATAAACTATGAATGGTATAAAAATAGCACATCCACAGTCAAACATATCACAAAACCTTCAATACAATATAGAAGTTTTGTATCATAATAAATCAACTTCAAATAAGCGTAAAATCCATCAAAGGATGTTGACATAGATGAAATCAAAACTCTTTTTAGAGAAATATATCTTTCTATTTTTGAAATCATTTAAGATCCATATATAAAATAAAAAATTTTCTTGAAAATATTATTATAATCTTGTAAGGAAAACTTTGACGATTTTATAACGGTGGAAAATAACTGCACCCGCCGTATAAGTTAAAAAAACATTCTTACCTTAATTCTGTCAAAAAGGTTAAAAAGGACCTTGTTTTGAAAACCACAGAAAGATTCCTCTTATAAAAAGTCAAACAAGGGTATAAATGACATTAACCCATATTCTTGTAAATAATAAAAATGTTTTGAAATAAATTTTGAAGAAACATGGATCTGGATGATATTCAGATCCCAGTAGATTATTATGTATAAACAACCTCGGATAATGAAGAGATTGTGAAATAACCTTTACCAATTTGGTAACTTATGAAAGATACAACCCATGAAAGAGGTATCATACAATTAATATGTAAATAAACATAAATTAGAGTGTATTGCACAAAGAATATAATTATGGGCAGTACATACACCACACAAAAGGTGAAGGTGGCAATATGGCATGAATCTCACGGGAATAAGGAGTGAGATGAAAACTCCTTACCTTGTACTTTTCCTTAGTTTGGGTAGGTTAACATCCTGTATAATGGTGAAATAATTATACAAGAATAATATACATTAATACGATATCATATATGATCTTTTAATATTGATTTGATAATAATATCTTAGTATTATCGTTGTTTCGGTTGTTAACTTACTTGTTTTCTTTTATATGTTTTGTTACATAAGACATGTTTGTAAAGGATAGGTTGTATATTATTCATATCCAGAATGATATCAAGTCCTTAATCATTTTTCGAAATCATCAAATGATAATTATACTTGAATGGATACGATGGAGAATGAATCTCATCGCGTTCGTGTAGACGGTAGTCCGTACGTATGCACGAGCGGCAATAACATTATTTTGATATTATAATAATAAATGGATGGTATATCATATATAAAGAATCATTAACATGTTATATTTATTATTTAAATGAGTTACATATCATTATTATACCCATCCAAATAATAATATATTGAATAACAATTACACCACGACATGGAGACGGTAAGCCGTACGTACGCACGTATGGTGACATGTTATTCAAAGGGTGGATAGAATACAGAATATGGTTGTACCATATTTATAATAACATCACAGTATATATATGATACTGGAGTTATTATTTTATAATGGTAACAACAAAGGAAGAAGAAGTGGATGAAAAAAGGAACTTGGAAAAGGCTGGTGAAATCATTACCTCTTCTTCGGTTTCTTCCTTTTGATTTGACCAAAAGGGTTCCTTAGGTTGGATTTCTGATCCAACTAAGGCCCCTAGGTTGTAGTGAGGGAAGTTGGGAGAGTATTTGGGTATAGTTCGGACGAACCAAAAGGCTTTGAAGGTGTGAAGAAATGAGAAGGAGGTGTGCCCTTTTATAAGAGGGGTGAGGGGAACCTTTGGAAAAGCTAGAGATATTAGTTTATAATAAATTCATATTCGGTTTCCAATGGCTCCAAAGAAGATTATTTAAATGTTAAGGTGGGGATAGGTCGAAAAAACTCAACCAATGTAATTTAGACAGGTTTGGGTACTTATATTAACCTTATCTTTAAGTATTAACTCCAAGTTAATTAGTTTCACTTTTACAATGTCTCTTTGTATTTTTATATAATATGGTTAATAAACGTACTATATACATAACAGAGACCCCAAAGTGGTCCATGAATGATGAACCTATCATGATATAAGTCTCTTGGCCGATCCTTAGATTTTTAGGAATTTAATATCAATTAATAATATAATATTTTTTTAAGAACTCTTTTATATCAATTTTGACACTATTCAATAGTTGATTTTTGTGAAACTCATAACAGATTGATTACTTCGAACAAAGTCAATTAAATAAATCCTAATATATCATATTATCCTATAAAATTATTTTAATTCATTAAAAGTTTCATATTATATTTATTTGGGTATTTATAATATCAATTATTTTAATTTTTCACTATTATAGTAATTACTACATCATCACTGTGTCAAAAATAAATTAAATTATTTAATGTCTAAAAAACATAAATAAAATATTATTATGTAGGAAATATTTTTATCTTTATAATTAATACTTATAATCTAAAATCCAACATATATAACCATATGTAATAATTGTTTTCCTAAAAGATATATGCTTGTGTCATTTTTGTTTTCATTTTAACTTAATTAAAAAAAAGTGTCCCTATCCCAAACAAGTGGCACCATGGGGTCCCAAAATCGACCCAAAGATGCCTATTGTCGAACATTTATCAACCAATAAGGCTAGTACACGTTTTAGGGTTATTTAGTATTATTATAATATTATTTTTTAACCCTTATTTATCGGATTTACCCTTAACCATGGTAAATAAAATATTTACCGCAGTAATTATTCAAAATGTCTACAAATAAAAGTTACCTATTTACATAATTTGGAAATCCTGATTACAAATATGAAATACATTTTTCTAAATTCAAACCACAGAAGTGGCAGAAATTAATTAAAAATTAATTCCCGCTGTCAAAACAAAAAGCGTGTTTTTAAGAGATAATAACTATCAAAAGATTGACACTTGTTTATGTTCGGTTTAATTGTAAAATTATGTCCAATGACCTACATTATATTAAATGGTAAAAATATATTCTAAATACAATTTAAAACCACTCAAATTCATAATTTATCACTATTAATTATTTTGTTTAAAAAAGTTGTTTTTAATTAAAATTTAGTAATTTCACTATTTATCAAAATATTAAAGTTATCCGAAAAGTACCAAAATTTCACCTTAGGCTAAATTCGATATTCCGAATCCAAAAATGAAGTCCATTTTGAAATATAAAATATATATAATTTCAAAAGGTAGGTATTACTATTCATAACAGCTAGTTTGATAGGTTGTGGTGTGTTAGAACTCGGTGTTGCGTACAACACACGCTATCACATTATTCAAAGAGAAACGTACCATAGAAGCTTGGGGTGTTACATTCTCCCCTCCTTCAAATAATTTCATCCTCGAAATTTCTAGAATAGTTATCACATGAAAGGACTCGGGTGGTTTTTCATCATAAGTTCATCGGGTTCCCACGTTGCCTCTTCCATCTTATGGTTTCTCCACAAAAATTTTACCAGACGCGTCGTCCGGTTTCTCAGTACTTGTTCTCTCATATCAAGAATCCTGACGGGCTCTTCATAATAGGAAAGATCGGGTTCCAGTTCTAATTCCTTATAGGTGAGTACATGCGTTGGGTCAGGCATGTATTTCCTCAACAGAGATACGTGGAACACATCGTGAACTTTGGAGAGACTTGGCGGCATTTCCCATCGGTAAGCCACAGCCCCAATTCGTTCTAGAATTTCGAAAGGTCCGATGTACTTGGGACTCAATTTACCTTTCTTACCAAAATGTATGACTCCCTTCCATGGAGATACCTTCAGGAAAACATGATCACCGACTTGAAATTCCAAATCCTTCCTTCGATTATCGGCATAGCTCTTCTGCCTACTTTGAGCTGCTTTGATGTGATTTTGGATTACCTTCACCTTTTCCACCGTTTCCTCCACTAGTTCTGGGCCTACAAGTTTTCTTTCACCAACGTCATCCCAACAGGTTGGTGTACGACATCTCTTTCCGTATAACGCTTCATATGGTGCCATATGAATACTCGAATGGAAGCTATTGTTATACGAAAATTCTACCACAGGTAAATATTGATCCCACATACCCTGAAAGTCAAGTGAGCAAGATCTCAACATGTCTTCTAAGGTCTGAATATTCCGTTCCGATTGTCCGTCTATCTGAGGGTGGTAAGAAGTGCTGAAATTAAGTTCAGTATCCAAGGATTTCTGAAGTCTTTTCCAAAATCGTGAAGTAAAATGGGGATCACGATCAGAAACAATCAATTGGGGTACTCCATGAAGTCTCACAACTTTATTAATATATAGTCTTGCTAGACGTTCCAAGGCTAGATCTTCTCTTATAGCAAGAAAATGTGCTGACTTGGTAAGACGATCAACAATAACCCATATTTCATCGTTCCTTATAGGAGTCTTTGGTAGCCCCATGACAAAGTCCATCGTAATATTGTCCCATTTCCACTCTGGTATGGGAAGAGGTTGCATGACTCCTCCAGGCTATTGCCTTCCAGCTTTCACTGATTGACAAACCATACATCCTGACACAAAATCAGCAATATCCCTCTTCATGTTGTCCCACCAAAAATGTTCCTTCAAATCTCTATACATTTTCGTGCTCCTAGGGTGTATAGAGAAATTTAAACTATGAGCATCATCCAACAATTCCCAATTTAGAACAGGTATATCGGGAACACAAAGTCTCTTCCCGAATTTCAAAATTCCATTTTCATACACAAATTCTCTCAATCTCCCATCATTCACAGCTTTAATCTTCTTTTGGAATTCTTCATCATCGGTATGAGAACTCTTAATCCTTTCTAGTAAAGATGGTTTGGATACCATTTGAAAAAGCAAAGATTTTTCACCTTCCCTGGTTATACCCATGTCCATCTTTACTAGATCCATGAAAATTGGATCCCTTTCAATTCTCATCATGTTCAAAACTCCATGGCCTTTTCTGCTCAAAGCATCTGCCACCTTGTTTTCTTTCCCCGGATGGTAGTGTATCGTGCAATCAAAATTCTTGAGTAATTCAAGCCATCTCCTTTGCCTCATGTTGAGTTCTTTTTGTGAGAAGATATACTTCAAACTCTTGTGATCAGTATAAATCTCACATTTTTCACCATAGAGGTAGTGCCTCCATATCTTCAAAGAAAAGATCACAGCTGCTAACTCGAGATCATGAGCATGATAGTTTTGTTCATGAATTTTCAACTGTCGTGATGCATAGGCAATAACTCTATCATTCTGCATAAGGACACAACCAAGTCCTTTCTTTGATGCATCATTATAAATAACGAACCCATCATTCCCCGATGGTAGAGTCAATATAGGAGCATTGACTAATCTTCTCTTCAGTTCTTCAAAAACATTCTTCATACTCTTTTTTCCAAACAAATTTAACCCCTTTATGTGTGAGCTTCGTTAATGGGTTAGCCAATCGGGAAAAATTCTGGACGAAACGTCGATAATAACCTACCAAACCAATAAAACTACATACCTCATTTATACTCGTAGGTGCTGGCCATTTTGGATTGCCTTGGTATTAGAAGGATCAACAGAGATTCCATCTTTAGACACAATATGGCCAAGAAAAGAAATCTCCTGAATCCAGAATTCACACTTGCTAAACTTCCCATATAATTCATGCCTCCTCAGACACTTCAAGATAATGCGCAAGTGATTTTCATGATCTTCGTAGCTTTTATAGTATACTAAGATATCATCAATAAATACCACCACAAATAAATCAAGATACTCCTTGAAAACACTATTCATCAGATCCATGAATACAGAGGGTGCATTAGTAAATCCAAACGGCATTACAGTAAACTCGTAATGCCCGTACCTGGTTCGAAATGCTGTCTTCGGAATGTCTTCCTTCTTCACACACAACTGATGGTATCTAGATCGAAGGTCAATCTTTGAAATGTATTGAGCTCCATGCAGTTGGTAAAATAAATCATCAATGCGAGGTAGGGGATACTTGTTCTTTATCGTTATAGAATTGATCTCCCTGTAGTCGATACATAACCACATAGATCCATCTTTCTTTTTAACAAAAAGAACAGGGGATCCCTATGGAGAAACACTAGGGGGAATAAATCACTTATTACTCAATTCCTCTAGTTGTTTCTTTAGTTCAACTAATTCTACAGTGGCCATTCTATAAGGGGACTTCGATATAGGCCTTGATCCAGGAATCAAATCAATGGAAAACTCAACTTCTCGTTCTGGAGGATGTCCAGGTAAATCTTCCGGAAATACATCTACAAATTCTTTCACAACAGGTACATCCTCTATTTGAACATTCCTTTCCTCACCGACAGTTATTTCATTCTCTTCCTCCCCAATAATTGAATTAAGTTGAGCTACTGGGGGTGGATCTAAATAAGAATTAGGTGGTGACGATTCTGCTCTAAAGATAAGGTGTTCCTTATCATTATCATCAAGAATCGTTACCTCTTTCTTCTTACAATAAATCTTCGCATCATAGTCCGAAAGCCAGTCCATACCGAGGATTATATCAAACTCAATCATAGGTATGATGATGAGATCAGCAGATAAAGAACATTTATGTTCTCTAATGGGGACTGATTCACAAATATTTGTTGCAATGATACTTCCCTTCGGAATTTTAACTGAAAACTCACTTATAAAATCAAATTGGAAATATGAAATTTTCTTAGGAAACTGGGAAGATATGAAACAATGCGATGATCCAGAATCAAATAATGCATTTTCTAAACTTGAGGAAACCATTAAATTACCTGCCACCACGTCTTTCGGAGCTTCTACCTCAGCAGTAGTGATAGCATAAGCCTGGCCTTGATCCCATGGCCTTTTCTGAGGTAAGTTCTCCTGACGCTTAGGACATGAATTTGCATAATTACCCATCTCCCTGCAATTGTAGCACTGAACGTTGGTAGCTTCCTTCTTCCCCTTGCAATCACGAGCTTGGTGGCCTTTTTCACCACACTTGTAACAGACTCCCAATCCCTTCAAGCAAGTACCAGGATGTTTCTTCCCGCATTTACCACAAGATGGATATTCAACCTTTCCCTTATTCCCCTTATTTCCATTCCCAGATTGATCAGCAGGTCTCTTCTTCTCTTGCTTTGCTTTAAAGTCATAAGACTTAGAAAATTCCTTTTCAGACTTGATAGCACATGAGACAATGCCTTCGTACGACTAAAAGGATTGTGAGACTAATGCTCGATGAAGAAATGGTTTTAACCCATCAAAGAAACGTTCAATATTACTTCTTGGGTTACGTATATAATCTCTAGCATACCTTTCTGTCCTTGTAAAGTTAGCCTCATACTTTGTGACATTCTCCTCCTCCTTTTGTCTCAGACTCAGAAATTTCCTTTCCATATCTGCTCGACGGTCGCGAGGAAAGTATTTTTCTAAAAACAGATCTTTGAACTCCCTCCATTCCATATTTGATACTTCATCATCTTCCTTAATGTTTTGAATCAATGACCACCATTGATCAGCATCTCCAGTGGGGTGATAAACTGCCATGATAACTTTTTCCCTTTCACTGCTCCCCAATGCCTGAAATATTTTCTCTAGGGAATTTATCCATTGCTCAGCTACTAATGGATTTGTACTCCCATTGAATGTTGGTGGTTTCTGCCTCATGAATCGATCTAACATTGATCCTCCACGCTGTGGATCATGTGCTCCATACGAGTAAAGTTATTATTCATAACCTGAGTAAGTTGTCCCAGTATGGTGATTAGCTGATCGGCACCAGTTGCATCACCATCCCCACTATAATTATCTTGAGCAGGAGGGAAATCCCTACATGGAGTGCGTGCATTGATACGGTTTCCATTTCTTCCACTAGGCGCCATTTCTAAACGATGGCATAAACTAGATTAGTTTATGAATAAAAATACATAATCCAATACTTATAAAACACATAACATAAATTGAACTATTTATGGATATAATCCATAATAATAAGTAGGTTTTCTTTGAGGAAGTATATACTCATAAACCCTTCATAATTATTTGTAAATAAAATGACAGTTATCCTAAGCATATCCCCCGGGAGTGTCGTAACCAAGAGTGTAGCAAGGCCTGTTGTCGTGCACCAGTTCCCGTTCGAGTCTAGCTCAAAGCGGTGTTTTCGGGTTTTACCCCTAGGTACATCTGTGCCGGAGCCACCTCTACCTGCTCGTATCCAGACATGGATGTATTTCTCGGAAAACTCACAAAATCATTACAATACCAAAATTCTAGGAAGTTCTTCTATACTAATCCTCAAAGTTCATCTTATGTCTACGTGCTCTAATCATAGTTTATCTAAATCTAGCTTCCAAGGTTTGTACTAAACTTCCTCTGATACCAACTGTAACGACCCAACCCTAGTTACCCAGAGTCGGTGCATTATTACATAACATTGGCATGATCTCAAGAAAGATCAAATCTCGAAAGACCGATTGGTTTAGTAGCCTTGGAAACACTAGATATATTCATAAGTCTTACTTTACATCATAAAATGAAAAACTACAACAACATAATGTCTCCATAATCCACACTCATATCCCCTCATAATATCCCTGCAGGTCATTCATAATTTACTTCTTCACTTCCTGGGAAAAATAAAACATAGAAAAGGGGTTAGCTCAAATGCCCAGTAAGGATAACAATATAGCGGAAACATTCATAAATAAGAATAAACATTTAAGGCAATGTATAACTAAAACTAAATCCTTTCAAACTTGAACTTTCAACATGGTATGGCATAAATAAAATGAAATAATTCAATTTACTTATTCACATGGATATTCTACTAATCAAATAATCACATGCAAAATCAATAACCACTTTCATAATGATGGAATGCATAATGCCAGACTATCATAACCACATAGCCAAGGCCTCGTGCCAAGACTACAAATAAGATTTTGTCAAGGCCTTGTGCCAAGACACTAGTTTGTCTCATGAGACCTACCGATGCATCAAGGAGCTATAGCGGGCTCCACCCGTCACATATTAAGTCCAATGCATTCCTATATGAAAAGGTTTAATCATAACATAAACATTCGTATTAAAACTAGCATACGAAATGTCAATAATTTCACTATAAACTATGAATGGTATAAAAATAGCACATCCACAGTCAAACATATCAAAGAACCTTCAATACAATATAGATGTTTTGTATCATAATAAATCAACTTCAAATAAGTGTAAAATCCATCAAAGGATGTTGACATAGATGAAATCAAAACTCTTTTTAGAGAAATATCTCTTTCTATTTTTGTAATCATTTAAGAGCCATATATAAAATAAAACATTTTCTTGAAAATATTATTAGAAGCTTTTAAGGAAAACATTGAAGGTTTTATAACGGCGGAAAATAACTGCACCCGCCGTATAAGTTAAAAAAACATTCTTACCTTAATTCTGTTGAAAAGTTTAAAAAGGACCTTGTTTTGAAAACGACGGAAAGATTCCTCTTATAAAAAGTCAAACAAGGGTATAAATGACTTTAACCCATATTCTTGTAAATAATATAAATGTTTTGAAATACATTTTGAAGAAACATGGATGTGGATGATAAAGAGATCCCAGTAGATTATTATGTATAAACAACCTCGGATAATGAAGAGATTGTGAAATAACCCTTACCAATTTGGTAACTTATGAAAGATACAACCCATGAAAGAGGTATCATACAATGAATATGTAAATACACATAAATTAGAGTGTATTACCCAAAGAATATAATTATGGGCAGTACATACACCACACAAAAGGTGATGGTGGCAATATGACATGAATCTCATGGGAATAAGGAGTGAGATGAAAATACCTTACCTTGTACTTTTCCTTGGTTCAGGTAGGTTAACCTCCTGTATAATGGTGATATAATTATACAAGAATCATATACATTAATATGATATCATATATGATCTTTTAATATTGATTTGATAATAATATCTTAGTATTATCGTTGTTTCGGGTGTTAACTTACTTGTTTTCTTTTATATGTTTTGTTACATAAAACATGTTTGTAAAATATAGGTTGTATATTATTCATATCCAGAATGATATAAAGTTCTTAAACATCATTTTTTGAAATCATCAAATGATAATTATACTTTAATGGATACGATGGAGAATGAATCTCATCGCGTTCGTGGAGACGGTAGTCCGTACGTACGCACGAGCGACAATATCATTATTTTGATATTATAACAATAAATGGATGGTATATCATATATAAAGAATAATTAACATGTCATATTTATTATTTACATGAGTTACATATCATTATTATACCCATCCAAATAATAATATATTGAATAACAATTACACCACGACGTGGAGACGGTAAGCCGTACGTACGTATGTATGGTGACATGTTATTCAAAGGGTGGATAGAGTACTTAATATGGTTGTACCATATTTATAATAACATCACAGTATATATATGATACTGGAGTTATTATTTTATAATGGTAACAACAAAGGAAGAAGAAGTGGAAGAAAAAAGGAACTTGGAAAAGGGTGGTGAAATCATTATCTCTTCTTCGGTTTGTTCCTTTTGATTTGATCAAAAGGGCTCTTTAGGTTGGATTTATGATCAAACTAAGGCCCCTCGGTTGTAGTGAGGGAAGTTGGGAGAGTATTTGGGCAGAGTTTTGCCGATCCAAAAGGCTTTTAAGGTGTGAATAAATGAGAAGGAGGTGTGCCCTTTTATAAGAGGGGTGAGGGGCACCTTTGGAAAAGCTAGAGATATTAGTTTATAATAAATTCATATTCGGTTTCAAATGGATCTAAAGATGATTATTTAAATTTTAAGGTGGGGATAGGTTGAAAACAACTCAACCGATAAAATTTAGACAGGTTTGGGTACTTATATTAACCATATCTTTAAGTATTAACTCTAAGTTAATTAGTTTCACTTTTACAATGTCTCTTTGTATTTTTATATAATATGGTTAATAAACTTAATATATACATCCAAGAGACCCCCAAGTGGTCCATTAATGATGAAATTATCATGATATAAGTATCTTGGCCGAACCATATATTTTTAGGAATTTAATATCAATTAATAATATAATATTTGTTTTAAGAACTCTTTTATGTCAATTTTGACACTATTCAATAGTTGATTTTTGTGAAACTCATAACAGATTGATTACTTCGAAAAAAGTCAATTAAATAAATCCTAATATATCATATTATCCTATAAAATTAGTTTAATTCATTAAAAGTTTCATATTATATTTATTTGGGTATTTATAATATCAATTATTTTAATTTTTCACTATTATAGTAATTACTACATCATCATTGTGTCATAAATAAATTAAATTATTTAATGTCTAAAAAATATAAATAAAATATAATTATGTAGGAAATATTTTTATATTTCTAATGTATATTTATAATCTAAACTCCAACATATATAACTCTATGTAATAATTGTTTTTCTAAAAGATATATTCTTGTGTCATTTTTGTATTCATTTTAACTTAATTAAACAAAAGTGTCCCTATCACCTACAAGTGGCACCATGGGGTCCCAAAATCGACCCAAAGATGCCTATGGTCTAACATGTATCAACCAATATGGATAGGACACGTTTTAGGGTAATTTAGTATTATTATAATATTATTTTTTAACCCTTATTTACCGGATTTACCCTTAACCATGGTAAATAAAATATTTACCGCATTAATTATTCAAAATGTCTAAAAATAAAAGTTACCTATTTACACAATTTGGAAATCCTGATTCCAATTATGGAATCCATTTTTCTAAATTCAAAACACAGAAGTGGCAGAAATTAATTTAAAATTAATTCCTGCTGTCAAAACAAAAAGCGTGTTTTTAAGGGATAATAACTATCAAAAGATTGACACTTGTTTATGTTCGGTTTAATTGTAAAATTATGTATAATGACCAACATTATATTAAATGGTAAAAATATATTATAAATATACTTTAAAACCACTCAAATTCATAATTTATCAATATTAATTATTTTGTTTAAAAAAGTTGTTTTTTATTAAAATTTAGTAATTTTCACTATTCATCAAAATATTAAAGTTATCCGAAAAGTACCAAAATTTCACCTTAGGCTAAATTCGATATTCCGAATCCAAAAATGAAGTCCATTTTGAAATATAAAATATATATAATTTCAAAAGATAGGTATTACTATTCCTAACGGCTAGTTTGATTGGTTATGGTGTGTTAGAACTCGGTGTTGCGTACAACACACGCTATCACATTATTCAAAGAGAAACGTACCATAGAAGCTTGGGGTGTTACACTACAATTCTATTCTTCTCATTAGATTTGTGAGACCCCTGAGTCTCCCCAAACTCTAGTTCAACTTTCATAGCACTTCGAACTATTTCTTCAAAGATATCATAGTCCCTCTTGGCTAGATTCTTCCGCAGATGAGGTCGTAGTCCACCAAAGAATCTATCAACCTTCCCATTAGGGTCCATGACAAAGCTTGAGGTATAACAGGGAAGGCCTTGTGAATTTCATCTCATAGGTTCAACTGATTCATTCTCCTTCTGCTTCAGCTCGAGAAATTCTTTCTCCATTATCGTTCTCATCGAATGAGGGAAATACTTATTAAAGAATATTCCCCGGAACTCTTCCCACTCCATAGCTTCCATATCTACTCTTGGATTTGTGTTTTTGATCAGTGAAAACCACTGATCAGCTTCACCCTCTAGGCGGTAAACAACAAGGGTGACTTTTTCTTGTTCTGAATAATGAAGTATAAAAAAGATCGTTTCAATGGAGCTTATCAATGGTTCCGCAACCAATGGGTCAGTAGATCCACGGAATGTTGGTGGTCGTTGACGCATAAAGGACTCAACAGAATGATGTTCCCTTTGTGGCGAGATCATCCTCTCAGCTTGATTCAAGTTATTACTCATAACATGAGTCAGTTGGTTCATCATTCGCAGGAATGTTTCCATTCTGGCTTCCATCAGAGGGCAGTCAGCACATGGTGCATTGCGGTCACCATCTTCATGGTTCCTCCTATTGCCCGCCATTTTTTAAAAGAATAAAAACTCAGTGATACACTTTTTTCATTTATGAATCTTTTAACTAATAATTCATGCTTAGACAATTACAATTCTCTATAATTCCTTCATAATGATACATAAAATCTTGTGATTAACCAAACATGTCCCTCGAGAGTGTCGTAACCAAAAGTGCAGTAAGGCCCGTTATCATGCACCAGTTCCAGTTCAAGTCTAGCTCAAAGCGATGTTTTCGGGTTTTACCACTATGTACATCTGTGCCAGAGCCGCATCTACCTGCTCGTATTCAGACAGGGATGTATGTGTTTGATAAACAACTTACTCAACACATACCAAAATACAATGAAGTTTTCCTATATTTAAACATTTCTATAGGGTTCTTCCTAAAGATTTTATATACTGATTTCCCCAAATAAATAAACCATCCTTTTATACAAACTATAGCATCCCGCCTTTTTATAACATAAACATTCATTACATTACACAAAACTGGGGATCTTTAAGGTTTAGTGTTTTGGAAACCAGGAACATAATACATGAAAACAACATAGAACATTCTTCTTAATCACTTGAAAGTCTTCTCCTTAAGTTCAACCTAGGTTCATTACTGAATCTCATAACCTAGGGACATACATCAAAAGAAAGGGTGAGCAGAGGGCCCTGTAAGGGAAACAAGAGAAACATTTTACCTGTGAAATTGAGATACTTCCATAAGGTCATGAAAAGAACTTTAAATCATGAGAAAGAAATCATTAGGCATTTCATTATAAAAGTAACATTTTTCATAACATGAAGATGTGGCTACATATTTTAACATAAAAAAACATGAACATATCACTAAGGTCCATCCCCAAGGTGTCATTTGAAAATTACCAATGTTATTCTCCAAGGTATCGTGAAAATTGTAATCTCTAGTGGTTAAATCATTACCCAATGCATTGGAACTCTATCCGGGAGCACCCTTAAATTTTCCTTTATTATCATGTGAGACACATATATCATCATCAAAAATTTCATAAATAACCCATATAGCATAAAATAAATGGGTTTCATTTCATAATCATAACGTTTTAAAAACTGCTTTAAAGACATGATTGTTACGTCACATTAAACCCACGGAAGGGGAGAGCGGGTCTCATGTATGTAAATCCCAGAATTTAAAATAGAAAATTTTGATATATATTTGAATAACCCTATAGAAATAAGAGCTTTGAGTATTCACTTTATAACATTAAATAATTCGGAGAAAAGAGAGAGGCATTTTGAGACGAAAATTATGCAGCATAACGGCTATGTTTCGAAGTTTTAGAAAACATTGAAAATAGAGGGGACAAGGTCAAAAATTCATAAATGACACATAAAACAGTAGAGGGACAGAATTTGAAGGATATATGAACATGGTAATGAAATTTGAAAGACAGACCATCTTAAATGATGAACATGAAAGGAAGACAAAAATAAGATTTCTCTTATGAAAATTCGGCAGCCTAACGACATCACTTAAACTTCAAAAAAATGAATTGACGAGCTCAAATAGGGTCTCTCATCATAAGAACATAATATTTCAGTATGATAGATATAGAGATCATACCCCAACATAATTAAAAGGAACTTACAGGACTTGACATGGAATTAGAGGTTTGAAAAAGGAGAAAGGTGAAAGAACCACTTAAAAATTCGGCAGCCTAACGACGCCACTTAAAACATCAAAATACTGAATTGAAGAGATCAAATGGAGTATCTCATCATTTGATCATAAAATATCAGTATGATATATATATAGATCATACAACAACATAATAAAAAGGAACTAGAAATACTTGACAATAAAATAGATCTTGAAAATGAGAATGGTGAAAGAATCTCTTAAAAATTCGGCAGCCTAACGGCGCCACTTAAACAGTCTTATAATGAATCGATGAGAGAAAGAGGGGGTCTCTAATCATATGAACATGTAAAGGGAAGTAATATTAATATATAATAACATCCTCCAACATAATAACATGGAGCATAAAAGAATTTACATAAAAGAGATTACTTGAAAAGAAAGAGAGAGGTCGAATCCCTTACCTTAAAATGTAACTCTTAAAACTCCAAGGTTTGGACCTTGAGGGCTTGGGGTCACCTTGGGAGGACTCCTTGGGAGGTAATGAGACTATAACTTCGTTGAGAGAGAGTTGGGAGTGAAAACTAAAGGAGTAAAGGGTTCATATTTATAAGGAAAGTGAGAGGACAAGGCATTAATGGCCAAGGGACACCTCACAAGTGCTTCTCTCAAAACCATGTGCTCTCCCATGGCATTTACCATGGAGATAGGCCACATGGGGCCCCCAATACAATAATTAATCACCTTTGGTCGGCCAACCCTTAAAATAACTCATGAAATCATCATGACATAGTTATGATGTCATTAAACATACCGAAACCCTAAAACTGTATTTTTACTATTCACTTAAAATTCATCTTTCTCAGAAAAATCCCAAAATTTCACCTCAACCAAATATCGATGCTCTAATTACAAATATGAACTCCATTTTATAAATATAATTTTCTAAAAATTTTTAATTTACTTTTTAAATAAAACACTATTCACTGAGAATTCATTTTTCTCAGAAAAATCCTCAAAAATTACCATAACATAATATCGATTCTATGAGTTCAAAAATAAAGTCCATTTTATAAAAATAATTTTATAATTATTTTTAATTAATTTTTTACAAAAAAAACACTATTCACCTGAAAAAACTAATACTTGATTAATAATTTATGAAACTGTTATTTAACCATTTTATTAAATCACATTACTTAATCAAGGCATCTTAATTATATTAAAATATTCTTTAAGTGAGATTACTAATACATTTGGTCACATTACTAATCCTAAGCGTAAAATAACTATTCATAATTTACTATTCATAAAAAATTATGTTGATCTTATTAGACACCAAATTCCTTACTGAACATTTTTGCAGAATACCATTTTTTGAAAATCATTACACATCATTAATTATTTAATGTTTATATAAATATTTTAAAATATCTTTTTTCCCAAAATTCATCAATAAAATACTTCCTAAAATTATCTGGACATTTGAAATTTCAAAAAAAAATCACTAAAGGAAGAAATCTCAATTTATTCATCCCAAAGGTTTACACAAAGAAGCTACGGTCTCGTCACATATCCCCTTATAACACAAGCATATGACCTAAGTGTAAGGTGTGCTATGGTGAGATAATCTGGGGGAGGCTCAGATGACATTGCCCTAGTAGTAATCTCTACTAACTTGAACTTCACCCGTAGGCCTTTCCGTTCAAGCTTGACACACTAGAGTTCGACTTGGGATTGGTCCAATGTGAATCCCAAAGATGCCACCTCCTTCCCAAGCTCTGATAAGTGGGATTCATAAGGTTCAAGTCTACTGGATGAATCCATCCACTCCTCTTGCTACATTAACCATTAACATCTCTATTAAATCATTAAGAGTAAGTTAATATACTATTTAAAAATTTTTGGTCGTTACATTCTTCCCCCCTTAAGAAATTTCATCCCCGATATTTTATACTTGAGGCCTAGTCGAAAAGGTGAGGGTACTTTTGCTTCATTGTTTCCTCAGGCTCCCAAGTTTCTTCTTCATATTTATGATTCCTCCACAACACTTTCACAAAGTGGGTGGTCTTGTTTCATAGAACCTTGTCTCTATGGTCTAAGATCTCCACTGGCTGCTCCTCATAAGAGTGGTCATGTTCCAGTTGTACCACCTCTGGGTTCAGTACATGTGAAGGGTCGGGTATGTACTTCCTGAAGATAGATACAAGGAATACATCGTGAAATTGAGCTAGGTTTGGTGGAAGTGCTAGACGATGGGCCACTGCTTCTCTGCAATCAAGGATTTCGTAGGGGCCAATGTACGTAGGGTTGATATTCCATTTCTTCCCAAACCGCATGACTCTCTTTCATGGAGAAATTCTAAGGAAGACTTTTTCGCCAACACCAGACTCCATGTCCCTTCGACGGTTGTCAACATAGCTCTTCTACCGACTCTGAGCAGCCTTTATGTGTTGTTGGATGGAATGAACCTCTTCTATAATCTCTTACACAAGATCAGGCCCAAGACTCTTTCTCTCACAACATTCATCCCAACATGTATGTGTTCTACATCATATTCCATACAGAGCTTCATAGGGTTTCATCTGAATACTCAAATGGAAGTTGTTTTTATAGGAGAACACAACTAATGGGAGGTGTTGATCCCATCCACCTTTAAATTCCATTGAGCATAATCTCAGCTTTTCTTCGAGTGTCTGAATTGTCCTTTCAGATTGGCAATCAGTTTGAGGATGATAGGTCGTACTAACATTCAATCCAGTATTCAGAGCATGTTGAAGACTTCTCCTGAATTTTGATGTGAATCATGGATCACGATCAGCCATGATGGATAGTGGTACCCCATGCAACCTTACCACTTCCTTTACATATATCATGTCAAGTTGATACAGAGAGAAATCTTCCTGAATAGAGATAAAATGGTCGATCTTGGTGAGATGGTCCACTACAACCCATATCGCATTGTTCCCTTTGGATGTTTTTAGGAGACCGATGACAATGTCCATTATGATATTATCCCACTTCCATGCTGGTATGGGTAGCGGTTGTAATATAGCCTTAGGAAGCTGTCATTCTGCCTTTACTTGCTGACACACCAGGAACCTTGTAGTGTAATCAGGAATCTCCATCTTCATGTTATCCCACCAATAATAATCACGAAGGTCTCTATACATTCTAGTGCTTCCCGGATGTATAGAGAAAGTATAGCTATGAGCATCATCCATCAGTTCTTTCTTTATCTCTGGAATAGATGGAACACATAGTCTTGAATGAAATTTCAATACACCTTCTTGATCAATATTGAAATCAGGAAACTTCCCATCCTTTACAGCCTCAAACTTCTCCTGTAGCAAAGGATATTCTTTTTGAGCCTTCTTGATCTTCTCTAGTAACGAAGGTTGAGAAATCATTTGGGATAAGGTTGATGATGTCACTTCCCTTACAATTCCCATGTCTAGTTTTACTAGATCTTTAATCAAGGGATCTCCTAGGATCCTCATTGTTTCTATAACAACAGGATCTTTCCTGGTTAATGCATCGGAAACTTTGTTTACTCTTCCAGGGTGATAATGAATTGAACAATCATAGTCTTTAATAAGCTTTAACCACCCCCTTTGTCTTATGTTCAATTATTTCTAAGTGAAAATATACTTTAAACTTTTGTGGTCGGTGTAGATATCACATTTCTCCCCATAAAGATAGCGCCTCCATATCTTTAGAGCAAAAACAACTACCGCTGGCTCTAGATCATGCGTAGGATAATTCTGCTCATGAATCGTCAACTATCGAGATGCATAAGCAATTACCTTGTCATTTTGCATGAGGATACACCCAAGACATTTCAGAGATGCATCGCTAAAAATAACGAATCCTTCTCTAATATCGGGTAGTGTTAACACAGGTGTAGTAACCAATCTATTCTTCAGATCTTGGAAACATTCCTCGCATTCCTTTTTCCAGGTGAACTTAACCCATTTTCGAGTCAACTTGGTTAGCGGATTAGAAAGCCATGAAAATTATTTCATAAACCTCCTATAATATCCTGCAAAACCAAGGAAACTACAAATCTTAGTTACTGTTGTGGGTTGAGGCCACTCCTCCACAACCATTGTCTTTGCAGGGTCAACTGAGATTCCTCCATTGGTTACGATGTGCCCCAAGAAAGCCACATGTTGTAACCAAAACTCACACTTTCTGAACTTTCCAAATAGCCTCTCCTTCCGTAGAGTTTTCAAAATAACCCTCATATGATCTTCATCCTCCTCACGACTTTTTGAATATATCAAAATATCATCAATAAAAACTACCACAACATTATCAAGGTAGTCCATAAAGACTATATTCATCAAATCCATGAAAATAGTATGAGCATTAGTCAAGCCGAAGAGCATAACAGTAAACTCATAATGCCCATATCTTGATCAGAAGGCAGTCTTTGGAATATCTTCCTTCTTCACCCTCAGTTGATGATAACCAGATCGAAGGTCAATCTTGGAGAAGAATTGAGCCCCATGATGTTGGTCAAATAAATCATCAATTCTTGGAATATGGAATTTGTTCTTGTCTGTGATCCTATTCAGTTCTCTATAATCAATGCATAGCCGCATTGATCCATCCTAATTCTTCACAAAGAGAACTGGTGCTACCCAAGGAGACAAACTCGATCGGATAAACCCCTTCTCCAACAAGTCTTGGAGTTGTTTCTTTAACTCTTCTAGCTCCACATTTTCCATTCTATACGGGTTCTTTGTTATCGGTTGAGATTTAGGTATGAGTTCAATGGAGAACTCTACCTCTCTTTCTGGGGGAGGTCCAGGTAACTCCTTAGGAAACACATCCATGTATTCTTGAACAATCGTAACATCTTCTATTTGTATAACCCCTTTTACTTCTTCATCCTCACCGATTAACTCTATAAATAAGGCTATAGGAGGTGCTTCTAGACAAGGATCAGGTCGGGACATCTCTCCTTGGAAGATAATTGTAGTTCATTCATTCAAGTCTAATGATATTTCCTTACTTCTACATTTGATCTTAGCATTATACTTTGAGAGCCAGTCCATCCTTAGTATAATGTCGAATTACATCATGGGAATGACTATTATATTTGCGATAAGATTGTGCTCACCAAAGTAAACACTAGAGCCTCTAAATACTATTGATGCATTGATACTCCCACTTGGAGTCTTGACTGACAACTCTACCTCTAGAAGTTTGGGGATTGATTCTATATTCCTTGCAATCTTGGATGAAATAAAGGAATGTGTAGAACCAGAATCAAATAATGTACTTTCTAGTTTTGAGAGGAAAACAAGAGTACCTGCTACCACATCGTTCGGAACATCAACATCAGTTTTTTTCATAGCAAAATCACGACCTTGCTCCCTTGTATTTTTCTGAGGCTGATGGTGATTCCCCTCCACCGCCCTCAGATTTGGACAGTGATTAGTAAAGTGCCCAAGCTGTCCACACTTGAAGAATGTAACTTCAGGTAGGTTCAGAACCATCTTTCCTCTATCGTTAGTGTTGGGAAGTTGAGGCTTCACATCACTATAACAATTCCGAGAAATATGGCCTTCTCTTCCACACCTGTAGCACTTACCACTTCCGATCAAGTAGTTCCCAGAATGCTTTGTCCCACATTTATTGCATGTGGCATATTGTAGATGATTTCCACCACTTTCCTGCTCAAAACATCTTCCCAGTCTTGGTTCTAGAGTTCTCTTCTTCTCATTAGATTTGTGAGATCACTGTGTCTCCCCAAACTCTAGTTCAACTTTCATATCACTTCAAACTATTTCTTCATAGTCCTTGTTGGATAGATTCTTCTGTAGATGAGGTCATAGTCCACCAATGAATCTATCAACCTTCCCATTAGGGTCCATGACAAATCTTGAGGTATAAAGGGAAATCCTTGTGAAGTTCATCTCGTAGGTTCCAACTGATTCATTCTCCTTTTGCTTCAGCTTGAGAAATTCGTTCTCCATTCTCGTTCTCATCGAACGAGGGAAATACTTATTAAAGAATATTACCCGGAACTCTTCCCACTCCATAGCTTACATCTCTCCTCGTGGCTTCGTGTTTTTGATCAGTGACCACAACTTATCAGCTTCTCCCTCTAGGCGGTAAACAACAAGGGTGACTTTTTCTTGTTCCAAACAATGAAGTAAAAAAATGATCTTCTCAATGGTGATTATCCATTGTTCCGCAACCAATGGGTTAGTAGATCCATTGAATGTTGGTGGTCGTTCACGCATAAAGGACTCAACAGAATGTTGTTCCCTTCGTGTTGAGATCAGCCTCTCAACTTGATTGAATTTATTACTCATAACTTGATTCAGTTGGTTCATCATTCGCATGAATGTTTCCATTCCAACTTCCATTGGAGGGCCGTCAGCACATGGTGCATTGCGGTCACAATATGCACGGTTCCTCCTATTGCCCGCCATTTTCTAAAAGAATAAAACCTTTGTTAGAAACTTATTTCATTTATTAATCTTTTACTAAGAATTCATGGTTAGAAAATTACACTTCTCTATAATTACTTCATAATGATTCATAAAAATTTTATGATTAACCAAACATGTCCCCCGGGAGTGTCGTAACCAAGAGTGCTGCAAGGCCCATTATCGTGCACCAGTTCCCATTCGACTCTAGCTCAAAGCAGTGTTTTCGGGTTTTACCACTATGTACATTTGTGCCAGAGCTGCCTGTACCAGCTCGTATCCAAACAGGGATGTATTTTTTTGATAAACCACTTACTCAAAGCTTACCAAAATACCAGGAAGTTTCCCTATATTTAAACTTTTCTATGGGGTTCTTACTAAAGTTTTTATATCCTAATTTCCACAAATAACTAAACCATCGTTTGATACCAACTATAGCATCCCGCCTTTTTATAACATAAACTTTCATTACATTACACAAAACTGAGGATATTTTAGGTTTAGTGTCTTGGAAAGCCGGAACATAATACGTGAAAACAACATAAAACATTCTTCTTAAACACTTGAAAGGATTATCCTTAAGTTCATCCTAGGTTAATTAATACATCTCATAACCTGGGGACATACATCAAAAGAAAGGGTGATCAGAAGGCCCAGTAAGGGAAACAAGAGAAACATTTTACATGTGAACTTGATATACTTCAATAAGGTCATGAAAAGAACTTTAAGGCATGAGAAAGAAATCATGAGGGATTTCATAATAAAAATAAAATTTTTCATAACTTGAAGATGTGGCTACATAATTTTACATAGACAATCATGAACATATCACCAAGGTCCATACCCAAGGTTTCATTTGAAAATTACCAAGGTTATTCCCCAAGGTATCGTGAAAATTGTAATCTCTAGTGGTTACATCATTACCCAATGCATTGGAGCGCTATTTGGGCACACCCTTAAATTTGGATTTATTATCAAGCAATCCACATATATCATAATCAAACATTTCATAAATAACCCATATAGAATAAAATAAATGGCTTTCATTTCATAATCATAACGTTTTAAAAACTGCTTTAAAGACACGATCTTTACGTCAATTTAAACCCACGGAAGGGGAGAGCGGGTCTCTTGTATGTAAATCCCAGAATATAAAATAGATCATTACGATATATATTTGAGTACCCCTATAGAAATAAGTGATTTGAGTATTCACTTTATAATAAAAAATAATTTTTAGAAAAGAGAGAGGTATTTTGAGACGAAAATTCTGCAGCATAACAGCTATGTTTCGAGGTTTTAGAAAACATTAAAAAGACAGGGACATGGTCAAACATTCATAAATGACACATAAAACAGTATAGGGATAGACTATGAAGGATATTTGAACATGGTAATGAAATTTAAAAGACATAACATATGAAATGAAGAACATGAAAGGAAGTCAAAAATAAGATTTCTCTTATGAAAATTCGGCAGCCAAACGACATCACTTAAACTTCAAAAAAAAATTAATTGACAATCTCAAATAGGGTCTCTCATCATATGAACATAAAAGTTCAGTATGATAGATATAGATATCATACCCCAACATAATAAGAAAGAACTTGCAAGACTTGAAATGGAATTAGAACATCGAAAAATGAGAAAGTTGAAAGAACCACTTAAAAATTCGGCAGCCTAACAGCACAAATTAAAACATCAAAATATAGAATTGAAGAGATCAAATGGGGTCTCTAATCATATGATAATAAAATATCAGTATGATATTTATAAAGATAATAAACCAACATAATAAAAAAGAACTTTAAATATTTGACAAGAAAATAGAACTTGAAAACGAGAATGGTGAAAGAATCTCTTAAAAATTCACCAGCCTAACGGCGCCACTTAATCATTCAAAAAATGAATCGATGAGAGAAAGAGGGGGTCTCTCAACACATGAACATTAAAAGGGAAGTATGACGAATATATAAGAACATCCTCCAACATAAGAACATGGAGAATAAAAGAAATGACATAAAAGAGATTACTTGAAAAGAAAGAGAGAGGTCGGATCCCTTACCTTAAAACGTAACTCTTAAAACTCAAAGGCTTGCACCTTGAGCGCTTGGGGGAACCTTGGGAGGACTCCTTGGGAGGTAAGGAGACCCGAAATTCGTTGAGGGGGAGTTGGGAGTGAAAAATAAAGGAGGAAAGGGTGGGTATGTATAGGGAAAGTGAGGGGACAAAGCATTAATGGCCAAGGGACACCTCACAAGTGCTTTTCTCAAAACCATGTGCTCTCCCATGGAGTTGGGCCACATGGGCCCCCAATACAATAATTCATCACCTTTGATCGGCCAACCCTTAAAATAATGCATGACATCATCATGAAATAATTATGATGTCATTAATCATACCAAAACCCTAAAACTGTAGTTTTACAATTCACTGAAAATTCATCTTTCTCAGAAAAATCCCAAAACTTCTCCTTAACCAAATATCGATGCTCTAATTACAAATATGAACTCCATTTTATAAAAATAACTTTCTAAATATTTTTAATTTACTTTTTAAATAAAACACTATTCCCTGAGAATTCATTTTTCTCAGAAAAATCCTCAAAATTACCATAAAATAACATCGATGCTCTGAGTTCAAAAATAAAGTCCATTTTATAAAAATATTTTTATAATTATTTTTAATTAAATTTTTAAATACAAAACTGTTTTTTACTCTAAAAAAACTAATACTTGATTAATAATTTATGAAACCATTTTTTAACCATTTTATCGAATCACATTACTTAATCAAGGAGTCTAAATTATACTAAAAATTTCTTTAAGTGAGATTACTAATCCATTTGGTCACATTACTAATCCTAAGCCTAAAATCACTATTCATAATTTACTATTCATCAAAAATTAAGTTGATATTATTAGACTATAAATTCCTTACTGAACACTTTTGCAGAAGACCATTTTTGGAGAATCATTACACAATATTAATTATTTAAGGTTTACATAAATATTTTAAAATATCTACATTTTTTCAAAATTCATCAATAAAATACATCCTAAAATTATCCAGACTTTTTAAATTTCACAAACATCACTAAAGGAAGAAATATAAATTTATTCATCCCAAAGGATTACACAAAGAAGCTACGGTCTCGTTACATAGCCCCTTATAACACCAGCATATGACCTAAGTGTAAGGTTTGCTATGGTGATAGAATCTGAGGGAGGCTCATATAACATTTCCCTAGTATTAATCACTTCTAACATGAACTTCTCCAACAGGCGTTTCCGTTCATGCTTGACACGCTGGAGTTCGGCTTGGGCTTGGTCCAAAGTGAAGCCCAAAGATGCCACCTCCTTCCCAAGCACTGATAAGTGGGCTTCATAAGGTTCGAGTCTACTTGATGAAGCCATCGACTCTTCTTTCTACATTAACCATTAACATCTCTAGTAAATCGTTAAGAGTAAGTTAATATACTATTTAAAAAGTTTGGTTCATTACAATTATTATTCCCATCCAAATAATAATGTATTGAATAACAATTACACCACGACGTGGAGACGGTAATCCATACATACGCACGTATGGTGACATGTCATTGAAAGGATGGATAGAATAATGAATATTGTTGTATCATATTTATAATAACAATGCAATACATAAAATAAACTGCAGTTATTATTTTAGAATGTAAATAACAAAGAAATAAAAAGTGGAAGAACAAAAGAACTTGAAAGAGGGTGGTGAAATTATTACCTCTTCTGCGGGTTCTTCCTTTTGATTTGATCAAAATGGATCCTTAAGTTGGCTTTCTGAAAATAGGAAGGCATCTAGGATGAAGTTAGGGAAGTTGAGACGGTATACGGGAAGAGGTTGGCCGATCCAAATGGCTTTGAAGGTGTGAATTTGAGAGAATTACGAGTTCCCTTTTATAATAGGGGTGAGGGGCACTTTAGGAAAAGCTTGAAATATTATTTTATAATAAAAGAATATTATATTTATAATGGATCCAAATTGTATTATTTAAATTATAATGTGGGTATGGGTGGAAAACCACTCAAAAAATAGGTTTTAGACAGGTTCGGTTCACTATATTAACTTTATCTTTCAAATTTAACTCTTAGTTAAATAGTTTAACATTTACCATGTCTCTTTGTATTTTAATATTATATGGTAAATAAAAATACTATATACTTCCACTCAACCCCCAAGTGGTTCATTAATGATACAAATATCATTATATAAGTCATTTTTCTGAACCATATATGTTTAGTAATAGAATATAAATTAATAATATATTATTTGTTTTAAAAACCCATTTATGTCAATTTTGACACTATTTGGCATTTGGTTTTTCTAAATTCAGAATAGCATTATTACTTCAAAAAATATTTATCTAACCAACCATAATATGTCATATTAACCTAGAAAAATAGTGTAATTCCTAAAAATCCTGAAATTTCATTTATTTCGGTATTTATAATATCAATTATTTTAATATTTTATTAAATATTTAATTACTGCATCATCATTGTGTCACAAATAAATTAAATTATTTAATGTCTAAAAATTATAAATAAAATACCATTATGTTGGAAATATTTTTAGATTTCTAATTAATATGTATAATCGAATTTATCTTATGTATAACCCTATATTAAAAATGTTTTAGTTATTAAACATGGATTTTAACTCTTTTAACTCTTCTTTGAAATAAATAATAATAAATGTCATAATCTAATCCAAGTAGAAAAAAGAGGTTTATATTATATTCCTAAGGTTGGTATTGGACAAATTATACTTATTAAATAGAAATAGGTCATGTGTTAGGGTAATAATAATATCATTTTTACCCTTAATTACCCAATTTACATTTAACTGTGGTAAATAAAAGTTAAAAGTTACTATTCAAAAAAATTATTTTTATCTTATTGAAGCACATTTTACTAATTTATATTAAACATGTCTCTCAGATTTTCAAAATTTAACTCACAGAAGTGGCAAAATTATGTTTTATGTGAATTTGAAAATTCATTTAAGATATGGGTAAAAGACTGTGAAAAGTTCAATAAAATTTTTATATATCAAAAAAATTTATAAACTGATTTCAATAAATTAAATTGAACATATATAGGTATCATGTCTCTATTTTGACCTAAAATATATTTAATAAAATAAATAATTATTTAAATAAAAATTAGGTTTTAAACTATAACTCAGTTTTTTCACTATTCAGAAAAAAATGAATGTTTTTAGAAACATACCAAAAATTCACCCTAGGCTAATTTCAATATTCCGAATCCAAAAATTAAGTCCTTTTTTAGAGAAAATATTTATAAAATTCCAAAAATTGGGTATTACTATTCATAATGGCTAGTTTGATTGGTTGTGGTGTCTGTTAGAACTCGAATTTGCGTACAACACAAGCTATTGTATTATTCAAAGAGAATCGTATTATGGAAGCTTGGGGTGTTACATTCTCCCATCCTTCAAATAATATTGTCCTATAAATTTCTAGAATATTACAGCATAAAAATACTCAGGCCCTTCTTTATCATAAGTTCCTTGGGTTCCCACATTGCCTCTTCCATCATATGTTTTCCCCATAGATCTTTTACCAGAAGAGTTGTCCGGTTTCTCAGAACTTGTTATCTTGTATCAACAAACATGATAGGCTCTTCGCAATAAGATATATTGGGATCCATTTCAAATTCAACATAGGTGAGTACCTGCACTAGGTCTGGCATGTATTTTATCAACAGTGATATGTGGAACACATTGTGAACTTTGGAGAGATTTGGCGGCATTTCCAAATGTTAAGCTACAACCCCAAATTAGTTCTATATTTCAAAAGGTCTGATGTACCTGGGACTCAATTTTCCCTTCTTATAAAAATATATAACACCCTTCAATGGAGATACCATCAAGAAAACATGATCTCCTACCAGAACTTCCAAATCCTTCCTTCGGTTATCGACATAGCTCTTCTGCCTACATTGAGCTCCTTTGATGTGGTTTTGGATTACCTTTCCCTTTTCCATCATTTTCTCCACCATTTTTGGTCCTATGAGTTTTCATTCACTAACATCATCCCAACATGATGGTGTGAGACATCTCTTTCTGTATGAACCCTTCTTATTGAGCCATCTAAATACTTGAATGGAAACTATTTTTATATGAAAATTATACCAAAGGTAAATATAGATCCTATATACCCTAAAAGTCAAGTGAGTAGGATCTCAGCATGTATTATAAGGATTTAATAGTTCATTCTGATTTTCCATCAGTTTGGGGGTGGTAGGCAGTGCTCAAACTAAGTTCATTATCCCGGGCTTTTTGATGACTTTTCCAGAATCTTGATGTAAAATGTTGATCTGGATCGGAAAAAACAGACAGGGGTACTCCATGAAGTCTCACAACATCATTAATATATATTCTTGTTAGACGTTCAAGTGGTAGATCCTCCCTTATAGCAAGAAAATGTGCTTACTTTGTATGACGATCATGAATGTCCCATACTGTATCATTCCAACTAGGAGTCATTTGTAGTCCAATGAAAAATTCCATCATAATATTATCCCATTTCCACTCAGGTATGGGAAGTGCGTTCTTGACTCCTCCATGTTGTTTCATTCCATCTTTCACTAGTTGACAAACCGTACATCGTGACCCAAAATCAAAAATCTTCCTCTTCATGTTGTCCAAACAAGAATTTTCTTTCAAATATCTTTACATTTTGGTGCTCCCATGGTGTATACAGAAATTGGAACTATGAGAATCATCCAACAATTCCATTTTTACATTAGGTATATCAGGAACACAAATCTCTTCCCAAATTTCTTAATTATATCTTCATATTCAAAGTCACTCAATCTCCCATCATTCATAGATTTAATCTTCTTTTGAAACTCCTCATCATCCGCCTGAGAAATTTTTATCCTTTCTAGTAAAGATGGTTTAGAAACCATTGGAAAAAAAATTCATGTTTCACCTTCCATGGTTATTACCATATCCATCTTTACTAGATCCAGGAAAATAGGATCCCTTTCAAATCTCATCTTCTTCAGAACTCTATGATCCTTTATGCTCAAAGCATCTTCCACCGTATTTTCCTTCCACGAGTGGTAGTGTATCATGCAATCACATTCCTTGAGTAGTTCATGCCATCTTCTTTGCCTCATGTTGAGTTCATTCTATGTGAAAATATACTCCAAACTCTTGTGATCGGTATATATCGAAAATTTTTAACCATAGAGATAATGTATCAATATCTTAAAATAAAATATTATAGTAGCTAACTTATGATCATGGATAGGATAGTTTTTCTCATGAATTTTTAGCTATCGGGATTCATGGGCAATAAACCTATCATTCTATATAAGGACATAATTAAGTCCTTTCTTCGATGCATTACTATAAATAATAAACCCATAATTCAGTGACGGTAGAGTAAATATATGGTTATTAACTAATATTCTCTTTAGGTCTTCAAAAAAAAATTCACACTCTATTGTCCATGAAAATTTAACCCCTTTACGTGTGAGCTCTGTTAATGGGTTAGCCAACCGAAAAAAATTCTGTACGAAACGTTGATAATATCCTACTAAATCAATATAACTATGTACCTCGGTTATACACGTTGGTGGATTCTATTCATGGATTGATCTTTTCATAAAAGGATCAATTGAGATTCTGTCCTTAAAGATAATATGGCAACGAAAAGAAATCTCTTGAAGCTAGAATTCACACCTGCTAGACATCCCATATAATTCATGTCTTCTCAGAGTTTTCAGGATAATTCACTGGTGAATTTCATGATCTTTTTATCATTTGGATTAAACAAAGATATCATCAATAAATACCACCAAAAAGTCATCAAGATATTGATTGAAAACTCTATTCATTAGATCAATGAAGACAGAGGGTGCATTAGTCAGCCCAAAAGGCATTACTGTAAACTCGTAATGCTCGTACCTGGTTCGAAATGCTATCTTTGGAATCTCTTCCTTCTTCACATACAACTAATGGTATCCATATCTAAGGTAATCTTTGAAAAATATTGAGCTCCATTCTGTTTGTCAAATAAATCATCAATGTGAGGTAGGGGTACTTGTTCTTTCTTGATATAGCATTGACCACCCTGTAGACAATGCGCAACCTCATAGATCCATCTATCTTATTAACAAAAAGGACATGGGTTCCCCATAGATAAAAACTAGGTTGAATAAATCCCTTATTACTAAATTCCTCTAGTTGTTTCTTTAGTTCCACTAATTCCACAGTGGCCATTCTATAAGGGGTCTTTGATATGGGCCTTGAACCAGAAATTAAATCAATGGAAAACTCAATTTCTTGTTCTGGAGGATGTCCAGGTAAATCATCTAGAAATACATCAACATATTCTCTCACAATAGGTAAATCCTCTAATTGAACATTCCTCTACTCACCCACATTCATTTCATTCTCTTCGTCCCCAATAATTGAATTTATTTGAGCTACTGGGGGTGGATCTTGATAAGAATTATGTGGTGATGATTCTTCTCTAAAGATAAGGTGTTCTTTATCATCATAATAAAATATAGTATCCTACTTATTCATACAATAAATTTTTTCATCGTGGTCTTAAAATAAATCCATAACAAGGATTATATCAAATTCAATCATTGAAATGATGATGAGATCAGTAGATAATGAACATTTATATGCCCTAATGGGAACCAACTAATAGAACTCTGTAGCAATGATACTTGCCGTAGGATTTTTTACTGACAAATCCCTTGTTAAATCAAATTGGAGATATATAATTTTATTAGAAAACTAGGAAGATATGAAACAATGTGATGATCCATAATCAAATAAAGCATTGGCTAAATTTGAGGAAACCATTAAATTACCTTCCACCACGTCTTTCAGAGCTTCTACCTCAGCAGTAGTTATAGAAATAGCATGGCCTTGATCCCTTGGGCATTTCTGAGGTATGTTTCCCTAATTATTAGGACATTCATTTTCATAATGTCCCATCTCTTTGCAATTGTAGCATTGAACATCAGTACCTTCCTTCTTCCCTTTGCAATCACGAGCTTGGTTGCCTTTTTCACCACACATGTAACAAACTCCCATTCCCTTAAAGCAAGTACATGGGTGTTTCTACCCACATTTACAACAGGATGGATATTCAAATATTCTCATCTTCCCCTTATTTACATTTCCAAAGTGATCAGCAGATCTCTTCTTATCTTTCTTTTCATTAAAGACGTAATATTAGAGAATTTCTTTTCTATCTTGATAGCACATGAGACAATATCTTCCTACGAGAGAAGGATTGTGAGACGAATGCTCGATGAAAAAATGGTTTTAACCCATAAACTAATCGATCAACCATATATATTGGGTTACGTATATAATCTACAGGATTCCACCCTATCCTTTTAAATTTAGCCTCATACTTTGTATCATTACCGTCCTCCTTTTGCCTCAGACTCAGAAATTGACCTTCCATATCCACTCGATGGTCATGAGGAAAGTATTTTTCTAAGAAAATATCATTAAACTCCCTCCATTATATATTTTATAATTCATCATCCTCCTTCCTGTTTTGAATCAATGACCACCATTGATTAGCATCTCCAGTGAGGCGGGACACTCCCATGACAACTTTTTCCTTTTCGCTACTCCCCAAGGTGTGGAATATTTTCTCTAAAGAATTTATCCATTACTCAGCTAAAATTTGATTTTTCCCCCATTTAATGTTGTTTGATATTACATCATGAAGCGATATAACATTGATCCTCCACGTTACGGATCAGGGTGCTCCATACGGGTAAGGTTATTACTCATAACCAGAGTGAGTTGTCCTAGTATGGTGATAAGCTGATCAGCACCAGTTGTATCACCAGTTCCAGTATAAATATCTTTAGACAGAGGTATATCTCTACATGGAGTGTGTTCATTGATACAGTTTCCATTCCTTCCACTAGGCGCCATTTCTAAATAATGGAATACACTAGATTAGTTTATGATTCACATTACATAAATCCAAACATGTAAAACACTTAACATAAATTGAACTGTTTATGGATATAATACATAATCATTAAAATGTTTTCTTTGAGGATGTATATACACATAAACCCTTAATAATGGTTTTTAATGAAAATGATAATTCTCCTAAGCATATCCCCCAGGAGTGTTGTAACCAACAGTGAAGGCCCGTTGTCGTGCACTAGTGCCCATTCGAGTCAAGCTCAATGCATTGTTTTCGGGTTTTACCCCTAGTTACATATGTTCCAGAGCTGGCTCTACCTGATCATATCCAAATAGGGATGTATTTCTTGGAAAACTCATAAAGTCTCTACAATACCAAAATTTTAGGAAGTTCATCTATACTAATCCTCAAAGTGTATCTTAGGTCTATGTGCTCTAATCAGAATTTATCAAAATATAGCTTCAAAGGATTGAACTAAACCTCATCTGATACCAACTATAACGCCCCGAACCCAGTTACCGAGAGTCGGTGAATTATTAAATAACATTGGCATGATAAAAAAAGATCATGTTTTGAATGACTGATTAGTTTAGTAGCCTTGTAAACACTAAATACATTCATAATTATTACATTACATCATAAAGTGAAAAACTAAAACAACATATTCTCTATATTACACACTCATATCCCCTAAGACTATCCCTACAGGTTAGTTATAAAATACTTCTTCACATCCTGGGAAAAATAAAACATAGAAAGGGGTGAGCATAGATGCTCAAAAATATTAACAATATAGAAAAAACTTTCATAAATAAGCCTAAACATTTAAGGAAATGTATAACTAAAACAAAAGCCTTTTAAACTTGAAATTAAGCATAATATGGATAAAAATAAAATTGTACAATGCCATTTACTTATTCAAATGGATATTCTACTAGTTGAATAATCACATGCTATATCAATAACCACATTTATAATGATGGAATGCATAATTCCAGACTATCAAACCCACATAGTCAAGAACTTGTGCCAAGACTACAAATAGGATTTTGTCAAGTCATTATTCCAAGACACTAGTTTGTCACATGAGACCTACCGATGCATTGAGGACCTATATCGTGCTCCACCCGTCACTTACTAAGTCCAATGCATTCTTCGAATGTATAGGTTTTAACATATCATAAACATTCGTATTAAAACTAGCATACAAAATGTTAATACATTCTCCATAAACCCTGAATAGAATAAAAATAACAAATCCACAATAAAACATATCAAAAAACCATCAATACAATATGGATGTTTTATATCATAATAAATCAACTCCAAATAAGCTTAAAATCCATCAAAGGATGTTGACATAGATGAAATCAAAACTATTTGAGAGAAATATCTCTTTTTTTGATATCATTTAAAAGTCACATAATTATAAAAGAAAAATATTATTTTAAAATATTCTTATAATATTGTAAGGGAAGATTCGAAAATTTTATAATGCCTGAAAATAGCTGCACATGGCGTATATGTTAAAAATACATTCTAACTTATTTTTGTCGAAAAGGTTCAAAAGGGCCTAGTTTTGAAAATGACAGAAAGATTACTTTGTAAACATATTATAAAAAGTAAAAAAAGGTTATAAATTACTTTATCCCAGAGTTTATAAAATTTTAATAATTTTTTGAAATACATTTTTAGGAAACATGGATGTGGATGATAAAGAGGTCCCAGTAGATAATTACGTATAAACAACCTCAGATAATGAAGAAATTGTGAAATAAACCCTTACCTTGTACTTTTCCTTGGTCGAGGGTATGTTAAACACTTGTATAATGGTAAAATAATTGTTATTAAATTATACATGAATCAAATACATTAATATGATATCATATATGATCTTTTAATTTTTTTGTTAATAATATCCAAGTATTATCGTTGTTTTCGGTGTTAACAGATTCGTTTGCCATTATATTATTTGTTATGTGAGTCATATTTGATATGGATGGGATGTATCTTATTCATATATGGAATGATATAAAGTCATTAAACATTATTTTTAATCATCAAATAAAAATTATTCTGGAATGGATTTGATGGGGAATGAATCTCATCACGTTCGTGGAGACGGTAATCCGTACGTACACACGAGCGACAATATCAATTTTTTGATATTAATATAATATATAAGTGGATGGTATGTCATATATAAAGAATCATTATCATGTTATATTTGTTTTTTACATGATTTACACTTCATTATTATACCCATCCAAATAATAATGTATTGAATAACAATTACACCACAACGTGGAGACGGTAATCCGTACATACGCACGTATGGTAAAATTTCATTGAAAGGATGGATAGAGTATTGAATATGGCTGTACCATATTTATAATAACATCACAGTACATAGAAAATACTATAGTTATTATTTTATAATGGAATTCACAAATAATGAAGTGGAAGAAGGAAAGAACTTGAAAGAGGGTGGTGAAATTATTACCTCTTCTTCGGGTTCTTCCTTTTGATTTTATCAAAAGGGACCCTTAAGATGGTTTTATGACTAAAGTAAGGCCTATAGGATGAATTGAGGACGTTGATAGGGTATTTGGGCAGAGGGTGGACAAGCCAAATGGCATTGATGGATTGGATTAGAGCGAAGGGGGAGTGCCGTTTTATAAGAGTGGTGAGGGGCACCTTAGGAAAAGCTAGAAATATTATTTTATAATAACAACATTTTCGGTGTCTAATGGATACAAAATGGATTATTTAATGTATATGGTGGGGAAGGGTCTACAACCACTCAACCAATAGGTTTTAGACCAGTTTGTGTCACTATATAAACTTTATCTTTTAGATTTAACTCTTCGTTAAATTGTTTGACATTTACCATGTCTCTTTGTATTTTTTTATTATATGGATAATAAAAATACTATATAATTACAAGGGAACCCAATGTGGTTAATTAATGATAAAACTATCACTATATAAATCCTTTGGCCGAACCATATATTTATTGAATAGAATATCAATTAATAATATAATATTTGTTTTAAAAATCATTTATGTCAATTTTGACACTATTTGGTAATTTTGTTTGATAAATTCATAAATGCATTATTACATCAATAGAAATTCCTCTAACCAACCCTAATATGTAATATTATCCTTGAAAAATAGTTTAATTCATAATAAGTTATAAATCACATTTATTTGGGTAGTTATAATATCAATTATTATAATATTTCATTAAATAGTTAATTACTACATCATCATTGTTTCTTAATAAATTAAATTATTTAATGTCTATTAATTATAAATAAAATACCATTATGTAGGGAATCTTTATAGCTTTCTAATTAATATTTATAAATGAGTTTATCATATGTATAACCCTATATTAAAAATGTTTTAGTTATTAAACATTGTTTTCAACTCTTTTATATCTTCTTTGAATTAAATAATAATAAATGTCATAATCTAATCCATGTGGAGGAAAGAGGTTCATATTTTATTTAAAAGGATTTTCAGGTCGAATTATAATTTTCCAATAGAATTAGGAGATGTGTTCAGGTATTAATAATATCATTTTTACACTTAAATACCCTATTTATTTTTAACCGTTGTAAATAAATGTAAAAAGTTACTATTCACAAAAAAAAAATTTTTTTTTCTTATTGAACCAAATTATACTCATTGATATTAACTGTGTCTCTCGGATTTTCAAAATTCAAGTCACAGATGAGGTAAAATTTTGTTTTCTGTGAATTTGCAAATTTCTCTAGGAGATGGGTAGAAGACGATGAAAAGTTCAATAAAATTTATATATATATAAAATAATTATAAAGTGACCACAATGAATTAAATTGTACTTATATAGGTATTATGTATCTATTTTGACCTAAAATAAATTAAAATAAAATAAATAATTATCTAAATAAAAATTCAATTATAAACTATAACTCATTGTTTTTCACTATTTATAATAAATTGAACGTTTTCAAAAAAATACCAAAAATTAACCTATGATAATTTAAATATTTTGAATCCAAAAATGAAGTCCATTTTGAAAGATAAAATTTATAAAATTTCAAAAATTGTGTATTATTATTCATAATGACTAGTTTGATTGGTTGTGGTGTGTGTTAGAACTCGAAGCTTCATATAATACATGCAATTGTATTATTCAAATAGATGTGTACCGTGGAATCTTGGGGTGTAACATAATTATTTTCCTAGTGATTAGGATCCAAATGATGAGATTCATGATGAGTATAGTATTCTGGAATATATTTAGATAGAAGTAGTGATTTTTATAAATATATAGAATAAAATAGTATTTTATGGTGATGATTATGATAGGGATCACTAAAATCCATCTCCAATTGGACTATTCTCATTGAGGACTATGGATAGACCGAGTTTTGTTCATCCAGTATTTGAAAATTACACTATTAGAGGTTATCCACGACCATCTGCTGAGGGGGAGTTATCTGCATGTTCTTACGACTAGAATTCAGTAACTAATGATAATCCTTCTACCACACCAGAGGATTGAGATTCATTAATAGTGGAACATCCCTTGGTTTAGAGGTACTAAGAATTTCTAACCCAAAATTAGATGAATTTTGTGATAATGGTTATTATCATAGCATTCCACAAGAGCATTGTATACATTCTATATCATTTCATTTCACTGATCATAAGGGTTATCATATTGAATGTATACATGAATATAGGAATATGAAATCCCTAAACTCTAAAGTGAATTTAGTAGATCCATCAGAGGATGTAGATTCTCAATATTTTCCATAATACATTAATTCTGGTATTACTACACCCTCTGTTCATTTCTAATATGTATCTAGATATAATCTAGATGTTTTCATAAAATATTATCTTTTTGATTCATGTGGTTTATTTTAATCTTCGGATCCTCTGGTTAATCAACTCAATAAAACTGATACTTGGAATCAATTTGAATTAGTCATATTCTGTATTCAATCCCAGATGACATATAAGATTCATGATTTTGATATTGATAATAGAATAAAAGATAATGATATGGAAGCTATAGAATCTATTATGGAGGAAATAAGAACCACTATTTATACTAGCCATTTACCCCATTTAGAGAATTTGGAAACCTCCCCACTATATGTTTCCCATACATCCAATAATCCACCTCCATCACCATCTATTTATGTAAAGATAATTAGAGTTTTAGTGAAAGGGTATTTTAATTCCATTAATGGTGATTTACATACATCTCATTTGAATGATCTATATAAAAAGAGATAGTATAGTGGGAATATATATAAACAATATTGGGTGAGTTTGAATGATGATATATGTGATAGAGAAATTATTAGTAAGGAAATAAATTTCCACAATTATAGAATATACAAAAGGTTGTTTCAATTTATAATTTAAATATTATAACTGAAAAATTAAGCATGCCTCCTATAACTAGGGAATTCAAGGAACATGTAGAACATATTAAGGTATAAGCCCCTCTACTCAAGACAATTATGGATGAGAATAAATACTTCTCCACTAATATAGAGAGAAGTTAGATCTATATAATGTATTTTTTAAAAATGAGGAATCCTTTTTTAAGATTATAGAATAGTAGTTATGGAACCTAAGGCTATTCCTTTTTCATCTCTCACCTTAACCCCATAATTTTCACCCCATCTCACTAGGTTTTGTCCTTTTAGCATGTATTTAATGCAATCATTTCCCCATGTCAGTCCATTTGTAATTTTTTATCATTATGAAACTATATCATCTCCCTTTGCTTCTACATATGCGCCTTATTTATCTTGAAATGGAATATACCCATTCAATACTTCATCCCAATGAATGTAGACTGATTCCGACTAGGTTTGGTCTATTATATGAATTATTTATTCCTTTATTTCTAATGTCTTTGAATGTGACATATATATTAATGGAGATTATCCATTATTCTCCATCCAATCATTAATTATCATTACAATTTCATTTCTTATTTTTTTAGAATCCCAAAATGGGGAGTAATTTTTTTGTGAGAATTTAACTTAAATATTTGTGATTTAAATTTAATTTTTATATTTTAACAATAAATTTGAGTAATTATATTTCCATAATTATAATTTGTATCTAAAAAATATATTTAATATGATAGAATGTATGTATTGTATTTATTTTATAATTTATCTATATATACGTATAGTTATTTTTATACAAGTTGTATAATGTTATATGATTTGTGACCATCAAAAAATGGGAGATTCTTGGAACCTCATTATTTCAAAAATCACGATTAATATTTCTCTAATGAGAATTTTATTTTTTATATTATATAATTATGTAATGAAAATATTGGTATGTATAGATCCACTATATGTTATGGAGATCTACCATTATTTCACAATGATCAACCACAAACATTGATATTGGAGACTTCATCATCAGGTGAGACGTGCTACTGCAATCATTTTCTACCACTGGACATGTGATCCATCCAAAAGTGTTCTACAAAAAGACATGTTCTACCACCCGATATATGTTTCCACTAGACATGTACTACCACTAGACATATTATAAGAACCCATCATGTTCTTCCACGATATGTGTGCTACCACCCGACATGTTCTACCACCATACATGTGTTACCGCTGGACATATGTTTCCAACAGACATATTTTACTGCCATACATATTCTACATCATCAATTATACATGTAGTTGGGCAATATTTTGATTGTGTTATAGCTGGTTATTTGTACCATTAGTCTATGCTAACATCGGTGATTGTCTACCACCCGCATGCCACCCCTTGGTTTTTTTCATTCGAATTTAATGATTTTAATATAAGGATTATGAGTATAAATAAATAATAAATCATATTGATTTATGATATATTATTCCTTGACAAATTCATCAGGTCAATTGATTAAAGAGTTTGATTTTTATTATTTTCAGGTTCAGTATAAAGATCCATAATATCCATAATATTATTCTTCAATAGAAAATTTGGATATGTGATGATATATATTTCAATGATCTCCCTTGAACATGTATTTATGGTGAATGAATGTACATAGACACACACACACACACATGAGAGTTTCAACATGTAAAATATATATTAGATCAAGAACAATTCATACAATGAATCAAGATATCTGTGTAGATGTTTTTTCAAAGAATACAGAAAAACCTAACATTACGAAAATATGTTTATCTAAAAATTCATAGAATATTATTTTAGCTCTTTAAAAAATGGAATATGATTACCCTTGAAAATATAAAGCATTTGAAAATGAGAAAAACCAAAATATTTACATCTCTTCATCTTTTTTTTCATTGATATATTTTTTTCAATTATACAGTGTACCATATATTTCTATATATTTGAACACAATGTCTCTCATTGGAAAAAAATTTGAGTGATATAAAAACACTATAATTTCTCTATTTTTATATCCACAACAACTGTAGAACAGTTCCTGCATGGATCTTATTGTTTTTCTCCCCTTGAAAAAATATTGAATAGGAATTCACCATGGAATGCCATTGTGTTGTTCTTTTTAAATACTAATATATGTTACAGATCCAATTATTTTTTTACAATATTCATTGAAACAATTGATTTCTATGTTGAAGGGAATAAGTATTTTATTGATACAAAACCTATTCTTTATTCCACTATGTGTATTCAGTTTTTTTTTGTATATTTCAAATCCTAAACATCATATTTAACTTTTTTATGTAATCAAAACGTTACATTAATAGTCAATATTAACATGTATTTATTTTATGTATTTTATTAAGTAATTTAATTTATAATGTTGAATTAATGTATAATATAATTTTGATTGAGACCTACTCACACATTGAATTATTATTATAATATTTTATATTTATATAATTCTATTTTTATGGTTAATTGAGTGATTTTAATTTATTTTTAACAATAATTTTATTGTGTACTCAATTCCCCCCCCCCTTATTTAGTCACTCCTTTCAACCATAAATATGGTTTCTAAAATCCAGTAGAAATGTAGTGAATCTTATAGTTTCATCTGATAACACCCTCAAGTATAGAATATAGTTTGTAAAAATATGAATCGCATCTATGTGGTGGAATTTATAATGCCAAAATATTGTATTTTTAACCTGATTTACATCATTAACAAATAATTTGTCATTCTATGATTAGGTCACTAAAAATAAAAGGATCCATTGGGAATGATAGTGTATTTACACAACTTACTAATCCGATTATAGGGGATTGTTGTGAGTTGATTATAGAAAATTAATGTTAAGGGTACTTATTCCCACTCTCTATTAACACATTCTTATTATCACATAGAAAATTCATATAAAAGGGAATCATTCCAATGATCCTTTTGTTTTTATTTTTTTATTGGGTTTCACTATGTTTTTTAAAAGTGAATGAATGGAGATTCCAAATTCAAAATTTCAAAGTGATAATCACAGAAACTAGGATTTTTTGGTTGGCGACTTCTCCCCCTCTACACATTTCAAAGAAAATGATCTATTTATATTTAAAAAATTAGACTCTAGATAAAAAAATCCATGATAATTATTTTTATTTTACTGGTATTGAATATATAAGATTTTGTCCATTCCCAAAACACTTGGGATGACATGGTGGAAATAGAAATTTATCTCAAAGAATAGTTTTTGAAGGGAGTTCATGGAATGGGTGTGTGTTTTGTGTGTCCATGTGGTACATTAGGGGTTTTTTCAGATTAGAAATTATTTTGATACCAATCTAGGGGTACTATGTTTTATATTTATATGTATTTACCTGGGTCTCATAGGATGGGATTAATTTTGGTTTTGAAAATTCTATGGAAATATGTGATAGAATTTCAATTATTGGGAATTTCTATTCATCATGTGCAATGATGTAAATAGTTACATTAATCGAGTGATACTTTTTACTATATATATATATATGTGTGTACATACAAAAACTATTCATAATTTCACTCTATTATTATATATTAAATGATTAATAAAAGTTTTTTTCTTGTAGTTTGTGTTTGAGGCATTGGGTATTCTGATATCTGTTTTTTACTGAATCCATAGATATTAACCATGGTGCATATGACAATTTTTGGACATGATTAGAGAATGGATTTGTTTTCCTATTTAATAGTGTATCACCGTGATGTTATGATCAAGCTATTTAGAATTTGGTTCATAGTGATTTCTTAATGTGGAGTAGGGTTTTCTACCACCTCGTTTACTTGTTTTTTCATTACATATAGGGTCCATGTTGATATAATTATTTAATATTAATTTTTAAAAATATAAATCTTATTATATTTATGAATAATGATTTAATTGGTTCATTATATCTCCTTATATATTGAATTAGATTTATTGAATTTTTATTATTTTGTCTCGGTCATGTATTATTCATTGTTTTTAAATTGTCCTCCAATGATTACATGTACCCCTAGAATTTATCATCAGACAATAGAGTGTGGGGTATATTACCTAAGGGTTCTGGAACTCATTTCCTTCCCATGAGAATTTTTTGCATTTTAGGGTTTTAAATGGTGTCAGTTGAGAATGTTATATCCATTAGGAATGGTATTTGTAGAGATAGGATATTTTTAGACATGAAATATATCAATAAAAGGGCATATATCACGGCCCGAACCATTAATGGGATTGATCCCCAACTACCATAAACCCGACAGAAATATCTAGGAGCTGGAGACGATAACCAAAGGCATAAATATCATGGTGAGGAATTTTCCAATATATCATTATGGACACACAAACAATCATCTTGATGAAAAAGTGAATATGGAGTATAGTAAAAAAAGAATAAAACACTAAGGGAAAAATAATGTGTGAAACCCCGCTAGATATTATAAGAATGCGGAAGTGTAAAATGAAATGTAAAGGGGAAAAAATACATGCAAAAGATGTAAATATTCCCCAAACATACCAGATTGGATAAGTAAACTATTAACAGATACCATCTCGTAATCTCTAATTTATGACCACCATATGTGGGCCAAATTACCAGGAATCCCTAAGCTCATTTAAAGTCACCATCAACATGTCTGTAATTTTTCTAAGACCCAAAACATGAGGCAAACCCCCACATAGGGGGGTGTGTGTGTATAGGGCTATTAGGACTCTTATTTTTGAAGGGGGACAAGTAAAAGATAAAATTTGAACAGTAAGACAATACATACAATATGCTGTCAAAGAGAATATATCAACCCAATCTAAGAGAGAAAGTAACCTTATCCAAGAACAAGGGGCTAAAAATATTGATTAGATGAACTACATGTAAATTATTATCCACATATTATTGGAGAGTAGACTCATCCAAACATGAGAAGATAAATATGGAATGTACTTGGTATACCCCACATGTCTTCTCCTCTCAGTGAAAGAGTATAATCATTTACAAGGTGTGGATTTGGCAGAGAATATATATTAATACTCAGTTAAATAATTAAAAAGGATAGAGTATGGGGATACCATTATCATTGGTTAGCCAAAGCATAAGAGTGTCATGTAATTTCAAAAGACCATAAATGATTCCTAGCATCTCACACTTCTTCACAAAGTAATCATGCACATCAAACCACAACTCATCAATGTTCCTCACAGTTCAATGTCCAAAATATTATTGTAGAGGATCCATGTCTGGGTTGTACATGAGTGATCCAGTCAAACAGTAATCCTAGAACCACTACCAAACTATAATAGATGGTACCACTCAGTAGTCACCGAGGATTCCACTACCTAGCTCTACATGAGAGCCAAAATAGTATTCGTTGAGGACTCAACTACCAAACTCTATAAGAGTGTCAACATGGTAGTCTTCATGGACTCTACTAGATAGATCTACTTTGTGTCTAACTCAGTAGTCATCAATGAATTAACTTGCTTGATCTACTGGAGGATAAACACAGTAGTCTTCAATGACTCCACATTCTAGCTCTAATAGAGGGTCAATAGGGTAGTCGTTCTAGACTATAATCCCAAGATCTACAGAATGGTATACATTTTTTTCATCAAATAATCCACTACACAACTATTCTATAGTGTCAACATGGTATTACTCATGGATTCTAACTCTTATCCCTATTAAAAGGTGAACTCAGTAGGCCCCTAGTATTATTGTGTGATAAATTCCATCATCTAGAATCACCTAACCATGAATCCCAATAAAAAAATTCTACATTGTTTCATCAAAGTCAAAAAGGGGTGAACCAACTCATTATATGTAACAAAAACAACTAGGATAGGCTATTCATAGTCCAAAATCGGTGTTCATAATATGTATATAATGAACCTCTATATTTCCAAAAAAGAACTAATGTTTATATAACATTTGAGGGGACCTGAAAGATGTGTGGTCCCTCTCCAACGCCGAGCCATCTCCCCAGGCATACATGGATCACAAGATATGTTGATGTACACATCAAGAAGAAGGACTACCAGGAATTTCTATGCCAAATGGGATTGGGCCATGTCCCTATGTTTGTGACAGTGTACTTACCTGGTGTTTGTGTACTCGTTATGTGGTGTGTCGTCTCTCAATGGGGCTGCCCAACTGACCAGGACATGCCTGTGCACTTGGGTACACCAAAATTTACATGTCCATGTACATCCATATGGGATCCCATACATGCAATCCACCACATGGTATTCCCATTTAATTAAGGGGTACAAAACATCTAGGAAGGCCACACATCGTGCCATCTGTATCTTTTTCTGAAACCCTAGCCAATATATATAAGGGGAAAAACTCCATGTGTACATCCAGGAAAATTGTGTATAATTATTGTTTCCTCTATATTACTATATCTATGATCAATGCCTCCAATCTAATCCCTTCCCTTGAAATAAAAATTCAGTTTCTCTTTGGATTTTCATATGTAGCATCCATCGGTAGATTCTAGTCCTCTGATGGGAAGAAATCTGATTTCAAACACCCAAGTTGGTTTCATCATTTGACCCATATGCACCAAACCCTTATCATTGAATTTTATGATCTTAAAGCATAAAAAAAATCCATTACTTATAATGGTCCCAGTTCAATGCTTGTGTCATAGATCCAATCCTTGATCATCATTTGGTTTTCATTTTTGGGGTCCGATGAGGCTCGGTACTACCTGATAATGTCGAACCAGAACTGGGGGGTCATATCAATGAAGACAACCAATAAAATTAGTAATGGAACCGAAAAAATGTTTCAATTGTCATTATAATTGTTTTCTTGGAAAATTTCCGTGAAAGGTGATCTTGGGGTTCGAAACAAATGAAAAAATCTATTCAAAATGTGATGTAGGCACATTCTTAGGCCCCAATTGGAAAAAATCAAAGAGTTGGGATCAATATGGTCAATATATTTAATGAAGATGTTATATATCACCAATTTATGAGTTTAACCAATATATTTTTTTCATTTTTCATTGAATAATATACTTTCAAACAATTAAAGGATGTTATATCATTTTAATATGCTCTGATATGCTCAAATCTGGAATTTCATCCTCATCTTATGTGATTCTTCGTTGATGGCGGATGTAGAAGTTCTAGAATTCTCCGATGGTTATGATGCTAACCCCGGATGAATCAACATGGTATATACATATATAATTTCCATTTATTTTTAAATAAAAATATTAATTAATTTAATAACTAGTTATTCAAATAAACATACCTCCAATGAGAGAGGATTCTTAACTACCATTTAATCAGATTTTATGTCACAAATTGGTTAGAAACCTTGTTCCTGAATCATATGTGGTATCAAATTTCTGATATGAGCTTCCATTTAAGATTAATCGTGTTTTATTTAAGAAGCTATGTGATCACTATATAAAATATATTTAATAATGTATATAAAACAAATTTTAGGCACACATGGCCACTGAATCATATTCCAAATCAGCACCTAGATCATGAAATATATATAGAAATTTTACAATGTCTTACAATGAATAAATTACGTCACTATATCATTCAATAAATCATGTTTTTATCATTGAAAAGTAAAACTAAGCAAATAAAATGGCATAATGAGCTCTCACCAATCTCTCTCACTACCATTAACTCTCCTTCACATTCCTGTGAAACCACAACCCACAAACCAAGAGAATGGCCTATCTATATAGGGTTTTCACCTACAGATCCTGATCACCCTTGGGTGCTCCGTAATGGGGTCTACATCCACATTGTCTAGCTCTCCCAATTCTATGATGTACGTTGGGTCATGCACACATCTCATTAGTTGAAACACATGGAAGAATTCATGCACCCTATCGAGTTATGTGGGGGAAAGGTAGTAAGAATCCTCACCAACCCTATTTAGGATCTGGAGTATTCCAATTAACTTTAGGGAAAACATTCCTCCTAGGAAAAATATCAAAAATCCTCATCACGGAGTCTCTCACAAGAAAAAATTGTATCCTATCTCGAACTCTATGTTCATACAATGATGATCTGTGTAATATTTTTGTCTGTTATGACCTGTCATCATCCACTCATAGAAGACCTAGACTTTCACCATAACCACCTCCACCAATGTAGGTCCCACAAGGGATGTCTCACTGATCTTCGTCCCACACTCTGGGGACCTTATAGGTATGAGGTATAGGGATTCAAAAGGATCTATGTTAATCGTAGTGTGTTATATATTGTTTTATGAACACTATAATAAGAAAAATTGAGACTCCCAACTCATTCCCATGTATAACATACAATCCCTCAGTGTATCCTCCAACACCAGGATAATGAACATAGTCTTCCTGTTAATCTCAGGGTGAATTTTTGTAATCATCATCGTTTTGGTTTTGAATTCATCCTTAGGCCTCTACACTATCATAATGTAAAGTATATGTAATTATTGGAGACCATCATTGAGGTCACCCAATGAAAGATAGGAATATCATTTTTATAAAAATAAACCAAAATCTCCATCGAACTCTACTACCTAATAGCAAGGAACTATTCTGACTTCTTGAGTAAGTCAAATATCTTCTATTTGGAATCATGGAAATTCATTGTAATTGAAATACCTTTCAAAAAGTTTACCATTATATTGTATCACTTCTACTCTAGAATATCATGGGGTTACAAAAAACATGTTGGAACCAGAATCTCAACATTCAACTAATGACAAGTTAAGCATCAAGAGATGAACATAGCTATGCTTCCTCACATGAAGAAAACCATAAATACATCTGAAGGACACATTCCATCTTCCCCTCATCAGGATGTACAACTTGGGTATAATTGTGTATCTCTCATATCCCCTACACTTGTATCATGATTGGAACCACCATCTATCCCTAAAAAGTTGTTGTGATTCCATCATTCATAATATTCATCTTGTGAGTAACCTATATATTATGGATCACGTAATACCTCACAGTCAATGTCTACCAATTGAGACTATCTCACACAATCATTATGTGGAAGGGTGAACCCCATCTACTACCGAAAAGTTGTATTCTCCTTCTCTACCAATGTCATATGTGAGGTGGACAACTACAATAAAGCCTCCTACACTATGAATGAATGGGACCTCTTGTTATGGGAATATTCCACATCATTTCCATTTCATTGAATATAGACTATCTTGAATTATTGGTCCCGTAGAAACTCTGACCAGTGTCATTTACTCTTGTTAAAGTCTCTATACATGAATAATTACATGAAACTTTGATAGAATAAGTAAACCATCAATCTCTCCCCAATATGGTAGGGGCTCCTCATCCTCTAGTATAATAGTTCCACTTCAAACATTAGTTCATGAGTTGTGTAGTTATGATCATGGGGTCTTACCTGCCTCATCTTATATGTGATAACGGCTTAATTCTACATCAATACACATCCATTAAGATCTCTTAAGGAATCCCAATACTCTAAAAGAACCACACCTTCATATAGTATTCATGACACTGGAGAACTATTCAGCCTAAGCCTCACCACCTAGAAGGCCCTCTAGAACTACTTAGTCTAGGTAAATTGGTTCTATTTCTACGTCAGTGTGGTCACAGTGGCTTCATTTCCTGAGATTTTTTCTGCAACCATACTACATTACCCAATGAAGCCATGAAATCCCACCACATAAATGGAACTCTTTTGTGGCTCCTAGGAATGAACTACATCAATAATTATTGGTTCCATTTCTAAAACTTTCTAGAAAATGACATTCCCATGAAATTTAACTTCTGGTATCCATAACTAACACATCTAGAGTTTTCCAAAATGTTTTCTTCTATAAGAAAATATAGATCCATCATCATGTTTTCTACATGTTCCCCCTATGAGGCAGTGTACATGAGTGTTTCATCAATGAAGATGTCCAAAAACATTCCAGGTATTTCTGGAAGGCACGGTTCGTCAAATGCATAAAACATGGTGGTGGAATTATTTCTAAAAAAGTGAATCAATATGAACTCATAGTGTCTGTAGCACCATCGAGACACCAAATTTTGAATTTCATCCTTACAGTACCTCAACGGGTGGTATTTGGACAAGATATGGACCTTCAAGAACCATCTCAGACATCTCAACTAATCGAAGAGTTCATTAATTTTCAAAAAGGGGTATATGGTCTTTATCATGGGAAGCTTCATGTGTCGGTAATCAAACCAAACCAGCACGATCCCTCCACCCAATTCTATGAACAATGTTAGAGATTCCCAGGGGGATGCACTGGGTTTGATGAAACCATTATCTCGAAATTCCTCTAACTATAACTGAACCTACCAAATATCAGTAGGGGCCAAAAAATATGTTGTAGATGATATCAGATTTATACTATGATGTAATTTGATGAAAAACTAAATCTACCACCTCATATGTATTCCTAAAACAATCTTATGGAAGACATCCATATATTCCTCCAAAAATGAAGTAACCTAGATGCCTAAAGAGCCAATTTTACCAATGGATATACTAGATAAATGATGGTTTAGGTGTTTTATATTCCTTCTCTCAAAACCCAATTGTCTCTCTAGGAGATCTCCCTTTCTAGAGAATGAAAATATCACCCCATCAGTGTTTAGTTTCCTGACTAGTCTTCAGTGACATAAAACCTGGGATCGAACATTGTAAAACCAATCCATACACAAAATGATGTCATAGGGTTCCATATTGGTGATAAAAGGTCCCACATGATCCTATATTAACCAAGGGATATTTCACAATACCAAAATATCAAACATATATAAGTACAAGTCCTTGTAGAGACCTCAAGATGATGCTACTAGGCAAGAACCTCGACTGGGAGATATAGTGCACACACTAGGAGTATATTGATTAATAAATGAATAGATCACATGTCTATTAATACTAAATCAAGATTAAAATAAAAAATATGGTAGCTCTAATTATCTCTGGTTCTGTGGGGTAATAATCCTCCAGATCCTAGCGATGTATATCGCCTCATTCGCTTGATCTACGAGCCTAAAGTGGTCTTACTCGTGGTGGTGGTATAATGATTTCATAACATCGTCTACCACCCACAACTACTCCTATTCCAAATCAATATATGCATCCCTAGGGACCACCCTATCCTTTCATGGGGGATCTCATATCACTATGTTGCCTCAACAGTGGCAGTCTAGTCGCTATCTGCCTATGCTGCTCAGCGTGTCTTGTTGTTCAGTCTCACGCAATGTCACCTCTCCATAAGAAACAGTGGACCACCACTCTATGGGAGTCCATGGTTCTATTCTTTTTACATTCACCACACATCCTCATGTTGATCCTGATTGTGAAAGAGATTCTTATGACGAGATCCCACCGAATGGTGCTAGCTAGATATTATAAATGACCCAACAATGTGAATCTCACTACCATATCCACATATGTTGCTTCAATCTAACAGAAATATCTTTTTCACTAGTTTTCATTCTAGTATCCTGAAATTGGGGGGGATGAAGTCTATCACCATGATAGTATGGATCTCAGTGTGGATTCCATACTCAATCTTCCATGCTTAGAAGTAGCCATCACGGATCATTTCAAGACATTCCTTGGAATGTCATGTGAACGTCACTGCATACCTATCAACATTCATCCATCCTTGTTGAAACTCTAGTAAATTATAAATCTAAATTGACTAAAAGTCGAGGTAATACTCCTCACAGGATAGAAAATGGATGTTCCTCCATTAGAGTGTTGAGTCATTGTGAATTTATATAATAAGGCTCTACTAATTCTCATATATTCCATGTAAATGGTTATCGTACATTGATACCACCTGATCCATCGAGGTCCAAATGAGCCTGATGATATGGATGAAATACTCTATCCAATCTTCTACATCTAGATTATTTGGATCTCCTTTGAACCACATAGGCCTCTGCCGTTGGGACTCATATAGTTTACTAATCTTCTGAGCGTCCTAAGACAGCTCTGCATGAATAATATTCTACTCGACAAATGGAGGTTATACTACCTAGCCACCTAGTGGAAGGCGGTCATGAGACAAACCATGAGAAAATTCCTCATCTCTTGTTATATCTTCATCACTATCTAGATGTGGTATCATGGTTGGTCTTCCTCATAGAGGAATACTGATATTTATCACGATGTACAATTTCTATATGACTATATATATATATAAAGAATGAGAAGATGGATCAAGAATAATAGTCAAAGAATAAATCCTACATGATGTATTTAAAATTAATCCCCACATCCAATGTATTTGTATTTACAGTTGAAAGGAAGGTATTCATAGACTTGGTGAATTTATACATCGGCCACCCACACCATTACTGGATTCCCTAGCTAGAGAACCACACCAGGAACTCTTTAAAATGGTATCCCTATATCTAAAATAATTCATCAGAAGGGGTGGAGTCAGAAAAAGTTCCAATTAGTGATCCACCATTGATACCAATAAGTCACTTCCCAATCTATGATATGGATCATACATCTACCACCCAATCCCATCCCCATAAGACAGGACCTAGTGACCAGCATCAAATGAAAAACTATCATGGGATGGCCACTAACAATATACATGTACGCACACATGTATCCATCCTAATGAAAACATGTAGAGTGAGTAAAATTAGATTATATAGAATTCTATGGGATTAACCATTCAATCAATACTTCAAGATAGTAAAAGTGCAGAGTAGTGTGAACTGAAAATTAAAGGTATGAAATGCACTCCCAACATGAATATATGTCCCAACCTGAAAAAAGAAGAATAGTAAATTTCAATGATATCCAAGCATGGGATCTCCAAGTTACGACCACCATAAGAGTTCCAAGGTACCAGGTATCCCTACTCTCTTCTTAAGTAATCACCATCCAATATACCGTCTATATAATACATGACATGTGTGGGAAAATACCATTATTCATTGAGTATATATATACCAATTAGTATTCCATGAATGAAGAGGGGGGAGTAAGAGATAAAAGAGGAAATTAATGATAATAGGTAGAAGATGCAGTCAAATAGATTTGTTGAACACAATCCTGGAGTTAATATAACCTCATCCTAGAATAAGGGTATCAAAAGTGTGAGTTGAACAACTACACATTGAGTCTACAGCACCTATAGTATATGATTAAATTAATCCAACAATGGTAATATTAACACAAAAATCATGTGTAGAACCCCATGTGTGTTTCACTATCATGTAATCTGAGAAACCAAATCCAATGTGTGGGTATATAAGAATATATATTAATATTCTCATTCAATGAAGGATACATAAGAGAGTAAGGGGTTCAAAATCTCACATATTAATCCATGATGAAGAGTATCCAATACATCCATAGGTGTATCAATGATTCCAAGATCTACTATATTGTACCACTCAGTAGTCATAGTGGACTCCACTTCCCATCTATATGGTCAGGTCATTTCTATAGTCATTGAGGTTTCCACTGCCCAACTGTCTATTTGGTTTTCATTAACAAATCCACTTCCTAGGCCTACTAGAGGGTGAATTATTTAGTCTTCAAGGACTCCACTGCCTAGCACTACCTAACAGTCAACTCAACAGCCAATGAGGAATATACTACCTAGATCAAACAGAGGGTAAAATCGATAATATTCAAGGACTCCCCTGCCCTAGATCAATTAGAGGGTAAAATAAATAGTTTTCTAGGACTCCAATATTATATATACTAGAGGTTCATCTCGATGTTCATTGAGAACTCTACTACCCATCTCAACTAGAGGGTAAACTCATTAGGTCGTTGGTGATCCAACATGATCACATACATTGTTGAGCGTCACCTAACATAACGATGTGCTTAAAACATTCCATGTATTATATTTGAATCCACAAATGTTGGAATGATCGAAATATTTATAACAAAACACATGTTAAAGTCTAGTCACATTCCAGAAATATGATTTTCTAAATAGGATAATTAGAACACCAAAATTTCCTAAAACGGAACAATGGGACACAATGTGTGTGAGGGGAAACACATGGAATGTAGTCTCACTTCACTTCCTAGAAATTCCCCGGGGGTTTCATGTATCCCAAGCCTTGTAGTTGTACATGTCATGATGGTGGACTACACAACATTTCCATGCCAACATGGACTTGGTCCTATCCTTCTTATTGTGGTAGTGTACTAACCCCATGTCTGTGTACATGGTACACAACAAGGCACCTCACACAGGGTGCCTCCTGTGTAACCTAGTCGTGTCTATGTACACATGTACATGGTCATGTACCTAGAAATTTACATCCACATGGGATCCTATTAGTGTGATCGACCATAATGGTTACCCATCCGGGGAAGGGGTATACAATAACTAGGATGGATACATGTGATTCTATGATTAGCTTTTTCCAAGACCATATCATCCCCACATAAGGTGTACTCACTTTGAATTCATCCCTATACATGGAATGTGGTATGTTTCTTCTTGAGATTCCAAGATTCATGATTTACACCTCAATTTTGATCCCTCCTCTTCAAATCTATCATTACTTTCAATTGATATTCTAGGATCGTGTATCCTCTAACAGATTTCATCCCTCTAATGGCGTAAAACATGATTCCAAAAACCAACAAGGGTATTTTCATTCAACCAATATCTATGATAATTTCATTGAACCATTCCTCGATCATTGTCACTTTGTTATTCTAGGGGATCAATTAGGCTTGGTAGTCCAATCAACAATGAAATGGGATAACATGGTCTGACTGGTGAATAACATGATGAAACTGAGGGAGAAAGAAACTAAAATAAATTATTAACCATCTTTGGCCACAATTTCATGTCCATCGGTCATTAATGGTGATCATGGGTTTTGAAACCAAATAAAAACTCAATTTTAACAGGTACGAAGGCAAATGATTAGAAAAAAATTTGTGTAGACCCAATAACATGGACTTCTCTTCACAAACTATTTAATCAATGATTTATATCAAAAATTCAGGATTCCTACTTGGATATTGGATATTTTATCATCAAATATTGTCTTCTCTAATGATTTATCGATGTTATTGAGTTCTCCACACTTCAAACTGATTTGATCTTATGTTTAGTCCTCGTCTGATGGGATTCACCAATGAAGGAGGAGAGAAAATCTTTGGGATCCTCTCAGGGTTATGAGGCTATCCCTCGGTCAATATTAAGGGAATTATTCTTATAGATTTTCTATTTATGATGAATGCAAAGAATGAATTTATTTAAAATTTTCTAAATCCATTGAAGATACCACTAACAATAGAGGAGTCTAAACGCCCCACAACTACCCTTTTTTGTGAGCCTAGGATAAATACGACATTACAGATCCAACTATAGTCTCATATTTCTCATTAAATATTTCATTAATGCGTTATTCCCTTTTCATTATGAATCTTTGTGTTCCCAATATAAAATATGTTTAATATTTTAAAAAATTAATTTCGATTGTAGAGAACCTCGAAATTGCATGATATCTTCGCACGTAGCACTAGAAATAAATTTAGTGAAATATTTTGAATTCTTATAATGGGAAAAATTATATCATAAGTATATATTTTCAATATATATATATATATAATTATGTTACTAAAATTGATGGGATATAAAATTTAATTTGATGCAACTATATTTTTTTCCTCACCTCACTATAAAATGTTTAGCTGATCATAGCCCATAATCATTCATTGAAAAAACATTATAGAAGTAATTTATCAACCACATGAAACTTTATGAAACTTATTATTTGTATTTGGTATAAATTTTTTGATATGTATTTTACGTATTAGTTTGTGACAACTTGATTATTATTATATGTATATATGATGATGATTTAATTCCCGAGACATAGAATCCTCTATGGTGAAATAATTTAGAATGTTGTTCCACCTCGAGAACTATTGCTGATAAAAAACTAGTAAGATTCATTGTGGAAGAGTTCAATGCTATGGGAATTGTAAAACAACTTAAGTAACAATATAATGTAGATAAAACACTAGCACTATATATAAAAAATAAATAAAAAATATATCATGGTGGTTTTGTATAAAAAATAATGAATAATGGAATGGATTAATGAATAGAATCAGTAAATTCACTAGAATCAAGAAAGAAATTAAAGTGGTACACACTCTGTGTATGATTAGGGATCTGGAATTATAAGGTTTGGACATATATAATCAGTAAAACTCAACAAATAGAATATATTGTAAAAATTTGGTGAATTTTATAAAAATGTTCATCTCAAATATTTATTTGAGTATCACTTATAATGTATTTATCCAAAATTATGTATTTGAAAATATGATTTTTGGAATATGGAATCCAATTTATATAACTCTTTTTCTGTTATCGAGATTTTTTATCTTGTGAACCATAAATGGGCGCCTATAGTAGGTTAGTGATGGAAAATTCAATCTAGAGTGGTGAAGTTATATATTGAATTTTATAAAACAAGTGGAAAAGGATATTATATTCTTGAATTACACTGATGGGAACATTATTTAGGTGAACAATATTTACCACCAATACACTACAGGGGAAAACAATGTTTGGAATAAGTTTGTATGGGAAAACTACTCCCAAGGTTGTAGAGCACATGAGAATCTATCAACTAGGTATATATCTATTCCCCTGTATTATAATATCCAATTGGGACAGATCCCTTATTTTTACTAGAACACCAAAAGTGGGAATTCACTCGACATCAATTTCACTATAATAACTATATTCCAAAGGATAATCTTATGTTTTATTGAAAAAATCCAATAAATGATACTAGAAGAGATAGTTATACCAAGATGCAGGATTCTTCTGGTCAACAAGGAAACTATCATCATTGTTATTATCACCCACCGAGTTTGGTATGTTGATTTATTACCAAAACACACTTTATTTTCAAGATAACCCACCTAAGTATATGACATGAAATCAATAAGGTTGATTTGATCAATAAATTATTATTTTTTATAGACTGGGTCATTCAAGGCTATAAATCCCTTTATAGTACGAGAAACTATTATCATTAACTATTCATTAACATGTTTATTTTTTAATATGGATTATAATCCTTACATTATTACATTTGAAGAGGTAAAATAACCAGGATTCTCCACTTATGTGATGCCTCATGTGATGATATTCAAGAGACCTCTCAGGCAATGAGTGTATATGTGACTTAATGTTTAAAAAGTTCCATCACTATCTTTTCAATCTATTGTTTGTGGGATTAAACTATCACATAAATTGAAATATTTTATTTAATCTTGGGATTGGAATGGAAAATAGTATTCAAGGCCCATCTCTAATTCAGTTCTCAATGAGTGAATTTTATAACACCTAAAGAGTTATTCGATAATTCAAAGGGGAATGTGATTTGAATGCAAGGAGAGTAAGACCATAAGTAATAATTAATGAAACTATATATTAGAAATTGGAAGTAATCACCTGGGGGTTTATTAATGTTTCTGAACAAATTGTTTTTTCCTAAGTAGTGGTTTGAAAACCTGATGTATTTCTAGATAAAATATCTATTATACCCCCAAAAAGGGATGTTTAATTTTTAATCAACCTATACCAACAAATGAATCATAATATTCTTCTATGAAATAAAATGTTATTAATAGAATTATGTGTGTTGGAGGTATAACTATAATTATTGGAATAATGGGTTTTATGAGATCATTTTCCACACATTGAGATTACCTAGTTATATTATTCATAATGTAGGTGGTACTCATTAAAATTATGTTGACAATTATAAGATAGATCTTGTTATGATGATGAATCATTAACATTTTTATAAAATTGAATATCTGTTTGATTTGTTAGAAAGAGACAAATCATTCTCTATATCTAATATCTAATTAGGGTATCACCAACTTAGGGTCGAGGAAATATATATTCTCATGATATCATATCAAAGAGATTTAGGATTATGTTATGAAATTCATTCCCTTTGGTCTCACTAATTCAAAATTTATCATCCTAGAATTTATGAATCTTATTTTCCATATTTAAATTTATTTATTAATTCTGGTATTTTTTGGTGACATATTTTTGTATTCTCGCATGAATGTTAACAATAAAAAGAACTTTTAGACTTAATTGAATGCAATGAAAGACCATTATATATATGAAAAATTATACAAACCTTTTATCTGGATATTTTAATTTAAATTCCTTGGGAATGTTATATTAATGAATGTTGTATTTGTTGATCTTGATATAATTTGGACATTCATTTTATAGAAACCTCCTAAAAATTTCTTCTATATATTAATATTCCTAAGCTTATCAAGATGTCATTTATTATTTTTCTATAATCACATTTGTGTCCTTTCTAACATATAATTATTGACACAAATGTGCATTCATTTCTTCTAGAGTACTGATTGTTGAAAATATTTTGTGGAACTCAGTGCTCAACATAACATGAATCCTATTCTTATATTTTCTTTACCATGTGTGGTATATGTTTTATTTCTGATGCATGTAGTCCTAGATTGTTTCAATTTCCCATATGGTTTGATCATATTGTAGAATATGTATCATGATAATTTATATTAATGATATGAAATTTTTAATAAATAATTTGTAATTAATTGTGTTTTATAATTCCATAAATACTTGCCAGCACTTTCTCATTGGGGAAAATATCATTCTATTCAATGATCAGAAATTTTTGGAACATATATTTACACTAAAAGCCCAAATATTGAGATTATGTTTTTATGGAACACTTTTACATGATCATGGAATATATTGAATAAAATGACTTTTTGTTTTCTATCTGATCATTCTTATTAAATACATTTTCAAAATATTCATGCATGGTATATAATAAGAATGTTCATGATTTATAAAATAGGCAAACAAAAATTATAGGAAGGCAATTGATGGATGGACTGATGAAAAAATTTAGTTCCTTTTTATATTGGATCATAGTACTTCCTTATTTTATGAACAATGGATTTCTTATTATAATTATTCTTTGAGGTTTATCCCCTAAGGCACTAAAAAAATTTCAAGGTAATTAATGACCATTTTTGCTGATCAGTTTCAATTTTTTTGGTAGCTGACTGGGTTATGCGATGTCTCACATGTCAGTTGTTCAAGGATAATCATCATTAAATGTCTATATTATTACATTAATTTTCCATTCCATTATCCAAATTAATGTAAATTTCTGTGAATATTTTCATGATTTTATGAATAATAATTTGAAATCATAGCATGATTGGGGTGAATAAAGACCGGCTCACAATGTTATCAACATTAATTTTAATTTGTTATACTAATATAGGATTCAAGATGGAAAACATGTATCATCGAGAATTCATGAATTTTATGGGTGTTCTAGTTGTTGTTAACATAAACCAAGACCTTATATTAATCTCAAGGTTTTGTTAATAATTATACTAATCCCTTTTTAAAAAATTAATATATTAGAATATCATTCTCTATAATTAAATTTAATTTCATGGATAAATTTACATACACACAAAACCAAGTTAAGAAAACCCCTGATATACTATGTAAATAGTTTTTCATGTTTTTATATGATTTTTCAACATGTAAACATTATAAACTATTTCATTATTGACATTCTTATGAAATCATTATATTTATTTAATTGGGAAAAATAACAATTTTTCTAAAATTGTAATTTATTTAACTAAATAATGATATTTAATATCCATATTATATATTTTATTTTTTATTAAATCATTTAAAATCCATTTTAATTAAATTTGGATAATCGTTTTACATGATTTTGAAATTATCCATTTTTAGGATTGTGAATGAAATTTTATATAAAGTAGATTCCCATCGTATTTGTTGTTGTTATTTTTAATGTAATTTTATAAATTTTTAGGAATTATATTTGATAAGATTTTTTTAATATTTTGAATTAAAATGTTAAAATTTAGTAAATATTTCCCTTTTATTTTTAGTTATTATGAATAACAATAATGGTAAAATTTATGACCTTGATAAAGGTTAAATCATGTAATTATTTTTAAAAATAAGAAAATAGTGAATTATAATTTTTTCTAACATTTGTATTTATTTTATATTAGGAGAATAATTTAACCATGTGAATAATTACTATGAAATTATGGAATATTGTTTTAAATTTTTTTATAATGTCATTTATATTATTTTATGTAAAGAAAATTCCAAAATGGCACTTTAATTACTTTAATAACTATAATTTTTTTTGTAATGATAACAATGGTATAACTTAATTTATAATTATTTGTATAAAATATTAATTAATATTATAAAAAGTAAATTTATTTTATATTTTTATCTAATAATTAACCTAAATTTAGAAACATTTTCAACTCACTTCTTCTGCAATAAACAAAAAAATTATGTAGATTATTTCATAAACACTAAAATTGTGGTGGTTTTGTTTATTTAAAGGGGAAAAGATTTTGATATATATTTATTATATATAAGTTACTTTTTAAATGGTTTTTTATTGAAATCAAGATTGTTCATTTTATCATAAAAGTGAAATTCAATGAATAGTTCCAAAATTGAAATTAATATTGTTTTCTGAAAATTATAAATTATAAATTTTTTTAAAATACATATACTTTTTGAATGAATAAATGGGTGATAATATATTTTCTAAAATTTTTATCCCTTAAAAAATTATGATACAATTTTAAATATTAATAAATAATTATAACACTTTACTGTTAAAGTATTTGTTATAGTGGTAAATATTAAAAATCGTTTATAATGTGGTTAATAAAAATTGATATGGTTAATAATGAATATTAGCCTATAAACATTTGATTGTATTATTATATTAGAGATACATACTAGTTACTTGTAATTTATTTAATTAAAAAAATTTCTTGAATGTGATTTCATTTAATTTTAATAACCTAAAAACATAAATGAGTGACCCACACCCACACATATAATAGGACACTCATTACCTCATTTATTTACAACACATTGATCAATATATAAAAAACCATTATAATTGACTTACACATTTCCCTATACATCATTTATAGGTTATGGATTTCTAAATATACCATACTACGGGTCTTAAAGAATAAATGGAAATGAACTCTACTGATGAATATGTAATCGTCTTTGACGAATATTTCAGATTTCATCCTTCATCTACCTACTCTAAATAGACATTACCAATACAAAAATAGTAAATAAATTATCATAAATTTATTTATATGTCATTATTTTTACTGGTAATCCATTTTCCATCTTCTGTTCATCTTAAGAAAATATAAAACATCAATTGTGCGTATATATGACTTACAAACACAACATTGTTGTATAATTCATTTTTCATCACCAATTTATTTCTTGGGTTAGAATTATATAAATAATGAACATATAATAAATTTATGAAATAATAATTATTCTATTATTATTGTATTATATCAATTGATTAACCTTCTAATTTGATGGTAAATGATATCAATAATGATGTATATGTCTAGACTTCCACATCCCCGAAGTGATGTGATAAGTTTTTCATATCGGATTTACATGGATGATAATATGGATATATTAATAGAATATATATGTTTGATATTATATTATAAAATTTATTAAAATGATATTTATTTATATTTATTTATATCTTTTCATTTGAGTAAAAGTGAAAACATCATTCATGTGTATGCATGACTAACTGTCCCAAATGAAAATTGAAAATAATTATCCACTCTCTACCTTTTTTATGAAGGATCTATTTCTATATTTATAATATATATATATATATATATAATATAGATATCATGAATAAAATTTTAAATGTTATATTACTGTATGTAATAAATAAGGATAGAAAATACCAAACTGATATTCTCATGACAAATGAAATTGTTATCACCCAGAAACAAATATTTTAATTAGGAAGTACTAATAAAATGATGATGAAATAATATTGGTGGGTCAAATAAGAATTTAATGTAATTAAATGAATATGGTATATAATTAGAAAAAATTATAATTTATTAAATAGTAGGCTATAATTCACTTGAAACATGTAGAACATCATATAAGTAATTTGTTTTGAATTTCCACTCCTTAGAGATATGTTTTGTATTATAAACCTATTTATTTTTCAACTCGTTTATATACAAAACCATTAATAAATTTTACACGATTATTTATTTATCCATGTTTATTAATTTTTCAATAAATTTTCACTCTTCCCATTAGTTATAATTTTTATTTTAACAATTAAGTAAGGATTTATTTTAAATTTAACATTTTTGGGATTGACATTATTTTTTGTAAACTAATATTACAATATATCAATCAGAAAATTAATCAATTTTATTATTCTATATATATATATTGAATTTTATTCTATATATTATTTAAATTATTCCACAGATTTTAACTTTATTATTGAAAATTTATATTTAAATGGAATTTTGATCATATTTAATTTTATGATTAGTTATATTTTTCTTATTTGTCGATATAAATGATTTTTTTTAAAAATTCACTTTTTATTTTTCAAAATTAGTTATCAATAAATTCTTATGTCATCCATTACTCTTTAATTTTTTTAAAATTTTTAATTCTTATGTTTTCAAAATGGGTTATTTTTAGCTTCATTAAAAAGTTTAAAAGTAATGTTTATTTTTAAAATATACAATGTTAAAGGATATTCCCTTGCCATAATAATTTTGTTCTATTTATCTTCATCTACATATTTTCAATGGTTTTGTAATGAAATATCATTACTGATTTGGTTATTTATATTTTTTAGTTCAATATAATTTATTCTTAAAATGGATATAAATATATTTCAGATCAATTAATGGACATATTTTTAATTTTCATAAAATATTTTTCATTAACACTGCCATGATTCAGTCACTTTCTTGTGAAAATATTTCATTATATGTATCATTTTTAATACAGTTTACTATTATTTTTTTGAATTATTTTCTATTCTACTAAAAAAATTATACCATTTCAACATTTAGTGAATAAAAATGATAGTTATTTGATTGGATAATAAAATATTGATATTCATTAATCCTTACTTAGTATAAATATTTTTAAATAAAGAATTTGGTTTAGTAATTAAATTGTTAATTCAATATATAAGGAACATATTTGACATAATGTGATGGGTGTGCCCCTATTGCAGATATCCCCTCAATTCATTGATGATCATCATGAGGAAAACTAGTTGGAGAATCTTATAAAAAAATTTAGTGTAAAATACTAATTGATTAAATATTCCATGAAGACAACCATGATGGAAAAGATATCATGTTATATCTGATCCTGATATCCATTATTATGTTCTTCATTATTTGTGAAATTAATTGTTATTTTCGATGTGATTATTAAATTCATATTTTTCATGGATGAATTTCATCCCTAAGTTATTAATTAATTAGAATGTGTTTTTAGATATTATCTTTCAAATAATGAACACAACATAATTATTCATGATAAATTCCATTGTAAATAACTATTCCTTATAATATAAGGTCACCATTATTTATATTCCATTCCCCTGGATATGAAATTTCATATTATTAATAATATCATGGATTCAAGAATGATACATATGCTATGATTTTTATATTCACAATTCTATATGGGGATCATGTATATATATTATTCTAAATGTCAACATATTTTCTCAAATATTACTATTGAGTCCACCTTTACCCTATAACATTTTTATAATTTAGAAACTTCTTCAAGGTTATGAGAATTGGGATATATGTATTTTGTATTAGAAGAAGTTAATTTTAATCCTTATGAATTACATTTTAAATAATCATTTCTTATATAAGTATGAGGATAGTCCATTATAATAATTGAAAATATTTACAATTACAAGGATTTTTATTTTAGGGATCAATATTCATGGTGACGGTAACATAGCTCAAGGTGTTATATTATTGAGTTATAGATCATAATACAAGAAAAAGAATCAACACAAATAGAAATGGATGGGATTTCACTATTGAGAAACCCAATATAGTTGGTGCTGAAACATAGAAGATAATGTCTATATTAGGGAAGGTAACATAGGTGTTGTCGAATATACTTGAACATATAGAAATTCCTTTTATTACATTGCCTGATTCAAATGAGTTGGATTGTTTTTTGATATATAACTCTATATAGGTTAATGGAACTTGTAATCCATTATTAGAAGAAAAATGGAATATGTTGATTGGAAATATATTCATGGATTTCAGATATAACAAAATTGATATTGTTATTTTGAAATTATATTTTAAGAGAGGAAATATTGATCAGTGGTTGTAATTTATCATGAAATATAATGATACTGAAGATATATATATAAAGACCTATAAATTTAAATGAAATATTTTTCTTAATTTTCATTGAAATTTTACAAGAACGCAGTTTCAGACGGCACCTGATTCTGAGGCCCGGTGTGCCCGGAATCAATTTCCAAAGATTGGCTTGGGTACATTCAGTGAACAAACGAGCGGGTTTTTCTAACTTTTGAACCGGTGCTCGGAATCAAATTCTGATGGCACCACTGGAATCGCAGCGCCGGTATTTTATTAGAAAAGCCTCTTCCGGAGTTGCGTTTGCTCAGGTGTGGTTTTTTATTTTTGGGCTTAAGTTAAGAAATAAAATAAAGTGGTGCGACAAACATTATATTAGTTCACTTAAATCCGCATAAAAGCCACTTTAAGCTGCTTAAGCTGAGTTAAAGCGGATAGGGTACAATTCAAAATATCCTACCCTCTTGTAGGATATTTGTGAGGTGGGGCCCGCATGAGCCCCACCGTTTCTTTTCCGCTAAGTAACACACCCGCGAAAATCCTTATTAAAAAAAAGTCAAATGGAGCGTTTCTTAAAAAATTATACGCTCCTATTAATTGGGCGGTTTTATTCATTTTATTAATTCTATGAATTATTGGGTCGTTACATAACTTATCTCTTTTTTTCGTTTGTTGGAATGTTAATAAAATAAGGCCAACGCTATTCTTCTTAAGTGTTGTTCGTTGAGAGGATTTGATAGAAACCTCAGGTTTTTCCTCCTTGTTCATGAAGAATGTGAAAAGTGCGAAGAACGCGAAGAACGTCGGCCTTCGACGAAAGGCGATGAAGAACGCCGAACCCACGGAGATCGACGACGCGAGGCCGTGTACCACGATGCCGAGGAATCTCCCTTAGCGACGCTTCTTCCGCGACGATCCAACCCCGTGACAACCTTCGATCGACAACGAAAAGGTAAGGGGTTGCGGACATTTTTATTCTTTGTGGTTTATAACAACAACAAGGATTTAATTGTTATAATTAAATCTATATGTTCTTGATCCTCGGAGTTCATCGACACAATGCCATATACCGCGATGACGCGACGCCCTTCCGCGACGCGGCGATCACCTCCTACCACGACGGTCAATTCCACGAAGAACGCACGTTCGAAGACTTCGACGAGGTAGGGGTTTGATTCTTTAAATCATTGTGATTTGTTATCCCGGCCGATTTATGATTGTTGGGAAAATATTTCTTTTAAAACCGATAACGCGGTGGGTGCGGACTAACGAAGAAGTCCGAACCCACCGCACTTTTTCGTTCTTGGTGCGCGAAACAGTGGAAGATGACAAACGGGGCCGCAATGGCGATTCAAGGGCCTGGCAGTGAACATCGAGTCCCGGGAGGACTGCTGGTGAAGACCACACGTAAAACGGACCACCAGAGCGCGTCTGGTGGCCTGCGGCAGCTCCCGCCGGCGCAGCGGCCGGCCGCCGGGCGGCAGCGGCACTCGACAAAACCCGCCGCGGCTGAAGCCGTGGCAGCGATCCGGTTTCGCGGCCGCACGGAACCGGGAAGAGGGACGCGGCCCGGCCGCCGCGTCCGCTGGCGAGGCGGCCCCACCCAGTGTCGCGATGTTTCATACCGCGGGGGCAGCGCCCACCCCGCGGCTTCCTCCGACCGCCCAGCTCGGCCGAGCGGAGCCAGGCTGACCCGCCGGGCCGGGTCACGCCCAGGCCGGGTCGGACCCGGACCCGGGTCGCGCCCAGGCCGGGTCGAACCCGGACCCGGGTCGGTCCGGGCCCAGACCCCCCGTTTCCGGGCCTTTTCCGTCTTTTGATGATAACATGAGCTATGGGCCTCCGAACAATGGGCCGTCAATGGCGATGCGATCCTTGGATTGAGACAGTTGTTTCAGTATATCGCACTCAAGGTTTCGAAATACTTTGGGTTCAGCCGGGTTGGTTCGTCCACAAAACCAATCAGGCCCTCGGAACGGAAACACTCATAACTTGAGTTCCAGATGCCCAATTGATATGCTGTTGACTTTGTTGAATTCCTCTACGTGAGACGGATCTTTTGGATTACTCCGCCCGAGGATTGGACGCTGGTGGAGTACGGTCGGGTTGGTTTTCCTTAAAAACTAACCGGGCCCCTGGGACGAAAAAGCCAATAACTCTCATACCGGGCGTTCGATTGACGCGCCGTCTGCGACGTTGAGTTCCTGTTGATGATACAGAACTTTTGGATACATCAACTCTGGACTATGTGTCATTTGATGTATCAGCCTCTCGGCTCGTGGAGCTGACCCTCCCGATCGAGCTTGTTGTGTGCGGGAACCCTAGAGCTGACTGCGACTGTGACTGCGACTGCGACGATGATGTAAACAGTACGGAAATCCTTCGTGTTTTCGACAGTGACCACTTCGGTACATCTTGGGATACATGAAATCTGGACTACATGTCATTTGATGCATCGACCTCTTGGCTCGTGGAGTGGACCCTCCTGGAACGAGCATGCTGTGTGGGGAAACCCTAGAGCCGGTTGAGACTTGACGACTGCTGATCGAACGACTCGATGTGTTACGAATAGCCCAGTGGGAAGTGCTTGGTTGTAGCAGAAGACCCACGGAGGAGGAGTGCTTGGTTGTAGCGGCAGACCCGCAGTACTCAACAGAAGGAGTACCTATAGAGGCTATGAGGGGGAGCGCTTGGTTGTAGCGGCAGACTCACAACGGAGGAGCGCTTGGTTGTAGAAGCATGGGGGAGGGCTTGGTTGTAACGGCAGACCCACGACGAAGGAGCGCTTGGTTGTAGTGGCTAAACCGTGGTACTCAATAGAAGGAGTACCTCTATAGGCTATGAGGGGGAGCACTTGGTTGTAGCAGTAGACCCATGGTGGTTACCACTTGGTTGTAGCAGCAGGTCCACAGTACTCGATAGGTGGAGTTCTACAGTAGACCAAGGTTATAAGGAAGCGCTTGGTTATAGAGGAATAACCATTATACTTGATGGATATGGAGTTTCCCTATAGCTATGGTTTCAACTTCATGATCGATCCTATGTGGGTCACTGCGGCGGTTAGTACCTAAGGATCCTTTGTGGGTCCGACTGCTAGATTAATCAGTGGCTATATCTGATCATCTCTATCGTTTTACGAAGAAGTATATCCTATGTGAGCTGAATCCTATTTTACATTCCTGTGTGGATTGTGTTGTGCTATCCTGTGTGGATTTACGTTTACTTTCCTTTGTGGATTGTGGTGTGCTATCCTGTGTAGATTTACTTTTTTTCTTCCCTGTGTGGATTGGGTTGTAATTGAGCTCGGATGTTGGTGCCGAGCATGAATTGATGACTTAGATATATGTATGGTCATATACCTAAGCCATGTCAGATGTTACTTCGTGATTGTATCTTTCCTTTGTGGTTTATCCTTTGTGGATTCTGGGAGACCTTCGGGGGTCTCGGGGTCCCTACTGAGTAGCTTATACTCACCCCTGCACGGGCTACGCCCGCACTACATTGTGTTGGTTGTAGACGACGGACAACGCTGATCGTGGTGGAGGCTTGCAGAGCAGGATGGTAACTGGAGGTGGACCACTGGGTGGGGTGTACTCGGAGCGGACGGCTGGACCGAGGAGCTGTGGAGGATATCTGTACTCGCCATTCAGGTGGGACTTCAAGAGGACAGCTCGACGTTGCGACTTTACTTTTCAGTTGCTGTTTTTCCCCATTCAGTTGTACTTTACAGTTGGGCTTGTATTTCCGGCCCCCTTTACTTTTCTGCACTTACTGTTGTACCAGTTTTTACTTAGTGTTTACTTTTTCCGCTTGCTTACTCTGTGGTGCTTGTTTACTTTACAAAGGAAATTCCTTCCCTTTACCGGGATTTACGCCTTGGTGCTAGTCGCCAGCCCCTGCCCTATGGAAGGCGGGCTTGGGGTAGTCACGGTACGGGCCCCAAGTACGAGTCGTGACAAATTGGTATCAAAGGAGGAACCCAGCCTTAAGTGCGGTGCACTGCCTGAGTTGTTATGTAGGGCCCACAACGAGGACGTTGTGCTCTAAATGGGGGGTGATTGTAACATCCCCAAATGATAAAGGGCACTACTGGAAAGATGATATTTCCCAACACTTCTATACCAACGGTTTGTAAAAACCATTGGTATAGGTACCATTTCCCTACGGTTTGGCCAAACCGTTGGGAAAGCCATAGATTTCCCCACCATTCCCAACGGTTTGGAAAACTGTTGGGAAAGGGTCACTCTTTCCCAATGGTTTATGCTAAACCATTGGGAAAGGGTGTTTTTTGAGCCTCTTTCCCAACGGTTCACCAAAACCATTGGGAAAGGTGGGCCAAAATCCATCCTTCGGCATAAAGAATTCAACACACCCATAACCTATCCCAACAGTTTTGAAAACCGTTGGGATAGGTTCTTTGATTTTTTTGCAGATCTACTAACCGAGAACATTATATAAATCAAAATTTTAAATAATTATGATAATACATATATATATTTATGAAATTATGTTTACAAAAGTGATGTTTTCTTAGTGGTTAAGTCGTTCGATTATAAACAGGGGGTTCTGGGATCAAATCCCACCGAATGTTTTTTTTTGAAATACATATACCAACGGTTTTATGACCGTTGGTATAGATATTCATATTACTTATACCAACGGTTTTCAAAACCATTAGGACAGGTCTATACCAACGGTTTTGGGAAAACCGTTGGTATAGACCTCTTGTCACGTCTTACTTTCCAACGGTCCTCCAAGCCGTTGGTATAGCCTATACCAACGGTTTGGGGGCATATACCAATGGTTCCAAACCGTTGGTATTGGGTATTTTTCCAGTAGTGGGGTTAAGTGACTAAATGATATGACACATGTCAACATGGTGCACCTTCCTTTTTGGGAGCCTGTCGTGTTAGAACTCCACAGTTAAGTGTGCTTGGCTTGGAATAGTGACCAGGATGGGTGACCTTCTGGGAAGTTTCCCAGGGTGTGTGCGAGTGAGGACAAAGTACACTGGAAAGGACATGTGGTGGCCTGTGGGGGATGTCATTAGTCAGATAACCCGTTCAGGAATGTGGGTGGGACCTACGGTGGGGCCCACGTGTCTGGGGGCAACTGGTGGGTGGGGCCCGATTGTAACATTTTAAAGGGGGGGGGGGTGATTGTAACATCCCCAAATGATAAAGGGTTAAGTGACTAAATGATATGACTCATGTCAACAAGGTGCACCATCCTTTTCGGGAGCCTGTCTGGTTAGAACTCCACAATTAAGTGTGCTTGGCTTGGAGTAGTGATCAGGATGGGTGAACTACTGGGATGTTTCCCAGGGTGTGTGCGAGTGAGGAAAAAGCACACTAGAAAGGACATGTGTTGGCATGTGGGGACTGCCATTAGTCCGATAACCCGTTCAGGCATGGGGGTGGGACCTACGGTGGGGCCCACGTGTCTGCGGGGCAACTGGTGGGAGGGGCCAGGTTGTGACAAATTGGTATCAGAGGAGTTCGGTTCTACCACAGACTCTAATCTTTTCTATGTGAAGCAATAGTGTTAAGCATATTGAGTGTGGTTATCAGTCCAGGGAGCCCAGTGTTGGTGCAGCGGCCGACGTATCCGTACACCAGGACCGTGACTTCTGATTTCCGACATAGTGCATGAAAACATTGATTGCATGTTTGTTTCAAGTTTTCTTTGTGATTACTTTGTATCAGCTCACCAGGTATACTGTTCAGACCTTGGCAGACCTGTTTCTTTTCAGGATGTCCCCACGACCACAGCCAGCTAGGGTTCCGAGAGTTGAGCGTGACGATAGCCCGCCGAGCGACGAGGCCTCGGTACAGGGCCTTTGACAGGAGAGGCACCGGCGGTACCAATACCCGCCAAGCCACCGATGCTTCCAGCGCCGGCCGCTGACAACGCACGTCGCCTTAGTGCACTGCATGAGTTCCAGCGCCACCGACCGCCCAGGTTCCAAGGGGAGATGGACCCCCAGGCAACCGAGGACTGGCTGGAGGCGGTTGTACGAGTTTTCAGGTTAGTGAGGACACCAGCAGACCTTATGGTAGTCCTTGAAGCAAGCCTCCTAGATGCAGCAGTAGGCAGATGTTGGAGCTTGATGCTCCAGGTGCATGACGAGGCATCACTCTTTTGGACGGACTTTTAGAGCCTTTTTCGCTCATAGTTCGTCCCAGCCACCCTCTGAGCGGTGCGCATCCAGGAGCTACTACAGCTGCGGCGGGGTAGCATGACAGTAGCCCAGTAAGCGGTGAGGTTTACCGATCTCTTGCGCTATTCCACAAACATGGTGCGGGACCCATTCTTTAGGGCCCGAACCTCCGAGTAGGGGATCAGGCAAGAGGTCAGAGATTCAGTTGTTTCTCACAGCATTCCGACACAGACAGGAGTGTTGGAGCGATCCCAATTAGTGGAGAGTTTCCTTTCTATGCAGTCTCTAGCAGTAGGACCCACCACTAGCCAGCATGCGGTAGAGTCTTCTGCAGCGGGAAATAGATAGATGACGTAGGGGTCCAAGAGGACTAGACCTATCGGTGGTCAACCGCGAGACAAAGGATCGATTGTGCGAGGCACCCAGGGTGGACACCGACTTACCATGAGCGGACAGTGTTACTCCTGTGGCGGGGTTGGTCACATGGCTCGTGATTGTCCGACCCGCCATACGGATGACCAGAAGATGAACGAAGGACCTCCCAGGCAGAGGCAGTGGATCGGTCGAGGCGGATCGCATGGAGTAGGAGACCGTGGCAGGGGAGCTGGCCATGCAGTGGGAGGTGGACGACGCTTCGACGTGTACCCACCACCACCACCACCAGAAGGTCCACCCCTACCACGAGGAGTTGGTGGACATGGGAGAGCTCAGCTTCAAGCAGCTGAGGCCTTCAATCATGGGGCCCTGGGAGCAGATGGACAGGAGCGGAACTAGTGGATACGTCTTTTGTACTTCTAGTTCCTTGTTGCTATTGTGTAGTGTCTTTGTATTATGAGATGCAATAAAAAAAAGACGCATACCTTTGTGATGTTTTCATTCCTGCCCTCTTTTGTGTTGTTACTAAGAGGTTCCATTTTAGATTTTTGACGTGACCCTCACTTTTGAGACATCTACTGGAGGAGACCCAGTTACCACATACTGATGCCGACAGTGTGACTCACCCCTTGGAGGCAAGAGTAACGGTTGGATCTCTTCGTAGTAGCGTCGAGGCCTTACGACGTCATCCTTGGTATGGATTAGTGTCATCCATGTCAGGATTGACTGTATTTGGTGACGGACTTTGTTCATCCAGGGGATGAGACCAGATTTCTCTTATCGGCAAAGAATAAATATCAGAAGCTCTTGTAGGAACAGAAAGGTCCAAGTCATCCATGAGCAAATGAGGACATCTCAGAGCTGGAAAAAGTCTTGTGCTGAAAGAATGCGGAGGCCACTAGAGTTCGAGGATGGCGACCACATCTTCTGGAATGTCTCACCTCAACGTGGATTACGGAGATTTGGCCGAGGCGGCAGTCATCTCCATGCTTCATCGGACCATTCAAGGTCCTCAGCAGGATTGGAGAGGTGGCTTATTGCCTGGCTCTACCACCTCAGTTGCAGCGGGTGCACGATGTCTTCCACGTATCTCAGATGAGGAGATATGTGCATGACCTAACACACATCATTGACCATGGGGAGCTGGACGTTTATGATGGGCGACCTTTGTGGAGGTCCCGGTGGAGATCGAGGATCGATAGGAGCGGGTCCTACATGGACGATCGATTTCTCTTGTGCGCATCAGATGGCAGCACGAGAACCTCTAGGATATCACTTGGGAGCGGGAGGCTCAGATGTGTGCTCAGTACCACCTTTGTATCCTTATGTTTGTGGTGAAGCATTACGGGGACGTAAATCCCTGTGGTGGGAGTAATGTAAAGACCCGTAAATTTCAAGGAAATTTTTTTCTTAATTTTCTTTGTAATTTTACAAGAACGCAGTTTCAGACGACACCGAATTATGAGGCCCGGTGTTACTGGGATCAATTTACGAAGTTTGGCTCGGGTACATTTAGTGAATGAACGAGCGAGTTTTTCTAACTTTTGAACCGGTGATCAGAATCAAATTCTGAGGGCACCGATGTAATCGCAGTGCCGGTATTTGCTCAGAAACGCCTCTTCCGGAGTTGGGTTTGCTCAGGTGTGGTTTTTAATTTTTGGGCTTAAGTTTAGAAATAAAATAAAGTGGTGAGACAAACTTTATTTTATTTCACATAAAGACGCTTAAAAGCCACTTTAAGCTTCTTAAGCTGAGTTAAAGCAGATAGGGTACAATTCAATATATCCTACCCTCTTGTAGGATATTTCTGAGGTGGGGCCCGCATGAGCCCCACCGTTTCTTTTCCGCTAAGTAACGCACCTGCGAAAATACCTAATAAATAAAATTCAACTGGAGCGTTTCTTAAACAATTAAATGCTCCTATTAATTGGGCAGTTTTATTCTTTGAATTAATTCTATGAATTAATGGGTCGTTACTTAACTTATCTCTTTTTTTCGTTTTTGGCATGTTAATTAAATAAGACCAACGCTATTCTTCTTAAGTTTTTTTCGTTGAGAGGATTTGACAGAAACCTCAAGTTCTTCCTCCTTCTTCGCGAAGAACGCGAAGAACACCGGCCTTCAACGAAAGGCGATGAAGAACACCGAACCAGCGGAGATCGACGACGTGAGGCCGTGTACCGCGATGCCGACCAATCTCCCTTCGCGACGCTTCTTCCACGACGATCCAACCCCGCGACAACCTTCGATCGACAACGACAAGGTAGGGGGTTACGGACCTTTTTATTACTTGTGGTTTATAACAACAACAAGGATTCAATTGTTATAATTAAATCTGTATGTTCTTGATCCTCGGAGTTCATCGACGCAACGCCGTATACCACGATGACGCGATGCCCTTTCGCGACGCAATGATCACTTCCTACCGCGATGGTCAATTCCGCGAAGAACGCACGTTCGACGACTTTGACGAGGTAGGGGTTTGATTCTTTAAATCATCGTGATTTTTTTCCCGGTCGATTTATGATTGTTGGGAGAGTATTTCTTTTAAACCCGATAACGCGGTGGGTGCGGACTAACGAACAAGTCCGAACCCACCTCACTTTTTCTTTCTTGGTGCATGAAACGGCAGACGATGACAAACGGGTCCGCAATGGCGATTCGAGGGCCTCATAGTGATGATCGAGTACCGGGAGGACCGCTGGCGAAGACCACATGCAAAACGGACAACCGGAGCGTGTCTTGTGGCCCGCGGAGGCTCCCGCCGGCGCACTGGTGCCGGCGTCCGGAGGCGGCGGCGCCCGGCGCTCCGCCGGAAAAACCCGTCAAGACTGAAGTCGCGGTGGCAAGCCGGTTCCGCGGCCGCGCGGAATCGGGAAGAGGGACGCGGCCCAGCCGCCGCCTCCGCTAGTGAGGCGGCCCCACCCGGGGTCGCGGCGTTTCATCCCGCGGGGGCAGCGCCCACCCCGCGGCTTCCTCCGATCGGTCGAGCCGACCCGCCCGGCCGGGTCGCACCAACTGGGTCGGACCCAGACCCGGGTCGGGTCGACTCGGTTCGGGATGACCCAGGGGGTTGGGCCGGGTCGGTCCGGGCCCATAGCCCCCGTTTCCGGACCTTTTTGGTCTTTTCTCATAACATGAGCTACACGCCTCCGAACGACGCACCATCAGCGTCGATGTGATCCTTGGATTGAGATGGTCATTTTGGTATATCGCACTCAAGGTTTCAGAATACTTTGGGTTCATCCAGGTTGGTTCTTCCACGAAACCAACCGGGCCCTCGCAGCGGAAACGCTCATAGCTTGAGCTCCAGATGTCCGATTGACGTGTCGTCAACTTTGTTGAATTCCTCTATGTGAGATGGATCTTTGGGCTTTCTCCTCGAGAGGTTTGGATGTAGGTGGAGTACGGTCGTGTTGGTTTTGCCTTAAAAACCAACCGGGACCCTGGGACGAAAAAGCCAATAACTCTCAGACCGAGTGTCGGATTGACGACCCGTCTGCGACGTTGAGTTCCTGTTGACGATACAGAACTTTTGGATACATCAACTTTGGACTATGTGTTAGCTGATGTATCAGCCTCTCGTCTCGAGGAGCGGACCCTCCCGATCGAGCTTGCTGTGTGCAGGAACCCTAGAGCTAACTGCGACTGCGACTGCGACGATGATGTAAACAGTATGGAAATCCTACATGTTTTCGGTAGTGACCACTACGGTTCATCTTGGGATACATCAACTCCGGAATACATGTCAATTGATGCATCAACCTTTTGGCACATGGAGTGGACCCTCCCGGAACGAGAATGCTGTGTGCGGAAAACCTAGAGCCGGTTGAGACTTGACGACTGCTGATCGAACGACTCGGTGTGTTATAGATAGCCCAGTGGAAAGCGCTTGGTTGTAGTAGCAGACCCACAACGGAGGAGCGCTTGGTTGTAGCGGTAGACCTGTGGTACTCAACAGAAGGAGTACCTCTGGAGGCTATGAGGGGGAGCGCTTGGTTGTAGCGGCAAACCCACAATGGAGGAGCGCTTGGTTGTAGCAGCATGGGGGAGTGCTTGGTTGTAGCGGAAGACCCACGACAGAGGAGCGCTTGGTTGTAGCAGCTAACCCATGATACTCAACAGAAGGAGTACCTCTAGAGGCTTTGAGGGGGAGTGCTTGGATGTAGTAGCAGAACCATGGTGGGAAGCCCTTGGTTGTAGCAGCAGGCCCACATTACTCGATAGGTGGAGTTCTACAGCAGTCCAAGGTTAGAAGGAAGCACTTGGTTGTAGTGTCATAACCATTGTACCTGATGGAGAAGGAGTTTCCCTATAGCTATGGTTTCAACTTCATGATCGATCCTCTGTGGATAATTGCGGGGGTTAGTACCTACCGATCCATTGTGGGTCCGATGGCTAGATGAATCGTTGGCTACATCTTATCATCTCTATCATCTTACGAAAATGTATATCCTGTGTGAGCTGAATTGTGTTTTACTTTCCTGTGTGGATTGTGTTGTGCTATCCTGTGTGGATTTACATTTACATTCCTTTGTGTATTGTGTTGTGCTATCCTGTGTGGATTTACGTTTTGCTTTCCTGTGTGGACTGGGTTTTACTTGAGCTCGGATGTTGGAGCCGAGCGAGAATTGATGACTTAGGTATATGTATTGGCATATACCTAAGCCATGTCGGATGTTACTTCTTGATTGTATCTTTCCTTTTTGTTTTATCCTTTGTGGATTTTGGGAGACCTTCGGGGGTCTCGTGGTCCCTACTAAGTAGCTTATACTCACCCCTTCACGGTCTATGCCCGCACTACGTTGTGTTGGTTGTAGATGACGGACAACACTAATCGTGGTGGAGGCTTGCGGAGCAGGAAGACACCTGGAGGTGGACCACTGGGCGGGGTGTACTCGGAGCGGACGACTGGACCGAGGAGCTGCGGAGGCTATCTGTACTCACCCTTCAGGTGGGACTTCAAGAGGACGGCTCGACGTTTCGGCTTTACTTTTCAGTTGTTGTTTTTCCCCTTTCAGTTGTACTTTACAGTTGGGCTTGTATTTCCGGTCCCCTTTACTTTTCAGCACTTACTGTTGTACCATTTTTTACTTAGTGTTTAATTTTTCCGCTTGCTTACTCTGTGGTGCTTGTTTACTTTACAAAGGCAATGCCTTCCCTTTACCGGGATTTACGCCTTGGTTCTAGTCGCCAGCCCCTGGCCTAGGGAAGGCGGGCTTGGCGTAGTGACGGCACGGGCCCCGAGGATGGGTCGTGACAATATAAGTCATGAAATCCAGATATTTTAACATTATATTCTTTCATTAATACTTTCCTAGAGAATAAAGAGTTAAAATTATGAAAACATTCCTCACATTAAAGTAGAAGTAAAAGTTATTAGTGGTAGAATAGGAGACTAACATTATCAGATTATCTGAGAATTTATTGGACAACATACATAATGAATAAGGAAAGATAAACCATTTCATTTATGGATTTATTTATATTCTCTAAAGGACACTAGTTTCTGAATTTTTTTAAATAATTTCTAATTTAGTACCATGATACATTAATATATAGATATAATTATCAATATCCTATATTAATCCCCAAAACTTTCATACATTAATATTTCATCATTACTACTTGAAACATAATATTGACACAATTTTAGATTTAAATGTTTTTTACATTGAGAAAATTAAGCTTATACATCCCTCGTACATAGTAAATCATAAAAATTATTTATAAACATGTTAATTATCTTACTAAAAGCTCTCACATTCTCCTTAGTATATGTAATCACCTATGATATATATGAATGAAAATGGAGAGATAAAAGACTAGTAAGGGGAGGAATTAAGGAAATTAATTCATAGTACATGGGTGAGTATAATCAATATCAATATATCATAGTATTAGGATCATTATCATAATCATTAGGGATAAAATGGCGCAAGAATATTTCAGTTTCAAAATAATGAAACATCCAGATATTGTTTTCAAATACCACACATAGTTGTGATGATGAGAATCATTTTGTTCACATATAACATATGTTCCAAAATCCTAGAGTTATAATTGTGAAGAAATATATCACTATGTTCTAGAATAATAGTAATTATCACAGGAGATATAATAAATTACAAAATTAATTAAAGTCCTATATAATATTTGTTCTACCCATCATCTTTTATAATCAATATGACCATTATTTCCAAATTTAATGGGAATATTTATTAATCATATTCCTAAAATAAACCCATGGAACATAATTTGTTTCTTAAATTATTCAAAAAGAATATAATTAATGATTAACCATTATGGTTCCCGAAAGAATTAGGGAGAAAATATTCTCAAATAATTCATCTTCATTGTTTAGTGGATAATAAACAATCAATGGAAGTTAATATGATTTTTTTTGAAAATAAATCATGATTTAAATATCATTGTAGATTGGAATTAATATAATTGTTAAAATTTTGAAATATATATATATATAGAAATAAAAATGATACAATAATTATAGTAATATTTATAGATAATAGTGTAATATAGACAATGAATGGAATTTTATTTAGGTAATAACCCAATCAAAATTATTAGGTTTATAATACTCAATACATTCAATCCCTCTTTATATTGTTGTTTTCTACATGAATAATAAACACATGATTGTTATAAAATTTAAATATAAGTCAATTATATTCATTTTATTCACTCTTGGTTAATTATAATAATTTGATTCTATTTTGTATTACCATTGATAATGTAATAATGGATTGGTATCCAATTTTCGTTAAAAATATCACATTTTGATTCAATTTAGCTAATTTTTTCAAGGAAATTTACACATTAATAAATCTGATAATAAGATTATAATATACATTAAATAACCTATTAATATAAGACATATAAATTATTATAATAATAAACAATTTAGGTTTATTGGCCCAATGTTTTTTCTAGTTTATTTGTTGTCAATATGTGAAAATTACTTCACTAGGGAATTTACTAGAGGTAGTCGGTAAATTTGTATAAAATAGAATGTTCCTTAAGAAATATTGGAAACAAATATTTATAGTGAAATTTATTATGGATGATACACATAGGGAAAAAAATATATTCAATGATAAGGTTTGAACTTTTCTTGTGGGTAACTATAAGAATGTTCATTATTTAAATTAGATGTCGTCAAATTACTCTCAGTGATCACGACATCATGATGTTTATCGTGATCCAAACTAAAGGAATGATGTGAGATTATCATGATAGAGATTATAAATATGGTTTTATTTTACTTTTTTGTATATTTACATAAAAAGTTTGAGACTTACATTTTAGATGAAGGGAAACTGGCACTTAGGACGAACTTCCACAAACTAATTTTTCAAAAGTAGTACTTTTACCAAATGTTACTCATAGTTTTTTTAATGTTTTTTAAAATTTGATTCTTTTTAAGAAGAGTACAGAAGTAGTGCTTACATTAAATATTTATTATTTAGGGATGAAAAAATCATACAAATACGTCAAGAAAACAATCTATATGAATTTTTGTGCATAGGCATCAGATTTAACAAACCCAAAACATTGTAGGAACCCATTATTTTTATGACTGTAACATATGATATGTTATATTATATTAGGGATAAATGTTTAAAACTAAATACCTGAAGTATGATAAGATAAAAATTACTAGCAGACATACATAAGATCAAGAAAAGCTTGAAATACTGTGATAGCTACATGAAGATGATGTGTTTCTAATTGTGGTGATGAAGGAAAACTAGTCAGTTGCTTCAATCAGAAAATGATCCATTGGATGGAATGAAATTATATGACCCTTTATAATGTCACCAGTCACCCATTTATAATGAGATTTAACAAAAAATATTTTTAATGAATAATGGAGTATGAAACCAAAATAGTATAAATACATTGATGAGGAGATTAAAAAGATCCAAAAATGGGGATATACCATAAAAATTGAATGGAAAATTGATATGGATCTCCAAAAATAAAATTTTTATTGATATTTGAGATAGTGTTTAGCGGGATTGGATGAATTTTCATCTTCTAGAGGATGAATGTGATGGTAAATTGGATAACAGTATGATGATATTAATAGTTGAAGGATTCTAAAAAAAGTGAAGCCATATGAATATGCATCATATTATGAATGTTTGTGAGCTCAACTGACATAATAAGTAGATAATGTAACATCATATTTATATTTACCATTAGAAAAATACAACATATAATTTTTTTTGTGTATTTATATAACCATTGTAATGTTCTAAAATATGATAATGATAATGTTTGGTAAATATTGTTATTTATCTTCCTCAGATTTGATAATTGATTAAGAATTTAATTAAATCCAATTTTAAAGAAAATTAAAATATGATTGGAGATTCTATATAATTTAAGGATATTTAAGAGTATTTGTTTATATTCTACATTTTTTGTGAAATAACCTGTAAAATAAAAAATAAAAATAAATTTTGATGTGAAATTTTAGTGAGGGGGAATGTGAAATTTAATTCATATGAATTATTGGTTTTGTATTCCTTTATAATTTTTTCAATGTAAATATGTATTTAAAATTATTAACTAATAAAAAATTTTGACACTATTGAGAATTTATGACTAGATGATTTATTTACTAATTATTTCGATGTTGAGAAGGCCATATAAAGATCCATGAGATTATAGAACATTAATGGGATTTCCATTAGACATAGTTTAATCCCTTGTAGATGAAGCATTGAGATTTAAATTTGGGTTCAACTTAATGGAAATAGGAAGTTCAAAATGACAATCATGTTCCCTCAGATGAATTTCCACAACATTGAGTTCCTCCACATAGAGTATAATCAGAATGGGTAGTTGTGAATAATTCACACATAACTAATGTGTTCTGGAATGCATCAGGCTCTTATTCATTGGATTGAGAAAATTAGATAGAGGTTAGGAGATAGAGGTAGAACAGACGAAAAAATTATAAGGATTTTTGTCAATGATGTTCATAGAAAATAAGATATTTTATATCCATGTATACTAAATATCATAATGAATATTAATGGACAACATGAACATAACATTATTTATGAAGATCTTGAATATTTTTAACATTTGATGTTGATACAACATAATTTTAGAGGAAGTGAAGAACATTACAAATTTGGTAAAGAAGATCCAGGAACAAGAGTGAAGCTCAGGGGTATAACTAGTTTCTAATGAGGCTTGATGGATAAAGGATATATATTGCACTATCCTCAGTGAATATAATAGTTCCATTGGGGGTATAACTATGATGGGAATAAGAGTTGAGTAGTTTGGATAGAACCTGAGTTAGCCAGTGGTCAAATACTATGGTGTAGAACAATTCTTCATTTTTCCATTTTATTCTATAAAAATGTTAGTAAAAGAACACTTGTTGGGGGGGATAATCAACATGGAAATAAGTATTACAATCCACAGACCCTTGTATATATAGAGGGATTCCCAATATTTGTATTTGATTCAAATGAATGGTCAGGAAGAAATTTATACTCGAGTGGATTATAAATCCAACCACTATTCAGGTGTTATGAATGAAACCATACAATTTTTAGAAACATTCTTATAAAAAATCAAGTTTTAACTAATGAAAAACAACCCACATATGTTATATCCTATATCAATCTTAAGGGAGCATCAAGTGGTATCAAAGAATAGGTTCCCACTGAATAATTCAATACTAATAATTGAGAATTCCAATACATTGAATTGTATGGGTGATTCAGTTTTTTATTATATAAATTATCATAGATTTATTAATAGTATGTCACCTTATCTTCAACCTCTTATACTTGTCATTATATATATGACAATAGTGGGATTTCCTCTCGTTAAGGAGATTCAATTATACCAACTTTATTTGAAACATGTATATTGATGGAAAATCATATAACACTATGATAATGGATCTTACATAAATTGTATATAAATTTGACTGGACATTGCCAATATATAAGAAAACATGGGATGAGTTGAGAGGTATCTATGAAGGAAAGGATAAATTTAGGGAATCTATTTTTATAATATAGTGAATCTAATCTGAAAATATTAAAATGGATAATGAATAAAATATTGATATATACATTACAAGAGATAATAATACTATCATAAAAACAAATTTTTTTTAATAAGCTTCAATATTATATTGTTGTTAATAAACTGAGAATAAAATCTCTAGATAGAGTAGATTAAAATGTATCAACATTATAAGATTATTAAGATTATCTTTAGATGAAAATAATAATAATTTCAACGACCATGATATGATGAAAAAAATATTTCAGAAAAAATATTGTAATGAAATATTCATCAAGGGATTCATTGTAACAGCCCGAGATTTTATGAAAAATATTCTTTTTAATTTTATTAATGTCTTGTGTTGTACGCTACACCAAAAGGAGTTTGCACAACACACATCCTTGACTTGCCTTTCATTACACGCAATCGCGACCTTCCTCGATAGCGTGTGTAGTACGCAATACCGAGTTTCACTAAACAACGATATGCTATTAAAATATTATTATAACTAGCCGTTATGAATAGTAATAACCACCTTTTAAAATTTTAGAAATTTTAGGTCCCAAAATGGACTTCATTTTTGGATTGGGAGTATCGAATTTAGCCTAAGGTGAAATTTTGGTACTTTTCGGATAACTTTCATATTCTGATGAATAGTGAAAATTACTAAATTATAATTAAAAAAAATTAATAAAAATAATTAATAGTGATAAATTATTAATATCAGTGGTTTTAAAGTATATTTAGAATATATTTTTACAATTTAATACAATGTTGGTCATTAGATGTAATTTCACATTTAAACCAGACATAAACAAGTGTCAATCTTTTAATAGATATTGTTTCTTAAAAACACGCTATTTGTTTTAACAGCAGGATTTAATTATAAAATTAATTAATGCAACTTCTATGTTATGAATTTGGTAAAATAGACTTCATTTTTGAATTCGGAATATGAAATATAGCTTAGGATGAAATTTTGGCATTGTTCTGAAAAACATCAATTTTTGATGAATAGTGAAACTACTAAGTGGTAGTTAAAAAACTGAATTTTTCATAAAACTTAATTTTACCTCTTCTGTGAATGGAATTTAAAAAATCAGAGAGACACGGTTGATGTCAGTAAGTAAAATGTGGTTCAATGAGATGAAAATAATTTTTTGGTGAATAGTAACTTTTTACTTTTTTTTTACCACGGTTAAAAGTAAATAGGGTAGAAATGATATTATTATTACCCTAACACAAGTCCTAATTCTATTGGACAAGTGTATCTAGACCAAAAACAACCTTAAGTGTAAAATATTATCATTTAGGCCCACTTGGATTAGATTAGGACATTTATTATTATTTAATTCAAAGAAGAGTTAAAAGAGTTAAAATCAATGTTTATTTACTAAAACATTTTTAATATAGGGTTTTACATAAGATAAATTCGATTGTAAGTATTCATTAGAAAGCTAAAAAGATTTCCTACATAATGGTAGTTTATATTAAATTTTTAGACATCAAATAATATAATTTATTTATTACACAATGATGTTGTAGTAATTATCTTATTAATGAAATATTGACATAATTGATATTATAAATACCAAAATAAATGTAATTTAAGACTTTTTATGAATTACACTAATTTTATGGGTTACTATGATATATTAGTGTTGATTTAATCAACTTGGTTCGAACATATAATTCTGTTATGACTTTCACAAAAATCATATATCAAATAGTGTCAAAATTGACACAAAATAGTTTTTAAATCTAATATTATATTATTAATTGTTATTTTATTCCTAAAAATCTAAATTTCGGTCAAATGACTTAGATAATGATATATATATTAATAATAAACAATTTGGGGTTCGTTTGGCATTTTATAGTAAGTGTATTAACCATATAGTGTAAGAAAACAAAAAGACACGGTAAAAGTTACATTATTTAACTTAGAGTTAAATCTAATTGATAAGGTTAAAATAATAATCTAAACTTGTCTAAATCCTATTGGATGATAGGATTTAGACCCCTCCCCACTTTACCTTCGAAATAAGACCCTTTGGAACCATTATAAACCGATTTTTACTTTAATATAAAATAATATTTTGAGATATTCCTAAGGTGCCCCTCTCCTCCATTATAAAAGGGGACCTCTTCCCCCTCCTCCTAACACCAATTTGAGCACTCAGGCTCGGCCAACCCCTGCCAAAATCCCTTATCCACTTCCCAAGAATAATCCTAGAGGTACTGGTCTTCTTGAAAGACCAATCTTAGTTCCCTAAGTGGAGGATTCAAAGAGGCGTTCCAAAGAAGAGGTAATATCCATTACCGATCTTTTCAATTTCTTTCTTCTTCAACTTCTTCTTATTTAGTTGTTTCATGATAAAGTAATAACATCAGTATTACTTAAATACTGATATGTTATTATAAATATGAAACAAACCTAATTCACCTTCTATCCATCCTACGGAAAAATGAAATCACCGCGCGTGCGTACGTACGAAATACCGTCTCCACGCCATGGTGTAATCTATTTTCCACCATCACCTTACAAGGATGGGTATAATGGTGTAATGAGTAACTATTTATGATTATTATAAAGTAATATTTATACTGAAATAATATATATATACTCCAATACAATTCCACGATCATAGGAACGATATCATCACTCGTGCGTACGTACGGAATACCGTCTCCATGATGTGATGCGACTCGTTCTACATGATCATCATTACATAGTAATTATATAAATGAATTGAATGAATAAATATGATATATGTTACACTAATACCAATCTGGATATAAGGTATCTATAACCTTAAAATAAGAATAATAATTTATTCGGCAAAACATGCATAAGAACAAAAGGCAATAAACACCCGAGTAACAAGTAACAATGAAATATTACTAACAAGAAGCTAAGAATATGACCATATATGATATCATATCAATATGTATGATTCTGGAATAAGTCAATAATATTATTTAACCCATTATACAGTAGCTTAGGACACGTACAAAGCAAATCGGACCTAAGGTAAGGGAAATATCACAATCTCATATTTATCTGAGATTGTTTATTCGTAAGTATTTACTGGCGTGTATTTTATCATCCACATCCATGTTCCCTCAATATGTAATATTGTTTCCATCAACTTACAATAGTTTAAATCCAATTTTACCCATCGGTGAGTATTTAGTAAAGAATATGAAAGGAATCTTTTGTCGTTTTTTCGTACGAGGTACTTTTTGACTTTTCCGACAAAAGTACGAAGAATGTTTTTTTTAACTTATACTGCATGAATGGATTTTTAAAAAATTATTTCCAAGAAGATTCCTTTACAAGTTTTCAAGTTTATTTTTAATCAACTTCTTTTAGTTTATAATTGTATGACATGTTAAGAAAAGAAAAGTGTTTTTGAAGAAGAAATGATATTTTCCTCAAGAATAGAGTTCAAGTGTTTTATCAAAATTATTTTCTATCTAAGATAATAAAGGGTTCTGTTTTTATCCCTATTATTACATTTATTTGATTATGTTGCGAGGGAATTATTTTTATGAAGTCATTTACCTTATATGATTTTTTTATGATGTCATGATGTTTCAAGAATCCCATTTTTGTTACATGTGTTATGCGATAATGTATGATTTATGATTATGTGGCACACATAAGAAAGGATTAATTATAAGATGGGTGGGACCTATATCTCCCTCCAATGAATTGGGTAAAGATTTTCTATCTCATGAGATAGAAATGGCTGTAATGGTATGTTATACCGGTTCAGTGAAACAGGACTGAAACGAGGGTGACTCGGTTCAGAAAGGGACTTTGTCCACTAAGATAGTCTTGGCAATGAGTCTTGACTAACAAGAAATGATTCTCTATGATTATGTGTGTATTCCACAAAGTTTCATGTTTTAAGTTATGATTATTGGGATTTCATTTCACTACTATGATTTATCCCATGTTATGAAATTATGCTCTCTTTTGCAGGTTAAGATTTCCAAAAGTTATGTTCTTATGAATATGATGTGATTGATTTTTCTTTTGTTTACCCTTACTGAGCATTTGAGCTTACCCTTTTATGTTTTCTTTTCCCTAGGCTATAAAGAAATGTTTTAGGTAAAAAAAGGGTAAGATCTTTATTGGAGATATTGAAGATCTTTCACCACGATTAGAAGATTACGTTCCGAGTTTCCAAAGACACTAAACTATTACGATCCTTGTGTGTGAGTTTTTGTTATGTACTAAGTATTCCGAAAAAGTAATGTAATGTCCATGTACGATAAGCTTCAGGTCTCTACATTCATAAAATGGAAAAAAAATTGAAGTACACTAATGAAGAATCATATGATTTGTATGTCATGGAAGAAGTTGATTTATTCAAAAAATCATTTATTTTCATTAAAAAACTATTAAAATAGAAATAAAAAATGAAAAGTAAAATGGTTCCAGAAATATATGAATTATAATAACAAAAAAATTATGATAATTTTCCTATAATAATAGTGTACAGTTTTAGTCGTAGGGTAATGATAAGAAGTCGTAGAATTTTTTTTGAAGAAATATAAGAATGTATTTTCTTAAAATTAGAATGAATTATGATTTTGAATAAGATAGATGATGATTCCATATGTAATAGTGAATCTAATCATGATATTAAATTAATTTATCTAGTAATGAAATAAAGTGCTTCAAAAAGTAGTGATGATGGTAGTGAAGAAAGAATAGTACAAGAGAGGATTTTGAAAGAAAATCTAGAATCGATAGATATGATAAATTCTAAACTCAATCTTCAATGAATAAATTTGAAGAAAGTAGTTATGGAATTGAATTTTGAGAATGGTAAAAAAATAAAAAAGGATAAAATAATATATAATGTAATTATGTATCCATATATGAATGGTGTTCATCTAGAAATTATTAAGATATTGATGAAGAAAAACCATCTAGAGAAGAGAATATCAACATGGGAGATACTATAAATGTTGAGGAATAAAATAAGAAAAGGATGATGAAAGGTGGACTCGAGATAAATTTTAATTATATAAAATAATGTTTGGATGAAAATAAAGAATAAATTTTTAAATTTAAATCAATGATTCTTACATTATAATGTGTGTTATGAAAGATGATATAAAACTTCACAAATGAAATTTTGATAAAGCATGAAACATCATATTATGGGGAAATAATGGTTTATAGAATAAGGTTTTCGTATTTCTAAACAATAATATATAAATATTTTTCATATAAAACTACATGTTCCAATGTAATGTTTTTTGGGATATGATCTGCCACTATGATATATTGTAATTCTGGAAGAATATTTTTTTCCACAATATAATAAAATAATAAAACCAAAATACCAAGAGTATTATTATAATCGGTATGATAGGCCATGAATTAGAGTTCAAACCTAGTGTGTTTGAGTTATAATGCACATGTAATATTCATACTCATACAACATGTCTCTATCTGATTAAATTTATGAATCCATTTGAATTTATAGTGATCAGAAAAGAAAAAAATCCAAATAATAAGGTTCTGTAAAACAAGAAAATTCATATAGTAAATAACAAAAATTCATAATAGTGAAGAATGATAGGTCTATGAACATAGAGAAGGATAGTAATTTTATTTAGTTGATAATAGATGATTATGTAAGAATGATTGGATTGTTTTTTGAATGCAAAAATGATCATGGCTAGAAATATGGACCTATAAAAAAATATTCTGAAGCAAAATGGAAGAGATATGTATATGAAGATGATAATATTGTTGATATAAATTTATCAACATATGGTGGTGTCAAAATTCAAAAATAGTGAAAGTGGGGTGTGAAATATGGTTATTTTAACATAATATAGGTGACTATATTAATATAATAAGGAATATTTATGATATATTTTTTAATTCTAAAGGTAAAAAAATGTTTCCATAGAAGAAGAAAAATTTTAGGGTTGAACAAATGATTCTAAATATTAGAGGAAATTCATTAAAAACTGATAAGTTTCAATAGAATTACAAATACACATACAATGAAAATCCCAAAAAATAAAATCTTACGAATGAGAGATGAGTCTCTGTCTGAAATTTTTTTATTAAGAAAAATTTACTTTCTCCATATTCTTAGAATGCATTACATTTTTAATAAAACGTATGGAAATAAAGAAAATATTTAATGAATATAAATGGATAAATAAGAAGATTTAAAGTAAGTCAATGTCCATTGTGGAACTTTTTCTACCTTGTTTAAAATAATGTGCTACCTACTGAATTAGTGAAAAAATGAATTAGATGTATCTATGTCACAATGTTTAGATAGAGAATGTTTAGGTGATTTGAAATATGAAATTTTGGGAATGATTTTTTTAGAGAAATTTATTATTTTTATAGGATAGTTGACATGTATTTAGAATTATCAAAAATTATTTTATCAATTTTCACATGATATAAAATTTTGGAAGAAACATGAGGAATGATTTACCTAAATGTTGTGATATGGACAATATTTAAATCCATGATTAATTACTATTTTTTTCTACAAGTATTTTTCCCATGTAGACTTTTAGTTGATTAGTTTAAGGTTACTTTTTATTAAAATCAAGTTAAACTTCTTTTATCAACAAGAATGTTTCCAAAACTATATGATAAAGAATGATGAATATAAATGGATGCTTTTAATTTTATTAAGAATAAGGTGGAGAATAAAAATATAGGAAGTATGAAAATGAAAATTTCATATAGGGAGTAAGAGTTGCGAATGAATATTGATGAATAAAATATATTACATTTTTTGTGGCTATTGAAAAAATGGGGATATTTTTTGTCTCAATGTTAGATTGGTTTCATTTGTTGTCAATATATCAATATGGGTTAGATATGGATGTTTCTGGAGAATATTTTTATTGTTTGTGACCATAAAATATTCCATAAAATTGTCTGGTTGGGATAAAAAAAGTATTTTTCGTTATAAATATTGTTTTCTATAAAAGAATTCTATACAATGAAGTTTTATGAACATTTGTTTATGGTGGAATGTATGAATTACTTAGATAAAATAAAATGAGGCTATATTTTCTCAATGATCCTAAAATCATGTTTTTTTATTATCTTCCATGATTAAAAAGTAATGTGATGATTTTGTAGAAAATATTCAATTTTAATTTTGCATTGATGAGTTCCTACAGTTATATAAATTTTTAGTGATATTCAATTCAAAATAAGTCATACAGAAATATTGGATGAACGTCATAGAAATTTTATTGGAATGAGAACTTCTAAGAAATGTTTCTAATTGTAAAACATTTATAATTTTTTTCAAAATGGAAATGTTTTGATGATGTTATTAGAAGATGAGTTATCTATTGAACATTTATGAAATGTTATTGGATGTCAAGAAAAACTATTCATAAAATCTGTAAATAAAAATGCATTTATATTTACAACATATGTACAAATCACAGAACACTATAAGAAGGTGATTTTATGTGATTGTTAAACATTAGATGTTGTTATATTAATAGGGATAAAATGTTCCAACCAATATCTTAATCGATGAATGGACATTGAATTTCTTATATACAAACATATGATGGAGAAAATCAATGAATACCATGCTTGATGCATGGTGTTGAGAAGTTGTGAAAACTGGTGCTGAAGGAAAATTAGTAGATCAAGTCCTTTGGAAAAATATCCATCATATAGATATACATTAAATGAACCATAATGATTTCACTAGAAAATAATTTCCTATTATATTAATAAATTAGTGTGTATATAGAGTGATATAGTATAATTCTATAATGGTTTAAATACAATAAATAGGACACTCAAAATATTCAATGATATTTAATTTTCCTTAATCATCAAATAGAATATTTTAAAGTCACTCCAATAAGAAAATTGTGTATAAAAATTGACATAAACTTCAGTGGGATCATACGATATATCATTAGATACTTATTGCATACAAATATACTCTAGGAAGTGGTATGTTGAGCCTAATAGTGGATTGATAAGATATTTATCATGCTTTTAGGATTATGATGTGTTAGTAGAAGAGGTGGAGAGGGTGATATTTATAGTGGAGGAGAGGGGTGTTTTCATATTAATTTACTCATTATTTTATTATTTGGCCTCTAGACTATGAATAGTGTAGATTCATGTGACTATGTACAGTAAATAGATCTTGTAATGGTGAACTAATTATTTCCCTATCTTGCATGATGTAAGTATTACTGTATTTTTTTTCATTTGTTAAATAACTTCAATTATCGTATTTCATTATTCCCCAAAAAATTCAACTCCTTTGTAAAAATCCAAAAAAAAGTAACCCCGTAAATTTTTCTACGTTGAATTAATAAAATTAACTATATTTTATGAACATATATTTCAAAATAAAAATATTTAATTTTCAATTAAAATCACCATTTATTCAGAAAATAAGGAATTTAAATTTAAATAATATTTGATAAAACATTGAAAATATAATAAAGGGCTCATAAAACTATCTTATAATAATATGTCTTCAAAATATAAATTTTTAATCGATTTTATGAAAATAATTTTTCATTAAAATCTCATATTAATTATTAAAGTAGCAATGGAAATGTATGTTAGATAAATATAACAACAATTAAAATATAATTTTCAAAATATTTATATAATTAATTTATGATATAATTAGATCATTTCTTCATTTTTATTATAGATAATATTTATTTAAAAATTCATTTCTAAGGATACAATTATTTTGTTCGGTTTACTATTCATAAAGATCATAGTACTATTTTAAAGGTAAATTTTTGCTTCCAATGGTATCTATTCATTATTTTCAAGAAATATCTCATATTTAATTTTTTATTAATTTATAATATTCGTTTTTTCATATTGATGATATTTTATGTGATTTATAATATATAAAATGATTATAAAAATTTGATTTCCATTGAAAAATGATTGGGTCAATATATTCATCCCCATTTATGTAATTTCACCCTCAAAATTTTGTTATTCAAATTAAGGGTAAAATTGGAAAGGGAATTTCTCATGCTTCATTTCCTCCTGTTCCCATAATTCCTCATAATACCTATGGTTACACCATAGTACACTCACCAGGTAGGTAGTATTCTTGAATAGAACATTATCTATATGGGCTATGATCATAAATATATCATCCTAATAAGAGAGATCATTTTCCAAATGTACCACCTAAGAATTTAGTACATGTGAGGGATCTAGTATGTACATCCTCACAGGGGATAAATGGAGTAAATCATGTACTTGAGACATGTTAATTGGAATTTCCAGTCAATATTCCATAAATCTAACAATATCAAAAATCCATGAGGAGATTATGTACATGAAAATCATCTTTCATTTCTTCCCTAATATCAGGATCCTCTTCCATGGAGTGATGTGGTGGAATAATATGTCTCCAACCTTCAAATCGAGGTCTCTTTGATGATTATCTGACTAGATATTATATCGACACTGTGATGCCTCAATTATTTTCACATTTTTTACCATTTCAAGCATGTGAATCTTATGTTCACTGACCTCATCCTAGTAAGTCTTTATTCTACATCATTTCTCATAAGTTCATCATATAGTGTTATTTGTATTCTTGAGTAGAAAATATTGTTCTAATCAAAATAAACCTAACATATATGTTGTTTCCATAATTCATTGAAGTCCATAGAAAATTCTGTTATCATTTCTTCAAGTGTATGAATAATCCCTTCAGATTGGACATCATTATGAGGATGATAGTTCGTTCATAACTTCTTCTCAGTTTTTTGATCATGTTGGAGACTTTTCCAGATCAGGGAGGTAAATATGAAATCTCGGTTAGCTACAATCGATTGTGGAACTCTATGAAACCTTAACAGCTCATTGATTTATATCCATGAAATTTAATCAAGTAATAAGTAATCTTGAATTATGATAATGTTATATTTCTTTTTAAGATGATCCATAACTACCCATATGGCATTATTTACTGTAGATTTTTTTGAAGACTATTGAAAATATCCAAGGTGATGTTCTCCCATTTCCATGTTAGTATAGGTAGTGGTTTCATAATTACCTTAGATATTTTTCTTTCATCATTTACTTGAAGGCATACCAGGCACATTATTGTACACTCATCAATTTCCTCCTTAATATTGTCCCACCAATAGTCCTCTCAGAGATCTCGATACATCTTTTTTCTCCCATGGTGGATAGTGAATGATGACTATAAGCCTCATTCATAATATCATTCTCTATCTCTGGATCAAATGGTACACATAGTCATGTCCCAAATAACATGACACCATCATCATCAATCTTGAAATATGTGGACCTCCCCTTTATTATAGCTTCAATCTTATTTTGAATTTCCACATCATTTATTTTTGCAACCTCTATTTTATCCATAAGGAATGGTTGAGAAATAATTTTAGAAATGATTGATGATGATATTTATTTTATGATTCCCATGTCAGTCTTTTTAAAATTTCAGAATATTGGATCCATCTCAATTCTCATCATTATTAATGTCACATGATCCTTTCTACATAGAGCATCAACACCTTATTTTCTTTTTCAAGATGGTAGTAGATTGATATGTCAAGATCCTTGATGATATCTAACCATCTTCATTGGAACATATTCAGCGACTTATATGTGAATAAATATTTGAGGCTCATATGATCAATATATATACCACAATTCTAAATATAAACAAAGTGGCACTAGAATTTCAATGCAAATACTAGAAGTACTAGCTCCAGACCAAGAGTGGGATTGTTTTTGTCTTGAATTTTCAACTTCCAGGAGGCATAGGCTATCAATTAATCATTTCACATAAGTACATATTGTAAATATGTATTTGAAGAATCATTTTACACCCTAAAGTGTTTCCCAATTTTCTGTATTTTGAGAACTTGTACAATGATAGACCTTTTTTCCACGATTTGAAGAAGTCATGACATTCACTAGTGAAGAAAAAATTCAATCCAGTATAACTCATCATAGTGATTGGGATTGAAAATCATGATAATTTCATCACAAGTCAATAGTAATGATCATCTAGACCATGGGAACTACAGATCTTTGTTCTAGGTCATTCCCCAGGCCACTCTTTAATTGGATTTTTCATAGAGTGATACAATTATATATTATCCTCTTTTTGGGGATAACAATACCCAAAACCATACTTCCTTAATCTCGAACAATAATTTACTATAAATTTCATTGATTTCCTCCTATATGTGTTTATTAAACATACTATTCAAATTCTCTTCTTGTTCTCATTTTCTCCCAGAGTACATCACAATACCATCAATTATGACTACAAAATATTCTGTAAGGTAATATATAATGACTATATTCATTATGTCCAAGAAAAATTGATGCAGATTTAGTGAGTATGAATGGAATTACTATGATCTCATAGTATCTATGCCTTATTCAAAAGGCAGTCTTGGGAATCTCTTCCTTCATCGCCTTTAATTGGTGATATCTAGACTGACGGTCCACCTTAGAGAAATTATTGGCCTCTTATAGGTTATATAAGTTCTAAAATATACATATAAGTGGGTACGTTTTATTCATCATGATTCTATTGAGAAAACGAAAATCAATACAGTGGCACATTTGATACCTTATTCATATTGATAAAGTGGGCTGGTGCACCGCATTGGGATGTACTCGGGCATATAAAACCCTTGCCCATATTCTCTTACAATTGATTCTTCAGTTATTCTAACTCAATGGTCTCCATTCTATTTGTTTTATTTGATATCAGAATAGAATCAAGAATATTATAAATTGAGAAATCAACCTATCAATCCCAAGGAAGACTAAATAATTCTTCAGGTAATGCATCAGTTTAATCCATCACAATAGGAATGTCATCCGGCATGAATGTCTCCAAAATCCCACCCATTTTTTCAAGATATAACTATTAATAAAGTACTATCATTCACACATGAGAAAATTATTCTCAAGGAGATTCATCATCATCCATAAAATTGTATTGAATTAGTATATTATTTAGTTTGTGAAGAGTGACCTCAATTTCGGGAATGTTGATGTTTTTTTGTATAAAGATATATAATATATTCTCAATATAGCATCAATCTAAAAAACATGATGTAATAAAACATTTACTAGGAGGTTCAGTACAGAAAAATTTAATGAAGTGGATTTATAAACATTTGATAGAATAATTTGTCAATTTTTTGTTATCACAGATAAATCATCATCCATATTATGAGGTGGTTGTTGATAATTCTACTAAACATGTAAGATATTAAAGAATGAATATCAATCTAATAATATAATGTTCTCTATTATTGAATAAATAACCATTGTACCTTCTAACACATCATTTTTGGGCTCCACCTCAATAGTAGTGATAACATATTCCAATCATAGCTACCTTGGAGGTTATTTTTGATTTCCTCCAACAAACACTTGTCATAGGGAAATTTCTCACATAATTCTCATGTTCTATGTAGTTGAACCACTAAAATTAAAGCTATTTGTTGATATAATGATCCCATTCATATTATAAATTTTTTGAATTCTCCATAACCCTATAAAAGTGATTATTCAAATACCCCTCTCTTCCACATTTGAAGCATCCCATAGTTCCATTTAAGTTGTTTCCCTGATGCATCTTCCCATAATATTGATAAGTGAGATGTTGGGTATTCCTTACATCACGGGGATTATATGTTGATACATCCATATTAAAATCTATTTTCCACTTTTAATCACTTGGACCACAAGACCACTATGATTATATTATCTCTAATTCAACTTTATGGGAGGAAAACACAATATCATCACAACTATTGATGTCTTAATTCTCTAATGGTTTTCATATACCGATCATTAGTCTCATAATTTGTGATCCACCCTTCATTTTCTGATCATCACAATACTAGTGGAAATTTTTGAAAGCCTTGTGATGTTTTCCTCATATACACAAATAAAATTTTCTCCCTTTTCCTCCAGTCCTAGGTATCCCTTTCCATCATTATATTAATTCTTCAAGGAAGATATTTATAGAAAAATATTTTATACCAATATTCAAATTCCATTGAATCCATTTCCTCTTTGGAATTTGCGTTCTTGATCAGTGTCCACAACTGGTCAACGTCCCCTTCAAAATGATTTCCAACCAGCACAACATTAACTTCTTTTGAGCACTGGAGGACAAATAAAATATTTTAAATGAAATTAATCCAATATTCTATGATAAAGGGATTTGGATATCAACTAATGATATGAAGCCTTTTAATCCTAAATGATTGAACTGCAACATGATCTCTTTTGGAGGAGGAGGTAATTATGCATGAATGATGTTATTATTCCTAACATTATCCAGCTGATCAAGTACTATAACTTGTTTTCTAGCACCCGTTACCATCGATTTTATTGGAAATGTACATCCTAACTTGTGATACCATATGTTTCGATCTATAATATACATATTGATATAATTATCCATATGGTTCTTACAAATGTTTTAGAGTTATAATCACTAAAGATACTAGACCATGCTCTAATAGTAACTATAGATACCCTAGAATTTTGATGATAATATTACATGATTTTATGCATAATTAACCATAAAATTAAAATTAAATGATCTTTAATTGTAGTTGGGTATGATTTATAGGTACAGAATAAATAAAACATTGAAAATATAATGAATCATATTTATCATATACATCCATAAATAGCTCCTGACATCTATTGAGCTCAAAAATCTACATAGGATGACATGGATAAAACATGGACAAGAGGAATGTGATGAAAATTCCAATAACGTTGTAAATATAGTAATAATGAAAATTACATGGGTTTGAAGGCTTAACAAAATGAAATAAAATTTCACAAAACATGATTAAAAAGGAATCATAATATGAAGATCATGAGGAAAGTTATTCCTTACTTCATAGGAATGTGGATGAAATAAAAAACGTGATAGAAGCAAGAGTCAAGGTTAACTACCAACACCATTTACAAGGTGGAAAGGGTCCCATAACGGAATTTGGTTAACACTCTATCCCAACATGACATATTGCGAGACTAAATATTACCCAATGCATTGGAGTGATATATGGATCACCAATCAAAACATATTCATTCATGTATGAACCACATGAAAAATAAAATAAAAACATATGGGATGGTTAGAGTGAGTATCTCAAGAGGGGGGGATGAATTGAGTCCCAATAAAATTTTCAAACTATAGTGGATTGTTTTGAAATTCCTTAAATAAAAAAATATAACCGATTTCATCAAAATAAGTATTATTATTGTATATATATTAATCATTTTAATTAGTTATCTAAATATTAATTAGTTCTCAAATTCCTGATATAAAATATTATAAGATCATTTGAAATTAGTTTCTATGATCAAAATACTATATGAACAGAAATTAAGATAAACTATCAAATTATATTTTTTTATATAAACAATATTCAGTATTAAATTGTTAGTAAACTAAAAATACTTATGCACACATTAAAAAAATTTAATAAAAAAGGGTCAGTCTCAATATGATACTAAATAATCTAAACTTTGTGATCACTCACACCATGTAGTTTATATAAAATAGACAAGATGATCCCCAAAATTGATCAGCATTCACAATAGTTTACAACATTCTAGGTCACATGTTACCTCTTCCATAGATATATGTGACTTTTAAATTAAAAAGGCCACACATGGAACTCTACCACAAGTAACCATGGGAGAAAAAAATATGAAAATAGTTGTAGAAGATGTCGAGTATCTTCTAGTTCAGCACATGAGATAGTGTGTGTTTGTGTGATAAAATAGATTATGCACACACACAATTTTCAAATTGTAACAAATTCAAATAGAACATAGATATCTAAATGTTTAGAGTTAAGAATTTCTCAGACTATTTCAATAAAGACTATACATCTTGGATTATTTATACAATGATGCTTGAGTTGAGTTCTGCTGAAAATATTTTGAAAACATAGTGTCTAAAAAAAATTTTATTTGACATGGAGGAGTGAAGTGGATGTGATTTAGTATCTCAACAACCTTGTAGAATGTTTATAGTTGGCGAGATCATTTTTTTTTCAATCAGGTCATCTCTAGTTGTTCTTATAATGTATGATAATTCCTCCTATAATCATTCACTTCATCCTATATCATATTTCTTACTACAAGAGGGAGTGTGTCTCACATTTATTAGTTGCAGTAAAGATTATATATAGATATGTTGTGTCCTTGTACATAATATTATGACACTCCCTTCAATGATTTATATTTATCATTTAAGAAACAATCATTAAAATAGTAAATAGAATTAACTTCAATAGATATTGTTGTTAGAATAATGTTTCTCAAAAAGATAATTTAAGATACTAGTGGCAGTGTCTTAGAGTTGATATGTCTCACTCTTGTAGTATGTTATTCTAGAACCATGATTTTAGAGGTATCATTGATATAGACAAATTTCCACTATGCTAGCAGTGTCTCAACAAGAAGGGTCTGGTCAAGAATTGTGTGGTTTGATGGTGTCTTAGAATTAGTGAAAATTCTATATTTGTGGTATGACATTGGTGGTGTCTCATCAGGTGAATATTGAAATTATAAAAATTTGTATTATAGAATTATGACATCCATACTATATATTTTATTATGGTGTCATTTAATTTTTCAATTTTTCTATCCAAGTGTATGACATTATCATTGTGTGATATCGTTGTGATGTCTCAAATTTGAAATTTTTTTCACATAACTTAGAATATCTATTTCTTATAGAGAAACAAAAATATTCATTAACATCATTAAAATAATGATTTTTTTACCACTAAAACATGGAGGTCAACAATCTCCCCATTTTTTATGATCAAAAATCATGAAATCAAAATAAGTACAAATGTTTAAACATGGAATCCAAGGTAAGGTCAAAATATGAACTCAAAATATAAATAAAGACTTATCATTAATAGTACGTATAGATGGTATTAATGAAAATAAGAAAACAATTAGGTATCATAGGTATGTAATGAAAAAATAAAGATTAATAATAGATAGTATCAAATAAAAAATGAAAAATCACTTGATGAAATAAAAAAATTATGAGGTTTTTCAGAATAACATAAGAAATCTCCCCCTTTTGGGTTTATCAAAATAGTAATGATTACTGTAAGAAAGATAGTATAAGAACTGAAAAAAATATAATGAACAAAATAACTAAGATAAAATACATTTATATTAATTATGAAAAATTATTACCAAACATGCCCATCAAAAAAAAATATATAATCCCTGAAAACAAAGAGAGGTTCTAGTCGAGGAGAGGGTTTTTGGATCTTTTCCATTACCAGTTTCCTTTTATCTCTCTTCATCTAAGGAAACATGATAATATCGAGGTATAATAGAGGTAATAACATTTGAGAGTCTTGAAACCATATCATGAAAATCATCCACAATAAAAACGTGCTAGATAAGTCTTAATGTATGAGTAGGAGACATTAGAATAGGCTAGAAATTATCTATGGAAACAATAGATTGGACATGAAAATGATGAAACGACTTCATGAGTTAGATGAAATCAATTATTATTTTCCACCAATTTCCATTGAACTAAAATAATTATATTTCTCTTCCATAACTGTTTCAACACTGGAGTCATCTCCTTGTGTTTTTTTACATGTTCTTGGAAAGCCTAAGTCACATGAGGCAATAAAATATTTTCATCCATGAATTTGATGTTTCCATCCATTGCATAATTTTTGTAAATAAGAAAGATGTTATTTTTAATGGATTTATTTATGGTTACTAGGATATCTTACATTCCATGGTTATAGTTGGTGATCAACTTGTGAACATGATCATAGTTATACTGAATTCTCCTCCAGGTCTCTCACAGAATATAGGTGACACTACTAAAAGCATTTGAAGATATAGCTCACAACTCAACTCTGAAAACTATTCCAAACTGATAAAAATCCATTTCTGAAGTAGGTGGAGTATAAAAATATCATGGTTTATCCCCATGACTTTTAAGGACACCTTTCAATGAAAATGAAAAGGATGACTTCGAGGCCTCGAGCATAGCCTTGACAAAATCCAACTAACATCCAATTATAATATTCTCAATCTCAAATTCACAAATCAGATTCATCATCTATGTTTTGATATGTTTAATAACCAACTCAAAAATGTATCTTCTATATTTCTCATTGATTAAATTCTCTTGAGGTGTTCAATTCATTAATTGAATAAAAAAATCAGACATCATCTTTATACCGAAACAACCATGAAAAAATATTATTATTACATCAACTAGAATATAAAAATGTTCTGAATAATGTTTTGGTTCACGTGTTCTAATAGTGGTGAACTTATCTAATATCCCATTAAAAACTACTTGAGGTATCATGTATCCCCTAGCATATCTTTCAATTTTAACCCATGTTCCATCATGATTTTATGTAATCCTTGAAACACTAGAGTACATTCCACAGTATTCTTATATATGGTCAGCCCACCAATCTGGTTGTACAACAAAAATAGATTTATTCGCAGGAGGTACCACACTATCAGGATGACTAATAATTCATGATTTTTCAGATCATCTATACATTTTGCTGCCAATGTGTGTTGAAAACTGATAAGATTCTCATCAATATGTATAACAACAATATATTCCAATAAATATTGAGCATCATCATTTTTTACATCTATTATAGACTCTAAATCTATATGTCTATTAATTGTAGTCTTATCACCACCAAATAAAAAAATATGAACATCACTTGATTAAACCGAAGAAGGCATCTACATTTTCTATTGTTCACCCACATGCTTTTTTATAGAAGAAATCACACTCCAAATTTCCAAATCATAAGAATTTGATATTTTTGGGAATGTAGAAATAGATTTTTCCTCAAATTACTCATTATATATATATTCAGGTAATATTTCCACAGATGGTGATTTGTACCCCTCAACAAGTTCATTCTTAATCTGTGGTGGCATCTCCACATTGTTTCTCCTTATTCATCAACTAGAACTAATTCTGTCATAGTTTTAATTATTATCACTTCTATTATATATATAAATTTCACTCCTGTTGTTATTTACATTATAATACCCTTATTCCGTTTATTCCTCCTAATTATCATCATCATCACCAAATTGTGTTGTTTTGGAACTTTTATTCTACTCCCCTCAAAAGACATATGTCTTTTCATCATCACATTTAACTATGTTATATCTTTTTAGAAGTATCTTAGCTGGGATAGGATCTACAAAAGTAATGAGAGAAGTATGGGGGGAAAATTAGTATCAATACCCTAAAAAAATAGCTAATTTTCCAATTCATCAGCAAAATCATTATCCTTATCCTAATCATAGTATTACAAAACATCGTCATGCTCCATGCCTTGATCATCATAACACCTTAGACTAATTGGATGATCAATAAGATTATACTCAATATATAACCTTTCATAATCACCATCCCAATTTCTTTTTCATTGGTTATATATAATATTAATTATTGAAAAAGTTGTACATATAAGAAAGAAACAACAATAATCAGTCATATACTATTTATTCTCAGCTGCATGGCCATAGCCCTTCAACCTAGCATAAATAAACATCGAGTAAATCAAATAGTATGATCTGGAGGATGGTTTAGTAAACTAACATATAAGTATAATGAGATATTTTTAAATATTGACCTTGTGAAATTTGGTCATAAGTTATAGAAAATAAACATCATATTACATTAATGATACAAAATCACCATTTCATGGTCATAACATGTTACAAAAAAACATATAGAGTAGCATGCATTCTCCATCAAGATCTGTGGACACATGATTTCTGGTTGTTCCATCTCTTTCCACCAGAGAAAGATCATCCTTATATAAAAACCATTCATAATCTCCTAGAATGTATCCTTGGAGGTCATCATAAATTCCATTGTGAGTTACACCTAACCATTTATCCCATTTCTTTTTTTTGAAAAACAAAATACTTGTCCTTACAGACAACTTCAAATCTAATTAAGACCATCTTAATCAAACGCAAACACTAAATTATTAAAAAATTCAAAGATAATATTTGGGTAGAAAGGTCTTTAATTAAAGTAAAACCACTCTAACCATCCATGATTTTGGATCTCTTTGAGAACTAGAGATTTAGAAGAAAACAACCACTTTAATTAAACATGATTTTCTAACAAATATGCTATTGTAAAACACAGTATTAGATGGAAAAAAAATAGAGGTTGCATACTGGGATATTTATTATAATTCATTGAAGTTAATTAATTATATTGATAAGACTCATAAGTGCACTTCATTCTTGTCATTCAAATCCATTTGAAAATCATGGTCTCGGGTAAGGAGAATGTTTAAATGCAAGAGATGAAAGGGTTGAACTATACTTTATAGATAATGATACATGAGTATAAAACACTATTCAGGTATCTTGGGAATATACATAATTAGGTTTTAATATAATTGGGATATAAGGTATTCTAAAATAAAATTTATATGTGAAATAAAAATTGAAATCTGATGCAAAACACGTATCGGTTTACAAAAAATAACATAAAGCAGATGAAATTAAATCAACATTTCATGATATTGGGAAAAAGAAAACTATTCAACTCTATAAAGCCAAAGGTGTGAAAAAATAGTTGTATAAGAGGCCAATAATGTGACATAACAACCAAAAAACAAACCAATGACATGAGTGGACAACAACATGACAACTCGGAAGCATGAATACCTTATGACATAACATGAAAAATACACGACAATCCAATGAGATGACAATACAATGAAAATACAAGACTTAGGAATGACAATCCAAATGGATGATAGATATATGTCATTATTTTATTAATCAATTTTTTAGTAAATATATCATCTAACTGATGATCTATGATAATAAACTCAACAGGGATATCTTCTTTTTTCAAATGGTCTATCAAAAAGTGGTGTATTATATCAATATAAACTGTCCTATAATTAGAAACACGATTCATATAAATGTTAATAGAACTTATGTTGTCTTGTTTATGGGAACATGTGGTAATTGATATCCATTTTCTTGTAGAATGGGTTTCATCTTCAAACTTTTTCCACAAAATCTACCTAAATATATGTATTCATCTTCTATAGAAGAAAGTGAAAAAAAAATTCTTTTTAACTACACCATGAATGAGTCATTCCAAAAAAGTAAAATATTCTAGAGGTTCTTTTTCTATCTAACTTCGATTCACCAATATTCGTATCAGAATAACGTAGTAAATAAAATTTTTGTCTACTTGGTTAAAACAATCATAAAATATTAGTATACTTTAAGTATTTTAATATTGTTTAAACAACATTAATTTATGAATATTTTGTGTTTTTTGCAAAATTAACACACAAACACACACTAAACAAAATATCTAGTGGCCTAGAAGTCATGTAGACAAGACATCAAATCATACATTTGTAACTAGTTAGATCAAATAGTTCCCAACTTTAGGAATATCCAATGTATTGGTGGTACTAATAGGATTTTAGTTACTCTTAGTGAAATCCATGTTAAAACATTTAACAATATATCTAGTATATTTAAATTTATTTAAAATAATTTCTTCCTTCTATTCAAAAATCATTAATCCATAAATGAATTTTTTTTCACTCATTAAAATAATTTCCCATTAATTTTGCATTATTTTAGAACAATTAGTACAAATTTTTATTTTTTCAAGATCCATATATAATATCATCAACTTATATTTTAACTACTTCCACATATTTTGATATTATATTTATAGAATGTTATAAGTATCTATTTATTTTAAAAATAATTTCGTAATAAAAAAATTCTTCCGCCTATAATACCATTCTCTAAGAGGCTGTCTTAAATCCATTAAATCATTAGTAAATTTAAAAACATGACTCTAAAGATGATGATTTTGAAAACATGGGGGTCATTAAATAAAAATATCATCAAATATTAAAAAATTTAAAATTTCACACTTGAAATGTATTTGTTAATATGGAAAATCTAAATGAGTTACGCGGGAAAGGAGGATTCTTATGGATTCATGTCTACATACAGGTGAAAACGTTTCTTAATAGTTAATTCCTTCTTCCAAACTATAACCTCATGTAATATGTCTACAGTTTAATCTAAATATTATTCAGGACACTTTATCACTATTCCTAAACACCCATTATGTGCTAATAGTTAATGTTTCAATATATCTATCTAAATGTTCTCACATTTATTTTCATTCAAAAAAATTTAATTATTTATTCATTTATTATTAGCTAAAATCCATCATTAAGAATCATAGATTATCTCACGTTCATGAGGAAGCAAGAAATATTGATGTTAAAAAAATATTCTATCACGAGTGGTATTTTTTATCTTCTATTTAGATAACCTACAATAGCATCAAAACAATGATATATATTAGTACTAAATAATCTATAGGAATTGTGACTAGTCACTTTAGTATTTTTTAGGTTTAGGTTCCCGATGTTTTTGAAATATTTCAAAATTGAATTCCTTTTTTCTTATATTACATCAGAGTCTTCAAATTTTGAATTCATATTCATAGATGATAAATCAAATTCATGGTTTACTAATGTGTTCTTAGTCTCATGTGGATCAGTTTTATCAAAATTTTCATGATCATATTCTACAATAGTTTTGGTATTCTTATTGAAAACTCTTCAAGATTTTCTTGAGATTGAATAACCAATAAAAACCACTTCATAACTTTTAGAGTCTATATTTTCCAAATTATCCTTAGTGTTATGAAAAAATACTTTTCCACCAAAAACACTATTGTAATTGACCCTATTATTCCTAACATTGCAAATCTCATAACAGATCATCATAATGATAGTTATAATTAAAACATAATTTATGATGTAGTAGGATCCATAGACATCTTCTAAACAATTATAGATAGGTAGGTACATCTCATTCAACATGGTATGTTATATCTATTGTATCGTTATATTTCAACTTTCCACAAGTCTATTCTACCATGGTATCCTACGAACAGATAATTTATGAGTGTTTCCATTTTCTGAGAAAAATTTATCAAAATCTTGATTTTCAAACCTACATCCACGATCACTCCGTACGGATTATATTCTATATCCACTATTGGATTCTAATGTATTTGAAAACATGGTAATGTTAAAGAATGTTACAATTTTTTGAGTTAGAAAGGATACCCATGTATTCTTGGAATAGTCATAAAAAAGAACAAAAATATAGTTCTACACATTTTTACTTGGATCTCTAGATGGTCCATTGAAATACTAGTGAATAAAATAAAGAAGTTTCAAAGATGAAAAATCATTATGTAATATAAGAGAAACATTATTTTGGTTCCCTTTTTGACATGGGTTATATACAATACCAAGTGGGAATTTGAGCTTAGGAATAAATATAACTAACTATTTCCTTGTTAGAATTCTATGTGAGTAAATGTTTTATTGGCCTAGTCTCTAATGAAAAATCCTATAATAATTGTAAAAGGATCATAAGAAAGAAACATTCGAAGAACTACATGGATTTAAATCAACAACTTTATCATTTTTGTTTCTAAAAAATTTAAAAATAATTGAATTTTTTAAATAAAAAATATTACAAGAATAATTCTAAAATTTAAAATAAAAACCATCATCCCAAAATTGATAAATACTAAGTAGGTTATAAATTAAACCATCACCATATAAAAACATTGAAATTAAAACATAATTTATGTTAATAATCTTTCCTAAGATAATATTTGTAATTCATTCATTGTCACCAAAGTATCCATGTACACAATCAACCTTTATGTGTCTCTTGAATCATGAATAAGATCCTATAATCTATCTTGAAAAACCATTATCCATGTACCATGAAATTATACTAGAGGACATAGATATTTTTTCCTACAAACCATGTTTTAAAAAAATAAATTATTTTCATACCCAACATATTTTGGGTTGATAAATATTATTAATAAAGTCTTCATGAACCAACTTTTTTTAAATAAATTTTCTATACACAGATAGAAATATTTTTGAAATAAAAACATTGTTATGTCATTTTGAAAAATTATTGGCAATAGATCATTCATGTCCTGATTTAGGAAGAAAATAAAATTCAAATATTCTTCATTATTCATGATCATATGATATCACAGTATCATATTGGGAAGAATATTTTTTTCACCAAATTTTTGTGATTATATCTCTACCATTTTAAAAAATTTCATGATATTTCTTTAATTTCTCATTTTATAGAAAACGTTAAATAGTTTATTTGAGCATTTGAGCACTTTTCTCATTTTCAATTGACATCTCATTTTTTAAATTTATAGTTATAACATTATTCATTTTAAGACTATTATTCTTATAATTTAATTTCATAAAGGTTTCATCTATAATATTGATGTATTAAAATAATTCATCATTTGAAATAGCATTATCATCATGTGGTTCAATTTCAGATTTATTAGAACCATGCATAATTAAAATTCTAGAACTAGTTTGTAAATCAAATACCCCACTGAATTTTGTAATAAAATTCCTAGTTTCTCTATCCAGTCTATCTTCAGGTGATGAATCTAAATCACTTTAGTTGTCATAAAATTCACCCCAGGTGGCCTTTATAGCCATTTTGTATCTCTTTTCCTTATCCTCATATTTCTTTTTGTATTTAATGTTTGGATAGTCGATTTTTATCTATTTTTTTATTATTAATATCATAAAACCTATTCTTGATCATCATTCTTATTAAATTATTTCATACAATATCTTCAATTTTCTTACATTGGTTTATAGTTTGATTTATTGAATTAGTTAGTCTTCCTATAGAATTTCTTAAATCATCGGGACATGTGATCTATCTTTTTATGACTATCAAATGGTCAATCACCATCACATGAATCTATATCTCTGACATTATCCTTTAGTATTTTATTTTGTATAATAGGAGAAGATGTCTTGGATTTTATTATATTTCGTTTTGGATCCTTATCTTATTCACAGTTTACCTTTAATTCCTCTTCATACATTATAATATACGCAATTGACTCCATGAAACTTACATTGAATATGTCACATGATTCACTGAATAAAACTGATGTTACTATAGATATGTTTGGTATGTATTTTAGTAATTTCATATTTTGATCCTTATCAAATATTATATTTTCAAACAAGCTCAATTTTTTGGAAGTATCATTAATCCTAATATACTTATCAAAAATGGGTATATACGACTTCCATAGAAAATTATGATATTTAATAATATATGCATTAAGCATCATAAATATAAAAATTATGTTCTCTCAGTTGAAACAGATAGTGTATCACAATTTTAAAATTCTATTTTACAAGAAGATATTCTATTAAATTAGTCATATCCTTATGAACTAGAAATGGAAATCATTGATTCACAGTTATTGTTGTCTTCATGATTTGTACCATCATCACCAATACATTTAGAAATATCTAGTATAACATATTCATCGTCTTTTACAGACCAAATATCAAAACTCATGATTTCTATATTCACATTCATTTTAATCTCCCATTGGGAATAATTTGCACCATTAATGAACTGAGGTTTATTATTAGAAGAAACTTTTTGATGATTATTCAATTTAATGAAAACAATTTTTAACTAACATAAATTTGAGATCTTTATTGTAAACAAAAATCACCATAATTTTTTTTGAAAAACAAAATTATGAAAATTATGAATTCCTTTTATACAATGTGTTAATTAGTGAAAGTATCTTAGGGGTGGGGGTTGGTTTGAGTATCCAATAATAAATTATATCTGAAATGAATTATTTTAAAATCTACCAAATATTAATATTCAACCTAGTTTATCAAAATATGTCGTATTATATACATCAGAATAGCTATAAATATTTTTCTATATAATTAATAGTAGTCATATTAATAATATAAAATATAATTGGATCCATTGAAATCAGTTTACTGGATGAAATTATTTTATGAACATAAATTATGATAAACCATAAAATTTTATATTATCATTATACTTAAAAAAAAATTAGTGTTGAAGTGAAGATGATGTAAAACAAAACTATATCATAATGAGGAAATATTAAATAAAAGAAGTACAATATCAAGTTGATACATAGTCCACTACAGTTGGTGATTACCATCCAACATTAATTTGAAATAAAATGAACAAGATGATCCAATCATGGAATAGGTTTTATAATAGATTAAAATTGTCCCTGTCTCACACATCCTCATCCATAGTTATATGTGGGAGTAAATATAAACAATCCACACAAGGACCTCGAGAAATCATATCTATGGGAGAAAAAATATTGCAATATTTTGATAAGATATGGAATATCTTCCAGTTCAGCAAATAAGATTGTGTGTGTGATAAAACAATGCATGCACCCAAACTAATAAATATGTAATGATGAAAAATAAAACACAACTATCTAAAAGTTCAGTGTTTTGAAATGGATGATCTATTGAAATGTAGTTTGTGGGTATTGATATGATAAACAAGTGAATCTTGACTCAAATTCTCTTGAAAACAACAGGAAAACAGAGTGTCACAAACTATTGTTCATTGAATTCAGAAAAATAATCGGATGTAATAGTGTTGCTAATCTTCCATGTAGAGAATTTGATAAAGGTAATATCTTCATGTTTTCCATCAGGTTCAGCTCTACATATGTTCATAAAGTTCAATCATTAGTCGTTGTATAGATCTACTTAATCCACTACTTCATCTCTTACTGTATGATGGAGTGGTCTACATGTTTATCAACATTGGTAAAGAGAATATAAGTATGTGCTTCTTCCTCATACTGAACATACTGACACTATATTTAATGCATTCTATTGACCAATTAATAAACAATCACTAAACATTAAATTTAATTAACATCAGTAAATATATCCATTAGAATAATTTAATTTAAAAATATAATTAAATAAAATAGTGGCATTGACATAGACTATGTTGTCTTTATCTAGTTGTATGTTGTTCTGGCATCATGATACTGAAGATATCATAAACATAGACAAAGTTTCATGATAGTCACAGAGTCACAACAAGAGAGCTCATGTCTGATCGTATGTGGATTGAAATTGTCTTTTACATAGCCAAAATTATTTCTTGGTGTTTTGACATTGGGGTTGCCTCATCTAGACGTTTCACTTACTTATTAAAGTTTTTATTCTATCAGCATGACATCCTGATGGTATATTAACATAAAGTGAATCAGACGTTGTAATGTTTTCATTCCTATAGTGTGACATTATGGCCGTGTGATATCTTGGAGGTGTATCATACCTAGAGAAATTTTTCACCTGTCTCAATATATAGATTTATCATAGAAAAAACTCCAAATTAACTATTTTAATTAGATTCATTATTTTTTGGTCATTTAAACATAGTTTTCAATAATATGGGTAACCAATAAAATAAAATTGGTATCCTAATCATGTCATGGAGAATAAAAAATAAGTGTTTTATTAATTCATTTATAAAAGAATGGAAAAAATAGTACATTTAAATTCATAAATAAGAATTGGAATATATCCTAATAAATAATGTCTAATTAAATTGGAAGCATATTTAAAAATATTTTTGGAAACACTAGAAACAAAACATTTTTTGACAGTTTATGAAAAATATTATAAATAATATAAGGAGTAAAATGAATATTTGTCTTCATAAAACTAGAATTAAACAAAGATATTTTTTCATGATAAATGGAAAAATATTATAATAAAAATGGTGGATTAAAATATATAGTGGATTTCACATTTAAAAAGGGTTAGAAATTGGGAAGATCTATTTAATTATACTTGTTTATCTAGAAGAATTCAGAATGGATCCTATTTAATTAAAGTATTTATCCATCAAAGAATGATGATATGAAATTGATACATAGTTCTAGAAAGTAAAAAAATAATTTAGAATATGTAAAAAAATAAAGAAGCATTACCTTGTGGTAAATATTGAGAAATATTAACTCGATGGAAAAAATTGAGGTTTGGGTAGAATACATTACATTATGTCCCAAATTGTTCTGCACTATATCTTAATGTGATGGATAATCAAAATAAATCCATTAATTGTTTAATTGATAAAATTTTATATTTTTAATATTTTATTATTTTATTATTTTCATTTAAATTAAATTTTATTAGTTATAAGATTCAATTTTGGTGTTCAGAAGTGTTTATTTTCATGGTTTTCATTATTGGTTTATTTGTTTAAAGGTATGAGATTTCATGCAAAATGGGAATAGATATCATGAATTTAATATTTGTGTAATTAATTAATATAGAAATTATTAAATTGTTATTAATGTTAGTTGTTTAATTTTGGTGAGGTTGAATCATTATATAATACATTAGTGATAATCATTAAGTTTATTTTGGTGTATGTTCAGTGATCGTAAACTAGTTGTGTTTCATTATTTATTATTGGGAATAAAATATAATTTTAGAACATGAAATGGGATATTTAAAATATTTTAAAATCTCTACAAACCGTTATAATGATTTTATTTATACCATTGTTTTCAGTAAATAAAAATGAATACTTGTCTTCCTTGAATGTGATAAATCAACAAATTATAGATTATATTTTAATTCTAGGAATAGATGTATGAGGAGTAGAGATATGATACTGTATTTTTAAGGAAAATTAAAAATTTCCAATATATATAAGATAATATATTTATCATGAATATTTTGAAATAGAATTTGAGAAGAATATAATAAAATAAAAGAATTTAAAAAAAGAAAATAAAGATACGAAAGATGATTTTAACACTAGAATTTTCCTTTTTGAGAACCTTCTTTAGTAAAATGGTTTTGGAATTTTTTTAAGACCAAAGTATCATGGAAACGGTAAAGAGTCATGGGAAGGGTTTTGGGATTAAATAGTACATTATTAAAGGCCTAATATGTGTGAGGTGGTGAGGAGGTGAGGGGTGGTATTTTTAGTGGAGTTGAGGGGTGTTTTTTGATTATTTTACTCATTAGTTTATTATTTTGGATCGAATCTATGAATAGTATAGATTATTGAGCCTAGGAATAGTAAATATATCATGTTAGTTCTAACTAAATCATTTTTACTTCATTCATAATGTTATAAGTAATCTATTTTTCTTGAAATGTTAAATCACTTAAATTATAGAATTCCACTATTCACCAAAAAACAACTATTTTTTAAAAATTACATAAATTTACCAAAAATTTTTTTTGACTTGTATAATTAAAAAATTAACTCCATTTTATTAATATAATATTTTAGATATGTGAACATTAACATAAATTATAATTTTAATTAATTTGAAAAATAAAAATTTTAAAATTACAACAGATTTTATATAACATTGAATAATTAATTAATGTCTTATAAAATTATATTTTTATAAAAAGAAATCAAAATATTAATTTAAGAATCCATTTTATGAATATAAATATTATATTAAATCGTTATATTAAATTTAAAATTTAAATAAATATTTATGGTTTACAAAATAAAAACAATTACGTTTTCATTTCCAAAAAAATTATTAACATATCCTATTAAATAATTAAATAAGTTATTCATTTATAGGAGGGGTAAATTTTATTTATAATTACATAGGTTTGTTTACTATTCTATTGGCTAATTAACAATTCATAAGGGTACATTACTATTAAAAAGGTCTAGTTACTATTCCATGGGAATGTGTTCATTAATTTATAGAAATATATCTTATTTCATTAATTCTTTATTATAATTTTTGGTGTTTTATTTATATTATTTATACTATATGACACAATTTTAATAATATAATTTCCATTTATATAATCTTGGGTCATTACATAAATGGATGAACATTTTCTGAATAATTTTTTCATTTAAGTTAAAAAAATTGAGATTGAGAGTAGATCAGCCTACAAAAGATCAGGGTGTTGATTTGGGACTAATAGCCTCTTATGAATGTTCATTAAGATAATTATTATTGTAAAAAGTTAAATTTTATCAATCATAATTGTTCAAATAGTGATGAACTTTCTAAAGATGATCATAGAAGCAGATTATGAAATGATTATTTAACTTTTTTGGAATAACCTATTGCTAAAAGGCTTTTTGGATGGGGGTATTAATTGTTATGGAATCCAATGTTTTGAATTGTATGGTTGGTTTATAAAACATTATTTACCACATCACCCGTTTAATGTCAGATATTTTTAACCGATGTGAAAATCCATTAATATTCATGAACACCCATTTTCTTATAGGTTTCCTATACAATTATAGAAATATTTTAGAAATAAAAACTATATTATGTCATTTTGAATAATTATTTGAAATATATCATTCCTGTCAAAATTAAGAAACAAAATTGATTTTAGATATTATTCCCTATATAAGCTCATATCTAATTCCAGTAAAATTTTTGGAAGATTATTTTTTTCACAAAATTTGTTTGATTGAATCATTACCATTTGTAAATTTATCATGATCTTTCATCAATTTTTCATTTGAAAAATTGAGTTCAATTTTTTATTTGAGTTTTTGTGAACTATTATAATTTTCTATAGACATATCATATTTTATATTTATAGTTATAGAATTTTTAATTTTTATACTATTATTATTATAATTTAATTTCGTAATGGTATCCGATAGAATATTGTTGTATTTAAATAATCTGTAATTTGAAAAATAATTATCATCATGTAGTAAAATTTTAGTCTTTAGACCCATGAATTGGAAAAATTCTAGAATTAGTTTGTAAATTAGATACCTCACAGAATTTAGTTATAAAATGAATAACTGCTATATCTCGTCTAAATTAAAGTGATGATACCAAATCCCTTGTTCCATCTTTAGAGGCCCTCCAGGTGGCCTTCGATTAATTTTCGTATCTCTTGACCTTATCCTAATATTTTTTTTGTACTTAATGTTTGGATAGACAAATTTTATGGAACCATTTATTTTAAATTAATATCATAAAACATATTATTGATCACCATCCTGATTCTATTATTTCTTCAAATTTCATCAATTTTCATACATTACATCATAGTTATAATTTCTGAGTAACTTAATCTTCCTATAGAATTTCACAAATCATCTGGACAGGTGATCCATCTCCTCATAAGTATCAGATGGTCATTCACATTCACCTGTATCTATAGCCTCATATTTTTCTTTATGTTTATTATTTGTCATTATGAGGGGATGTAGTCTTGGAAGATATTGAATTTCTTTTTGGATCCTCATCTTTTTCATAGTTTACCATTTATTCATCATCATACATCATAACATTTGTAATAAAATCCTTTACTGTCGCCGTAGTTATGTCTCATGATTAACTGATTAAAACTGATTTTCCTATACATATTTTTGGTATGTATATTAGTAATCTCATAATTTGATACATATCATATATTGGGTTACAAAGAAATCCCATTTTTGGATATATCACTACACCTGAGAAACTTTTCAGAAATGGGTTCATCCGACACCATTTTAAAATTATCATATTTAAATTTATATGTATTAAGCCTCATAAAAGTAACATTAATGTTCCCTTAGGTGAAACAGACAGTCTATCCCAAAATTAAAATGTTGATTTAAAAAAATATATTCTGTTAAATTTCACAAATACTAAAGCACTAGAAATGGAATTTATTGATTTAGAGTTATTCGTTTCTTCATGATTAGTTCTTTCATCCAAATAACTTTTAGAAATATCATTTATATCATATTAATCTTCTATCATAGACCAAATATCAAAACTCCTTAATTATATATTCATTTTCATTTTAATCTTCCATTGGGAATATTTTTACCCATTTATGAAAATAGTTTTATTTGTGTATAACATTATTGATTATTATAAATTTAAATGAACTAAATTTATTAGTGACCTAAATTTGTGATATTTAATGTAAAATACAATCGTAGTAAAAATTATATGAAAAATGTTATTATGAAAATAATGATTTCATTTGATACAAAATGTTTATCAGTGTAAGTGTCTCATAGGGGTGTTTTGAGTACCCAATAAATATTTCCATCTAAAATAAAGTATATTTAAATCCCCCAAATATTTAAATATAACCCAGATTATCATAATAAGTAGTATGATATATATATTAATAGTTCTAAATATTTTTTTATAGAATAAATACATGTCAGCTGAAAAATATAAAATATTATTTGATCATGTGAAATAAGTTTACTTGATGAAAATACTATATAAATATAAATTAAGATAAACCATCAAATTATATATTTTCATTATAATTGAAACAATGTTTAGTTTTGATGTGAAAAATAAGTGAACACAACTATAAAAAACTAAAAATATTGAATAAAATATGATCAATATCATGTCAATTGATAGTCCAATCCACATGGTGATCACTCTCCACTAATAATTTAAAATAAAATGAACAATATGATCCAAACATTTATTAGGATTAACAATAGTTTACAACTTTCGAGGTAAAAGACGACCCCTTCCACATTTATACATGGGTGTAAAAATAAGCAGGCTGCCAAAGGACCTATACAACTCTAAGGTAATAGAGATAAAGATATGACAATATTTTGATAAGATATAGAATATATTCCAGTTAAACACATGATATTGTGGGTTTGTGGTAAAACAATGTATTCACACAGACTTCAAAATAAGTAATAATGAAAAACAAAACATGACCATATAAAATTTCAATGTTTTAAATTTCTTGATCAATTAGAATGTAGTTTGTGACTATTAATTTGATTCAAAAATAAATATTTAGTCAAATTCAGTGGAAGAAATTAGGAAAATATATATTCACAATCTCTTGTTCTTCTAAAGTGAGGAAATAAATTGATTTAAAAGTTCAGTTCAACATCCATGTTGAATGTTTTCTTTTATTGAGATATCTATGTTTTCCATCAGGTTTGTCACTATGTATGTTCATAAAGATCAATATTTCATCTTAGTATCTATCTACTTCACACACTACTTTTTCTCTTACATTATGAGGGAGTGGTCTACATGTTTATCATGATTGTTAATGAGAATATCAAGATAATATTCTTCATCGTAATACACATGCTGAAAATATCTTCAATGATTTCAATAGATCAATTATGAAACATTCAATATGTTTAAAATGGAATTATCATCCATAAATATATCATTTAGAGAAATGTAATATAAAAAATATGTTAATAAAATAATGGATGTTACTTAGACTAAGGTGTGTTGCTTTAGTTGTATGTTGTTCTGTCAGCATGATACTGAAGGTCAAATAAACTCATCCAAATTTTCATGATGCAGGCGGAGTCTCAACTACTAGGGTCTTGTCTGACGGTGTATAGTCTGACGATGTCTTAAAATAATCCAAAATAATGTGTTCGGGGTATGACATTGGTGGTGCCTTATCTAGAAGAATCTATTACTTATCAAAATTCTCATTCTATCAGCATGACATCCTGATGCTATATTGACTGATAATGTCTCAGACATTGTCGTTTTTTCTGTCCCACAAGATGACATTCTGGGTAAGTCATATCCTAGCGGTGTCTCATTCATAGAGAAATTTGTCACCTGGCTCAAAATACATATTTTTTATAGAGAAAACCCTAATTCATTAATGTCATTAGAATCATTATATTTTGGTCATTAAAATATGGGTGTCAATATTAAGGGTATCCCATAGAATGAAATGGGTATCATAATCATTCCATGTTGGATAAAAAATAGTGGTTTCATAAAATTTTCCAATAATGAATGGACTTAAATCAGACATGGACATTTATAAATAAAAATTAGAATATATCCTGATAAATTATATATAATTAAAGTGTAAACTTGTTAATTTTTTTTTGAGAAAAATTAGAAACAAAACATTTTTGTATAGTTTAGGAAAAATATTAAAAAGTAAAAAGTTAGGAAAATTTATATTTGTCTTCATAAAATAATAATTAAAAAATGTTATTTTTTCATGACGAATGTAGTTATTTTATAAAAATAAATATGGATTAAAAAAGACATGGGAGTTCCCTTGAAAATGGGGAGAAATCATTACGTTCCATGTAATTAGACTTGTTTATGCTGAAGGTTTGAGAATAAATCCTTTTTAATTAATATATATTGCCATCAATGAAGGATGGTATGAAATGGAATGCATGGTTTTGATAAAAAACATAATTTAGAATATTTACACAAAAATAAAGAAGCATAACGTTGGGGTAAAGGGAAAGAAAGAGTAACCCAAAGGAAAACAATGGAGGTTTAGCTAGAATCTCATACCTTATGTATCAAAGTGTTCTGCACTAGATCTTAATGTATTCGATAATCAAATTAATTCCATTAATTATTTAATATAATTTTATAGTTTTAGTTTTTTATTTAATTTTATTATGTTAATTTACATTCATTTTTATGAGTTATAAGATTCAATTTCGTTGTTTAGAAGTGTTCATTTCCATGGTTATCAATGTTGGTTCATTTGCATAAATGTATGACATGTCATTTAAATTATAATAGATATCATGAATTTATGTTATATGTAATTAATGATCATCCAGATGATTAAATGTATATATATTTTATTTGGTTATTTTTGTGTGAGTCTGAATAATTAGATAATTCTTTGGGTACATCGTTTATATTTTTTTGGTGACTTTGAATCACCACAAACTAGTTGGTATCATTATTTATTATCAGGAATAAAAGATATTTTCATAACATAAAATGGGATATTTCATATATTTTAAAAAGTCTAAGGAATAATATTCTGGTTTCATGTCAAGCCGTTATGCGAGTAACGGAAAATGAAAACAGCCTTTCATCGTATTTGATAAATTAACACATTATAGACAATATTTTAATTCTTATAATAAAAGTAAGAGGGGCATAGACATGATGTCGGATTTTCAATGAAAATAATAAAATTCAAATATATAAATAAGATATTATAGTTATCATTAATTTTTAAAAATATTATGTGAGGATAGTATAAGAAAAGAAAAAAAATGAAAAATGAAAATAAAGAGATCCAAAAATGATTTTACATCTAGAATTATCCTTCTTGAGAACCTGCTTAGGGAAATTGGTTTTTGTATTTTGGTGAGACCAAAAGATTATTGACATGGGTAAGAGTCTTGGGAAGGGTATTATGATGAAATAGTACAATCTTCATGACATAAGAGGTTGGAGGTGATGTTGTGGTGAGGGGTGGTATTTATAGTTCAGTAGAGGGGAGTTTTTGGATTATTTTACTCATTTGGTTATTATTTTTGATCAAGTGTATGAATAGTTTAGATTAGTGATACTAGGAATACTAAATAGATCATGTTTGTTCTGAGTAATTTATTCTTACATCATGCAAGATGTTATATGTCATCAATTTTTCCTTTTATTGTTAAATCCCTTAAATTATAGTATTTCACTATTCACTAAAAACCAAAAATATTTTAGAAAAATGGAAAAGAAAATTCCACAATTTTTTTGATATGTAGAATTAAAAAATGGACTCCATATTATGAGAATAATTTTATAAATATGTGAAAATAAACATTAAATTTTAATTTTAATTTATTTGAAAAATATCAATTTATAAAGTATATCAGATTTTATATCACTTTGAAAATTTAATTAATGTCACATAAAATTATCTTTTTATAATAAGAAAACAAGATATTATTTTAGGAATCCATTGTATGAAAATAAATTTTCATTTAAATCTATATATTAATTTTTAAATTATAAACATACATTTATGCTTTACAAAAATACAATCAATTAATTGATCATTTACAAAAAATTTATTAACTTAACCTACAAAATAATTACTTCATTTATTCATTTATAGGATTGATAAATTTTATTTATAATTTAATAGTTTAGGTTACTATTCTATTGGTTGAATGACTATTAATAAGGGTCACATCACAATTCAAAAGGCCAAGTTTCTGTTCTATTGGAATATGTTCATTAATTTATTGAAATATATCTTATTTTAATAATATATCATTATAATGTTTCTATTCATTATTTATGTGATTTATACTATATGACAAAATTATAATAATGGAATTCTCTTTTATAATATTTTTTTCATTACACAAATGGACGAACATTTTTTTGAAGAATCTTTTTAGATTAGTTCAAAAAACAAAGATTGAGAATATCCCAGCGTATCAATGATTAGGGTGTCGATTTGAGACTAACATTCTCATAAGAATGTTCTTTAAGTTATTGATTATTATAAATATTATAATTTGATCCATATTAATTATTCAAGTAGTGATGAATTTTCTAAATTGCATCCTAAAAGAAGATTACAGAAATAACATGTAGCTTGTATGGAATTACCTATTGCTAAAGGGATTGGTGGTTATGGGGAGGTATAAGAAGTCGTGACATCAAATGTTATGGAAATGTTGGGTTTTAAAAAATGTGTAATAATAGATGATTGTTTATGGTGATGAACCAGAGTTCACTAGTAAAAAAATTATTTATCTCATTAGACTTTTAAGGTCAGTTATTTATTACCATTGTGAAAACACTTGAATATTGATTTATTACATTGGTTATTCTATTAAATCAATTATTATAGATTCGATGTGAAAACCCGTGATGTGACATTTGTAAAATCATATAAATATTGTACAGATAGAAATACATTTATGAAAAAGTCAATATTTTTTGAGCAACCAAATTAGAGATATCATCAGGTGAAAGATAAAAATCATTTTGTTCACATTAAGAAGAATATCTATAACAGCATGACTCAAAAATTGATAAATATGAAAGGAAATAAATAATATGGGTTGAATAAATGATTGGACTTACTATCAGTGGGAATACAATTTATGTTTGCTGACACTCTTAATGGATGGCATACATTTCATTCTCTAGCCAGTCATACATTATTTAAGGGGGAAAATTAGCTCTTGTTAGTGTATTAATGATATCAATGTGTCACAGGGTCAATCTTCTAGTGTAAAAAATTTCTGTCTTTAAAGGATTTTATGTTGACTTGTATGAAATATCATTATTTTTATGTCAAGAGGCAACAAATTATAATTGTTTCATTACATGGAATATTTCCCATCATTGTAAAAATGACTTTCATAAAGGTGTGTTATTTTATTAGTGAAATTTTTAATAAGGTTATTGATATGACTTCCTTGAATTGTTTTTTAAAAATGATTCAATTTTTATACATTGTTAAATTGAAATGTATTTTCCTCCATCATTTTTTATTATGGAGAATTTAATGGTTCATTTGGTTTGATAATTCCAGACATATATATCTACCTTGAATATATACTTTTTAATTATATATGAAAATGTTGAATAGGTATGTTATGAATCCAAAATGACTTGAAGCATGCATTGCTGAATAATACATTTCTGTGGAGGTTATGTAGTTTTTTACAAAATACATGTCTATGGTGGAGCACATTTGCATGCCTTAATCTCTCAATGAATGAATTTTTAATGGGGGAAAGTGGATTGGTGTATTAAATTAAAATAATGGTTCGGTGAATCGACAAAGAAGGTAGAAATATACATCTTGAATAACGTAGATGATTCTCATCCATATATAACATTTCATATTAATCTATTGAGATAATTTCTTCCAAAGAATAAAGATATCTAGAATTTGAATGAGTATAAAAACCTTTTTCCATTATTATTTAAGACCATGGTTGGAAGATCAGATGAAATAGAAACATTATGATTGCTACTGGGTGGTGCAAGTTTAAATAGGGAAAAATAGTTTTGTTATGACATCTATGGCTATACATTTCATATAAATGATCAGGACAATATAAGTGTATCTCTACATAGTGGAGTATTGGTGTTCATATTAGCAATGAATTTTTTTAGTTCTAAAGAAAAAAATTTAACTTATGCATCATGTGGAAATTATAGAGCCACTGAAGAAATATCTATGGTCGATTACATTACATTTAATGTTCAAGTGTTTAACAAAAAACAGTTTATCAGTATGTACAGTGTCATGCTTGATGAATATGGAATTAAACATGTTAATATGAATTTATTAGAATACATAGTTAAACCTTTTACAATTGAAACACATATAAAAATATATTATATGTTCATGATCATTCCTATATGTAGTGGTCTATTGTTTTATATTGAAATAAACAATATGCTACTAAAGATTAACTTAACGAATATTCTGATTTATGTGAGATCCCACCATCCATGGAAATATTGATATATAATAATAATGAGACAGTGTAGATATAGTTTTCCCATAAATAATGATCACGATGAAGGAATTTGGTAAAAAATCCTTTTGAACATTCCAAATATTACATGTAACATATATTTATTTCTTGTTTAGTTTTATAAATTTCATTAAATGTTAGATATGTTAATTTATTTTCATCAAAAAATGATGTAATAAAACTAATAAGTTAATGTGATTGTTCATATTAGATTAGTATTTTATAGATTACAATGATTACACTTACGTCACTTTCCAATTTCTTTATTTTAGGTAAATTCGATTTTTTTAGTTCAAATATGTTAAATATAAAACAAAAATACATTATAAATGTATATTGAAAACATATTTTTTTCTGTGAAAAATGTATTTTTTTAGGTTGGACCATTTTTAATATTCTTTCTCAATTTTTGGATTTGATTTCATTCAGTTAAATGAAAATTTATTTATCATTATTATTGTTAAAATTTTTGTTAACTACAAAAAATATGAATAATAATGTGTTTTGTTTTAGTTTAATTTTATTTTTCATTATTTTTCAAGTTTTATTTACATTAATATTGTATTCTGAATTTTTATATTTGTTTAATATTTTTCCCTTTGATTTTTAGAATAATGATATATCGATAAAGTGATCAAATAAATACTTTTATATAAGCTCGTACTCATACATCTAGGGAGGAAAGTGATCATGCTCCTCTTGATGATACCCATCCTTGTTTTCAAGAGTCATATTATCCCCATGTGGAAATGAAGGGTCCATGTGAAGGAAAAAGTTGAAACACACATTTACCAAAATTATCAGATTTTCATAGCCAGGACCGAGTAATAAAAATTGTATTTTAAAAGTGCTCTTTAAAATTAGCGCTACCAAAAAGCAAAGACAAATGCAATATTTATAAGTGCTAAATATATCACAACAAAATTTTATAGTTTATCACCACTAATAAATTAATCATTTATCAATTACTACATTCTAGCACTGATAAATAGTACCCTTTATTAGTGATTTATTTGTTAGTATAGATAAATGTGAGAATAAATGAAATGATATAATTATATAAATAAAAAAATAAAAATGTTATTTTTAAAATAAATATTAAAAATTTTATTAATTATATAATTATTAAGAAAATGGAATAAATTTATTATACATTATACAATATTAATCATTATTTTAATTAAATAATTATGATAATATATGTCATTAAATTTTATATATTAAATATTTAAAAATATAATAATTTATTTAAATATGATTTATATATTACAATATATTTATGATCTTTACATTAAATATTCATATATTTAATGTATAATGTTTTATAATTAAACAATAAATATTAATTAAAAATACTAAATAATTGTATATTGTAATGTATATATAATTAAATGTGTTGGTTGAATTTCCAATTTAATAGAGATCAAATGCTTGTGTTTTAATGATTTCACATATATGTAATTACTGGATTTTTATATAAAATTTACACACACAAAACATATCCATTTTTTCAATATTGTTAATCTGTAGATATTTTTAATTTATTCAATTTTAGTCTTTTTTGACATCTATGTAAATGGATACACTAAAAATTAGATATAATTATTATTTTCCAAAAACAACCATTAATTATAAATTAATATTTATTAAATTATAATAAATAATTTTAAAAAGGAATATATACAAAATAATAATATTTATATCTTTATTTAGTATATACATATATATTTACAATAATTTCACTTTTAATTGTAATTATAAATACATTATCAGTTCTTATTGATACACACTAATAATGGTATGTCTTTATAAAAACTTTTTTATTGCAGTGATAATGATTATGCTGTTTTGGTGCTATAAAATTCATTAACAAAATGAATGTTAATCAGTGCTAAACCATTAGTGCTGATAATGACCTGACATTATCATAACTAAAAAACCACTGATAAATTTTCCTTTTATCACCCCTTATTACATAAATTCTTATAGAAGGACTCTTTATCAGTTCTTATTGGTAAGAATTTATGAAAGTGTCCTTATCTATTTAAAACCCCAAACCATTAGTGAAATAATCATGATATTATTAGCTTTCTGTGTAATCAACCAACTTCCAGAGATCCTCCTCAGTTATACAAATCTCAAATCACACCAATAAACTAACTCCAATTTCCAAATCATTGTTGGACATCAATCCATCCAATATCATTTTTTGAGTTATTAAAACTTTTAATGGGAAGTGAGAACCCTTGCAGTAGTACAGATTATGCCCCAAATGATATGACATTTTTGTTGAAGAACAATTTGATCTGATTAGAATCAAACTCTCTAAACATTATCCAGGGTATAAAGCTTATCTTAGTGCTAGGATCGACCTTCAAGTTGACTTCATAATGTTCCCCCAAGATGTCCCAAGACTACATATATTCCTCCAAGTTGATCTGCCCATGTTGAAACCTCTAATCAAGATGCGCTTCTGCCAATCGATCCATTTACCTTGCCCGTTTTTAATTTCTACATTAAGCGTTTTCCCCAACATTTGGATGACAACATCTTGTGGAGCCTTAATATCTAAGACTTGATCCACCATTTATTCATCTAAGTGAAGAAGAAGGTCCATGTGATTCATCACCAAAGCAATCTGTCTCTGGTAGTCAAAAAAAGTATCCGCCTCTCGCTGATTCCTAGGAGTCTGAGTAGAACGCACATCCTCACTCTGCAGCCCTGGAGGGTGTGCAACCCCATCCAGGGGAGGTTCAGCCACAATAGACACCCTCGCAGGCATGCCATCACCATTACATGTTTTCGAATGAGGATTACCTTTTCTTGATGACCTTGTTACTGGAGGATTGGGCAATTTGGAATAGTCTTTCCTTGGGATCGGCCTCCGTGTATGTTTGATAAAACCTTCTGAATCTATAATGGTGTTATTTACCTTCCTTGAAAAGGATCTAAAATACTCGTCTGCAGTCCACACTTCTTTGGACTCACTAGGTGAGTTCGAAGCTGAATCCTCTACTTGGGAGACCTCCCCTACCTTAGCATACTCCTCACTGGTACTGTCCTCCATCCTAATAGCTTCACTGGGAGCATGACCCTCACCTTCTCCCAACATAGCAAAAGGGTTTTCAGAATTTTTGAAACTCCATACTGATTTTTCCTTCTCAACATAGGAAGGTTTGTCATGCATGGCCTGCACTGATATGGCAGGACTTCTTGGCTGTACAAAGCCACAACCCATGTATTGGAAATTAATTGGAGTTTCATACAATACCAAGATATGGGGATCCTCACCCAAGGTTGTTTCTGCATCACCAGCCTCAATCACAGAAGCATCCTCGAGTGGAATCAGCAGCAAACCCATACCAACGTCCAAGTGCACCTCCCTCTCCTTGTGCCCTTCCACTTCCTGAACCGAACCTTCCTTCACGTTGATCCCAGCCCTTCTGTTAGGAAGTTCACCAGAAGAACTGGTATTACCCAAGTCCTTTTTCGGGCGGTTGAAAATATCAGAGACTTTTGGGTTTAGTTGAGCATCCTTTGAAGCCTTCCGGGGAACTTCCTTATCCGCAACCCTTGGTTCAAAACCCACGGTTGAATTCTCTCTCTAGGGTGGCCAATTATACAGTTCTTCCACATACAAGGAAACACCCTTGGACCCTGCAGGTAGTCCAGACTCACTCTGAGTAGCAGGAACAACCCCCCCTGATGAGAAAGGATTAGGCGGCATACCGATTGTGAATGCCCCAATCATTGACAGGAAGAACAATAGTCAGGCCATGATTCAAAAATCACTGGTTGTCTACAGCGAAACTCCTCCCCCACTGTGATCCATAGACAATCTACCAGAGGCTTAGAAACATCCACATCAACACATATGTGTGGGGATATAGGGTGACACACTGAATTGGTGCGGCTATCTGAACACAAGAAATGCCCGACCAAATTTTGTAGCATTCAAATGATGGAGGGGTTTTGAAAAGGAAGGGGGAGACGAGGAAAACAAACCCAAATTGCAGTTGATGGTGTATCCCGATTCATATGAAAGTCGTAGGACCATCGGAAAAGGTGGAACCGAGAGTCGTTTCAAGTGCGAGGAGCTCTAGACCAAGCATGAATCAGGTCCTCCTCCGACGAGAAGTGGACCATAAAATGGAGTTTGTCGAGAAGCCCGATGGTAGCGCGGTCGTCTAAGCCCCAGGCACAAAACACGAATCTATCGAAAGCATTGACTGAAGGGCGGATGTTGCTGAAATGGGCCACCAAGGTCTTGTTGAGGAGTGCCAAAGCTTCTGAGAACTCTGATAGTGAAAGAGCCATATTAGGGTATCCCGAATGCAAATCGGGGACTTTGGGGCAGATCTCAATTTTAGGGAATGACGGCTGGAGGTTTGAATTGGGGAAAATATAGAAGGTGGGCCGGACTCCGAAGAGCCCCTCCCCCTCTAGCGGGGTAGGGACCAGATCTACGACCATCGCCGCTTAGAGGATTTTCTTCAACCAAGTGAGGTTTTCCTTTGGATTTTCTTTTTATATTTTATGTATTGTTAATGATTTCTTGATTGACGATGTGATGATTTATTTGTTTTCTAGTGCTATTATAACATTTTTTTAGATTATGAATTGAAGTATTTTTTTATGATCCATCGTTTGATTGAATACCTATTAGGATATATTGTTCTGTCCTTTTTCAATCTTCTATTTGGAATCAATTTTCTTCACTCTCTATATCTATACCCCATCTTTCCTTGAATTCATAATTCCTAGTTTTAAATATATATTGTTCATTGGTTGATAATAGTTCTAATTATCATTATATATTTATATATAGAAACCGCCTTCATTGATATCTATTCAGGATTCCATCTTATACTTAATACAAAAAGAATTATTATTATAGTTCCATTGCGATTTAATAGGTTCCATGTTCATTCTTGGGATTTTTAAGGTATGATTCCCTACCATGAAATCATTAATATTATTGTTTTAGTATTTTATGAAAAACATAAGGTAGTTTATTAAGAATTGGTTAAATTGTCATCTTTCTTTTATAGAACCAAAAAAATCATTTCATTATAAATAATAAATAAAATATTAATTATGTTTTCACAACAATCCAAGATATCATCTTACATCATCCTTCATGTTGGTGGTTAAATTTACCCCAAACAAAACATGTAATAATCAATGGAAATTAATTAATATGAATTCCATATATTTTAAATATATATATTATCGATGTATAATTATTTTATATTTATATTAATAATGTAGAATATTTCTATTATGAATAGGTATATGAAGAATCTAAATGGAAAATTATTTCAATAAATTATTAATTAAAAAATTAAATCTTATTTTTTGTTGAAATATTTATTAATATTGAATAATTTAGGACAACCTATTGAGACTAGGACCTCTAAAAAGTATAAAGGATAAAAATTATAAGGACTATTCATAGCATATATTGAGGGATCAAAATTCTAGATGTTGTTTTGAAAGGGTGGTGGAGGAGTTTCTATATAATTGGGAAGGAGTTTCATTTTTTAAAATACCCATTCCTTAATGAGCGTTAAATAGAAATATACATTTCATGTGGATCCGATGTGAATAAAAAATTGATAAGTTTTTTTTTCATTACCTAAAAATTTTATGGGTTGGTATTCAACATGGAAAATGAAATAAGGATGTGTTTTCTATAACATTCCACATTTAATGAATTCATAGGATAAATCCCACTATAGTGGATTAATTCTTTTCATAAATCAGATTACCAATTTTCATTACTGAAATTCTTTGAAACAATCAAATGTTGAGTTTCCATTATTATAATTTTCTATATAATTTACCTTAAAAAATTAATATCTTAGTTATATTTATTAATATATAGTACAAATTAATATTTTATGAACCCAATAGGATATATATTAATTATAAATAGATGCACACGAATATTTTGACAATGTTGTAAAAATATGGAGTCCAAGAGTTCATCATGTTTGTAAGAGAGCATACAGATGAATCTCTGAAAAACTTATATTTGGGTTTATGATGTTTTTATTCAAGAAAAATAATTTTGAATGTGTTTGAAGAACATTTTATTTGTTAAATAATTTATCAATGATATAATATTTGGATTAAACAAGGTGAAAAAAAATGTCGACACTGATTTTGATGATACTACATTTTATGTATATTTAGATATGAAAAACATTGTAAATGAGGATGGAGATCACACAGATGAAATGACATTGTAAATTAAAGATGACCATCAAGATTGTATAATGTAATTTGAGAATATTAATAGTTGTTTAAAGATATCATTATAAATCAATTATACTAAATATACAATATTGTCTTCTATATGGAATTTATAAAATTTAATGATTGTAGTGGATGGAGTGACACATGCATGATAGAAATACTTGTTCTCATGAATGATATGATAACATAAGAAAATGAAATACCATTCCAAAAAAAATTATCGCTAAATGGTTGTTATGATTATTGGGTGTAATCTCTAAAAAATAAATCATGTTCTAAATGATTTCAAATTGTTTCGCAAATAGCATGAATCACTCATAAATTTCTCTAAGGGGGGAATTGATCGATACAAGAATACAGAATGATGTCCCTTGAAATATGTATGGTTCATTCCTATTATTCCATGGCTTAGATGACTATATCGATTTCTAGAAATTGTGACAGAATTAACATTGTCTGATGATACAAGAATTAATGAAGTGAACATATATCGTTCTTTAGAATCTCCTTAGTGGAAGAAAATTTATTTTGAGTTTCATGAATTTGGAAATGTGTTTACAAACATGCATATTGTATTATCAAAAATTGGAATAATTCATTTTTCAGTATAGAGTATTACTCATTGTAAATGGATCATCATGTGGGTAAATTATATATAATTACCATGGTAATTAATGAAGCATAAATAAATTATGTTGTATATACTAATATATGGAACAAAAAAACCTAGTAATGATTTTGATGTCTATTTGGTTCCATTGATCGATGATCTAAAAATAATATGGGATACATATTTTATATTGTATGGTTACCATAGAAGCTGATAATTCACATTGAGGTAAAAATTGTATGGAATGATAGATGACTTTACATATTATGTAAATTTATCATGCTGTTTAAATAAGGGAATGTGGAGGTGTCCATTTTGTGAAAATTGAACATACTCAGTTTGGTTAAAACCTTCATCAAAGAATGTATTTTTATGATATCATAAATTTTATCATGATGAAATAAATACCTATTTTCGATGATCGTATTCAATGGGAGTATCGAAAATGGTACAACACTATCTACACTGACGAGTTATCAACTATACAATATAGAAAATAATATTGGCCATCTTTTTGGTAAACCATTTTCTAAAAACCTATCAAAATCAAGTTGGAAGAATATATAGATTTTTGTTGAATTAATATTTCTAAACTATTTTATTTTCGAATTCTTTTAATGTCATGCATATATAAAACAATGTTTTTTATAGTGTTATTAGAATGTTACTAAAAGATATTAGAAATGAAAATTATGAAATAAAGGCTAGGATATACATTCTTGAAATCATGATAAGGGAAGAGCTGTCATTAGTGATGGGTAAAAGGCATACTTTTCATCCTATACAAGCTTACACTTTATATATATAAGAAAAATTGAAATAATTACATGACCTTACTAGTGTAATAGATCCACAAGGGTATTCAAAAAATATAATGAATTTATTTTCAATTACTAATATGAAGTTACAAGGACTAACATCACTCGACAGTCTTATTTTGATACAAGATTTATTGTAGGTTTATTTTTGTTTCATTCTGCTTAAAAATATATGACATACATTTACCAAACATTGATTCTATTAGAAATCCATATGAAATAATTATATAGAACCAGTGATGTTTTTCATCATGAATATTGAGATTTGAATCACATTAATTGAATTAATTATTTTATTCCTACCATCATTCTTTGAAGTAATCACCCACCTAATGGATTAGTTGGTTAATTCGGTTCAACTATGTGTTCCATTCTATTCAAGATTTATGAACACCATTTAATGGTATAAGAATATTTTGAATTGTTATGTCAGGAATCGAAGTCGTCCAGATGGTTATATTGCCGAATAATATAATGTTAAACACGATATTGAATTCATTATCGATTATCTATCTTATTTTGAAAGCATCGTTCTCTTAATTTCTTTTCAAATCTAATACATTATGGGTGAATTGATTTAGGGATGAAATGATTTTATAATTAATTTGAAATAGTTGGTGAAATAACATCTTTACATATTACATAATAGTGATAATTTTAATCCATACTTTTAATCCCACAAGGAAATTAATAGAGATTCAAATCCATCTAATACTGAAGGATGCATATCAAATACCAACATTCTACAGTTTTTTGGATCATTCCAAGGTCAAATTTATTATGAGTTATTTTAAAATAAAAATTCATTTTATGAATTACTTCAATTGTAAGCTGAAGAACTGAATGAAAATGGTATATCATACACTAGTTTTATATTCAATAGTCATATGTTCTATAAAAAATAACATGATGATTTAGTATTAGGAAAAACAATGGTGTTAGGCTTGTGGATGAAGCGATGCACATGTATGGTTCAATATATTGAAATCAAATTTATGAAAATATGTCATATTATGGTATTATCTAACAAATATATGACTTAGATTATACAATATTTCAAATGTCATTTTTCTATTGAAAATGTGTTTACAATACCAATGAATAGAATGTTGATGAATGTGATATGTGAATGTGAATTTTAGGGTGGAAGGGGAAAAAATGCCATTTATAATGGAATCAAAAGTATTGAATATATTTAATGTTCCTAAAATAAAAAATGAGAATTGGTGTATTTTCCTACAGGTGACTAAAAAAATGTCACATCAGTTGAAAATTCCATTGAGGATGACCATTTCATTAGGATACCAAAATCCGTTCGTATCTGTCACAAATTCGACTGTGACTTGTATGTTAAATTGGACCACAAATAGAGGATTTTGAATCTCTATAGAGTAAAAAATCATTTAAACATTTAGAAAAATGAAAGAGAGTTCAATGAGAGGGTAAATTATTTATATATATATTATGTTTTTCCTCAAAATATTTTGTGATCACTACTACATTCACATAATCTAAATTAAATGGCGGACCAATAATTCAGACAATGCATTCTTCACATGAGGATGTTACCAATACTTTAGAAGAACATAATATAACAAATGAAACCTTTGGGAAGAATTAATAATAATGTTATGTTATACTTTCTCTATTTTAAGAGAAAATTATATAATGAAATGTTGATTTAGTATCCATTATTCATTGTAGAGTTTGTTTATTTTTTCTGATTTCCATATATGTTTCAAGACTATTAAGAAATATATATAATTTTATCTATGCTCAATATAATATGTAATATTGTTAATTGTACAATAAAATTAATTTCCACAAAATTAATGATTTTTTTCATATTTATGTTTATATTATTTTATTTAGTATTACACATTCAATAATTGTTTTCATATATAACTTTATATTTTTTATTCGATATGTTGTAGTATGTCCATCTATTTTTTTTCTTTCTTCACTGAAACATCTATAAACATCTTCTCCCTCATAGCCATTTAACTCCAATACTGTTGAATTTATCAATTTCACTCAATTTCCCTCCACTTCCTTTGCAGGAAGAGAGACTACACATAATTTTCTCAATTACAGAGGTAACAATTTTGTTTTCCAAATTAAATTATTGTCTATATAATTACTATATTGGGTCATATTTATGTTTAATGTATTTATTTTAGTATTACTCATATAGTATTTGTTTTCTTATACAGATTGATTCTTTTGTCCTACATGGGGTGGTCTATTCCCCATTATTTCCTTTCTACAACAAACCTTCCACATATTTCATCTCCATAAAAACATTTTCACCCATATAGTGTCTCATTTATCACATTAATTCATGTTATCTCTAATGTTCTCACTTTAATAGAAATAGAACTACCTATTCTCAACAGCGTTGGTAATCTTGAGGATTAAACTATAAAATCATTATCAATAGTATTAATATATTATTTCGTATTTATGCTTAATTAATTTTTTTTGTATTACTCACATAATTTTCACTTTCATATATTGGTGGATTATTTTGATGGAGTTGGGGTGATCATACTATCTACCATGTCATTCTACAAAAAACTTCAATATTGTTCTTCTCCCTCAATTGCTTTCACTTTTATCCTCTATAGTGTTGAAATTTATCAATTTTCATCAATTTCCCCCACTAATTAATAAAATAGGTAATCATGATATTTTCACATTAAAATCTCTATCCACAAACATAATGTATTATTTTATATTAATGATTAATTTATTTTTCTAGAATAACTCAAAATAATTAGTTTCTTATACAGGTGGATTTTTTTTCTATTTAATGTTGTATGTTCAAAGATACTCATGATGTTATTGATGTTTTTCAAATAATTTCAATATATATCATGTAAACATTGGTAGTTAGGGGTTTTTAGGCAATGTGATTTGTTGGAATTAGACGTTTGTCAATCCGACACAAAATGTGAATGGTATTCCTCCAAGTACTAATTTCTATTTATCATTGAAATATATTTTATTATAATAGACTATTGACATACTCAAAAATGAGGAAACATATTCATATTCTATTCATACATCAAGGAAATGGCCCAGAAGTCATTTCTGATGTGTACGATTATACAGAACCTCAATCTAATACATTGTGTTCTCCATATGACTCAATGTGACCATTATTAGTTTAAAATCGTATTATGAATTTATAAAATTTCAGTCATTGAAATTGGGAAAATAGATTTATAATTTTGTAATAATGTAGGGAGTTAGTTCATAAATCATTTGTAACATGTAGCAATCTATCTCACTTAAAATGGATATATGATGTGATATGTAAGGTTTGAAGTGTAAGTTTTATGTTTAAAATGAAATTTTAGGAAAAAAAGACATGTGACATACTCAAAACCATGAAAACACATTCATATTATTTTTTTATAGTATGAAATAAATTAAGAAGTTATTTAGAATGATAAAAAATAAACCTCAACTCAATTTGATACATGATGTGATGGGTATTACTCTATGTGGCTCTTTATTTAAAATTGACATAGTTTTTAGTAAAAAACCAACTGACCTACTCTAAACAGAACAAACACATTATTTTTTTTAATACACTATGAAAATGATCTATAAGTCATTTAAGACATTCATGAATCTTCCACAGCAAAATCAGACACATGGTCGGACTGGTATGACTCTACATCCATGTTTTTATTTACATTTGACATCAATTTTGTTAAAAAAGTCCACTAACCTAATCAAAACTAAGGAGAAGTATTAATATTTTTTAAATTCATTAGAAAAATGATATGTAATACATTCTTGTTGGGTATGAATCAGCTACACCTCAATATAATTTACAATATGATCGGTATAAGTCTACATGCTTGTTTTAATTTGAAAATGGCATTTTAGTAAAAGAGACAAGTGACATACTCAAAACATTACAAACACATTCAAGATTGTTTTGATACATTCGTAAAATTATCCATATGTGATTTGGGATGTGTAGGAATTAGTGTCTCCTCAATCTAACACATTTTTTTACTGTTATATCTCGAATATCATGTCTTCATTAAAACATTTCATAAATTTTAGTAAACTGGGGAATTGTCCTGCCCAAAACCCAGAAAACATATTTAGATTGTGTTTGATAATAGATGAAAATGATGCATAAGTCATTTTCAATGGGTATGAATGATCCACTCCTCGATGTGAAACAACATGATCCATGTGTGAATGAATGTTTATATTATCATTTAAAAGGTGATATTTTAGTTCCAAAAATATCACTCACAAATAACCAATCAAATTCTCTATGATTTTCGTGATAATTTAGGATAGTGATTCGTTGGCCATTTCTGATCTGTAGGAATATGTTTTTTTTTCAAATGAGTACCTGATGTAATTGAATGATGTCAAATGTTTGTGTTTCTAGTTTCCAATGACATATTTCTAAAAAAGATCAGTGATTTACACAAAAAAAATTAAAATTCATTCATATTGTATTGATACTGTAGGAAAACGATCCATTTTTCATTTGGAACAAATTGGATTAGCCAAAACTCAATTTGATGTACGACGTGACTGGTATGACTAAAAGTATGTATTTTTATTTAAAATAGTCATCAATTTTTTTTAAATGGACAATTGTACAACTCACAATAGAAAAATCTTATTTAAAGTTTTTAAATCATTAAAAAAATTATCTATATGATATTTTTGATGAGTTTGAATTAGCGGCACCTCAATCAAAAACATTATCTTCCTGATATTGTAAAGGCTCAAAAATTTCATATTTTGTTTAATATATGGATATATTATGTGAATAAAAAATTTGATGGCACATGATTTTGAGACCTAGATAGCCTGGAGCAGAATTTTGACCTCTTTTTAAGCTACTTTTAGAAAACGTTATGGAAGGTTTTGTATCCTGTGAACGGATTCACGGATTGAAATTTTGAGGGCACCGTTGAACTTGAAGAACTGATATTTTCATGGGTGATGCAAAACTTTGTTTAGAAAAAATCCAACAGAATAGTTATTTTTCAGACTTTTGTAAAATAATAATAAAATAACTAATGAATTTATTTTATTCATTTTGAAATCGTTGACTGATAGTGGCAAGACTGTAGAGTTGGTCATTCATTTAATTTTGGTTATTAAGTGACCTGTTAAACATGGTTGAGTAACCTCAATTCTCAGGTAATTAATTGGTTCATTAATTATGCTTCCTTTAAGAACCAAATTAATGAACCAAAAGTTGAAAACATTAAATCTAAAAGTTAATCAATCAGTTGGGATGGATTTGAGGAATGTGGGAGAAAATAGAGACATATGACCGGCGACGTCTTCCTCCAATGAAGAATAGAGATTTGATGATGTCATTGAGGATTCAATGCGGAGATCGACAAACGTCAAATGACAAATGCACGTAGAGCTTCTTCTTCTTATTCTTCTATAATAACTTCCCTCAAATAAAGGTAAGGAGTTTATTTTTTATTCATATAAATGATTTCTTTTCCTCATTCAGGATTAATACGAAAAACTTTGATCAACCAATGAAAAATTTGAACTGTGATTTATTCATTCGTGCGGGTGGTGGTTGCGGGGATTTGATTTGGGTTAATCATCATCTTTAGTAGAGTGATTCTTTCCCATGTTATAATACTAACATAATGGGTGCAGGCCAAGCCAAACAAGGCCCAAACCCTCTGTCAAACATTTACTCAGTGTGTTCTTCTAGTCGGATCAATAAATGTATCAGAAATATGATTTTTAGGGCCATTAAGTGATGGTGGTGACTATGGAGGCCCGTAGGCGTAGATGAAAAAAAAACGAACCACTAGAGTATCTATAGTGGCCCACGGATGCACCTGTTGGTGACCGGAGGTGGTGGCCAACCAAGCTAGCCACGTGGGGAAGGTTGTGCCCATAGGTGTGGTAAAAATCTAGGTCGCATTGGGTTGAACAGCACAACAACGGCACACAACATGGGTAGTTTAGCAGCCTGCTCGGCTAGAGCGTAAAGGAAAGCTCTAACCAGCCATTTCGAAAGACCGGGTGACGCCTCAAAGGCGCTACCATCCGGTAGAACTGGCCTAATGTGGGAAGAGTTTCCAGTAGGGCGGGACCCACCATCCAGGCTTGCCCACCAGCCTGGCCGGACCAACCGGTCAGGCTGGACCAGTAAACCGGGTCAGACCCCTACGAGACACGACTGGTCTCGTTACACAAAATCAAGAATATCACAAAAATCGGGTGTCCCATTGATGCGTCATCAATGCCGTTGGGAATCATGAGATGAAATTTTCTTTTTGAGATACCCCATATGGGTTTTGGTGAAAGATAGAGTATGGTCGAGTTGGATCGAACCTGAATCCCACTGGGCCCCTGTTACTAAAATGCCTATAACATGCTGACTAAGTATCCAACTAACGCGTCGTCTATTACAATCAAACCCTTATGACATTGAGGTTCTTCGGGATACTTTTTCATTGCAATATGTTAATGTCGAGGTACCACCAGTGTTTTGAGGAAAAGAATCAACAGAACTCAAGCGCATCTAGTATGGGAATCTTGTGGCTGGCTATCAAGTGAAGTGAGATCCTTTATGGATCGGCATTAGTAACTTACGACCCTATGTGGATCGAAGTCCGAATACCTTGTGTAGATCAACAGTAGTGCTACACAATGATGTCCATAATTAGAGCATCCTGTCGTGGATCAATGACTTACAACCCTGTGTGAATCGATGACCTATGACCATGTGTGAATCACTAGTAGCGCGACCCGACAAGGGCCCGCTATAGAATGTCTTGTTGTGTATCTATGAATTACAACCCTATGTGGAATGATGATTTACGACCCTGTGTGGATCGATTACATACGACCCTATGTAAATATATGACATAAAACCCTATCTTGATTGATAGTATAATGACTACTTCATGGTCTAGTAGTGGAAATTTTCGATGAAAAAGTTGATTTAGATTTTCGACAAATCATAATTATTCTTGTTCTTTAAGTTATATACCTGGAGTGATCTATATTTTACAATGTTATTTGTGAATGATATTATACTTTTTTTTTGTTTTTGGAATTATATGAGACCATCAGAGGTCTTGGGGACCCTATAGGGTATTGTTATACTCACCCTGCATGGGCTTCACCTGCACCTTGTTGTGTCTGGTGCAGACGACGGACAACTGGATAGGGACTTGTGAATTATGTGATATACCATGTTCGAAGGGGATCCATTAATATGGTGAGTGGTTTTTGATGGTAGAGTAGGAGTTGTACCAAACCATCAGGTAGGATTCTTGGATGATGTACTTTGGAGCACATTTTACCTTACTGCTTTACTTTCATTTCAGATGGGTTTGTATACAGTGCCATTTGACATTTTTTAGAACTTTTACAATAAGTAGTTATACATTGTGTTTTTATCTCTTCTTGTACCTAGTTTTTGTGAGTACAGGTTTAAAGGCAGTGCCTTCCCTTTTTTAATATTTATTTCTGGTGCTAGTCACCAACCCCTAGTCTATGGATGGCGAGCTAGGGTTAGTCACGGAACGGGCCCTAAGGGAAATTTCTTGAAAAGTGATATCAGGGGATTTAGATATTCTGAAAAAAAGGGATATGATCTTTTCAATGGGGCTATAGTGTTCAATGTTTTGAGTATGGATTTTATTTTGGGGAGTCTAGTGTTTTTGCAGAGGCTGATGTATCCACTCACCAGGACCCTAAATTCTGATTTTTGACTCAGTACATGAAATCATTTATTGTGTACGACTTTAATGTTTTTTATTTTATCTATTTGGAGTCATATAAATGGGCATAAAATTTTTTCTTTGGAACATCTCTTTCTTTAAAAGATATCGCTGCCGATTTAGCGCACTTAACGAGTTCTCGTTGCAGAGGCCTCCAAGGTTTTGAGGATAGACAAATCTTCAAGTAGTAGAGGACTAGCTAGAGGCTGTGGCTTGAGTTTTCTACCTAGTTAGGACACCATAATACCAAATGGTGATCCTAGATATTCTTCCATTCTAGGGACTATACACTCTGTGATTATTCAGGTTTTCTTGCACTTATATAATGATATCCTAACAGTAGCCTAGTAGTTGTCGAGATTCACTGACCACTCTCACTACACCACCGACATGGTACATGACCATTTCTTTAGGGATCAAACCATTGAGCTGAGTCTTTGATGGTATGTTAGAACTTCAACGATATCACTCAACATACCGAGTCATGATCGAGTTCTATAGTGAGATCTTCTGTTAGAGATCATCCTAACTAGGATGGCACTGAAAGCGAGAGCCACCACCTAACGAAAAATAGCCGAGTCATCTGATGAAGGCCGCAAGAAGATTACACATAGGACAAAGTGGGATAGAACTTCTAGTGGATGACCCCAGTATTTAGGGAAAGAGGTGAGGAGCACACAGTACTGAGGAGGTCGGTAGAGGAGCAGACTGTGCTACTCGTGCAATGGGTAGGGTAACATGGCACGTGACTACCAGCCCCACCACATCAATGATCTGTATATGTTTGAGGGAAACTTTAGGATGAGGCAAGGATTTGAGTTGGGAGGTACGTAGGGTGGCAGAAAATTTAGAGGAGATGGTTTTGTAGTAGGCGGTGGGCAACAATATGAGCTTCAACAACCACAAACTCCAGGTGGTCCACCCTAACCTCAATTTGCAGGTGGATAAGGATGGGCTCATCATCATGAATTTGGGTCCTATGACCATGGTTCCCCATAGATTATCCGAGGAGTTATCCGCGTCTACTCCAACCTAGGTGTAGTTCATTTAGACATTGGTGGCTGTCACACATTCGTTTCCACGGCTCTAGTTCAGAGTTCAGAGATTCTAATGGAGACGTTGTCTCAATCCTTACATTTATATACTACTATTGGAGGGGATACAATGATTACACATTAGTGCCGATTGTTTGAGATTACATCTGGAGGATATAGCTTCAGCTAGGATCTCTTTGTAGCCGCATATAGGCCTTACGATTTTGTCTTGGGTTTGGACTGGTTATCCACCATCCATGCTTAGATCAACAGTGTTAGGGGAAAATGGCAATGTGTCCATGAGGATTGAACTAGGTTTTCCTTCACTGGTTACAAGGGAACCATTACAGCTCAGGATGGACTTTCTCAGAGGAGGGTGCATCCGATCACTCATCAGTTGGATAGCTTTACCCTTGGAGAAGTTGATAAGAGGAGTCTGAGTTATCCAACAGTGGTGGACCAGTATGATGATTTCATTCCAGAGGATGTTTTGTAAATACCTCATCATAGAGAGGTAGAATTCTACATCGACCTGTACCCCATGACAACATCAATATATACCATCATATCAGATGACTCCTATAGAGCATTGTGTGTTCTGGGTACATTAAGAGGAATAACAGGGGATGGGTTTCATAAAGCCTAGTGTTTCTCCATGGGAAGCATCGATTTTGTTCGCCAAGAAAGCAGATGGGATTTTGAGGCTTTGTGGGGATAATCGGTGCCTGAACTATGTAACTATGAAAATCAATTATCCACTCTCGAGGATTGATGAAATCTTCGACTAGCTAATGGTATCTCAATGGTCTTCGAAGATAGAACTCCTATAATTTCATCATCAGCTCTGGGTACAAGGAGTGTATGAACTAAAGATAAAATTCAGATTCTGGTATGGCCACTATGAGTTCATGGTGATCATTTAGGTAGGACCAATGCCCTTTTAGTTTTCATGGGACTCATGAATAGGATTTTTCATCATTACCTCGATCATTTCATGGTGTTCTTCATTGATGACATATTTTGGTACTCAACATCAGAGGAGTAGCACTCAACACACCTATATATAGTTATGGATATAATATGAGAGCACTAGCATTATGTTATGCTCCAAAAGTTACAGTTATTGATACGAGAGATCCAATTTCTAAGACACATTCCTTCAGAGGTTGGTGATTCAATAGATGTGGCAATGATAGAGGTTGTTCTTTCGTTGGAACAAACTAGAAGTGTGACCAAGATGTAGAGTTTCCTGCTGTTGGGTGGGTACTAATGAGATTCGTACCTGAATTTTATAGAGTAGCCTCATCATTGATTTTTTTTTTAAATGAAGAGACATCCTTTCTTGTTTATAGGGAGATTATAGCAGATTTTCCCAGAGTAGATGTAGAGACTAATGAGTGCCCCCATCATAACACTACAAGAAGAGGTTGTTGGGTATTTAGTGTACCACGAAGCATCAGGGACCAAACTAGGATGATTCCCGATGCAAGAGTTAGTGGGGGTCACCTATGGCTCATTATAGTGGAGAAAGAATGAGAAGAAATATTCTACCCAGGACATGGAGTTATCACCAGTGCACTTTGCCTTGAATATGTGGTGTCCCTTGTTGATAGGAGAATGATTTACTATTAACTCTGATCACAATAGTATCAGGTATATCTTCTCAGAGAAGGACCTGAACCTGAGACAACGGTGATGGATGGAGTTCCTCAAAGACTATGACATTGAGATATTCTACACTCTTGGGTAGTAGAACGTGGTGGCTGACGCACTCAACAGGAGGTCTTGTTTGCATTTTCTGAGTGCGACAACACAGTATCTAGCAATGTAGAAGTTATCCTTATGGATAGTGATGGTGTAGATTACCATCAGTCTATGAAATTCACTCGCCCACTCCTTTGGTGATTCATATAGGCACAACGTAGGGAAATTTACTGTGAGGCCAGGCGTGCTTAGATATCATTAGGACAGGCTCTAGAAGGATTTTCTGAAGATGGGGATAACGTCATCCTTCTTAGAGGATGCACCGTGGTAACAGTGATGCTATGAGTGGAGGTATTGAAGGAGATCCACAAATTCCATTTAGAAGTACATATTGGGGTAGAGAAGTTGTACCAATACCTTCGGCGTCAGTAATGGAGGCCAGAGATGAAGATTGTAGTGGTAGAGTTCGTCTCAAGATGCCTAATTTATTAGCAAGTAAAGGCCGAACATTAGGTTCTAGCAGGCATAGCACAACCACTTGAGATACCAAAATTAAGTTGAATGGAATCTCTATGGACTTTGGTATAGGACTACAACGTATGTCCAGGGATCAAGATTCCATTTGTGTGATCATTTAATCACTATCCAAGTCCGACCACTACCTACCCATCCGAGAGAAGGGATAAGTAGAGGGCTTTGGAGGCCTCTATTTATGGGAGATAGTAAAGAATCATAGGTTGAAATCGATGATTAACTCACATCATGACACTCTTTTTAAATCCCAGTTGTGGATGGTATTATTGGAGGTATTCAGGACTCATCAACTCTTGAGCACCACCATTCACCCTCAGATAGATGGTCGGACAGAGCAGACCATACAGACACTTTAGAACATGCATCGTTCTTGTGTCATTGATTTTGGCTATAGTTGGGAGGATAAATTTCCCATAGTGGATTTCATAAACAATAATATATATCACTCCACCATCTTCATGGAACCACATAAGGCCTTGTATGGGCGACCATGAAAATCACATCAATACTAAACATACCTAGGGGATTCATCACATATGGGACTAAAGATGATATGGGATACCACTGAGAAGTTGCAGAATATCTAGGATTGGAAGAATACTACACATATTTGGAAAAATTCATATGCCTAAACTATAAGGAGACCCTTGGAGTTCAAGGAGGGAGGTAATGTCTTCTTACGGGTCTCCCTATGACGAGGTTTGCTGAGATTTGGCTGGGAAACAAGTTATCATAGAGGATCATCTGATCTCTCCATATTCTCAGTAGAGTTAGAGAGGTGGTATACCTCATAGATCTTCACCCATTATTGAATCAGGTGCCCGATGTTATCTATGTGTCACAATAGAGGATATATGTGCATGATCCATCACACATCATCAACTTGGGAGAGTTGTACATTGATGATGGGGTGACGTTCACGATGTATTCGATGGAGATAGAGTATTTAAAAGAGTGGGTTCTATAGGGAGAGTTGATTCCGTTTGTGCACATTCTATGGAAGCATGAGAATATATAAGAGATCACATGGGAGAGGGAGGCTCTAATTCATCCTCAGTACCCCTATAGGTATTAATAGCCATTGTTGTGGCTTTCTGTGATATAAATATCTAATGGGGGAGGGGGAGAATGTAAAGAAACAAAAATAATGTATAATTTCTTTAAATTATATGGAATTATTAAAAGACTATAAAAAATGACGGCACGTGATTCCAAGGCCCATAGTGCCCGAAATGAAATTTGGAACATTTTTAAGGTAAGATTAGAAAATGTCTAGGTGTGATTTTCTATCATTAGAACTAGGGATCATGTTGAGATTTTGAGGGAACCATTGAACTCCTTGAACCGGGATTCGCTTAGATGAAGCATAATATTTTAAAAAAATATGAACATAAAAGTTATTTTTCAGAAAATATTAAAAAATTAATATCAAAATTAATGAATTTATTTTATTTTATTTTCACTTTTTAAGATTTGGTGGTGGAACTACAATGTTGTTCAGCCATTTAACGCTGGAAATTAAGAAACATTTTACCCTTTATTGAGTAACAACTACGCTCTTGTAAATAATTGGATCATTAAATATTATTCATTTATGAACCACATTAATGAACCCAATGTTAAACCCTTTATCATTAAGAGTTAGTCTATCTGTTGTGGAGGATTTGAGGAATGTGGGAAAAAAATTCAACATACTGTCAGTGAATTCTTCCCTCCAACATTGGATGGAGATACGATGATGTCTTTGAGTATTCGATATGGAGATCAATGAACGTCGAATGGTAAACTCATGTAGGTTTTCATCATCTTCCACAAAAAATTCCAAAAAATAAAAGTATGAGTTTTAATTGTTTATGTGTTTAAATGATTTATCTTCCCCATTCGTGATTTATAAGAAGAATTTTTATCAACCATAAAATAGGTTGATCCACAATTAATTCATTCTTGTGGGTGGATTTAGACGGGATTTGATTTTGGTTAATCTGTATATGGAGTTGAGTGATTACATTCGATGTTTTAACACTAATTCATTGGGTGCGCGTCGAACCAAACAAGGCATGGACCCTCTGATGAATATGATCCTGGTGCGTTCATTGAGGATGAATGAAAATATAAAAAATGTTATTTCATGTGCCACGCAATGAAGGTGGCGACCTGAGATGCTCGTAGTCACAGACCAGAATGAAAACGTACCACAAGAGAATCTCTGGTGGCTCGCCGAAGCACCCACTGGGGTGGCGGTGCCAGTGACCAACTGAGTCAACCGCTTGGGGAAGGAAGAGCCTGATGGATCAGAGCGGCATGAGCCACGACTTGCAGGGCCATGATGGGTGGAATGGTGTTGCATCGACATGCCGCGCTAGAGGCTGAGCAGCTCAGTCAGGTCACTCTGATGTAGAGTAATGGGTGGCTCAAGCTGGCTATTTCAGAAGACCAGGAAACGCCCGTATGGGACCACCATCTAAGAGATATGTCCCACATTTGGGATGGATTTTCAGGGGAAAGACCCACCAGTTGGGCCGGATCCATTAGCTGGGCCAGACCCGCGTGCCGGGATAGACCCACGATCCGGGCCAGACCCATTAGTTGGGCCGGACAAACAAGCCAGGAAAAACCTGTGAAGCGGGTCAGACCCACGAGCTGGGATAGACCCGTAGGCCCAACAGTCTAGCTGTACTAGACCCTTACTAGACCTGACATGTACTATTATACTAAATCAGGTGTATCTCACAAACCTAGTGTCCAATTCACACGTTATCAATGGCGTTTCAACCATTGGGACGAGAAGGTCTTTTGAGATAATCCACTTCGGTTTTGGGGAATGATGGAGTATGTCTGGGTTGGATCGAACTTGAATATAACCGGGCCTTCAGTATTAAAATTCACATAACTTAAAGTTCACACGTCAGATTGATGCATTTTCTATTGCATTGAAACCTTATGACATGGCGGTTCATTGGGTTATTTCTTTGTGTGACTTTGTGGCAGTTGAGGTGTGACTGATGGATTGAGGAGAAGAATCTACAGAACTAAAGAAAACCAAGTGAGTAAATCATGTGGCTAGCTGTAATGTGAAGAGAAACCAATTTTGGATCAGCATTTTCTACATACAACCATGTGTGGAACGGCGACTCAAGCCACTATGTGGATCAGTAGTGGAGAAACATGATGAGATACATTCATAAAGTGGCCCTTCATGGATTAGACAGTTACATCCCTATTTGGATCGATGATATATGACCCTATGTGGATCAACAGTAGCGCGACCAAATGAGGATCATACATAGATATGCCCATCGTGGATGAGTGAATTAAGACCCTGTGTGGATCGACGACATAAAACATTTTGTGGATCAACGACTTACAACCCAATGTGGATGAGTGACTTACGACTCAATGTGGATCTACAATAGAAAGGCTTCTCCACTGTTCAATAGTGGATCATCTCAACCGAATAAGATAATTTATCTTTATGACTAATCATCATTATTCTTGTTCATTAAATTATACACCTAGTGTGATCTATCTTTAACATTTTTCTTTGTGATTGAGATCATGCATTTTTTGTTGTTTTTATTGAGGATTTATGGGAGACCATTGGGGCTCTCAGGGTCCCTAATGGTTATTGGTATATTGATCCCTACATGGGCTTCACTCACACCTTGTTCTGTCTTTCACAGAAGAAGGACTGCAGGACTGAGACTTGGGAAGTCAGGGATAGATGCTTCTTGGAGGTGATCGATAGAAGTGGTGAACGGCTGTGATGATAGATGACAAGTTGTACCTACCCTTCATGATGGATTCTGAGTGGATGACCATCAGAGAAGGTTATTCCATTTTATGTACTTTATTTTCAGTTGGGATTGTATATTGGACCATTTTACTTTGAATTATCTTGTTTACTATCAGCGCATCTACTTTTTGGGTTGATTTTGTCAGGTACCTAGTTTGATTTTGTACAAGTTTGAAGTCAACGACTTCCCTTTTTGGAATAAGTCTTTTTGGTGTGAGTCTCCAACCCCTATCATATGGAAGGTAGGTATGGGGTTGTCATGACAAGGGCCCTGGGGGTTGGGTCTTGATAGGAATGACCCAATGTGTACATTATCAGTTTAAAATCGACATTTTAGATAAAAAAGTATCACTCATTAAAAACAGCTCAAAAACACCTAGATTTTCTTGATAATTTATGATAATGATTCATAAGACATTTTTTATTGTTAAGAATCAGATTCAGGTAAAATAAGTACATGATGGGATCAAAATGAGTCAAAAGGAATGTTTTCCATTTAAAATGTCATTTTATTAAAAAAATAGATCTAATGTACTTAAACCTTATAATAGACATTCATATTGTATTGATAATTTATGAAAACATTCCATTAGAAATTGGGATCATTTATGAATCAATTTCACTTAAATATGACACATGGAATAACCAGTTTGACTCATTGTGTGTCTTTCTGTTTAAAATTGTTTCCAATTTTAGTAAAATGGACAACTATCCTATAAAAAACAGAGAATATGCATTTAGATTGTTTTTTATACATTATGAAAATGGTCCATTATTCATTTCTGATGTCTAGGAATTTGGATCACCGCAATAAGATAAAAAATGTGCCCAGTATGACTAAATGAGTCCATTATCAGATTAAAATCAACATTATTGTTAAAAAAATTCACATATTGAAAACTGATCAAATATGCCTGATTTCCATGATAATTTTTGAAAATGATTCATAAGTCATTTGTGAACAGTAGGAATTTTTGTCACATTAAAATGATACATGATGTGATCATATTGGGAAAAAATTGTGTGTTACTTGTTTAAAATTGTATTTTAGTACAAAATATTGACATGCTCAAAACAATGAAAACAGATTTAGATTGTTTCAATACATTACGAACATGACTTACATGTCAATTAGGATGTGTTTAGATCTAACACACCTTAATGTGATGTATGGTGTGACTCATATGAATCCATCTGTATATTTTTTATTTAAAAAGGAAATCAATTATAGTAAATGTAACCTTTTACATTACATTATTTCATTCTATTATTACTAGAATAAGAATTTTTTTTCTTATATAGGTTTGTTCATTTTTTTATTAGGGGTTGTTTGTTTTTATATAACATGATTTGAAAACGGATTAAAAGACCAAAAAATATTTAATGCTTCTGAATGTATTTAATAATTTATATTTATGTAATTGTATAAACCAAAGGGTAAATTGTTTATAATATTGTTTTTTGTGTTTCTGTTGTAAACATTATTTCATTTAAATCATGTAATAGGATTTTTTATTGATATCATGTGTGTTTATGGTGTTATATTTTTCTATTACATTACACTATAGTGTTGCTGCAGTGTACTATTACAACAAACTACAATATGTCGCTTTATTAGCACTTATATGAGTGCTAAACAAAGGTCCTTTATCAGAACGTTTATAAGAACTGATAGATTATTACATTATCAACATTTCTATAAGAACTGATAAAATATACATTATCTTATCTCTTTTATCACTACTAATAGACCATGGATTTTATCCTTTCTCATGTATTTAATCATTTTCTATCACTAATAAAGGCCATATCTAGCACTATTAAGGGATTTTTTAGTAATAGTTACCAGATGATAGTGATATACATTAATGATAATGATATTCCAAGAGGTCCTAATGAAAATAAATTCATGATTTTTGTATCAGTTATGGGTAAATGAATTGTTAGTATATTTATTAATTATATTATATGTGTTTCTAATGTAACATTATCTCACAGGTGGGAGACCATTTTGGTAGTCTCATTTTATGTTGTTTTACTAAACTTGCAATGTTTATAGTAATATATGTTTTCACCCATCTTATCAAATGAAATATGATATTACTAGGATTAGAGTAGTAATCGAAAATGTTTATCAATGGATGCTAGGATTTGGAAGGATTTTAAATAAACCATCACATATAATTTCATTTTTTGTGCATAGTCTTCATCATTATCCATGTGAAATATATCCATCTATATATGAATACAGGTATAATTATTTATTTTAAATTAGTAGAGACGAATCATTATTGGTTAGGGGAATGTAAACTATTAGTAAATTTCTTATATTAATGATCTTATTAATTATTTGGTATTTCTCATTTTCAGCAATTGAGGAGATATCATTAGGCGATACAATCTAGAATTGTATTCCATCTAAAATTATCTTATGGAGGGTATAATTTATTGGAAGAAAAAAATGATGGCTTGGGGATTTCAAAAATTAAGAGATGATTCTTCATGCTATGGAGATGTATCCTCTCCACACCCATCTAAATATTAAAATGGACGTGGGATTAGATAGGAAAAAAGAAAATATCATACATATGTATCAAGGGTTGTAGCTGAGGGGATTGTAAGGTTTTATTTAATTATTTATTTATGTTTTTAAAATTATTTATAAATTTTCAATAATTTAGAAAAAAATTAAATAATTTATATTGGGTTGCCCTAAGTAGTAGAGAATACAGGGGTTCGTTATAGCATAGGGGAGGAAGGAAAATTTATCTGTGGCATTGGGAATTCTCGAACACCCAGGTCGTGTATATGGATAACAGGAGGGAGTATCTTTGAGAAATGTGTTTCCACATTCTATATATTTTTATATGGAAGGTTTTTATAAGAAATTGAATATTTGGAGTCTCATGTTCAAAATACTAATGTGATGACGGAGGGTAATATTAGTGGATCAGTACTGTCCATGTTTGTAGACATACAAAGATAATTTTGGAATGAAACTCTCACTCATTCTCCATTGCTTACATCGCATTATCCTACAACTATTCCTGAAGAGCCATCTCTTTATCCTACTCCTACACTCCCTCCTCCAAAGCATCGAAGTTAGTATGAGTTATATGTTGATGATCCACAAAATCATACTGTTGTATTTGGGATGATATTTTATATTGGAGATATGATTCTTCCTCAATTGATAGAGATAGAGTATTATAGGGTTACTATTGTTGATATTATGGACAGATAATCTTTAGTATCGATACTTATAGATGAGGTAAGTAGAGTTAGAAAAAGTATCAACCACTTTTTAGTTTATACATATATTCATCAATGACATATTATAATAGAGGTATGTGTACATTTAATATTTAATTTCATTTTGTGATATAAGTTTTTTTCAAATTTTAGTTTTTATATATTTATCTATTTTTTATAGGAATACATTAAAGGTAAAGAAATATTGTATAGTGATCTAAAAATAAAGAGTTATGTCTTCAGATAATGATTCTAGAAGTCTTGTTAGTTTTTCAAGACATTCCAATTTTATGTTGTGTGTATATGATATTCCAATGGAAAGTGATGTATGGTGGAATTCAATGGCTATGATGATATTGAAAATTTATATCATGGATCTTCTAATAGATGATATGTTGGGAATCAACATGGTGCATATTTTATCCCTATAATTATTAAAATAAATCATTTCTTATATTTAATTTATTGAAAATTTATACTTATTTTTGTTTTTTATGAGGTATATTTATACAATGTGTAAGTGGAATGGGATGATAGATGTTTATGGATTTATTGACCGACTGTTCCTTTCACTTATATAGAGGAAAATGATTGATGTTGAAATAATAGTTTATATTGCAATAAGATTTATATAGAATGTAATTATTCAGTGTTAGATGTTTCTATATCATAAATAGTAAGAAACATTTAACTCCGAATGTGTTATAAATTTTAAAAAGAAAAAAAACTGACCCTAAATTTTCTTTCATATCAGTGTCCATTGGATGTTACTTATTTTTTTTCCAAGGTAGACGAAACAAGGATGATTAAGTTATATCCATGGTGATGTGTGAAAACAAGATTAAGGATGTATATGAAATGTATGTTCGAATTTCTTAATAAAAATTTATATTATATTGAATATTATATTTATTTCATTATTAATATTTTCTAACCAATTATGGAATATATTTTTAGATACCACAAAAAACATGTGTTCCAAGATCAAATATGTAAATGTAAATGTGATGTTTAATTTATAATCTGTATATTTTTGTTATATTACATAAAAATATTATTTTGAATTAAATATCTCATTTACAAAATATTTTCATAAACAAGGTGTAATAGAATATTGATATTATGTTTTATGATTTATTTATGAAATTATTATATTAAGGATAGTTACAATGTTCAATCAGGTTAGATTTCATTAAAGACTCTTCATCAATATTTAATGTGTTTTAATTATAATGCTTGTTAAATGATTTACATTTATTTTTTATCTTCTGATGACTCTACCCCTTATAGTTTATAAGATATCACACACATACACGTTTAAGAAGAAATTAAGTTTTCCAATATGGATGGATTTTAGATAGGTATTAATAAATGATGTAATTTTTAATTTTATAATGGTAAATTTAATACTTGTTATTATGATGCAGCTTTTGATTCATTCTTTTTATTGGTAGAATGTGAAGAGGAATATTGAAATAAAATATTTTCATCCCAAAAAATTATTTTTCATGTCATCTATTTAATAATAGAATTCACAAACAATAATTGACTAGTTTTTTGAAAATGGTTATTAAATAACAGATATGAAAAAACTCTTCTAAATTGTTATTTACATCGGTTAAAAATAGTTGACTTAAAAAAATTTATGATTTATTTACAACATAAACTTCAATAAGAACACCATATAACTGAAAAAAATAAAAAAACTGAAAAGACAACTCATTTCTGCACTTGTGGAGGGATTGAGGTTTTGTACAGGGGTGTTGAATCAGTTACAACCAGGGACTTCATGTTTCTGAAATAAGTTTGTATAATAATCCATATCGGTGGAGATAAAAAAATATTTTAAGGAGTAGTAATTTTTTCCTATCATTGTAAAAATTGTGTTTTCCCAAATCATTATTTTTCATTAATAAAAAACATAAGGTTGAGACTTATTAATGATTGGATCATAACACTTAAAAGTATTCTGAGGTTAGAATGTTTATTTAAAATGGTAGGAATCATTTTTTAAATTAACAATTGATCAAAAGATAACCTCCTATACCACTTATTGATCCCATATATTAATCATACGTAAGATTTAGTGGTTATAAGTAATGTATATGAAATTTCCTTGTTTATGGTTGATGGACTATTGAAGGGACATCGTCCAAAGAGCTAGTGTGAGATATATACTATGGGCTTATATTAAATGTTATACTTTTATAGTATTTTAGAATTCTCAGGATAACTAAATAATTATTTTTCATTCAATTAAGAAGGTTTTAATTTCAATATACAACAATAAAATGAAATTAAAATAGGATAAAAGGATAAAAATAAATTTACTATTTTTTGAAGTTATTTCTTTTCAACGGTGCTTTATCCTTCAAATCCAAGAGATTATATTATCCAAGGTGTGCCCAAAATTCTATGGTTATTTATTAATGGGATTTGGATAGATGTTGAGAATTGATGATTGGATGTGAACTGGATTTTGGGTTGAGGCGTGTTAGGTTATTTACACTAAAGGATATGGGTATTTTGAGGACAAAATAATGAATAAATTATGACATACAATGAAAAAATTGGAATATTGAAATTTTTGACATTATTATTAATTAATAAATAACATAAATTTGATTTAAGAATTTGTTATATTTTATTAACCTAATTTTTTATTTTACTAAAAATAAACATTGAAACAGTGAAAATTGTCATTTTAATGGAATTTTTTTCTTTAGGCTTTGCAAAGTGATTTTTGTTTTTGGAAATATTAAATATTACTATTAACTGACTCATTTTTATTATTAAATGATTTTTTTTTGAAATAACCAAAAATTATTTATCTATATATTATTTAATAATAATTACGTCCTTTAACTTGTGGTTTTTTGAACATAGTATTTTTACTAATCATGTAAAAATATAAGTATTTAAAAATTTATAAAGAAATAATTCAAGGATAATTTCAATACACTGTCACTAAAAATGAAATTCAATTCATAAAAATAGCTTTATTATTGATTTAATTTTTTTATTATTATAAAACTTATTTTTATTATGGGATACATTAGAATAAAACATATAAAAAATGCAGTTATATTTTTGTAAGTTATTAATGTGGATATTTATTTTTTGGGAATATAATATTTATATATTTTTAAAAAATTCTCGTTAAACATTATTTATATTAAATTGTATTGTTTCTAAGTCAAATTAAAATTCTTATTATCATGCTCATATTCCAAATTATATGGTCTCTTTTTTAATGTATTGGTTACTATATTAATAGTTTCAATACAATTCCATCAGTTACATTACCTCCTATAAATAAATATTCATTCTATCAAACATTATTCACTAAAACTATCTAACAGTTATATATTTTACATTTAATAAATTCATTTTAGTTTACTAATAAAAAATTTATTTATTAGTGTTCTTTCATGGGGGGATGATTCTAGTAGAATGGAATGATCCAAATTTTCTCATTATACTTATCTTAATTTTTAACCCCTTTATAATGTTTAGATTTTTTATTTGTTTATATTTTAAATAATATAACTATATTTATTAATGAAATATATAATTTTTTCCCTGTGTTTGGTTTGTGTCTAATCATGTATAATATAATATAAAAAACCTATATTTAAGAGAATACTATCACATATAATCATTGGGTCATAAAATTATTCTTCTATTATAAATAAAATCCTAAAAATAAACTCTAATTCATGTTGGAGAATATTTTTTGGGTACTTTTTCATTATTTCCTCTAATTCTCTTTTCCCGTATTTATATTTAGAATTTTTCCATAGAACATTGACCAAGGGAATTATCTTTTTTCATGGAACATCATGTCTATGGTCTATGATCTATAGAAAAAAGCATTATTTAATGTGGACATTCCCTAGTTTTAGAACCATTTGATTCAATATATGTGATGGATCTACTATGTAATTTCATATGAGTGATACAAGGTACATATCATGAAAAATTTCAATGATTGGTGGAACAACTAAATAATATTCCACTCCCCATATGAGATCATGGATCTCAAAAGGCACAATGTACCTAGAGCTAGGTTTCAATTTTTTTTGACACCTCATGACACTATTCTATGGGGAAATTTTATATAAAACATTGTCTCTAACTTCAAACTCAAATTACAGTTGATGGTTTATTGCATTTCCCTTATGATAACTTCGTACAACTTTTTTCACTTTTAGATTGACGGAGGCTTCCCTTCCGTCTCTTTCACCTGATTTGTTTCGTATAACATTCATTTGACAATATCGTCCCATATTTTAGGATTTATAAATTACTTCCCATATAATTATTTATATTGAGCCATTTGAATACTCATGAGAATGTTATTGTTTTATATTCGATAAAATAATGGGCTATGTTGATCATATAAACCCTTAAAGTCCAATGATCGTGATATCGGTATTTCATGATGTGTTTGAATGGTCCAATAATATTTACAATCAATATGGAGGTGATTGGAAATATAAAAATTCAATTCATTATTTGGAGCTTTGTGAGGACTTCTCTATAATATAAAAGTGAACCATGGATCATGATTAGTGTGGATCAAAAGTGGTTCCACATCTAGACTACTGTATTTATATAGGTATATCATATAAATTTTTTAATGGAAAAATTAGTTGTAATTGAGAGGGTGTTGGTAGTGTAGGTGAGATGGTCCATCATTACACATATGACATTACACCCTTTATATATCTTACGTTGTCTATTTGCAATGTACGTGGAAATGTTATCCCATTTCCAGGTGGTGTGGGATATGGTTCAATCATCCCCTTGAACTTATGTGATCCTATTTATAAGGAATATATACTAGGTACATTGAGGTGTGTATAGAAATTTCATTCACCATGTTTATCCACGTGATCTATTCTTGATGATCCTAGTAATTCATGGTACTTCAAAGATGGATATACAATGAATTGATATAAGCATTAACCAAAAAATCATCCTTTATCTCAGGTTATGTAGGCTCTTCAAAACATATTCCAAAATTATTTAAACTGTTATCACCAATGTGTTATTAAAAAACATACCCCTATTTATCACTTCAATATTCATTTGATGATCTATTTCTTCCCTTTATGACTCATTGATCTTATCTTAAATAGATGTATGAGATATATGTTAGGAGAGGTAGAACGTATTCCCTACCTTGGTGATTTCTGGACACAATCTATTCATATCTTGGTAGATAGTGTCATTCTCAATCCTCATCCTAGATAGAGTAATAAGTTATTTTCATCTTATAGCATCAACTACCATATACTCTATTCATGTATGGTAGTGAATAGAGAATTATTAATCCTTATTTTTTTAAAACCATCTTCATTAATGCATGTTTACCTCTTTATATTTGAATATATGAATTATATTATTATTAAATGTATATGCGTTACTTTACTCACTATAGAGGTAGCTCCACCAAATAATCACTAAAAAAGTCAGAAATATTATCTCAAGATCACGCGTTGAGTAGTTTTGTTGATGGATATTGTACTATCACAAACCATGTGATATCACTTGATTGTTTGACATGAGTAAAAAACCAAAGAATATATATGAAAGACACATTAAATCATATATCCATCTCTTAATGATGGTAGTCTATGTATAGGTGTAGTGATTAGCCTATTCATGATCCCCATAAATCAGTCCTCGCATTCTACTTTGTAGACATATATTACCTATTTCCATGTTAACATAGAAATAATTCTTGAAAATCATGTGAAATTTCTCAGATATCTAATGAATTTATCTACTAATCTCAAAAACTTACTGATTGTAGTGACACTTGATGTGTAATATTGTATTAATTTAAATGTAAATTATGTCCGATAAGGTGTATGACTAACTACATAGAGTATAAGTGAACAAAATAATATTACTATATAACACTGACCAATGTAACATATCCCCAAAATTTAAATAAATGAAAAGGATTAACTAATTTATAAAATATATATAATTTATTTTATATATTCGTATTTATTGATTAATTATTATGAAAGAATTACTCAATTCATTGTAAATAAATTTTATTCTTCAATGATATGTTTCATTCAAAATGGGGGATTTTTTTCAGTGAAAAATATGATTTATTTTTGAAATGTTTAGCTATTTTATCTATAAAAATAAATATCATTTTAGGAAAAATCATATCAAAATTATCTAATAGTGATAATTTAAAATTCGTCTCAAATATTTTATTTTTCGAAGATTATTGAAGATACATATTTTTAATGAAATTTTATTTTTTTAATGTATTTAAAAATCAAAAATTAGGATTTGGATTAATTTCAAAATATCATTATTTATATTTTTTTAAATAATATAAATAATTTTTTACAAATAATTTTATACAGTAATATAGTATAAAAACATATTATATTAAAAAATTTATTTTTCTAAAAAAAATTGTTTTTCATCTAGTTTTTTTGGATTCGTTCGAAATTTAATTCTACAACTTAATTTTCATGAATTTTAAAATAAATGATGATATATTAAGAATTCAATGGGCCAGATGGTGTAAGAATTGCCTTTTATTTTTAGTCATTATATAGTATCTATATTAATTATTATTACCATTTTAATGTGTAAATCATGTCATTAAGGGTTAAAAATAAAATAATATGGCATCTTAACCTACACCAAAACATTCCTTTGGTTAAATTGAAGATTAAACCTCTTACATAAACATCTAATATTCAGTTAAATTTAATTTTTAAAATTGGAAATGTTTAGGACCTATAAAATGTTTTATAAAAAATGCATAATAGTCATAACCTTCTTCAAAATTCTTCACCATTAATTTCATTTTTCGGTTCGACCAAGACCTACACAAATCCCATACTAACATCAATCCACACATTCATGGGGCCTTATTTTTGGAATAATATAAATCTTATAAGTCATAAGGTTTTATAAAAAAAATAAATTTTCAATTATTAGGATTTTTAACCACGTGTTATCATTTTATGTCGTCTGTCACCTCCTACAATTATTTTTCGACCATTCTAAAAAATAGAACTATTATACTCTAAAAGTAGTGATTTAAAATGATTAATGAAATAATATATAGTAATTGAAATTATCCATAAAATTTTAAAAAATCCATAATTCATGTGGAAGGAAGACTACTTCCTTATAGATCAATGTAATTCGTTTTCCACCATTTCTGCATAAATGTGGACTATAACCTCCATGATGTTATTTGATTCATTTTTTAATCACCAAATAAAATGGATTATATATAAAAACGTGTTTAATGAAATAATAATGAATATATGGCATAATTATCACACTTTTATTATAACTTAATACTTTACATCACTCTATAATGATCATTGTAAAATGGAGACGTTACTTATTCGTACGTGTGGCGTAACATATCTATTATTGTAACATAGTAAATGATCAAAACTATAATACATGATTGTTTTTAAAATTATAATTGATGTATAAATATGGTAATTATTTCATTATTATTATTCTGGTGAAAATTGAATAATATTCCATTAGACCGTTATCGACCCGAAGACATCATTTTGGGATTTGCAAACAAAATATCATTAAAATAACAAATTTAAACTTAAATAATTATTTAATGGAACATACATAGTTATTGATATAAAATTAAAAGAAAATTAAAAAATATTTAATAATTTAAAAAATAAACATATGTTTATCATTCTTGATGATAAGGAATGTACATGACAAGTCAGACATAATATAAAGGAATTTCTTTTAAAAGTCATATTTTAATGTTTCCATTCAAGCACTCCTTTTATTCAATTTCCAATGATTTAAAATTATATTATCAATTTATTTATAAATATTTTTTAAAAAATTTATAATGGTAATTTAATTCAAATATTTAAATTTTTTCAATGGTTTTTAAAATAAATCATTTTATGGAAAGTTTTGCAGTTATTAACCAAAATAAAACATGAATGTTCTATTTCAATGTATATGCAAACAATAATGTTTTCTATTACACTTAACATTATTTATATTTTAATTACATTAAAAGTGTACACATTATCAAAAAAATAACCATATTTCCTTTTATACCTGTTATTTTAAAAAAAAATTAATAGAATGGATATTTAAATTTATGGAATTGTTTCTATAAGGGTGAAATAATTTTATTAGAATGAATATTACATTGGATATTGAACTATTTTTTGTGTATTGATTATATTATAGTTATTATAAATTGATTTGAAGATGGGTGGTTACGTTCTCAACCAAAGATAGGTGGTACTGTGATAAACTACATACGTGTGGGTTAATGATACCCATAAATGAAATCATAACTGAAGTAGGCCATATTTTTATTAAATAATAAATAGTGATTGTACACGTTATATAGGAATGGAATCTCAATGAACCTATATGTTATATCTACGTATTCAAAAGTTTTTTTATTAGAATCATTTTATTTCTTATTGTAAAATCTTGATAAAATTTTAATGGAATGTATATGAAACAATTTATTTTTAAAAACTATTACATGGTAAAAAGTTATTATGAGATTTTCATGATTTCAAAAAAAAACCTTATGAAAATTAATTTTTGATTTATATTTTTTAAAAAATTGTTTATAAACTTTTTTGGGTATAGATGATGATTCACTATGTATGAAAATGGATATTTTGATACCAATGTTTATTTTGAAAAGGTAAATTATTATAATTTTTCCTGGGAAAATCATTTCTATGATTATTTTTATATACCTTACAGTGAATTTTATTCAAATTCCCCTTTTATAAAATTATTATTCATAGTTTTTATGTATGGGTAAAAGGAAAAAATAATTTATGTTTAATGTCTTTATGATTTTCATGAAAAGAAAATGTTGGTCATTTTTAATGTTTTATATTATTGGAAAAAATGATACTAATTAGAAGTATCCACTATATATGTATATAAGTATTTTTATGAAATATTTATGATGAAAACTCTATAAAAATAAAATCCTTTAAAATCATTAGGAATTTAATAATTTGAATTCTCGTTTAAATACACTAAAATATGTATCGTTTTTTGACATGTCCAAAAAAAATCCGTATAAAGGTTTGACCAAAGATAGAAATTATTATGTTTTCATGTGATGTTATCAAAAGAGTTATGGATACCATTATGTATTTATATATTTATGTTTGGCCAAATGTTCTATATTTACGATACCCTTTTTGGAATTTATTTTAAGTTTTTTATAGTTATTAATTGTTTTTTATAGAACATTTTTAGGTTAATATATATGTAACCATAATGATTATAAACATTTTTCTGAAATCCAAATCACATACAACTAACTATTTGATATATCCATCACCATTTTATTTATATGATAATTATACAGATCATATAAGATCATATATTTTATTTAAAAATCATATCTCATCCATCTCATTCCTAAATATACATACCACCTTGTATTTGGCTACTTATTCTTTGGATATATGGAATTTCGATGGTAGATAAAGTGTATATCCATAAAATAAATGAAGACCCTGATGTCTATATTTAATACGTAATTTAATTTTTCTGGTTTTTGAATGAATCATGATTGAGTTTATTTTGAAATATCATAAGGAAATATATCTTATCATTGAATAAGACAACAATTAATGTTGAATTATTTAGTAATGAACTTGATTTAAGGATGTTTTTATGAATTATATTTTAATAAATAATGATAAATATGATACATTATATTGTATATTTTGTTTTATATATTCGAAAATAGTTTTTATAAAAGTTTCATAGATAAAAAGATTCAATTTTTGTATAACGTCACTTAAGGACATCTGATATATTGATTGATAAACCTTTGGGGGGGTTCATGATGGTATGAAAATGATAGTTAGTTCAGAATATTTAATTTTATAAAATAAATGATAAATATAGAAAACCATAGAGGTAAAAATGTTATTTAATGAATGAAAATATTTTTAGGGATATTCATCATATATTTTGAAGAGTTATAGAAATTATATTAATATAGAATTAGAAAAAGGATAATCCAAATTTCAGGTGATGAAAAGTTACATCTGGAATGGCCATAGGCCTTTGCCACATAACTGTAGGGAAATTTATGTGAACTAACTACCACTAGACTATGATATGTCCTCATTATCATGAAAATGTTTTTTTTATTTTGGGAAAACATTTTTATCTTAGAGATTACCATTGGATATAAAAGTGATTTTTTGATTAGTTGATTAATATTATTTTGAAAGAAGTTCAATATTATGGGAACCTAATATAATTTATATTTAAGTAACTTTCTAAAATTTATATTTGTGGAATAAAGGTTGTGTTATCATTTGGAGGAGTTATTTTATGGTATCTTTATAGTAATTCAGGTTTTTTAAGTAATTACTATAATATATGATAGAATATATTACTATGTCATTTAAATTTTTTGTATGAGATTTAATAGTGACTGATGTATTTGAAGATAAATATTGGAGTAATATATAATCAAATCATTCTAATATTTGGGTTTAAATTACTGTTTTTAGAAATTTGAATAATTTTAATTATTTTTTTTAATAATCCTTTATTTTAGAATTTGGAAATTACTATTGAATTTTGGATAATAATTTTTTATTTATTCATATAACATTATACACATTTTGGGAATGATCTTATTTTGTGTTAGAAATTTTGGTTTTTTTTTAATTTCAGTTGAAATGTGGAATGTATTGCTATTCTCATAGGGATTATGTGATTTGTTTGAATATTATTTACATATTTGCAAAAAATCATCTTTTATACTCAACTTTTAGAGAAAAGGATGACATTATAGTGGAAATTGATTAAAGGAATAAATTCAAATTCACTTTTAAGTATATTTAATTTTTTCCATTGTAATGAGTAAATATAATTTATAAATAAAATGAATATTATATTGAAAAAATTTTATCCTATTACCTTATCTTTTGAGAAATCTATAGTCTTTTTCACAGTTTTTGGGTTTATCGTTCTGTGGTTAGTGACTTTCCTATGAGCATCCACATTCATATGATAAATGTTGTTTGTAACTATCTATTGTTATTAGGAAATTATAATTTTATTACATTTCCATATCTTCCATTGCCATAATTTTTTCACATTTACGAACCTTGGATATGTTATTGAAGATGACATTCATATATCCTTTTAAATCCATCCAAGATGACAATTCCTTTACCATTTTTATAATGTGGTATTTTAGTAAAGGTAATTTGAAATAGTAGCCCTATAATTACCATAATCAATTTCATGTTTTTAGGATTAAATTTATTAAATGGGTAGTATATAATTTATTATCATTGGATTTTAAAAGGAATGATATTGTATTAAAAATTGTGTATGGTGAACAACAGTGAGCTAAAATGAACTTTGAAAAATTATAATTTAAATATGGTCATAATAACCTATATATTAAATTTTTAGTTTTTAATTATAATAATATAATTCTAAAATATATATAAATGTTTTAATAAAAAAATTATTTATTAATACTTAGTAAATAAGCACTCAATTTTTAATAATTCCATTATTTTCTTCAAATATGTGTTTTCATTAAAAATTTTATTCATTTCATTCTATGTGGGTATAGTATAAAAAATTTAATTAAAATATAAAAATTGTATCTGATAAAATAAATATAATTTTTGAATAAAAATGGAAATTTATTAAAAGGTAAATATCAATAATTCATCTAAAAAATAAAATTTTGGATGAATAGAGAAAAATACTTATTTTTACTGAAAATTTCATTTTCAATTTAATTATTTTCAAATAATAAATATATTATGGTTTATATTTAAAATTTAAAAAGATTAATTTTATTTTTATTTATATAATTATGGTTTTTGAAGTGAATTTTATTTATTTGTTTTTTTGAAAAAAAATTATGATTTAAAAAGTAATTGTTATGAATAATAATTTTTCATTACATATTTTCAATATAATTTTTAAATAAATTCTACCATTTATTTTTATTATTGTTTAATATTTTTATTTATTAGTTTCAATTACATCTTCCATGTTTTGAACTATATTCTATTATATTTAAATAAATATTAATATTAACCATAATATCTTTTGTTTTAAAGGTAATGGGTAAATCCTGTAAATGACCATTAAAATAATATTAATATTACATGAATATGGAACTAAATTTTTCGTTAGTTTAATTTTATTATCCTATTTTTTCAATAATAATCCTATATTCAAATATATTATCATTTTTTCCATATTTACTAGATTATGACCTTTAAATATTTTAATATATTGAAATTTACAAAATCCCATAATAGTTTTTAGAAAATATAATAATTTTATAATGTGGTTAAATGGATAAAATATTTGGTTGTAAATATTATTTTTAATGATATATTATTTTCATTTATTATGAAAATTTATAGTATATTTTTTTATAGAAATAATTAACTTATAAAACTACTCAACGCAGATGCAATAATTGTTTAATTAATAGAAATCTATAATAAATGGTATTAAAATAATTAGAGGTTGTATAATATGGAATAATTTATGTGATACATGAATTTTATAGATAAAATTGTTATGGATTTATTTAAAAATTTCTTTTGATTTAATTGGATTCTTTGACGTTATTGAAGTCAAACTAAATGAATACTTCTAAAATTGACATTATTGTTATTTTATTAATATAATGATTTATGAAAAGATATAGGACTAAAAAAATCATATAATTAACTAATTTAATTGGATAAATTTACACCATTTACCATTAATTTGGAATATTTCCATTTATGGAATCTATCATGAACATTAAGTTTTAAAAGACATTATTATCACAGTAAGTGTTAAAAGGGATAATAGGGGTCAAAATCCACATATATGGGTAAATATGTGATCTATAAATGTGATAATTTTGTTTGATGATATTATTTTGACTCATACTCATATTAATTTATAATATTATAAATTTGGATCCAATTTTACCTCATAAATAAATTATATTAATTCAATATTTTAAGAAAATCCAGAAATGTGTCAACCCTCTCATATAAAATAGAATATATTTATCTCAATTCAGAACACATGAAAAACAAATTTATCATAAAATACATATTCAAATACATTTCCAACATCCCTAACCATGTTTTAAAAGCTTTATTTTTTTCCAAATTACCATTATGAGAGGTCGTAATGTTTTATAAATAGAATCTTTTCCAAAGAGGATGTTTAGATTTCAATTGATTATTTCATTTTTATTTTTTCCTCTTCCACATTAAATTATTTTTATATCTTGATAAAATAATTAAAACATTATAATAAATAAAATTTTGTGTTATTATAATAAATAAATAACATATATCCATCTCTAATCTCTATGAATTTAGAAAATTATTCATCGTTCATGGGTATGGAGGACTACCGCCTCATGTACTCTTATAATTTATTTCCAATAACCACCTATAAAGGATGATTAAAATGAAGGAATTAATATATATATATATATATATGAAATTAATTAAATATTTATCATTATGATGTATTAGTATTTCATTTAAATTCATACAATTCAATTTTTTGAAAAAATATTAATGTCGTATGTGAGTACGTGTGGACTACCACCTCCACAAAGAAATAAGATTAGTTTTCATCCCAAAACCAGATGGATAATATATATATATATATATACATATCTCTGTGTGTGTGTGTGTGTATTTAATGAAATAATATTTTATTTATGATATAATTATTATTTTTTAATGTTGAAATAATAAAAACCTTCATTGCATAATAATTATTGAGAAATAAAAATGTTACTCATGCGTACGTGCCACCGACTATCTCAATGATTTTATCATAGCTCTTTTTCAATATAAAAATTTATTTATTGATTATAAATGTATAATTTATTTATAAAAATGATAATCATTCCTTTATTATTATACGGAGACTACATAGTAAGGATTGGAGTATATATATCCCACCAAAATCTATTTGTAGTCGTAAACCAAATATAATAATAGGACTTCCATGAATATAACTGTTTATTTAATCTTATATAAAACGTTAGTGGATAAAAAGTAATTAATATCGAACATTAAAAATATATTAATAAATTTAACAATTACTTCTTTTTTATTAAGGATAATATGGAATATATGTGACTATTCAAACTTTTTGTAAGGGACACTCCTTTATATATATTATTTTAATATTTCTATTAATTCGTCACTTCTATACCAAATAAATATGTTCAAAATGAGGGTGTGGGTGTAATAATATTGAAATAATATAATACAAAGGTAAATTTATGTCTATTTATACTTTTTTCAATATTTTAGCTCATGAATCATTTTACGGAATTTGTTGATTTTCATTACAAAAAGGAAAATGCCGAGTTTTATTTTAACATTTACTATGACAATATCTCTTAAATCTACTATAATCATTATTTATTTCTGGATTCCTTTAAAATATTTATTATTAACATCAACAACAAACCTTATTCCTATATATACTGGTTGTTATAAAAAATTGTTTTAAAATGGAATATATATATCAATATCCATATTTTTTCGTATGGATGAAAAGAATATATTTATGATCATTATAATGGAAATTGGAATCCTTTATGTATTTGGATTATTTTACGGTTCATGGTAATTTTATTAATCGTGGGCGGTTCCATGTGAAACCAAATATGGGTGAATGTGTAATTACCCAAGGATGGGGGGTTCCCTGAAAAACCAAGCAAGGGTAAGTCCATGATATCCCTCCAATGTTTTCTGTATCAATGTTAACTATATGGTTATTCCATTTGTAAGATTTATTGTAAGAGTGATATGGATAAGATGTAAAATTTATCTTTTTTGTATTATATATTATTCAATTTTTTTCAGAGTCTTAAATTTTCTCAAATGAGTAAAATGATCTTTTGTTTAATGGAATGTATTTGTTAATTTTTAAGGTGTAAAATTATGCCATTGTGAAAAATGATATTATTATAATTGCAGATATCTAAAAATCATTATGGTAATTATATTTCTTTTAGTATTTTTTATGTAATATTTTATGAAAATATTTTGGAATATATGGTAATTTCATTTGTATGAAAATTATAATTTTGAACCAAATGTTTTGTTTGAAAATTAAATTTTGTTTAAGCATTAATGCACTAAAAAATTTTTTATATTTTTTGGAAAATATTACATTATGTAGAAATTCGTAATGATTTATAATTAAAATAAAAAAATTTATCTTTTTGAAAGATTTATATTAAAGGAAAATTTAACACTAACAAGAAGTGTCAACATTATATATATATATGTGGATTATTATGTATTATTTAAGAAATAAAACTCTATAAATCTAAACCAAAATGATATATTGGAATATAATAATATTAATTCTCATTCAAATTAACAAGAAAATGTAATGTTTAAGGTGAAATCAATACACGAGGATTAGATAAATTACTCAATTGCATTTTTATTTTAAGGTTCCAATTAAAATTCATTCTCTTTTGATCATGTTCCCTAAACAAGAACTTATAAAATCCCAATGTAAAAGTTACTAAACATATTGTAGATTTTCTCCTTTTATAATTCTTTCAAAACAATTCATAGATCGCCATTATATTCCATCATTCACTAGTATTAAATGTTATAATCATCAATAAATACAAGAAAGAATATCTTAGTGTTTTCCTTAAATATTCTATTTATCAAATCCATGAGGATTTCATGGAAATTATTATGTTTTATGTGATTTAATATGCACTCATAATATCTATAAATTATACAGTTACTTTTAATTTTAACATATTATTTATTTACATTTTGTTTATGATAATAAGAAATAATTTTATCATTTGGGAAGAACTAATATCCATGAAGATGATAAAACAATTAATTAATCCTTTATGGGGTAAAATTTCTATTTATGGTGATATTATTGAGATCATGGTAATCAATACAATAATACATTAATCATTCATTTCATTAAGTGAACTAGTATACCCAAAGATAATGCACTATGGAGTATTATAATTTTCACTATATTTCCTGGATCAAATTAAACTTATACTTAAATTTGACCTTGGAAACCCTTAAGGGGAATATGTAGATATTAATAGATGTAGTTATAATATCAATTAATTAATCTACATCATAATCTATGGGATTATCATGTAACTCTTATACAAATATGTTTTTGTATTCTACCTGAATTGGAATTTCCTCAAGGCTGATACTTTTATTCAACTACACCATTTAATAATGTAATGATTATTCAGTGGATATTGACACCCTCTTCCTTAAGATATATTCCAAATTAGATTCATGATCTTCAATGAATTTTTATAGGGACTTGAATTGGTTCAAAATAAAAAATATATTTACTTTTCCTTATAGTCTATGTGTGCTATATAAAATTTGATACAAGCATTCATGGCCCCCTCCCCACATGGTGCACCCCCCCTTTTCTATATATAGGATAATAGAGATAGATAAACATTATTCCCACCTCTCGTAGGCCCCAGGTTAGTGACTGGATCCAAGGGTATAGTAAACATGCATAAGGAAGTCATTACCCTCCAAAAAAACACATAAAAAGGAAGAGATAATAAATAAACCAATAATACCCTTATCTGGCTCCATCATAATATAAAATCCATGATAACATATGTAATGTAAGAACGAACTATTACATGTGATGTAAAAAAATCAAGTACCAAAATAAAGTGATGATGACATTGACCATGATGCCCAAATACCGAATAAAAAAATAACAAGTTTTTTGTAACAAGTCGGATCACCATCCTACTCCCTATTACCTAAAATAAAATATTTATGGATACACATGTTTAGTATAATAGTATACTAAGTAGGATACTCCCTATAGCCAGTGTTGTGAAAGAAAAATAAATCATGGTATAGCATGGTGAACAATAACTAAAACTAACTCATCACCTAAAAATTTATACTGTGTTCCCATACACACAATGGATAATATCACAAAGTAATGTTTAAAAGATAATATAATATAATAAATAATATCATCAGTACCTCTCAAACAATTCCTTGCAGGTTTTCCACTCCGCCCCAACATTGTGTGTCCTGAGCATCACTCTCCAAAAGGCTTTCCTGCAAATACCTAGTTCAAAAACAACAATAAAAACATCATGCAATCATACCACATTGTCTATATAATAAAAATTAACCAGGTAGTTTCTTTAAGCCACCACATCCCATATAACCTGTATTATATTTCTTGTATTATAACTTAAGCCATCACTACACATACACAATGCAAGGATCCTCAAGACATCCCAACCAGTACATGTTATATATATAGTGGTTCATAGGAAACTATTTACAGAATAAATGTTGGTGAAATAAACAAAACCCATTATACCCATGTACAATCATTTATTTGAGAAACTAACCAGCATGCATAACATCACATGTAACTACCACGAAAAGAGTGTGGGGCCAATGGGTGTAGTTATCCATCCAGCGTCCTATTAGAATGTTTGGGAAAACAACCACAGGCGTTAAGACCCAAAATTTACTTGTAATTTTTAATAAATATATGGGAATTTTTCGAGTCCAAAAAACCGGAGGGCATGTGATTTCGAGGATCGGTGTGCCCAGAATCAATTTTTTATGTTGATTTTGGGTACTTTCAGAAAGCGTACAGGTGGGTTTTTCTAACATCTGAACCGGTGCTCAGAATTTTAATCTGAGGGCACCATTGAACTCGCAACACTGGTATTTAATTAAGGAGACTTTCACCTTGATGATAGTGGGTCTAGAATAAAAGATAGTTTTTCGGTTTTTTAGAAAATAATTAAATTAAATGAATTACACATTATTTTATTTTTGAGCCACCATGTAGAAGTTGGATGTGGGGTCCAAAAAAAAGTAATCCTCATGGTTGGAGTTGAAGTGTGGGGACCACTCGACCATAACCTCCCATGAGAGGTTATGCTGGTGGGGCCAACCCAAACCTATCCTCCTATGAGAGGTTACAGTGGTGAGGACCACCTGAGACCGAACCCCCTATTTTAAGTGGGGAAAACGTCTCAAATACCCTCATTAATGAGGGGGATCCTCTTGACCTCATCTACCCATTTAATGCAACCAACACACATTCCATTAATGTGCCAAATTCTCCCCATTAATTAATTGAGCACATCAATTAATTAATTTATATCTTTTTGAATTTTGGGCCAACAAGTAAATAATAGATAACATAAACCTATTATTTTGTCTTCGATCACATTCATTTTGTTAGAACTAGGAATAGAGCTTCAGAGAAGGCATCCAACGAAGAACATCATTTCCTGATGAAGTACACTCCACCGATGAAGAACGACTTTGAATTTCTTCCTCGGAACCTCCTTTCATGTAGGATGTATTCGTATACAAAGAATCAACGTCAGCCTTCTCACGCCAACGTCGACGATCAATGAACAAAGGTAGGGGTTTTATTTTAATATGATATAATTCATTTAATTATTCCCTTCTAAAGCAAAGAATCTATGAGGATGTTTTTCCTTGCGGGTTGGGATTTGTTTTTGCGGGACGATGTGGGGTGTTGATAGAGGTTTCTATTTCTATCTTCTTCATGGAAATTAATTGAATTACAAGAAATATTTAACCACTTTATACCACCCTAAAATCATAGGGTGCGGGCCAAAACAACATGGCCCAACCCCTCCATCGCTCTTGTTTGTGATGTTCTTCAGATTGGCGATGAGGTGATGAGAAGATGAGACAATGAATGCGATGAAGGCAATGAATGTGCTACCCATGGCCTCCGCAGCACATGCCACCAACCGGCTACGCCTTGTGCTGACCGAACCGGTCTGAGCCATGCTGGGCCTCGGCCACACTGAACCCTAGACATGCCACTATGGCCGCACCATATTCTGGACTGAACCAGCCGAACCGTCCCCGGCTACACTGTCCGCCAGCCGAACCTGCTCTCCCACCTCGTTCTGAACCACTGCGCCCTCCCAGCCACCTGTGCCTCTTGGCCGGCTAACCCTCCCAACCGCATGTGCCTCCCGACCACCCACGCCTCACTGCTGACCTTGCCTCCAGTCTTCGTGGGCCCGCCCGACCTCCCGTGCCGGCCTCCACGCGTGACTGGGCGCCACACGGCTCTACCGTCCCTCCACCCCACATCCCATGCGCGCCCTAAGTCACCGCTGGCTAAACCGGCCACTGACCTCCTTGTGCCTCGCGGCGCCCCGGCCCGGCCGGCCTCCCGGCCCGACCGTGCCTCCCCGGCCCTGGGCCATGTTGCGACCTCGCAGTGACCTCCAGGAAAAGTCGCCCACAAGACACCCTCTAGGTCGAAGCGCCCTCATGCTGAACCACGACCGGTCTGCGCCCTCATGACCTGTCCACTCTATAATGGCCCTCCGCAACCGCCAATGGCCTACTGGGATGGACATAGAGGGCCGGGGCAGACCCAACTGGTCAGGCCGGGTCGGTCTAACTGGGTCAGACCGGACCTAGGCCCACTACGAACCATTACCATCATTTGGCCATATATTTTCCACCAGGCATCCATTTGATGAACCATCAGCGGACCTGGTAATCTTGGATCATGATGGTCCCTCTGAGTATACCCCACTATAGTTTGGGGTATGGTTGAGATACGTTCAGGTTGGATCGCGCACGAATGCAACCGGGACCCAGGACTAAAAGTGAAATAACACACATATTGGGTGTCTGATTGACACATAATCTATTGTATTGATACCTCTATGACGTAGCGAACCTATGAGATACACTTTCGTGTGAATTCGAGACAGTTGGGGTATAGAAAAGTAGCTTATGAAGTGGATCATTCTGGTGATGAGCTAGCAGAGTGCAGAGACCCTTTAGCTGGTTGAGACTTGACGACTGCTGACCTATTGAATTAGAGTGAATCGACCAGTCTAGTGGGGATCTCCTTGGTGTCGCGACAGACCCAAGGTGGAAGAGCGCCTGGTTGTGGTGGCAAAGCCATGGTACTCGAAAAGATGATTTCCTCTGCATGCTATTTGGGGGAGCTCCTGGTTGTGGCGGAAGACACTCGGTGGGGAGTGCCTCTGTGGGATGTGGCAGACCCACGGTACTGGACAGGAGGATTATCTCAGAAGTCCAATGTTAGTTGAAGGCGCTATGGTGTCGCGGTAGGCCCACTATACTCGATAGAGAAGGAGTTATCCAGCATCCAATGTTACGATAATTTGAATAAAATCCTGGTTGACCTGAGTCTGTAATTTTTTTACCTCATGATTGCGATAGATTACATGATAACTTAGGTATATGTATGGGAATATACCTATGTTGGGTTATCTGTTGATTTCATATGTTTTGGTTTATCCTCGTTGATTTTTTGTGAGACCATGAGGGTCTTAGGGTCCCTACTGGGTATCGTTATACTCACACCTGGACGGGTTATGATCGTACATTGTCATGTTGGATGTAGACGACAGACTACGATGATCAAGGATGAGAGTGTAAGGACTAGACGGTTCCTAGAGGTGGACCTTACAATGAGTCGGTACATGAACGAGACTGATGGATGTGGAGTTCTTAAGAGGCTATCTATACCTACCCTTTAGGTACGAATTCCGGAGGATGACCCAACATCTGGTTTCATTTCCCCAGTTGTTCTTGTACTTTCAGTTTCTTGGAACTTCCAGTTGGGCTTGTATTCTGGAACCATTTTACTTAATTTACTCACTTGTTGGTTATTCAGTTTACTCATGATTGTGTCTGTTGTCTGTGTTTACAGGTTATATAAGAAATTTCTTAGCAATTATAGGGAATGGCGCCTATGGTTCTAGTTTCCAGCCCCAATCATATGGAAGGTGGGTTTGGGGTTTTCACGGCACGGGCCCACGGGGACGGGTCGTGAAAAATTGGTTTCAGAGGAGTCGGTTCTACCGCAGAACATAGGACTCTGATATTTCTTTTCTATGAAGCAATAGTGTTAGGAGAAGTGAGTTTGGTTCTCTGTTTAGTGAGTCCAGTGTTAGTACGACGACAGAAGTATCCATTCTCTAGGACCCTGACTTATGATTTCCGTATTAGTGCACAAAAATAGTGATTGCATGGTTATTTTTGAAAATGTTTCTTTAAGTCAGCTCTACCAAGTCATCTCACCAGGTATATTCATTTGACAGTGTTGCATTTGTTTTTTTTTTCAGGATGCCTTCTTGCAGACGACCATCTAGAGTCCTGAGAGATGTACGTGCATATATCCCCCCAAGCGATGAGGCCTCAGTACTGGGCCTTTTTCCAGCGGAGGCACCAAAGGTACCACTCCCTGTTGGAAAACCGATGCCACCAACCCCAGCATCAGATGATTCCTACTTCTTGAGCGGGTTGCACGAGTTCCAGCGCCAGAGGCCACCGATATTTAGAGGATAAATGGACCCACAGGCGGCTGAGGATTGGCTAGAGGCTGTGGTGAGAGTTTTCCAATTTTTAGTGACACCTTCCGTCCACATGGTGATTCTTGACGCAAGTCTGCTATAGGCAGCAGGGGCAGATTGGGGAGCTTGATGCTCCAAGTTCACGATGATAAGATTCTACTCTAGGAAAACTTCGAGAGCCTGTTTTGGGCGGAGTTTGTTCTAGAGACTCTCCGTGTAGTGTGCATACAAAAGCTACATCATCTGTAGAAGGGACGGATGACTATAAATCAGTACACAGTGAGGTTCACAGTCCTCTAACGCTACTCCATTGATACGGTGTGAGACCCATTCTTCAGGGCCTTAAACATCGACCAGGGACTCAGGTGAGAGATTAGAGCTTCGGTGATCTCACTCAACATCCCAATGCAGGCATGGGTGTTAGAGAGAGCCCTCCTGGTAGAGAGTTTCCTAGATGACCAGTCTCCAACAGCGAGATCCACCAATAGTCGACACGTAGCAGAGTGGTTCAGATTATCCAGGAGCAGATGAATACTACACAGTGCTGGAAGATGTCGTATGCTAATAGGAGACAAAGACCTCTAGAGTTCATGGATGGAGACCACATCTTTCTACGTGTCTCACCTTGATGAGATCTTCAGAAGTTTTTCCAAGGTAGAAAGATATCTCCGTGATTCATCATGCCTTTCTAGGTCCTTAATAGAGTTTTCGAGTTGGCATAACACTTAGCACTTCCACCTCAGTTTCATCGGGTGCACGACGTCTTCCATGTATTCCTGCTGAACAGATATGTGCATGAACCTTCTCAAATCATCGACCATGGAAAGTTTGATGCCGAAAATGGGGAAAATTTTACAGAGGTTCTAGTATAGATTGAGGATTGAAAGGGGCGGGTCCTTCGTGGTCGATAGATACCTCTAGTGCACGTTCGCTGGCGGCACAAGAACCTCCAAGAGAGCACAAGGGAGCTGGAGGCTCAAATGCGTGCTCAATACCCCCACTTGTTCCATTAGTTATGAGTTGTGGCTTATGGGGACGTAGATCCCTGAGGCAGGGATAATGTAAAGACTTGAAATTTCCATGTATTTTTATTAAATATATGAGAATTTTAGGAGTCTGTGAAACTTGACGACATGTGATTCTGAGGCCCGGTGTGCCGGAATCAATTTCTAAAGTTTTTGTTCGGGTATGTTTAGAAAATGTATGAGTGGGTTTTTTATAACATTTGAACAGGTTATCAGAATTGAAATCTGGGGGCACCGTTGAACTCGTAGTGTCGGTATTCTCTTAAGGAAACTTTCACCTCAATGATAGCGGGTTGAGAATAAAATATTTTTTTTGGGTTTTTCATGGAAAATAATAAAATAAAATGAACTACAGAGTATTTTATTTTTGAGCCACCATGTGGAAGTTGGAGGAGGGGTCCCCCATAACTAAACCTACGTGTTAGAGTTTAAGTGTGGGGACCACCCAACAATAACCTCCATTGAAAGGTTATGGTGGTGGGACCCACCTGAACCTATCCTCCTATGAGAGGTTACAGTGGTGGGGACCACCCAAGACTAAACCCCTTTTTTAATTATAGAAAACCACTCAACTCCCCTCATTAATGAGGGGAAGCCTCCTGACCTCCTCTACCCAATTAATTCTGCCATCGCACTTTCCATTAATGTGCCAAATCCTCCCCATTAACTAATAGAGCACATCAATTAATTAATTTAAATCTTATTGAATTTTGTGCCATCAACTAAATAATTTATAATATAAATATATTATTTTGTCATGGATAACATTAATTTTAGTGGAACTTGGGTGATATCTTGGGAGAAGGATTCCAACGAATAACTTCATCTCCTGACGAAGAAAGCTCCACCGATGAAGAACGACTTCGACTTTCTTTCTCAGAACCTCCTTCGGAGTAGGACGTGTTCGTCAATAATGAATCAACATCTGCCTTCTCGCACCAACGTTGATGATCTACGAACAAAGGTAGGTGTTTTATTTGAATATGATATTATTCCTTTAATTCTTCTCTTCTAACGCAAATAATCGATGTTGATTTTATTCCTTACAGGTTGGGATTTATTTTTGTGGGAAGATGGGGGTTGTTGATAAAATTTTATTCTTCTTTCTTCTTCTTGGTAATTCATTGATGTTCAAGGAAGATTGAACCACTTGCTATTACCCAAAATGTGGAGGGTGACATCCAAACCAACAAGGCATGACCCCACCACTACTCTTTTTTGTGATGTTCTTTAGAATGGTGACGAGTTGACGAGGCAATTAGAAGATGAATGTGATGAAGGTGACGGTCGCGCTTACCATGGCCTCTGCATCAAGCATCGTCTGCTGGCCACGCAATCCATCGGCTGAACCATTCTGAGTCGTGTCATGCCTCGTGGGAACCGGCCTCAGCCACACTGACACCTACTGTGCCGCCCTGGCCTCCCCCTCCGCCCGCTGAACTGGCCCCGTCCCCACCATTCGTCGTCCAAACTCGCTTCGCCGCCCCGATCCAATTTGCAATGCCCTCCCGACCACCTGGGCCTCCCGGCCTCCCACGCCTCCCAGCTGCCGACGGCCTCCCGACCGCCTGATCCTCCCAGCCAAACCAGCGCCTGGCCGAGCCAGCCCCATGCACACTGAAGTGCAATGCAGCTCCATAGTCTATGTATCCCAAGGTCCCTGTGCGCCCCCCGTCGCCGCTAACCGAACCGGCAGCTGGGCTCCGCATGCCCTGCGGCCCCCCGGCCGAGCCGGCCTCCTGGCCCCGACCGTTCCACCTGGTCCCGTGTCGAGCCGGCCTGAGCCGGCCACTCAAGGCGCCCTTTGGGAAGTGTCATGCCCTCACGTGGACCTCCCGGTCTAGCCACCCATGCGTCTCCCTCTAGGCCGAACCACCCTCACATCGACTCGTGGCCGGTCCGGGCCCTCACGACCGATCCGTGCTCTCGCATCCCTCTACGACTCCTCACGAGCTGCTGGGCTGGGCCTATCATGAAGAGCCAAACATAATGGGCTGGCCTACCTAACGGTCCAGGAAAGACCCAACAGGTCAGGCCGAGATGACCCAGATCTGGTCGGCCCAGATCGGGTCGGGCCAGGTTGGTCCGGGCCCAGACTCACTATGACCCTTTACCTTCTTTTGGACATATCTTTGGAACCGGGCATCCGTTTGGAAAACCGTCAGTAGACCTAGTAATATTGGAGCATGGAGTTCCCTTTGAGTATACCTGACTAGAATTGGGATTTTGGTTGAGATATGTTCTAGTTGGATTGCGCATGAATCCTATGTGGCCCCCAGGACTGAAAGGTTAATAAATCACAGACCGGGCAACCAATTGATGTGCCATCTGGTGTGTTGAGACATCTATTATGTGATAGACCATTGATATACTTATTAATTGGACTTCTCAATAGTTGGAGTATCGATCAGTATCTCATGGTGCAGATCCTTCTGGTGATGAGCGAGCTGAGTGTGGAGACCATGTAGTTGGCTGAGAGTTGAAGACTGCTAACCAATTGAGTCGGAGTGAATTGAATAGCCTAGTGGGGAGTGCCGAGGTGTTGCAGGAGTCCCATGGAGGAGGAGCACCTAGTTGTGGCTTCAGACCTGCGGTAATCGATATGATGAGTACCTCTGCAGGCTATAAGGGGGATCACCTAGTTGTGGCGGTAGACCCACGGTGGGGAGCACCTCTGTGTGATGCAAGATATTCACAGTACTCGATAGGGGGAGTACCTCAGTAGTCCAAGGATAGTGGGAAGCTCCTGGGTGTTGTGGCATTCCCATTGTACTCGATAGAGGAGGAGTTCTCTAGCAGACGATGTTTCGATAATGTGAATTAAATCCAGGTTGCGCTGAGTCAGTGACTTTTGTGTTTACCTCATTATGGAGATGGATTACGTGATAACATAGGTATATGTATGGGAATATACCTAAGTGGGGTTATCTATTGTTTTCAAACTTTGTGGTTTACCCTTATTGGATTTTTTGAGACCATGAGGGTCTTGTGGTCCCTACTGTGTATCGTTTTACTAACCCATGCACGGGTTAGGCCCGTACTTCATTGTGTTGGATGTAGACAACACACAATGATAATCGAGGCTAAGAGTGTCAGGACTAGACGGTACACGAAGGTGGACCTTACGACGTGTCGATACACGAAGGAGACTAATGGACGTGGAGTGTAGAGGATGTAATTTTTACCTACCCTTTAGGTAGGTATTCTAGAGGATGACCCACCTGCTATTTTTCCTTTTCTCGGTTTTACATGTACTTTCAGTTTCTTATACCTTCATGTTGGGCTTGTATTGTAGCCCCTTTTTATTTACCGTACCCATATGTTTGTTTTTCAGTTTACTTGTGATCATATCAACTGTGTGTGTTTACATGTTATAAAGGAAATGCCTTCATAGTTTTATGGAATTATGCCTTTGGTACTAGTCGCCAGCCCCTGGCCTATGGAAGGCGGGCTCGGGGTAGCCACGGCATGGGCCCCGGGGGACGGGTCGTGACACTAGGGCTCCGAATCCCAAGTGTGTTAGTTTCCCTAACTGATAGGGTGAAGTATCACATGAAAACCCCAAAAATAAATGACATAATATATCTCACAAACAAACTATGAGCATAACCTAGTATCAGAATCCATTATAGTTAATTTTTGTCAGACTGTAGGCTGGAAATACTAAGACAAATGATCAGATAATAACAAAAATATTTAAAGAGATACAATAAATTATTTTATTCCTTTTAATCAGTTTATCATTACATTAAATAATTCGTTAACCCTTAATTAAATGTTAATATTTTCCACATTTCATTACATTAGTATTGTATCAAAGATTCATTCCCTCCATGAATATTAAAACTATGTTTATAGATTCTCATAATTATAACCTCATCATTGCATCCATAGAATCTCAAACACCATGTGTTACAATATTTTTCCATTATTAAAAATATAACATCCAATATCTATTGTTATTCTAGTAATAATCTTATGCTACCAAACATCGTAAAAAAGCCCATCCATCTACATTAGGGAGTGGGGAAAGGGAAATAAAAAAACAAAAAATGTGACCATCAAATAAGAAATCGATTCAAATAAGAATCCAACATCCACATAAATAGTTAAACCTAGCTTCAACCAATTATATCATCTCTAGTGTTTGACCTACAACCAAAATTCATATCTCAATGCATCCTTCCATCAAAAATGTCATCTGATTCCATAAACACCGGGCATCTATGCCCCACATGTCATAATATCCCACAAGGTCCAACCACCCTAGGCTCACATCACTCCCAGGACTCCTCAACCTAAATAAAAATAGAGAGAGACAAACATAGAAACTGGGATCTCATCCCAATGCGTTGAATTGTGAATTTACACACAATAATCCTTCACAACTCTAAATCACAAGGCACTCATAATTTATAAGAAATCATGAAACTCCATCCCTAAAATAGTATTAACTTTTATCACACTATCAATTCTTATTCCATCGTGAATTTAAAAGATTCATTATGTACATGTTCCATCTACGGGAAACCAATGATGCAAGCTAGAAAAAAATCACAAATTAATTAATCAATTAATTTAACATTACTTTAATTATTTTATCCACAATACTCAACAAGCTTCATATCTTTATTCAATTTTATTGAGACATGTATTTTCCATTAATTTAATGTATCTTTTTTAATTATGATTACTACCACTGGATTCAAAAAACATACCACATTTCTCATTTTTAAAACTAATTATCAATTAATTATAGCTTTATTTTCTTTACCAATTCCACATTTTCATCGATTAGTTATAATAATAGCATAGTTATAATAGTATCTAGGAATACAATATGAATATTGTTATCAGGGTACCAAACAAAAATTCAACCATTGGTCAATAACAATTATTTTATCTAGTTAAAGAAATTATTAGGTAAATTCCATTCAAATCCATGAGGCTAAATCATGTTCAATATATGATCTAATATAAATATAAGAGAAGAAATTAATCCCCTAACTCAAAATGGTATCATTGTTTTTTTCATTATAATAGACCAATGCTGCAGATCTCGATTTCCTCTCCCATAAGAAATCCATCATCCCAAGAATGTCGTTCTATAACGACGCCTTCCAAAAATGAACCAAACTGCAATACGAACAAATAGATGAGGATCTATAAAATGGAAAAGAGTAACAATTGGAAATGGATTGATGAAACCGCATTAAGAGACATAAAACGCACCTTGGATCACCATGGATCGATACATATCCAAGATGGGATCCTGATGATCTCTTCTCATCGAAGGCGTATCTGAAATACCTAGAATAGAGCCAATGGCACTAGAAAATTAGAGGAATCCCTAAAGTAATTGGGAATGATAATTCCATTATGATGCCACATTTTATGATATGAATCATTGGGGATTTTCCCAATGTATAATCCCATTCGACATCATGCAATCCATGTGGTATAGTTTATGCTAGAAAATGTGCCAATTGTTTGTAAATCCCAATTTATTAAATTTCATTATCTTGTCATCAAATGTCCTGAAACACTATTTCACATTGTGTAAATAATTTACCTGATGTGAAATCTCCCTTATTTCATCTTTTATCTGTTAACCTCTTCCAAACATCCTATGATCCTCCTTTGAGAACCTCAGTCGTCAAAAATTTGAAAAGGGTAATCCACATGGATATTTTTTCTTACATTATATACCTCTCAAAACATTATCATCTTCATGAATACAAAGCCAACAGAAAGTGGAATCATAAAGGTGGGGGTGGGGGTCTAAACAACCAGCCTTCAAGATACCTCTTAAGGCTCACACCACAGTCGGATCCCATATAAAACAATCAAAGGAATATTAAAATAGCTCAAAAAATCCAAAAAAAATCTCTTAACCACTATCCCAAGGGAGATACATCCCAAAAGAAAGTAATACATGTCATGAAACAAAATAAATATATATGATAAACCTAGAGAGGCTTTCAATTTCTAAATGAACAACAATAGTATTGAAGAGATAAACATCAAACAGCATGGGGGTAAATCGTGTGTATTGGTAGCTCACATCCTCATGTACTCTTGTCCACACCCTCATGCCACAAAAAGATAAAAAATAAGGTGATATAATTCTCGCTAAACACCTCCTATTAGTATTCCAAGATATTTAAAAGCTTCTCCATGAAGGTTGAATCATCATCAACGTCAATCTCACCACAATCGATGACATGATAATTTTCCTTATAATAGAGATAGAGTGACAACATGTAAAATTTATCATGCATCTAGACCATTTTTGACTGAAGTGATAGCTGATTATCCATAGATCCAACATGAGATAACACCATAAAAGGCCCAACAAACAAGGGAGAATGATTACTCCAATGACCAACCTTCTTATCCCATGATGGGGAGTCACTGTAAAGAAAATATGATCCCCAAATTCAATCTTTAGAGGTATCTACCTAAATCAACATACGATTTATAAAAATAATGTGATTCTTTATTCCTCTCATAAATCACCTAATCCATCCCTATCATATTATATTGAAAATGTGGATTGAGATGTGCTGACTCTCTAACCCATTTTATGAAGAATTGATAATGGAAAGGTCAGTTATACAAGGCATCAAATGGTGTCATACCGATAGTGTAGTGAAAACTAAAGTTGTAAGAGAAATCTACCATGGTCATGTTCCTTATGCATGAACCAAAAAAATCTAGTATAGGAGAGGGATAAATGTCTTCAAGAGTCTATATTGTCTGCCCTATTCCACCATGCCTCTACAGATGAAAAGTACTGTAAAGGAAAATTATTGAACCAAAATAATGTTGGAGACCTCTCCAAACTATAGAGGTAAAATGATGATCTCAATCAGAAATTATTGTCTGTGGGACTCTATAGACACCCAATAACTCCTCCTGATACTACGTCAAAAAAATGCATTGATATCGACTCCTTGATATCTAAAACATTGTTCAAATTCGTAAAACGATCCATTTTCACCCATCAAGGGCCTCACCACAAATAACTCGGTATATCCATTACTCCACCTCAAGATCCCCCAATAAGTATTCCTCCACCTACTGCCCCTAATTTGACAGAATTTTCATCTAAAAAAGAAAACCTATTCCACCCGTCTTATCTCATATGTATATGAAATGATAAATGTTCATCCATCAATCTCTAGGAATCATCTGATTCCCACAATGCACTGCTACACAACTTCCTACCTAGTGCATCAGATACAAAATTCAAATGTTTGTGTGAATATAAAATCGTGAAGTCAAAATACAATAGGAACTCCATCTGACGATGCTTATGAAAGTAAAAGTCGCATTGGGAGAAAACCTTCCTCATTCTTCTATGATCATTGAAGACCAAAAAGTGCTCATCAATGAGGTAATGTCTCAACAAATTCAGGGAAAACACTACCACCACCAACTCAGGGGGAATGGGTGGAATAGTAAAGCTTTGGGGGACAAAACATTCAGAACCCACACGAAATGGAAACACTATTTTCCCTCAAAACAAATCAATATTCATGATGTGAAGAATTATATAAAACATCATAATAAAATAATTTGATTGTAAAATACAGAACTAGAGAATATACCAACTTATCCTTGTGATATTTAAATGATTAATGAAACTGTTCAGTACAAAAGAACACCAAATCATTTCTGTTAAATTACTTAGGGGAATCTCAAAGAAAGATACATCTTCTATGAATCTCCTATAATAACCTACAATACCAAGGAATATTTTCACATATACCACTATCTTGGGGGATTCCCAAAACAGTAATTTTCCTGTCATCAATGGATCTATAGATACTCCCTATTGGGATACATCATTCCCTATGAAATAGAGCAGTCGAGCTGAAAACTCAAAATTCCACAACAAGAAAAATTTCTGATAACAAAAAGGAACTATTAAAATGGAACACAAATGCATTGCATAATCCTCTTTAGATGTATATCACACATGAATATTATTGATGAAAACAACCAGGAACAGGTCCAAAAAAACATTCATTATATCATTCATTAATCCCATTATGACAACTGGTTATTCATCAAAACAAACAATATCCCAAAAAAATTGTAATGCACATGACAACAACATAATGTAGCATTTAGGACACCCTCATTAATTACACGAATCTGATGAAATCCTGAACAAAATTAAATATTCAAGAACCAAAATGCACCCTTCAATTGATAAAATAAATCATCAATACATTGAATATGATATAGGTTCATCACTATCAATATGTTGATGTGATGATAATTATTAAAAAAGAACATACTATCTGTATCGTTGTTTACAAAAAAAATACTGCACTTAATGGTGACACACTAGGCCAAACAAAACCAAAATACAACATATCGTCATCTTGAATATGCTTCACTCTTAATACATATGTTGTTATCCAAATATGGAGACATTGGGATAGGAGTCATGCCTGGATGTAATTCAATCCCAAACTCAATCACCCATCGAGGGGGTAATGCTAAAACATTCTCAAGTAAGCAACTAGGGTACTCTTATAAAATCATAGGAAATGCCAAATACTAAACCTATTACAAAATGTGTATCATCTCATCCATCTAGGATTGGATGGAAGGAACAATCCTCTACCCCAACAGAGATTTTCCTAACCATGTAACACTTCTATCTCACTATCAACATCAAAGATAAAAACCCACATCTTAGAGAATTCAATGATATCCTTAATCTAATTAAACCAATCCATTTCATAGATTATTTCAAATGGTTGTAACTGAAAACATAAGAAATATACCTAAGTAAGGTGTTACCCTATCACTAGCTCACAATATTTACATTCATAAAATAATTCATCTTGACCTCCAACTAGCATTGTCAACACCAAGGGAACTAGAATCCAATCTGCCTCATGTCCCAAAGAAAGGAAAAAGGAATTTAATATGAAGTATCCGGTTTCTTAAGGATCAAATAAGAAATTAACCCTTGTTAAAAAAAGTTAACTCGAATGATTACTGGGTCACCTGGGGCTGGAAATGCTAGAGCAAGAGGCGGACCTCAAAATTCACTATGGCCTCTATGACCATGTCGAAGGGAACCTCTATGGATTCTCTCTTATCAATAAGGATAGGGAGAATTCTGGAGATGTCTTCTGTATACCCTTTCTACTCATTTCTGATCCAAAATCATACCAAACATCTGTAGCTACCTCGACAGGAACTGCCTTAATAGAGAAACATGAAGCATAAAAATTTGAACACATTGAATTATTTGAAACACCATCCACTCTCATCACTGATGACCTCATCCACCATAATAAAAAACATTCTGGTCCATTGTCATATTATTTAGAACCATTGCACTCTAATAAATGAGACAATGTGGGATAAGCCCTAACACTAGCAATTCAGAAGCTATTATGTCCTAAAAAATGGGAACCCCATACCACAACTATTCGTTATTAGTAATCATCAAGATTCCCTAATTAGGAAAATATGACTTTGGATAACCTTCTCTCGATGGCCAATTCTCTCTCCATTAGCTCGAGATATGTTTTTAGCATAAATTTTCTTACCTGGAACTTGATCTATGGATCCAGAGCCTCTAAAAATGGATCATTTTCACATACTCATTTAGAAACATGTCTGAATAATATCATAGGATCATCATTAAAAATCCCAAACTATCACAAACTAGAGCTCCCCTTAAAAAGGATAAGATGTTCCCCATGACTGGATGCCTTCATGTTCAATGAATGAAACTAGGTTTTGAACTAGTCTCAGAACTCCTCCCACAAGACTAGTGACGCCTCGTGATCTCCAGGGAATAAGAACATTGACTACCTCACTGACGCAGACAACATTAACATTTCCAACTATACCCAGTGCTCCCTCAAAGCAAGGATAAAACAAAAGAATATCTCAACCTCCTCCAACATGAATTTGGTAAATGTATATAAAATAGATCTCTCATACCTTTGTGTAAACCTATGTTGAAACTCTTGGAATGTTCTCATCCAAGTGTATGTGTCATTTACATCTACTATAGAGTGATTTACTAGTACAATAATCTAGATATCTTATGTGGGAACTTAACAAGGATTTCATCCTATAACCATTCCAATAAGTGAAAAAATCATTTAGATATAATATACCTGAAATATAGAAGGCCATAACATTAATTAATTTTTTTAATCATTTTAGGTTAACCAAACCCTATGTTCTACCAATTCAAACAGAGACACCTAGAAGAATGAAACATTATCCATTCCTAGATCTCTTCCCTTCTAATATCATCATCTCACTTAATATCCACTGTATGATTAATTTTCAGAGCATTAGATCATAGTGGACCCTAAATACATGTGTCAAAACTGGTCTCCAATGATTTTAGTGCTTACTAAACATAGTTGTCACTTTTTATGTACCATCACATGCAACCTCACATTGGCTTACCTCCAAACTCCATCTTATTCCTCAACCAAAACCAACCACTAATACCAATCTATATTGTCCCCTCTCCATAAGGTGCACCTCTTATAGGCCAGTGATGGGAGGAGAGTGTAAAAATATAGTCCGTCCTCCAATAGGCCATCAGATGGTGACTTGCAGTAATTGTATTTTAAATACACTAATGGGAAATATTACCATCTAAGACAACACATGAGAAAGAGAAAGATAAGATAGAAACCAATTAACCCCCAATTAGACTCCAATATAAATGAAAACCCTTGTTTACATATGTAATGAAATGTATGAACTACAATAACTGTAAAAAAAATATTAATGTACTTGATGAAATTAATGGTGAAAATGTCCATGATGCCCAAAATGCTTTTTCATGACCCACAAACAAGTAGTAACCATCCAGATATCCAACTACCTCCTACCGATCTAAAAATAATAATAAAAGTTTCATAGGGTGAGTATTACACTAAACATTGTATAATCCCTTGCAGATCTTCTGGTGATAATAGATAAAGAATGCAAGCTAAATCATTGTAAACAATAACTGAAACTAAATCATCGCCTATGTGGGTTAATGATGTTCCAAGCCTCAAGTTGGATACTCTCACCATGTAATGCATACAAGAAAATATAATATAATAAAAAATATCATGGGTACCCTACTACCACTTTCCCATTGGATTCTTCTCTTCCATAACATTGCACGTCCTATGAAAATCCATCTAATAGGCCATTACTATTATGTAGGAAATGGAATCCCTACAAATGAATTTTTTTATCACACATCTAATACATATTCATCCATGAATTAACCTAATCATTATTTACATGTTCCAATTTCCAAGAACCTATATATAATGATAGAAACAAATGTCACAAATTAATTATACAATTAATTTTTCATGAATTTAATTATTCTTAAAAATGTATTTAATTACATTAACCAATGGAAGGTAAATTAATTTAATAATTCTTGTAGGATTACGATTACATCACACCAGATTTTTAAATCATTTATATATAATTTATTATCCAATTAATTATTAAATAATGATGGATATACATTCATTAACAATTCTACAGGATAATATAATCATAAAAAGGAAAACATATATATAAAACTATCTATCAAAACAATAGTTAAACTATTATGGAGATATAAACTAGGAACAACATCAGGAAATTGATAATAATTCACTAATCTCACTCAAGTAATTATTATGTTAATTTTATTAGAATCCATGTGATTATATCATGCTTAATATATGATCACACATAAATAAACGAGATATAATGAATCCCCTAACTCAAAATGGTGTCAAATTTCTTAACATATTAAATTACTAACAATGCAAAAACGTTAGCCTCTCTCGCTAGAACTATATTCACCCAAGGATTTGTTCTACACTCATGCCATAAAACAACCAACATAACTCCATTAGAAAAATGGTGATTAAGAAAAAACACATGAAAAAGAGGAATGAGGGGAATCAAATCAATGAAACCACATGAATGGAGGTAAAACGTACAATCGATCACCATAGAGTGCCACAGATTGAAGAAGGAATCCCAATGATTTATTCTCATCAATGGGATCACAAAAATATTTGTAAGGGAGACAGTATCCACTAGAAAATGGGCGGAACCCCTACCACATTTGGGTTTGAGATTCCTACATCACTACATCATTTAGATACATACAACATCGGGGATTTACACAACGTGTAATTGCATTTCACATTGGGTAATTATCATTGTATGGTTCTATAAAGAAAATGTGTCACCTTTTTATTACTAAAACCTGATTTATTACAAGTCATGATCTAGTCTGCATAATCCGTCAAACCCACTTTCATGTCATGTGAATAATTTTCACACCATTAAATCTCCCAACTTCCATCTTTTATCATCCGAACTACTCCATACTTCCTATGTGACTCCTCTGAGCACCTCGATCATCAGAAACATGAAATGGTTTATTCCATGTGGGTCGGAGCCCTTTCAAAATTAATGCCTATTAAATCATCAAATTCCTCCATGGGAATGAATATGATATTTAATGGAAAAACATTACAAAAAATGATAATATAATAAGTATATAAAAAATTTGTTGATTTAATCATAGAACTAGGGGTTTTTTATGGATTTACATAATACTAGTAATCAAGTATTTGATTATATAGTTTAAAAAACATTCTAAACACAATGAAATCAATAGAACAATAAAATATAAAATTACAATCATCTAATTCATAAACAGTAAGTGTAACATATACAAAATATTTTTTATGATCCACTTCATTGGATGTAATTAAATATTATTTCACTTTATGCATCATCATTTGTTGATTCAAATTTTGATTAACTTAATTGAATATTAGTTTAGTGGAGTATCTTTCATATGTCTATTTCTCCTTATTGTTTAGTCATTGAACCATTGGTGGTAGATGGGAATGTTCCTTTATTTCCTCTATATTGTGGGCATACTTATTCATATATCTTTATCATTCATATTATCATCGGCCTTATCTCCTACAATTGAAGTATTTCATTCTTACCCTGAAGAAATTCCCATGATGCATAATTCCCCATTGTTGATATGTGGGTGAGTATATCGTCTTTCCCCATTTTTCATTTGATCAACAATTTTAAAACTCAAGGTTTTTTACCATATATCTATAATATTTGGACCACTTTTTGAACTCCATTACTATGTTTAATAATTATAAAAATACTTATTCATAACTCCTAAAGACGTTAATAAAAATATATATTCTAGGAATATTTTCAAAACCACTAACAAATTTTGATATTTTTTTATTTTTTTGTGTTTGAAAATTTGAGCCCTATAATGAATGGCTTCATAAATTAACAACATAATTGATTAATGATTCACCACAATTTATGATAGAATTTAGGATTTATCTCACTATATTAATTAATATAATGTATTGGAAATACATTTAAAAATTCATTTAATTCCCCTACTATAATTGGGGATACGATTCTGAAAAATTGTATTATTATCCATTACATGGATTATTTGTATGGATTCTCTTGGTTCCATGAATATTCTAAAATATAAATGGATTTAATGTATAAAAATTAATAATGAATAATTATTATTTTTTAAAATAATTCTAATGTCATATCTTATATGTTACCTATGTTTATCCTTATAATTTAATTATTCTTATATGACTGTTTAAAATAATCATTTATAATATTAAAACTAATTATTACTTTTTCTAGGTATGATTCATATAGTTTCCATAGTTTTTTTCTTATCTAAACCATATACCATGAGAATTTTATACCAAGAATGTAGAAAAGCCACTATGTATTCACCGAGTGAAGATAGAGTCAATTGCAAATCATCCTTTTTGGTCATTACACCAATGTATATTTTTTCCATAGAACCATCCCCATGTTGTATTCAGATAATAATATCATTATTTAGGGACTATAAACTCTTATTAATTATTAATACTAAGGATTTTTACCTTTATATAAAGATACCCCTACTATTTTCTCTCAGTTTTTCTAAAACTAGTTCATGAATTTATTGAACCATGATTTGATTCCAACAATTTTCGGGAAAAATTTTTCTAACATAAATGTTACATAATTTTTATGATAAAAAACATAGTAGTTATATATTACTTTATCAAAATATTTATAATATTTATAAAATTTGGCTGTCACATAAAATTTACATAATAAAAATAGTATTTAAATCAATTTTCATTTCCCCCCCTATAATATCTGTCATTATCCATTGTAAATCCAATCACCTAAGGATATAAAATAGAGTAATGGGTGAGAAAAAATCCCAATAATGGGATAACTAATGTTCATGAATCAATAATTCATGTGTTTTCATAGTTGACATCATCATATCATAAAAAGTTCAACATGATAATAATCGTGAGGGAAAAAGGCATGTAATCGTATATATGAAAAATAATTAAACATCATAAAAATGTGGTCCATATAAAAAGTTTTTGATCAAACCTATCCTTAAGATCTATCATAACATATGTTCTTAAATCATATCTTAAAAAAATTGATCAAAGATACAATTAGGTTCATTTATAATATAGATTATCTTATTAGATATATCATATTACCCAATGCAATGGAGGGCTATATAAATGATTCCCAATCATAACCTTAAAAAATCCTCATAATATTTCATGTAACATGGAATGTGAACATATATCAATTATATTCTATAAATAAACCAATATAAAAAATATGTTTTATAAAGGATTAATAAATAATACATTCATGAATAACCTTCTGGGATCCCAATTAAATAAGAGAAAATATATAATGGTATAAAATTCACCATTTTATAGTGGGGAAGAAACAACCCAAGAGGTCCTAATACAATATTGTTAAATAAATTTGAATTTAATTTTTTTATTATAGCTATAAATTATTATTACAAGTTAGAAACACATATATCCATTTAAATATATGGAAATGAATATTTAGAGTAATTTTTAAGGATATTAGCGGAATATCTATAAGTAAAATAATTTGAACTATGAGATATCCCAATAGAAAAAGTTGAGCTAGAGAATCTAAAAATAATAGATCCCATATTATTTGTTTTATTTTCCATATATAAAATAAGAAAAAACATGTGTATTAAAACAAGGTAAAAAATTGAAATTTGTTAAATTTTTCACTATTTAGAAAATATAAATATTATATTATATAACATAATTTCACATCCTAATGTTATAACTTTTCAATATCTTATATTCATTAGAACTATATAGTCTTGTTTTGATTTTTCTACTTTTGGTCGCAGAAACATCGAAAAAACTAAAAGTAACAACAAGATAATAGAATAAATGTTATATGATATTAATATATTATATAAAATTTATTACAATTATCCATAATTTAGGTTATATGTAAATAATTTTCCACATCTTCATTGGCAGTCAATTGACAGTAAACAATAAATTTATCAAAAATGTACATGGGAGATATATATTATGTTATTTTATTAAAAAAATTTAAAAGAACAACAACATTTTCAAGATGTTTTCAAAATATTTTTAAAAAATTTCGGTACATTTTTCAATGGAAAATAAATATTGGAGATGAAATTTGAAATATAAAAAATAAATTGACCAATTTCTATTAACTCATTCTCAAAGTTGTTTAGTTATTATGGTGCACAACATCTTGAATTATTTGAGCTTCATTAATCCAAAATGTCCCTAAGTATTATAACGGGTATAATATAAGTTATTTTTGAATAGTTTTGGATTTATGAAGTGTAAATGCATTGGGTTTCCAAGGGATTGGTGATTGGTTATTTAAACTTGAAGATAGGGGTATTGGGATTATAAAATATTAAATATATTATTATATCTAAGCAACACATTTAAACCATGATATTACGATATTATTAATCATATAGCCACAAAATTGAATTGATTTAGGACTATATAAAACATTATATAAAAAATTAATTTTTTGAAATGAATGTTGGTAAAAGAGAAATTTTTTTTATTTAATGGATGATATTTGACTGTACACAATTGTAATTCATTTTTTAGTATTTGAAATCAGATTTATTTTTATAATGAAAAATTTTCTTATTAAATTGATTTTGGTAAGAAATATTTAATTTCTTATTTATCAGGTCATTCTTAAATCATAAATTTGTCACAAAACATATAGTATTTGAAAAACTATATTTTCACTATTCTTGTAACAATTTATGTATTTAAGTAAATTTCCATAAAACCACACTATGAAATTTTTTACAAGATAATTCTAGAAATGTATTTGATTTTTCAAAAATAATTTTTTTGGAATGGGTAATATAATATTTTAATATATAAAATTAGTATTTTTTAGAAATACATTAAAATATATTTTATTAAAAATATTATTATATTTGGATTTTATTAATAATCATGATATATAATTTATGGGAATAAAATATTAGTATTTTTATTTTACTAATGATAAATATTATTTATATTGCATATTATTTTTTTAGACCATATTTTTATTCCAAAAATCTTGTTCCTATTCCCAACATACATGTTAATATTTTAATGGCCGTGATAGTTATTCAACAGTCATGTTACTACTTCTATTTTCATATTATCTTATATAAATTCGTCATAATTCAATCATATATTAATCACTAAAATTACTCCCATGGTTCTATATTTTTCTTATTAAAAAATTATTTTTTGTTTACTGATATTCTATTTCTTTTCTATAATGTTGTTCATGGGGTTTAGGATTCTAGTTGATTTTATGGAGCCAAATTTTTCGATTCAACATTTTTTTACTTTTCTATATTTTGTCCCATTATAATATATGTAATATTCACACGTATTTTTTGTCTAATGATATGTTCTTAATTAATTAAATAATAATTCCTGTGTTACATTATGTGTTGTATATTTATAATACTATATGATATATTATTACACACATTTTTTTAGAAAAAAGGTATAGTGAAAACCACGAGTTTATAAATTATATTTTACAATTGTAAAAAAATTATAATATACTAAATAATATTATGCACTTCACATAAACAATCTGATAAAATTTATTTCATTAATAAATATCGATACATTATTCATAAAAAATTCCACACATTACAGTTGGAATGTGATATTAAATATAAAATCTTAAATGAGAAATTAAGGACCTTTCTATTCATCTAGAATCATTTCCCCCATTGCTAAAAATATAGAAATGAAAAAAAATATTAGTAAACTGATCAACATCATAGAAAATGAAAATATAAAACCATGTGAATAATGGAGTAAACAAATGATTGAAATAATGAAGTGGTATTTATAATATTCAATTTTCTTGTTGGAAAAGTAAAGTGACCATTGGAATAGTATTGTGATCATTGGAATGGTAACAAAACCATTGTGAATTGTAACTTAATCATCAAGGATAATAACATAACCATTGGAAAAGTAATTATAACTCAAAATAATAAAATGAGAAATAAAATATACTAGTAATGATTAATTTATGCATATATAAATATTATAATTCTAATACAATAAATATCAAAATAAAAAACTCAGGGAAAATACAAGAATATTTTAAATAAACTTTATTTTAAAAAATATTATAAAAAATATTAATTTTTGTATTAAAAATTAAAATTTGGTATATTATAAATTAATTTTTATTAAAAAAGTATAATTTTTGAAATTATCACATCAAAATTGTCGATGGGTTATTTTTAAGTATTTTTCTATGATACATTGATTTCCATGTGAATAGTAAAAATATAGTTTTTTCATACCTAGTGTAAGTTAAAATTTATCATTCATGATATCCTAATTATCTACTAAAATATAGAAAAGGTTGTTTAGAAAAAAAATTAATTTCATAAATGATTCATTAGAATATAATAAATATTATTACAAAACCAATAAATCATTTTTCAAAACCTAAAGTGAAAAATTATTCCTAAAAATAAAATTTTATTTCATCCCAATTTTTATTCTTGCAATATAATGAATTATAATTATTAAGAGTTTGGATTTTATAAAAATCAACATATTAAATTCAAATTTGATTTATATTTTAAAAAATTTACCAACCATAAGTTTTCATTTTGAGGTACTATTTTAATTAATATTTTATTTTTACAATAGTCTTCTTCCCAATTATAAATAACCCCTTTCCCTATACTAGGTAAACCACTCCACCCACTCCCTGAAAATCCTAATTTAATCCCAAATAATCTTCGTCAATACACTTATAATTCCAAGGTATTTTTAGGAGTAATATAATTGTAATTATCATGGGTGTTTTAGTGTCGTACAAGAGAAGCTACATTGAGGATTAAGTATGTATAGTTCAAATCATCTATTTTCTATTCACCTATTTATTTCATTATACACCCACATTCAAAACCAAAAAATTATAATATTAATTGTGAAGTACATTAAAATTATATTAATTATTTTAACCTTCTCTATGAATCAAATTTATGATATATATAAATTTCAATATTCTAGTTCCTCACTAATGACAATGTACCATCAATGGTCGGCCAGCGACCTATAGATATAGTTCAATGTAAACACATATAAACATCATCATGGATGGAGATGTTGAATTAAATATAAAAAAAAGTAATTACAAATATTATAATCATATGGGATTAATTTTACTCATGAATACTGATATTGAACAAAATTACCGAAACCAAAAAAAAGGTTAAATTTAGTGAATATATGATATAAAATCAATAACGGTTTAACAAATAATTGAATTAAACTAAATCCCATAATTATAATGGTCAAATAGTGGATGAATGAAAATAACTATCTTTTGTAACAATGTTTTAACTGTCCAATTTTTATTAGTTAGGAGACAGAAAATAAAGAAAATAAAACATGAATTAATGTAATGTGATTCTCAAAACAAACTCCCATTCAATTGGTTTTCCCTATTTCACATAAATTTAAGTACTAATATTCTTTTACATTCAATAAATATAATTTATTATGATTCGCTTTGATTTAATTTTTATAAAATGTTTCCACCTTTATTTTCACGAAAACAATAATTATTTTTAAATAAAAAACTTATTTCCAAAATAAATCTTTTACTCCTAATGTATTGTTTCTTATACAAAGAAACATTATCTTATATTTTATTACATGATTTCCATTTTTATTTTGGGAACCCAAATTTTTTTTCAAAAAATAATACTTTATTATATTCTTATAATCCCTATTCTTTTTAAGGGTTGTTCTATTTCTATGATTGTTATACGTTCGATGTGACATGCATGATTATTCAATGTAATAATGTGTTTGGTGATCCCAAAATTATATTTCCCTTTATTGTATTGAGTAATTTGATATATCTTATAATATTTTCATTATAAGTTAATAAAATGAATCCGGATTTTTTATAAATATGATTTATTACTATGAACATGTTTTATGTGTGAAAATGATTACTGATTTATTCATAATTAGGTGTGGTAATTGACTACACTAAAATGAATTTTCATTTTTATACATTTCAACATCCCATTCCCTTAAAAATGATTCCTCGTGACTATGATTGTTATCATATTATTATTATGTGATGATGATGATTAAGGTCACCCATATATTATTGATTTATTACCCTTATTCCTCTTCTTACAAGGCATTACGCTTACACTTTTTTGATGTACATCCTATGGTGACTTCATGTTCTAATGAAAATATGATCTTATAGAAGTATAGTGAATATATCTTTAAAAAAGTTTTTTGTTTAATTATTTAACTGTGATATATGATACTAATTTTCCTATGATACAAATACTTTTAATCCACCAATGTATAACAATAATGTTGTTTATCAACAAAATGACATAGTAGTCATATTTGAGAAAGAAGGTGTTCTATAGTTCAATTAAGAGGCCTAAATTATATAATTTTGAGAATTTTGGTTTATAAAACAACTGTGGGAACCCTTAATAGAACATTAACTATAGGTAAACATCCATGAAATATGTTTTACAAAAACTCTAAGCATAGGGATCCTACATGTTATTCCCTTAAAGTAAATTGAAAAAAATACTAAATTATTTATTCATGCTTTAATGACTTACGTTTATTAACATTTTCTAAATAAAAAAACAGGGGATCCATGAGAAACATGTCCAACAAACCATGTATGGGATCGTGACATGATTTTATAAATGATATACCCAATACCATGGGTGTTGGAGATCAAATCATTATGGAAATTTATAACCAGCTATATCAGTCTATGAAATGTAATATGAACAATCTGTAATGTCCGACTTCACCAATGAAGTGGACACTGAATATTGAGCCTTTTATGTAGAAATCACCTCCATATTCTTGTGTATCTAATGATATACATGTTGTAGAAAAATGGGTAAACTCAGTGGAAAAGTTCATTTCATTGCTCCAATATTCTGAGAAGTAAAATGTGACTTTAGCAATTAATCATCTGGACTGAGGATCCAATACATTTTGGTAACATAAAATGAAAACAAATCTGAAGGATGATGTGGATGATATTTATTGGGAAGACATTAATAAAATATTTATTAACAAGTATTTTAGTAGAATTATTTAAAAAGGATAGAGATAGAATTCATTTATCTGATGAAAAAGGAATGAGATAAATTATGGCTTATGAAAAAAACATTAAAATGTATTTCAGATATGCATTGGGTTATTTCAAAAAAAAATATAGAAAAATAAATATATTCATTAGTGTAATACAAACCCATAATTGAAAAGATATAACTATACATGAAATTAAAAGATATTTATAATTGTTTCAATGCTCTATAAAAGTAGATATTGACAATGGAGAATAGTAATATTGTGAGGGAGACAAAAATACTTGAAAAACGTTTCATGTTAGTGGGTAAAATTAAAAGGATGAATTAGTATCAAAATACCAATATGTAAAACATATGGGAAGAAACACCATGATAATTTCATAAAATGGATTGTGAAATGCTTCAAGTGTGGATCTGAAGGAAACCAAGCTCATAAATGTCCAATATATGTGACGAATCCAACCTACGTGACGTTTAAAATGAAAGAACCACCTAATGAACCACCCATGGTTCAACGATTCATCTTTAGAGAGAAAGGGAACTATGAAAGCACATTCACTAAACAATATGTCCTTGAAGGGGATCAACATAAATAATAACCATGGAAAATGGAGCAGGGAAAACCTATTCCCACACTACTAATGAAGTGGAGAAATAAAATGAATTAATACAAGGTACAATTCCTTTTCACTCTAGAAATGACAGTATTTTATTTGATTCTAGTTATACACATTATTTTATATCCTTTATGTTTTCTAGATCAATTGAATTAAATCTCAAAAATATTAAAGTAATGATATCTGTAAATGAACCTAGTTATGCGATTATTGGAAACCAAATATTATAGTGTTTTATTCTTAGCATATTTGGGAAGATTATCCTAGAGAATCTTATAATCCTCAAACTGGTAGAATTTGACCTTATACTGGGTATTGATTGGATCATGTTATGTAGATCATGCATAATATTTTTTGAAATGTAAATATCATCAAATTTATTCAACCATACTATGATCCTCTAAAAATTCAAGGAATATCTCAAATATTTATTGTAAAATCCATTAATACTATACGTTTTGATATCTAATAATGAACATAACAACCCAAAATGGATGATTCCAAGGATGGTATCGACTTAAAAGGAACTACCATTATTTGGGAATACGCTAATGTATTTCCCCAATAGTTTCATATACTCCCCCAATATTATGAGTTACTTTCCTCATTATTACTTTTACATGGATCCAAATAGATTCTCTCTAAATTTATCTAGTGGATTGTCGTGATAAAATTAGATGAATTAAAATAAGAGAATTTTTACAAAGTGTTCATATACCCATGTGAATCAACTTGGGGTGCTCCAATTCTCTTTGTAATTAAAAATGATAGATCAATGTGGTGGTGTATCGATTACAAGGAGCTCATCAGGATTCCTGTAACAGAAAATTATCCTCTCTCAAGGATAGATGACTTGTTCTTTCCACAACTATGATTATAATACTTTTCAATGGTGGATCTTCATTCAAAAAATAATTAGCTGATGGTGAAGAAGGAATATTTTTCGATGACTATTTTATATATAAGGAATATGATCTATGTGATTAGATTAATTCCATTTTAACTTACTAAATCCCCTATAATCATCATGGATTTTATTAATAGTGTCTTTAGAGACAGCCTTAATAAATTTTTGGTTGTGTTTATCGTAAATTTTCTCATTTACACTAAGATAAAGGATGAACAAGATGAGAATTTAGGTATTGTTCTAGAGACATTATGGAAGTTGATAATATATTATATGTTCTGAATGTGTGCATTTTGGATGCATAAGGTCTCGTTTTGGGGGATTATGATCACATGGTATTTAATTTCTTAATATCTTTAATGAGAAATGATATTAAGTAATGGTACAAACTCACTAGTGTCACATAAATATAGAATTTTCTTTTTTAGCATTATAATACAAATTTTTTTTGAAAAACATATCATAGTTTCCTATTCTCTAACTAATTTAACATATTGAGGGGTAAAATATGCTTAGATTTATGAATAGTAGAAATATTTAAATAGATCAAGAATAGGGTAATCCATAAACCATTACTCTCACTACCATCATGGAATGATAGTTTTGTGATACACAATATTTCTATGATGTAATTATTAGGTTCTTTACACAGAATAAATTAACCTTGAAGCCTATACATCATGGAATTTGTTGATCCCTGAGGAAAACTACATGACACATGATATGATGTTTGGATCAATGATTGTTTCCTTGATGATTTGAAAACCATATCTATACGGTGTTATTTATGACATATATAGAGAATAAAATAGTATAATATATATATTTACATAAAAGGAACTCAACATGTTTAAAATAATATGGTCAGATATAATCATGGACTATGATTTCCCTATTCATTACCTTCTATGATAGGTGAAAAAAATTAACTTATGCTCCTACAATAAAGAAAAAATTGAATAACTTCCTTGGTGGGTGTTGATAATGACCCTATCATTTTTGATCAGGATTATATGGAATGGTAAATCATAATGATATGTAATACACTATAACATACATAGATAACTAACGAATAATCAATGTAAAGTAAGATTATGGAATTAAAAATGGGATGACCGAGAGATGTAAATGAATGTCAAATTGGTAATGGAAGTGAAGTTTAATGAGTTTAACATTAGGGATGATGGTGTGATTATTTTTTAATTAGCTTTTTGGTGCCTTCATCACCAGATAATAGGAAGGATCTATAGGATAATTCACTTGAGGAAGAAGGAGATTTCAATGTATATCTCATAGTGCTCGGTATGTTAGCAAGTTAAACAAGTGAGAATTAAGTCCGAAGAGATGATGTATCAATTTCATATAACAATATAGAATTGGTAGAATGTCACTTGTAAATTTCCACTGGTCTCATGAAGTCATCCAAAGGAATCAAAGAGATATGTGTAGTGGTGGATTGACTCACTAAGAAATACCACTTCATCACTATTCCGGAATATTTATTTATGGGAAAAACTACCCAAGATATACATCAACGGATTGGTGTTCCTACATGGGATTCAAAATTCAATTGTCTCTGGTCATTTTCCATGTTCCACCTCTAAATTCTAGATATTTATTCAATATTCACTGAATAATAAATATTATTTTAGAGTGGTCTATCACCACAAAATGATATAAAATCTAAATAGACATTTCAAAAACCCAGGGACATGCTAAGATCCTAGTCATTGGAATTAAAAGTTTGAATGCATCAATATATCCCATTGGTCGTGTATTTATCTGAGAATATCGTCCACTCAAGTACTAAATTGGCATTATTTTAAGTACATTATGCGTTTTAATGTTGAACTCTACATTGTTGGGATGAATTATTAAAATGGAAAATACGTGGACATAACATATTGAAATAGATGGAATATAATTTTCAAGATGTCCAACAATATATAATACCTACATTGTATTGAAAAAAGATCTATTCTTATAACCATCCAAGGGAAATAGATTTTGAATTTATAGAAATGGTTTTCCTTTTAATTTCAGCATTTAATAATGTCATATGGTATCAAATAATGGAATACATATCCCCATGTATTGTGGCCCATAGGATATTATCAATCACATAGGAGCAGTGACCAATATTATTTCAATTCTACCGAATATGGATAATTATAGTGATGTATTCCATGTATCTATCCCCATAAAGTGCATAACTATAACCTTACTTGTATGGATTCAAGAGGCGGTACAACTGGAGAATGAACTCTTTTTTGGGTAATAGTCAATGAAGATCATGGAATATAGAGAAATAATTCTATTCAATAATAAATCAAACCAAGTAAATGTGATATAGAGGAACCATATATATGAATTGTTGACATGGGAACAAATGAACGAAATTATATATAAGTACCAACACCTATTATCAATCCCTAATATGAGTTGAAATTTTGGTGTTGAAATATGAAATGGGGGAAGAATTTTACAACCTAATATTTATAGAAGAAATTTTCCTATTCAAATAAATGTCCCTGATAATATTCTATATATTATTATTCACATAACATAAAGATACCAAAAAATTTAATTTCATTAATCAAAACAATTTAAATATTTATATATTAAAACTTATTGAAATTCCACAAAATACAATTATATACAAATTATAAAATTAAAATGAAAAATTGGGAAAATAGGGATCACCCATATCTTCTATAATCGTCACCTCCCATGGAGAAACTATATAATTGAAAAAATTCTTATTAATAAAACTAACATCATAGAAAATTAATATATTGAACCTTCAAATGAATTTAGTTGAATATTTTTTGAAATATTGATGGGGTATTTATAATTGTAATGTACCCATTTATATTAGTAACTGTTGAATCTAAAATTTCATCACCCATTTTGTAATAATGACCTAATAATTTAAATAACATCCTATTCATCAAAATATATTTAATTTCATAAATTTTTCATTAAAAAAATAATCATAAATTCAAAACATAAAATTTGTTTTCCAAACACTAAAGTCACAATCGATCCCTTTAAATAACAATGCTTCTTTCGTTCCAAATTACCTTTTAATAAACTAATGAATTAATATTATAAATATATTTAATGTATCAAATATTATATTAGAATTATATTTGATTTATATTTTCAATATATCATTACTACAAGTTTTATCTTTGATATAATATTTTTAATATTTTATTCTAAATATACCCCTCTCTCACCTATAAATAACCCATCTCCCTCCCTTTGGAGAACCACTACTTCCACACTTTAAAAAAATTGTTCTACCTAAATCGAAAATCTCAAGACCATTATAATTCATATAGACTTTTTGTAGTTATTATAAAATAATCATCAATTTACTTTTTGGGTCTTATAAGAGAATCTACATCGAGTATTATGTAAGTTTCGATCAAATAATATACTTTTCTTATCTTTTTTCAATTGTTTCACCATACCATTTCAAAACCAAACCATATAAGATTAATAAGGTCATATTTAAACATTATATTAATTAATTTATCAAATATTATGTTTCTTATTTATGATATATATAGATTTTAAACATTGATTTCCCACTCTCCCGATAATGTCCAGTTAACGTTCGGTTTACCAAGTATGGAGAAATTTCCATGTAAAAACATATAACCATAATTTGAGAAAAATTTTATTAATTAACTATAATATAAAAATTTTAATTTTAGGTATTATAATAATAAATAATTAATTCTCCTCATGTTAAATGGTAGTGAAAAAAATTATTGAAATCAAAACCAATAGGTAATATTTAACAAAAACATGATATGAAAACAATTTAATATTAATAAATAATATAATGGCATAGAACCATTTAATTATAATAGATAATTAATCTATCAAATGAAAGTAATTCACTTTAGGAATGATTTTTTAATAATCCCATGTTTATTATTTAGGATATATAAAAGCGATGAAAAAAGAGGGAGTAATGTTAATTGGATTCTAAAACACAACTCCACTTCATTCGGTTTTACCTATTTCACATCAATTTTCGTATAGGTATTCTGGTAATTTTACTAAAATATCATTTCATCATTCTTCCCCTTTATTTCATAAATATAAATTTTTCCCCAACATTTATTTTTCAAAATACAATGATATATCCAAAAGACTTCTTTCTAAAACAAATATTTGACTCCTCTTGTGTAGTTTCTTATCCAAAGAAAAATAATATTTTCTTCCATAATATGATATCAATTTTTTTATTTGAGAACCCAAATATTATTCATGAATTTATATTTTATTAAATTTGTATTAAATCCATTACTTTTTAAGGTTCATTCAATGACAATGATTTATATACGTTCTAGGTGGAGTAAATGAATATATAAATGTTCATATGTGATGGTTGGGTCTAGAAATATATATTTCATCCAATGAATTAGGAAATTTAATTTCTCTCATGACATTATGTTTATTATGTGTAAAAAGGATAATAGATTTTCTATAAAAATTTTGTAATGATTATTCACATATTATACCCAATAATATAATGCCATATTTGTTCACATCTATGTGTGGTACTTGACCACTATGAGATGATTTTTCATTTTTATACAGCACCCAATTCCCAGAAATTATAAAAAAGTTACCTCATTATTATGTTGATTATATTAAGCTATATTTTGATTATTATGGTCAGAATCAATCATGATATATTGAATCATGAACCATATTCCTCCTCTTATTGGGATTTTATATTTCACATTACATTGATATATATCCCAAGGTGACTACATATACTAGAGATAATGTGATATTTTTTATGGTTAAAGGAGAATTATTTATTAAAATGTTTTTATTTTCTTATGTAAAGGGTATGTATGATCAAAATAGTACAAATGTTCTAAATCATTCCATCCTTTAACTGGTAACAATTATGCTATTATGATTTAAAATTAAGCAATAGTCAGTTAATAAAAAGAATGTTTTATATTAATATAAAATATAAAACCTTTGTAATCACATCCCATATCTTTATGATAAATAACATATAGAGGTTTTGAGTTAAGCACCATGGAAAATGATACATATAAAGGAAGAATAAATCAATCAATAAATTTACATATTGTAACAATATGGAATGATATAACATGGAAATGGTTTAAGGTCATGGGATTATGATGCTGGTGTGGATATAAGGGTCATCTAGAAAATTGAAAATATAAAATATCAAAAAACCACTACTATCTATTGATACATCTATAATTATATGTGGAACTATTCAAACAAGTTTCCCATGAATTAGAAGAATATAAAACATAAAGAAGCCAATGGGATATGGACTATAAAATATAATTACTACAACTGATGTGAATGTTTCATGTGATTCGGGGAAATGTACACTTCTCATACACTTTAGAAGTTCATATGTTTTATTTGATTCTAGACTTATATATTATTTTAAAACATTCATTACGAATGGTCTTATTATTTAATCAAAAGTTTTATCCTTGAAATATTATTTTATCCTTTACATTTTATAATGTTTTAAAAGAATCATTCAATGAATTTAAAAATGGTTCATTTTTAATTTTTTCCAGATTAGTTGGTCATAATGCTTCATTTTAACAAATATGATTTCAATACATTTTATTACATTTATATGCATGCTTTTTATTTATCTTCATAAACAAGTTTCCCAAGGTTTATAAATGAAAATTATTTAATGATTTATTATTTAAATTTTTTCCTTCCTTTTTCATAATTTTTATAATAGAAATAATTTCATTAAAACCCCTATATTTTTTTGAATTTATGGTCATCATATATCACTTTTTTAATTTTTTGTCATTATAATTCTTATGTAACACTTGCTTTAATATGATTATTTTTCATTGAACATTAAATTTCTCTTAAAAAACCATATTAATTTTATAATGGATATTAATATTGAATAATCTTTTTACCATTTTTACATATGGTGTATTACAAAGAATGTTGTTTTATTTCCTGGGAAAAAATTCTTTCTCCTTATCCTCCACACAGTATATTATATATATATATATATGACATATTTAATATGATTTACATTGATAATCCAATATATAATAAATGTATTGGACATGATGTGACTATCAGGGCATGGTGTAGATGTCCCCTTGATTAATTTATGAGACTCATTAGACTAACTAGTAAGAAATACTTACTAAATAGGTTTTTAGTGTATAAACACTCATCAATTAAATTGTATTAGAATATGGACTTAATTGTTAATAAATCAATATTCTTGATATTATGATTTATATAATTGAAAATTTCAATAATTTATAATGTATTTATATTTAACATGTTGATTGCTAAAGGTATATTATATATGGATGAATTTTGTTCTCTTGTAATTTAATATATGAAATAATTTTTGATTATTTACAATTCCATATTGATTTTATCTTATTTACTCATTAGTTTTCCACTACACATAACCATTTCTATTTACTTGAGCTTACCCTTAATTTTTTTTTTCAAATCCCTATAATATTAATAATCATAGTGTGAATATTATAAAGGATGTCATAATTATTATAATTATTTTTATTATATTTTTCTAATTTAAAACATGAATCATGTTTTTATGTGGTTCTAAATAAATAATAAACATATCGATATTTATATTTTTGATCACTTGTATCTTATTCCAATGTGATAATGTAAATATTAGTTATAGTCTAATATACATAGTATTTATACACATTTAGAAATGTGATTTTCAGGATCACTACATTTCATATTAAAATGGATGGAAACTAAAATAATATGAATCATTATATGTTTGATATAATTAATTATTTTCTTATTAACATTTTTGGTTAACTGAAAGACCATTTCCATTACCTATAGTTCTCCAACGAAAATATTTTACATTAAAAGATAATTGTTTCTCTCTTTAAATCAATATACTTTCATTCAAGTTGTTCTCTAATTTTTTGGGTCTATGATGGGGAAATATCACTAATTAGGACATTCATAATGTTAATGAATAGTAAGAAGATATCTTGGGACCATAAAATGGTAGAGAGAACCAACATGAATAGGAAATCATAAGAAAATAAACATAATATAACAAGATATTTTATTATGGATTATCATGTTTTATTTTGAGTTTCTGAAATGATGGTTCATCTTTTTTTGAGAAATAAATGGATGTTGCCTCCATGATATGTCTTTGATAATTATATTTTGAAATAAATTAAATTTGTTGATTTAGAAATATTATTTATATTATGGATAATGATGTTTTCAATGTATTACATCTAATGATGTACCAACACACTCTGGCACAGGGATTAGTTTAGATCACGTGACACATTATCTTGATGATACATTTATTCTCCCTATGATTCAGATTTGGGATAATAAGGAAAACATATTGTAGGATATAATGAAATATTCTATGTAATTACTATAAAAAATGGTTGTATGTGGTACGAAACATGATAATGGGAGAATAATTTAATAGACAAATGGCCATAGTTGTTCAAAAACATAGGTAACAACATGATTTTTTAATACTAAAATACCAAAATTGGGGTGAATGGGAAACCCTTAGTATGAGATTATTTATCATTAAATTCAAATAAATTCATTGTTATTTCGTATTTTAGATGTTTTTGTGTAGTTATGGATTGTTTTTTATTTTCTGGAAGGCTATAAGAGGTTTCATGGATAAATCATAGTTTTTATGAACTATATGAAACATCCCATGTAACCATGTATAGTTGTTCGGGGAAACTACGAGGATGTATGGTTTAGGATAAACCATTCACAAAAATAAGAAAATGTAAATTTTCCAATAGTTTATATTTTCACATTTAGTGTTCTATTTTCCGACTTATGTGTCCAAACTATGTATTCATGATTGTTTTCTAGTATAATTTAAATAATTAATCCATGGTTTTCTAAATTGGACAACATAATCATAAGGGATAATAAATTAACATGTAAAATTTAAAGTTTAAACCTGTTTGGGAATTTAAATAATCATTGGTCCTTATGTGATTAAAGATCATCACATCTAAGGATCCTATAACCTTTTTGGTAATTCACATCAATCCCATGAATGATTTCAATAGATCATTGGGTATTAAAACAATGAAATATAAGGTATTTATTAAATTTCTCCACTAATTTGGTATTATCTTGTTACCTTTTAGAATGATGCCCAAAATGGATCTTCATTTACAAGAAAAATAGTTTGTGATTTATTTTTATAATATTATTCTATCATTTATTATTATTATTATAATGAGTGTCTAAATCAAGAAAATTTCTATGTGTTTATTAAATAAGAATTTTTTGAACTTAGGGTCATCTCTCCCACTCTAAATACCTAGGAACATTATTTATTTCACTTTCAGAAAAGAAATAAAATTTTTATATCATGATTACAACTAATTATGATTCTTTGTATTTTTATTACATTAAAAACAATTTGGGATTCACCAGTAATTTGATCAATGAAATTGTTGAAATAGAAATTGATTTCAGATAAATATTTTAATTGTGATAAAATGGAATATTTGTGTGTTATTTGTAATCATGATTTATTTTATGTCAGGTTCAATTTTGAAATGGTTATCATAATGTAACATAGTGACTTAGGTGCCATTTTTTGGTTCACTGAGATGGTTGGTTATATGACATCAGGTATGCCTACCCATATGCTAGAGGCTTCCAACCAGAAGTTAGGGTCTATCAAATAACATTGGGAGAATATAAACTCTTAATCAAAATAGAAAAAATAGAAAATAGATTAAAAAAATTTCAATTGATAGTGAATTATAACCATAATAATATCCATAACCAATAATGGCCAATATCACAAGATAATATGAAAACATCGACAAATGAATAAAAAACAAAGGAAATATTCCATGAAAAATATTTTTCATGTGTCTAAATAAAACATAAAATATTAAAACAATATAATCCCAAATGTGGGTCACAAAATCATGTTTGTTTCTCTCATCAATGTTCTATACCAACCCATCCATCTAAAAAAGGGATATAACCATTATAATTCCTAATAAACATTATGTATTCTCTGGTACTAATCTGGAAGGCCGAGTAGGGTGTGAGTAGATATCAAAAGGCAACCACCAATGATGTCTGAAACAATTTAAAATCTATAAAAACATATGCAGTTAGAAAAATAATAAAGTAAAAAAATTTACATTAAGGGTTTTCACATTTTCTATTTATCAGTTAACTGCATAAAACAATGGGTTCACTATGACACCCAAACCATCATAACCTACTTCGGTTTGTGTCATCTTCTGAATCATTCCTAATTGGATGTCATAGCTCATTCCATCATGTTTTTACATTTAACATTCAATTCCAATTTCACATTGATACAATGGTTTCCTATATAATACGTCTAGAAACAATTCATTATCTCGAGATATTGTCTCTGCCCCCAAAACATAGCGATCACATGTATTACATAAATATATTGGCGTCCTAAAGAATAAGTCTAGAAACCCATGTGTATTCGGAGGAGCATTCCATGTTCCAAAACTAAGTCACAAATATAACATCTCCTGGTACCATATTTCCAACCATTTAAAAAATTACCATAATTCATTATTTAACCGATTTCATGATGTTATATATCACCCAAGAATAAATTATAAATCATCCTTTAAATATTATATTCACACTCTATGGGTAAAAATCAATTTCATAAACCATCAAACAATGAATTTAAAAATCCCATTATTCTGTAATTCAATAATAAGAAGTTTGACCATTTTGAAAATCCCATGGGAAATCAATTATGTAATCTAATTTATATTAAAATTTATAAAAGTGAATAAAAAATTTTCAAATCCATTACATGAAATTATAATTTAGTCTATGGGAATTGATTATTATACCATCTACCTCAAGGGTGAAGATAGACATTCCCCAATCCAAACTCCTCAATTTAATGTGGAATGATCAAGGACTCAATGGCATGGAATATCTTGGACCTAATAATAAGATTGAGATTCAAAGTAATGGAATCCATCAAAACTGAGATACAAACATTCTATAATTGGGGAAAACAATTCTTCTTTATAAATAAAGAGAGGTTGGAGATTGATGAAACCAATCACGAAAGAAATCAAAAACCATAGGGTATATAATCCCTCAATAGGGGTTTTGATACATCAAAAAAGGGGTTCAACGAATCATCTAATACTGTAGGGAGATTCCAATTTCAAAACAAAAATTGTTAGACTTTGTGGGGGAGAGATTATGGGTTAAAACTGTGGGGGGTGTGGTTTTAAATAATTTAATGGGGGAATTAAATCTTGTGCACATGGTTTCCTGGGAAGGGGCAACTTTTTTGGAAAACCTGGAATCTTATCCTTGTGACTCAATATAAGGGACTCATATATTCTTATATAGGCAACTAAATTTGAAAAAAAAAATGCTTTATTAATGAAGATACTCTCAGTAAAAGGGTGCGTATATTATGGTTGATGATTCATGGATTAGATAATCCATGCACCAACCATGTTCCAACTCTACTCTCACCAAAACAGGGAACACCATTTCTTTCAGAAGCCACACTATTTTTCTAATCCTTTCAACAAACAAGAATAGCAAAAACTGCTTCCAAATATCTCAAATTTCACCAAAAAACCCAAATTATAATGCAACCACAATGTATGTAAAAAATGGTTAAATAGTACCCAATAAAATGCATAAAAAATAACTATAATGGTCAGGATCTTACAATATCCCCATTTTATTATATCTTAACATTTAGATGCTCTCCCAATATTCTCTATGATCCCTATGTAAAACTTTTATTCCACTAATCCCACATATTTGCTTCTCTCTCCCAAGTTCCCTCCTATCCAGTCCATGATTTCATAATACTCAAATTATCAACACATTCTATACGCAGAAATCTTCCTCACTATAATCCATTACATGAATCAATTTCTAATCAAATGACACATCAGTATCAAGTCCAACATCATCATCATCTGTCACATTATAAGGTTCAGGGTGATAATGATGATGTTGAGACACATGCCAAACATCATTGAAAACATCATACCTCTATAGAAGATCTAATAACTATGCCACCATCCCAATTATCTCCACAATACAAAAAGGCCCAAAAATCATGGGTTCCAACATTAAAAACCACCTAATAATATGTTGAACCAATATCAGATACAAGCAATGGAACAAAAGATAACCCACAATTCAATATATGGTTGGTTAACATCAATCACCAAATGGATTCCACCTAATTTATGATATATCCATAATTTTCCAAATCAAATAAACTTAGTTTGATGTATTGTACATAAGGTTCTATTCAAATAATTCATACTCACCTACCTCCATCTATAATAGTGTTGATATGAATGGACTACTAAAAATTTCCACATAATGTTCAATCTGAACAGTCACCTAATAACTGATGTTATAGGTGATTAATGAGCACTATGTGTTTCATCCATGATCCAAAAAAGTCTTGGAAACACTCCTATAACATATCCCCCAATAAGATTATATTTTATTCTAGCTTCAATTCTATCTATGGGAGTAAATATATACACATAAATAAATGCTTACCAAGAACTTTTTTAAGGAATAAAAGAAGAGTGATGTGAAATATGAGTTATGGTCTAAAAATATTCTCTATGTTACCACATATAGATTGTTTTTCTCCCAAAAACACCTGAGCCAAAACATATCTAATTAAAAAGTCTCATGGACAAAAATTAAATGGGATACATTCGGTAATCATTATATAATCACCAAAATGGAATCTTTATTCTAATTTATCCCTTGATTACTCTACACGAAATCCATAGAAATATAACCACAATTCTATTATGGATTGTTAAATGGATATATTAAACCACTTAGTTGTTGATTCTCAGATTTCACCTATTAATATGTGTTGCATCGTGTCAAGAAAAATGCATTCTATGTTTTCATGCATGACCACCAAAACTATCAAAATAGGAAATGGTACACTTTGGTCAAACAAGGATGCACCAGCCACTTCAAGTTATTAAAATCACCCATTAGCTACAATCTCCAAAAAATTGGCACAAAAACATTATTTTAGATTTAGATAATCTCATCATACTCGATAGTTCAATAGGAAGGTGACTACCAAATATCAAGGCTTTCCTAAAAGGTTAAAAACTACGGATCTGTATTCCACCTCTCCCTCATCAGGCTCAAAAATCATGAATCTAATTGTAATAATATAATTTTTATATTCTCCTAGCCCATTCAAACAACAACATGCATCTCATATCAATGAGTCATCATCTTCCACTAGGAACTAGAATACGAAACTACTTCAGTATGTTTCATCTTTCTCAATGCATTAGAAACACTATTTACCTTCTTGGGAATATATGCTTGCCCAAAATCAAATGTTTCCTTATACTCAACCCACCTATACATCCTCATATTCAAATATATCATTGAAAATATTCACTTTATGATTTATTTTTTTTATACATAGAAAATTATTCATCCAACATATATTGACACCAACACATTAATGCATAAACCACTACAGCTAAATCAAGATCAAACATAGGGTAATTAAATTCATGTGTCCATAAACCAAATGAAACATATGTCACAACCCAATCCCTTAGATATAAAATGATCATAGGAAAATCTAGGATACATAAAAAACATTGTATATTCTTTATCAATATTGTGTAGGTCAAAAATCGGACAGGTATTCAGACACAAACTTCTTGAAAGCATTCTCTCATGTTATAGACCATTCAAACACAATATTATTCTTAGATAAGCTACAAAGTTTCTCTTCCAACAGGGAATAGTCCTAGATGAAACTATGATAAATAAATGCTAAACCCAGAATTCTATAGATATCAATAATATTCTTGGGTTGCTTCCAAGGAAACACTACCGAAACATTCTCTCTCTCCACTAACTCACAGTCCTCCACGATCAGGTAACCCAAAAACTATTCCTGGTTGATAACAATTTGACACATAGATGGAATGAATCATAATTTATGATCTCTTATTATACCTTGGATGATGTCAAGATGTTGGTCATGATTATAAGGATTCTTAGATTACACCCCGATGTCATCTAAAATACAACCACAAACCGATCTTTCTACAGGTGGATGATTCAGTAAAACAAGGATATAAATAGTGAAGAAGTGTTCATCATCCCAAAATGAAATCCTAAAAAATTCATATAGGCTAAAAAATCATCCAAAAAATTCCATGTTATATCAAAAGATCATAATTACAACAGACGATATGCCAATATGATGTCAATTTTAGAGAAAACACAATATCTTATCAACTGTTAAAATACATCATCGATACAGAGAATATGATACTAGTTATTCATTGTTATCTAGTTCAACTTATATAAGCCAACACAAAAATTCATGGTTTAGTAAGCCTTCATAGAAACAAATACAAGAGAACCCCATGATTACATAGTCGAATGGATTTATCATATATCCATAAACTATTCTAGTAGAGACTTGATCTCTTAATGTTATTTTGAATCTATTAGATAATGAAGAATATAAAATAGCTATGCTCTAGGCATGATCTCATTTATATACTCCACATACCTATTATGTGTTATCCATATGATGTATTCAAGAAACACATCATGGTACATGTCCACTATGGGTGGTATTACATCATGCATCACACCCCCATCATCTAGAAAAAGTCTTGAAACCTGGATGCTAAGATACCCTAGTTTCTAAAGAACTAGCCCTTCATGACCTGCATGTCACCAATGACCATAACTATTTCCCTCAGGAGATATAGATATCACTCTCATTTGGTAAAAATAATTGTGGTCTCGGGTCTATAATATCCATTTCATACCAAAAATAATGAAAATATAGACATGTCTAGTATATATTGATACCAATAGAACTGATACTCCCCATCCTCGAGAGAACACCATTAATATAAATTAATGTACCTCAACTAAACTCTCAATTGAGTTTATATGGTCATAACCCCACTGACGAACACCACTTCTAGAATTAAACCATTCGAATGCTATGTAGATATCAAATAATGAGATGCTACTGTATCTAATAAGGAACTAGAAATCCTAGAAGCTATATGAATAGTACCTCTATAAATTGATGGACTTAACAAGATATCCATACGTGTAGGTAGAAATACAAGAAACTACCCTTCCAATATTACTTGTGTTTCTATCTAAGACACACGAGATACACCACTAAGGAGATATGGGTTCTCTTCGTTTGATGTACCACATCCACTACCTCAACCGCCCTGAATTGAATAAACCATAATACTCGACTAATGTGGAATTGGATACCCCCTTCTAGTACTCGGACTCTGACTCAGTCCTATATCACATCCCCTCAACAGTGGGTTCCCACAACACATCTACAAGTGAACCATCCTGTAGAAAACTTGGCACTACACTGGAGGTCGAGGACATTCTCTATGTATGTGTTTTTATTTACCATTCTAGGGGTAGTATATATGGTTAATAATTTATGTAATAAATCACTCTCTCTAGACAATATAGTTTCTATTTTCCTTTTTTAAGTGTTAATAGTAACACTTACTACTCTCGAAATAAGAACATACTAGTTATCATGTGAAAACCAATTGTAATCTACAGGATGCCTCCTTATGGATTCACTCATAAATGAGATCCAGAGTCCAACCTTAGGAAACATCTTCAGTTGAATGTAAGAAACCTATGACATAATCAAAAATTTATTCCATTCAAAAACCATTTATTCAATGTATCCTCATCTCATACCAACACTTGAATAATGTGATAAAATCAATACGACAACAAGCATAGTCTATTACGAACATAATCTCTTGGTTTAACCAATAAAATTATGATTCCCTACCTTCATGATCTACTCATAGTAAATGTGATCCATGATCCTCTCATAGAATTTATTCCACACCATTTCCTCTAATTGTCCATATCGAGTATGAATTTCCATCCAATGCTTCACTTGACCATGTGACACATAAGAAACCTGTTTTTCCTTCATCTTAACATCAGTCTATATGTGGTCATGTATCATCTAGATAGACTCAATCCATAACACTAGTTCCATAGGTCCACTCTCTTTAATGATGGTTGGAGGTTATTGAAAATGGATTTCCCATGTCATTTAGAACATATTTTGTGAAACCCACTTTAGGCCACTTTCCATAAACTGCATAAAGTGATCAATGTTCTCAAAAAACTACTATCCCTAACCATAATAATGACCCAAATAATAAAATTGATATTAGTATCTTAAAATAAACGTGAGTAATAATATACAATGTAGTATTTTAAACATAAGGAAACTGATAATAATTTATCTCATTAATAATTAATGTAACAGTAATCACTAATGAAACCAATGAAAATGACAAAAATTATAATTGGAGAAAATTATACAATAAAAAATCTAAAATGAAAAAATATGGATCATCCCAATCTACAAGATTCATCGCCCCCATTTCCAAAACTAATGAAAAGAAAGAAAATATTTTAAGCCAATCATTATATTATAAAATAGAAAAATAGAACCTTAAAAGGTATTTAGTTGAATATTGGGTGATGAAATGATGTGGTATATGTAGGAAATAATGTGACTCATGTAGTAGTAATGTGAATGTATGTATAGTAATCTGAATTTTGGAAAAAATAACATGGCTATATGGAATTATCACTTAACTGTTGGAAAATTAATTTTACAGGAAAATAAAAAATATTTCTAATAAATAATATTATTCATTATTAACTTATCAAAATATAAATTTATTAATTCGAAAAATAAAATTCCATGATAAAAATACTCAATAAAAATATAATTATTTTTAATAAACTATATTTTAAAGTGGTTCAAAAAAATATTATTATTTATATTTAAAATTAAAATTACCTATAATCTAAATTATTTTAGATAAAATGAGTATACTATTTATATTATTTTTTAGAGATTTTTAAGGGTGATTATTTTGGTAATTTTCTAAAATACTACAATTATCATAGGGCTAGTAAAAATTAATGTTCTCATAAAACCGGTGTATAATAAATTACATCATCTAAGAAGGAATAATTGTATATTAATTTATTGAACATGATATTAGTCCATGTAATATGTAATTTCATAAATTATTCTTTAAAATATAATTAACTTGATTTCCAAACCAAAACAATCAATTTCCTAAACATAATGGGAAAAATGATTCCTTAAAATATCAATTTCACTTTTTTTACTTATTCTATTTTAATGAATTATTTAATTAGAATTATAAATGGTGTTTAATGTCTAAAAAATATTCTATTGTGATATATGATTTATAATTTTACAAATTCATTGTTACATACATTACCATTGATATAATATTTTTTTCAATTTTTTATTCAAAAAATATCACTCTCCTAAATTATAAATAAACTCTATCACTTATAATGGAAAACCATGCCTACCAGTAATTAATAACCCATGATATTCCCAAATACTCTTTATAATGAACCATATAACACATTGGGTGATTCTAGAGAAATTAGAATCCAACCACCATTGGGGAAGTAATGTCATCCAAGAGAAGCCACCCATGTGAGAAATAGGACCCTAGATAACACTATGATAGGGGGGTGAATCAGGGTATCAGAATTTACATTTAATGTATTTCATATTGTTCCCATATTGGTAGAAACTTCTTAAACATTTCATTTGGAATAATGTAGTAATAAAACACCCACATTTAATGATACAACATCGTAGTTTTTCATGGTTCACCACTAAGGTATATCCTAAGGAGTTTACGCTGACATTGAGTTGAGAAAACCTAAATGCATTAATAATTAATTTCTTGGGAATAGAAAATTTTAGTCATATTCACACTGTTCTAATAACACTTCCTTTTCATGATTTTATGTATCACACATTGTGCACCTCAGAACACTTACATCGACTCCCCTAGATCATTAGATTGAGAGATGTCTAAAATAGTTTATCAACATGATGTTATCTTAAATGTATTTTCATTAAAGTCTCTGTCCCACTCTTTCCCAAGACTCTATATCCACTGTAGAATGGATTTGATGCCCATTGAGAGTCCAATTTATGAGAAAAATTTTATTCCAAAATGACTTTCTTAAATCTCCTTCATGGAGGACACTACCATTACGAACTACCACTCAGTCACAGTACAACCTTTATTCCCAAATCATACAAAGTCAAAGTAGAATATCACATCCTCTTAAATAACTCATTAATGAAAATAATTATCATTAGTTAAGACAAAAAGAGTATTTTTTGATGATCAGGTTCAAATAGAAATCCATATTCATGGAGCTACCCTAGCTTTGTGAAATCAAATCGATTCCAAATTTCCCATGGAAATTTTCATATAATGTGAAGAGTGTATCATTATATTTATATGATTAGGAATTCAAAATTATCCACCACATCTTAGTTTATTTTATTAATATTTCAAAACAACATTTCCATATCTCCTCTATTCGTCATGATTTATTGTGATATGACATTGTCCCAAAGCATTACCTTAAATCATTACATGAATAAATTCTCTAAATATTTTTGATTAAAGAGATCACCGTCACCATTTTTTTATTATTCAACACTTCTTCATAAAATATTCTAGTCTCTATCAGGTAGATCATCATCAAAATTATTTTACCCTTCCTGAAAAACAATTCACGAAGCCTAATTCAACATGTACTATAGGATCCCCATTTGTTGAAACTACATTATCTTCCTTGTAATAATAGACAACAAACAGAAACATACTCAATTTCAGGAAAAGAACAACAATTGTTCCAACAGGAGAAAGTATGTATCTATTTAACCTTCCTACGTTTCTTATTCCCATTCTTGTTTTTAATATAATAATTTCAAGAACATGTACTAAAAAAATTCATTATTTATTATGTTATCATTATATTATATCTTTTAACCAACTACAATAATCATATTTATTAAAATATAAATTCCAAACATATGTTTCCCGCTCCTTTGATTACATCCCATTAAAAGTCAGTTAACCACCTGTAGAGACTTTTACACAAAATTGTTATAAAAACATTCATGTATGTATAGTATTAATTATATATAATTTATAAATAATTAATTAAAAATATTATATTCTCCTATTGTTAATCATAATTTTTCAAGCAATACATTGAACAAAAATAAGGAAATTAAATCGTAACAATAAATATTTAAGAATACCATTTTATCAAAATGCTTTAATTTCACCAACGTGAATTAAGAAATATAATGCAATGATTATAATTGAAAAATAGTAGTATAAATTACTATTTTTACATTGAGATAATTTTTTTAATAAAAATATTTATATTATTAAAGATGTGAAAAAGAGATAAAATAAGGAATGAAAAATGGAAGGGGAGCCTCAAACCAATCTCACTTTTTCTAGGTTATCCATTTATCTTGAATTATTTTTTATAAATATGTATATTAGGTACATAAAATATCATTTCATTATTCTTCCTTATTTTGGTATATACATGTTTTCTACATAATTTTTTGAGTAATTAAAAATATTTTCAAAAAGAATTATTCCAAACAATATATTTACACCTCCTGATATGTTTCTTCTTGGCTGCGGATTGATGATTCTTATAAAAAAAATATTTTTGTTACATTTTTGTTTTGAGAACCCCAATTTTATTAATGAAATCATTATATATGGAATCATTATGAAACACCTTACATTCCATGGGTCCATTTGTGACTTTGACAATAATTCATTTAATGTGGAATGCATTATTATTTAATTGTTATGATGTGACAACTTGTAACACTCAAATCTTCCATGGTACGCTTCTCTTTGAATAATACAATAGCGTGTGTTGTACTCAACTTCAAGTTCTAACACACCACAACCAATCAAAAAAGACATTAAGAATAGTAATACCCACTTTTTTAAATTCTATAAATTTTAGCTTTCACAATGGACGTCATTTTTTGGATTCAGAATGTCAAAATTAGCTTAGGTTGAATTTTGGATAATTTTTTGAAAACATTGAAATCATCATGAATAGTGATAAAGAACGAGTTATAATTTAAAAACAAATTATTGATTAAATAATTATTTATTTTATTTGAATTTATTTTAGATCAAAATAGATACATAATTCCTATATAAGTTCAATGTGATTCATTGGAGTTAGTTTATAATAATTTTAGATATATAAAATATTTATTGAACTTTTTTCCATCTTTTATCCACCTCCATGGAACATTTACAAAATTACATTAAAAATAATTTTACCACTTCTGTGAGTTGAATTTAAATAATATGAGAGACAAGGTTGATATAATTAAGTAAAATTTGGTTAAATAATATGAAAATAATTTTTGGTGATTATTAACTTTTTACTTTTATTTACCACAATTAAAAGTAAATAGGGTAATTTAGGGTAAAAATGATATTATTATTTCCATAACACATGTACTAATTCTATTGGATAGGTATAATATGATAAAAAAACCTTAATAATAAAATAAGAACCTCTTTGGCCCACATGGTTTAGATTAGGACATTTATTATTATTTAATTCAAAGAATAGTTAAAAGAGTTAAAATGAAATTATAACAAATAAAAAATTTTAATATAGGGTTAAAAAATATAAATTCCACTATAAATATTCATTAGAAATAAAAAATGATTTCCTAAATAAATTAATTTTATTTTTATTTTTTAGACAATAAATTATTTAATTTATTTATGACACAATGATGATGTAGTAATTAACGAATTAATGAACGTTAAAAATAATTGATATTATAAATATGAAGATAAATTTAAATTTATAATTTTATTGAATTAAGATATTTTTCAAGGTTAATATGACATATTATGGTTGGTTATATTACATTTTTTCGAAGTAATAATGCTGTTATTAATTTAAAAAAACAAAATACCAAATAGTCTCAAAATTGACAAAAAAGAGTTTTAAAAAAATATTATATTATTAATTGATATTAAATTCCTAAAATTATAAGGGCATGCCAAATGACTTATATAATTATTGGAGTATCATTAATTAACCACATGGGGTTTGGTTGGAAGTGTATTGTGTGATTATTAACAATAGAATATAAAAATATAAAGAGACATGATAAATGTCAAACTATTTAACTAAGAGTTAAATCTTAACGATAAGGTTAATATAGTGACCCAAACATGTCTAAAACCTATTGGTTGAGTGTTTTTCGACCCATAACCATGTTATCATTTATATAATCCATGTTGGAGCCATTATATAATGAAAATGTTTTTATTATAAAATAATATTTCTAGCTTTTCTTATGGTTCCCCTCACCCCTCTTATAAAAGGGAACTCCCACTTCTCTCTAATTCACACTATCAAAGACATTTATCTCAGAAAACACCTGACCAAATACCCTCTCAACGGTCCTCCCATAATCCTAGAGTCCTTATTTTATTCATAGAGCCAACTTACGGATCCCTTTTGATCAAATCAGAATATTGAACCCAAAGAAGAGGTAAATATTTCATCACCCCTCTCAAGTTCCTTTCATCTTCCACATTCTCTTTCTTTTTTTCTTTCCATTCTAAAATAATAACTCTAGTATCTTCAATATACTGTGATGTTATTATAAATATGGTAAAACAATATTCAGTTTTCTATCTATCTTTTGAATTACATGTCACCATACGTGCGTACGTACGGCTTACCGTCTCCACATCATGTTGTAATTGTTATTCAATACATTATTATTTCCTAGGGTATAATAATGACGTCTAATTGATCTAAATAATAAATATAACATGATAATTATTCTTTATAAATGATATATCATCCAATTATATATTATTTTAATATCAAATTAATGATATTATCGCTCGTGTGTATGTACAGATTACATTCTCCACGAACGCGATGAGATTCAATCCCCATCGTATCCATTCAAGACTAATTTTCAATAGATGATTAAAAATAATATTTAAAGATGTTATATCATTTTTATTATGAATAATATACATCCGATCAATAACAAACATTACTTTCATAATAATTCATTAAAAGGAAAATGAATCTGTTAACACCCGAAATGACGTTAATACTAAGATATTATTAACAAAGAAATGTTAAAAAATCATATATGATATCATATTAATGTATATGATTATTTTATTAAATAATAACAATTATTTCACAATTATACAGGAGGTTAACCTACCCTCGACAAAGAAAAAGTATAAGGTAAGGGTTAATTTCACAATCTCTTCATCATCCAAGGTTGTTTATACGTAATTATCTTCAGGGACCTCTTTATCATCCACATCCATGATTCTTAAAAATGTATTTCAAAACATTTTTACAATTTACTAGACAATTGGTTAATGAAAATTATACCCTTACTTGACCATATATATTTTGAAAGGGATCTTTCCGTCTTTTTCAAAACAAGGTACTTTATGAACTTTTCGACAAAATTAAGGCAAGAATGTATTTTTTAACTTATACTATGGGTGAAGCTATTTTCCTCCATTATAACATCATCAAAGTTTCCCAGAAAATCTTATTATAATATTTCCAAAATAAATTATTTCTTTTATAATTATATAAATTTTAAATGATTTCTAAATAAAAAGATATATTTCTCTAAAAAAGGTTTTTATTTCATCTATGTCAACATCCATTGATGAATATTAAGATAATTTGAAACTGATTTATTATGATACAAATCTTCCATATTGTATTGAAGGTTTTTTAATATGTTTGACTGTAGATGTTCTATTTTTATACCATTCATGGTTTATGGTTAATTTATTTACATTTCGTATTCTAGTTTTAATATGAATGTTTATGTTATGTTTCAACCTTTTCTTATGAGGAATGCATTGGACTTAGTAAGTGAGAGGTGGATCCCACTATAGATCCTCAATGAATTAGTAGGTCTTCTGAGTTAACTAGACGTGGAATTGGTCGAGGCCTTTCTGAATTTGATATATGGTTTTGATCAAGGCATTAATAAATTTTAGATGTCTTGGCCGAGGCCTTGAAAAAATGTTTCCGAATGTCCGGAATTATCCGTTCCCTAATTATTAAAATAATATTGATGGTTCATGTGGTCATTCAACTAGTAGAATACCCATGATTATGTTTTATTATGGAATTATTTACTCAAATCATATTCCAACACAAATTTATTCATTTTTATTATGGTTAAAGGCATGTGGTTTCAATTATTTACCATGATTAATATTTATATTAACTTTCACTCTATTTTTATCCCTTACTGAGCATTTGATATCACCCCTTTCTTATGTTTCATTTTCCCAATATATGAAGATGTTAGTTGTGAGTGAATAGAAGGCATAATCTAGGAGTCTTGGATTTTTCTAAAGGAATTAATTCCTGTTGTATTGCTTCTCAAGTTATAAAGTTAAGCTTATGTATGAATCTGGTTTCCAATAATACATAACTGGTCGGTCTTTCGATATATGATTTCCTTGTGATCATGCCAATGATATGTAATAATGCACTGAATCTGGGTAACTTGGGTCGGGTCATTAGAGTTGGTATCAGTTGAAGTTTAGTACAAACCATGGAAAGTATATTTAAATAAACACTGATTAGAGAAAATTGCACTAAGATAGGAATTGAGGATTAGTATAGAAGAACGTCCTAGAATTTAAGCAATGTAGAGATTTTTTGACTTTTCCAAGAAATACATCCCTCTCTGGACATGAGCAGGTAGAGGTGGCTCTGGCAAAAATATACCAATGGGTAAAACCCGAAAACACCACTTTCAACTAGACTCAAATGGGAACTAGTGCATGAACACGGGCCTTACTGCACTCTTGGTTACGACACTCCCAGGGATATTCTTATGATAATTCTCATTTTCATTACAATCCATTATGAAGGGTTTATGAGTATATACTTCCTCAATGAAAACATTTTATTGATTATGGATTATATCCATAAACAGTTCAATTTATGTTAACTGTTTTATAAGTTTGTATTTTTTTATTGTGATTCATAAACTAATCTACAATATGACATTTTTTAGAAATGGATCCTTGTTGAAGGAATAGATTTTATATTAATTCACGTACTCCATGTAGGGCTTTCCCCCCTAATCAAGATAATTATAGTGGAGCTGGTGATACAACATGTGTTGATCATCTTATCAACATACTGGGACAACTTACACATGTTGTGAATAATAACCTTACCCATATAGAGAACCTTAATCCACAACGCGGAGGATCAATGTTAAACTACATAATGAGGAAACAACATCCAACATTCTGTGGGGGTACAAATCCTTTAGTAGATGAGAAATGGATAAATACCTTAGAGAAAAATATTCCATGCCTTGGGGAGTAACGAAAGGGAAGAAGTTTTTATGGTAGTTTACCGCCTCACGGTAGATGATGATCAATGGTGGTAATTGATTCAAAACAAAAAGGAAGATGATGAAGTATCAAATATGGAATTAAGAGAGTTTAACTAAATTTTCTTAGAAAAATACTTTCCTTACGACCATCGAGTGGATATGGAAAGACAATTTCTGAGTCAGAGGCAAAAGGAGGATGAGAATGTCACAAAGTATGATGCTAACTTTACATGGTTAGCGAGGCATGTTGTAGTTTATTTGTGGGATCAATATTTACCTCTATTAGAATTTTCCAATAACAATATTTTCTATTCAAGTATTCAGATGGCACTATATGATGTGTTACATGGAATTAGATGTCCCACACCAACCTTTTGGGATGATGTTTGCGAAAGAAAACTCATAGCCACAAAACGTGTGGAGGAAACAATGCAAAAGGTGAAAGTAATCCAAACCCACATCAAAGCAGCTCAAAGTAGGTAGAAGATCTGTTCCGATAACTAAAGGAAGAATTTGGAATTTTAGTTAGGAGATCATGTTTTTATGAAGGTATCTCCATCTATGGGTGTTATACATTTCGGTATGAAGGGAAAATTAAGTCCCAGGTTCATTGGACCTTTTGAAATTCTAGAACGAATTGGGGCTGTTGCTTACCATTTGGAAATTCCTCCAAGTCTCTCCATAGTTCACAATGTATTCTACGTATCACTGTTGAAAAAATACATGCCTGAACGAATTCATGTACTCTCCAATGATGTATTATAATTGGAACCCGATGTATCTTATTATGAAGAGCCAATCATGGTTCTTGATACAAGGGAACAAGTGTTGAGAAACTAGATGTCTTGTCTGGTAAAAGTTATATGGAGAAACCATAAGATGGAAGAGGCAACATAGGAACCTAAGGAACTTATGATGAAGAAAAACCCGAGTCTTTTTAAGAAGTACTACTCTAAAAATTTCGAGGAAGAAAATATTTTAAGGATTTGAGAATGTAACACCCCAAGCTTCCACTGTAATCATCTCTATGAATTATACAATAGCGTGTATTGTACGCAACTTCAATTTCTAACACTCCACAACCAATTAAAATAGCTGTTATGAATATTAATAACAGATTTTCAAAATTTTATAAATTTTATCTTTCAAAATTGACTTCATTTTTGGATCTGGAATGTCTAAATTAGCTTATGGTGAATTTTTGGTATTTTTCTAAAAACATTCAATTCTTGATGAATAGTTAAAAAAACTAAGTTATAGTTTAAAATCGAATTTTTAATTAAATAATTATTTATTATATTTAAATTTATTTTAGGTCAAAATGGATACATAATACCTATATATGTTCAATTTTATTCATTGGAGTCAGTTTATAAAAACAATTTATATAAAAAATATTTATTGAACTTTTTACCTTCTTTTACCCCCTCCTAGGAGCATTTGATAATTTATAGAAAACATAATTTTATATTTTCTATGAGTTGAATTAAAAAAATCCTATAGATGTGGTTGATATCAGTAAGTAAATTTTGGTTCAATAAGGTAAAAATAATGCTTGTTGAATAGTAACTTTTTACTTTTATTTAAAACGTTTTAAAAGTAATTAGGATAATTAAGGTTAAAAATGATATTATTATTACCTTAACACATGTCATAAATATATTGGATAAGTACACTTTCACAAAAAATAGCCTTATTATTAAAATATGAATATCTTTGGTCCACATGGATTAGATTATGTCATTTATTATTATTAAATTCAAAGAAGAGTTAAAAGAGTTTTAATCTAAGTTTAATAACTAAAACATTTTTAATATAGGGTTATATATAAGAAAAATTAGATTATAAATAATCATTATAAAGATAGAAATATTTCGACATGATGGTATTTTATTTATATTTTTTATACATTAAATAATTTAATTTATTTATGACACAATGATGACACCGTAATTACCTAATTAATGAACGATTAAAATAATTGAAATTATAAATACCAAATAAATGTAATTTGTGTCTTTTAATGAATTAAACTAATTTTATAGGTTAATATGACATATTAGGGTTGTTTATATGAATTTATTTCGAAGTAAAAATACTATTCTGAATTTAGAAAATACAAAATACCAAATAGTGTCAAAATTAACATAAAAGGGTTTTTAAAAAAAATATTATATTATTAATTGATATTCTATTCCTACAAATTTAAGGATCAGCCGAAAGACATATATAATGGTAGGTGTATCATTAGAGAACCACATGGAGTTCTCTTGGAATTATATTGTATGTTTATTAACCGTATAATATAAAAATATAAATAGACATGGTAAATGTCAAACTATTTAACTAAGAGTTAAATCAAAAATATAAGGTAAATATAGTGACCCAAACCTGTCTAAAACCTATTAGTTGAGTTTTTCTCGACCCATACCCACATTAAACATTAAATAATATATTTTGGGGCCATTAGAATCCAAAATTTATTGTATTATAATATAACATTTCTAGCTTTTATTAAGGCGCCCCTCACCCCTCTTATATAAGGGAACTTCCCCTTCTCTCAAATTCACACCTTCAAGGCCATTTGGCTCGGCATAACCCTACCCAAATACCATATCAACTGTCCTAACTTCATCTTAGAGGCCTTACATTAGTCATAAATCAATTCTAAAGAGACCTTTTGATCAAATCAAAAGGAAGAACCCGAAGAAGAGGTAAATATTTCATCACCTCTTTCAAGATCCTTTCTTCATCCTCTTCATGTTTCATTGTTTTTTCCATTCTAAAATAATAAATCCAGTATCTTCAATATAATTTTATTTTATTATAAATATGGTACAACCATATCCATTATTCTATCCATCAATTGAAGGACATGTCACCATATGTGCATACGTACGGCTTATAGTCTCCACGTCATTGTGTAATTGATATTCAATACATTATTATTTGGATGGGTATAATAATGATGTGTAATTGATGTAAATAATAAATATAACATGATAATTATTCTGTATATATGATATAACATCCAATTATATATTATTTTAATATCAAAAGATTTATATTTTTTCTCGTGCGTACGTTCGTATTACAGTCTCCATGAACACGATGAGATTAATTACCCATCGTATCCATTCAAGACTAATTTTAATTAGATAATAAAAAAATGTTTAATGAAATAATATCATTATTAATATGAATAAGATAAATCCTATCAAAAACAAACATTACATACATAAAAAAGCATATAATGGAAAACAAATCAGTTAACACCCGAAACGATAATAATACTAAGATATTATTAACAAAGCAATGTTAAAATATCATATATGATATCATATTAATGTATATGATTCTTTTATAATTTAATAACTATTATTTCACCATTATAAAAGAGTTTAACCTACCCTCGGCCATGAAATAGTAAAAGTTAAGGGTTAATTTCACAATCTCTTCATTATAGGAGGTTGTTTATATATAATTATCTACTAGGACCACTTTATCATCCACATCACTGCTTCTTAAAAATGTATTTCAAAACATTTTTACTATTTACTAGACAATGGTTTAAAGTCATTAATACCCTTACGTCACCTTATATTTTTTGAGAGGAATCTTTCCATCTTTGCCAAACAATGTACTTTATGTCCTTTTCAACAAAATTAATGTAAGAATGTTTTTTTAACTTATATGGAGGGTGCAGATATTTTTAACCGTTATAACATCTTAAATGTTTCCCTTAAAAGCTTATAATAATATTTCAAAAATCAATGTTTTTGTTTATAATTATATGAATTTTAAATTATTTCAAAATATAAATAGTTATTTCTCTAAAAAAAAGTTTTTGATTTCATCTATGTCAGCATCCTTTGATAGATTTTAAGATTATTTGAAAATGATTTTTATTATAAAAAATCTTCTATATTGTATTTATGGATTTGTGATATGTGAGAATGTGGATTTGATATTTTTATAACATTAATGGTTTATGGTTAAATTATTGATATTTCGTATGATAGTTTTGATACGAATGTTTATGTTATATTTCAAAATTTTCATATGAGGAATGCATTGGAATTAGTAAGTGACTGGTGGAACCCGCTATAGATCCTCGATGCATCAGTAGGTCTCAAGAGACAACTAAACATTTAATTGGCCGAAGCCTTTCCAAATTTGAAATATGGTTTTGGTCATGGTGGTAATCATTTTTAGACATCTTGGCCAAGGCCTTGAAAAATGTTTCAGAATGTATGAAATTATATATTCCCTCATTATGAAAATAATATTGATAGTTCATGTGGTCATTCGACTAGTATAATACCCATTATTTATTTTTATTATGGAATTATTTACTCATCTCATATACCTTCGATAAAAGTATTCATGTTTATTATTGGTAAAGGCATGTTTATTATATTATTCACCATGCTTAATATTTATAATATCTTCATCTATATTGCTTACCCTTACTGAGTGTTTGATCTCACCCCTTTCTTATGTTTCATTTTCCCAGGATATGAAGAATTTAGTTATGGGTGACTTGAAGGCATAATATAGGAGGCTTGGATGTTTGTAATGGAATAAATTCATGTTGCATTTCTTTTGAAGTAGTAATGATGAACTTATGTATGAATCTTGTTTCAAATAATTGTAAACTGATCGGTCTTTCGAGACATGATTTCCTTGTTGTCATGCCAATGTTATGTAATAATGCACTGACTTTGGGTAACTAGGGTCTGGGCATTACACGATAGTTCTTGTAGTTATATATAGATCCAATTCACTTGGTAATGTGATGGATCTCATTATATCGTGTGTATTATGCATTAATTTCATTCTATCTTTTTTCACAAAATGTTGTTATGATTATTCACGTATGTTATGTATGAGTATAATGCTAGAATTGTTTAAAACAATGTGTATTATTTGACCAATAGGACATGTTGTAAAATTTGTATTAATTACCACATTCCATGCCTTTATCAAATGTTTCTATCATGTTCTAGATGATTGTCCTATGCTTATGATTTGAGGAGGATGTTTATAATAACCCATGTAATATTGATTAATGTCCCTTATTCACCTGCTTACATGGATATTAGCACATTTAGTTAATTGATATATATACATAGGTAAATAATTTTAATATGGAAAATGTGATGGACACTAAGAGGATTGATAATATAGAATTAAATAGTTTTTTATATATTATATGGTAAATTTTTTGTACGACCATACCATTATAAAGATCATAAACCATTAGAATCGGGATTTGTAACACTCTTATGTAATTTATCCATAAAATGATTTAATTTTTGTGGAATATAATGTAGGGATGATACTGTTCCAATTAGAGCAATGTATAGTTAATTTGTGAGTTAGTATTGGGAAAATGGAGTGTAAACCATATTTATAAGTTTATGTGTACATAAAACATATTAGAAGAATCATTTAAGAAAACAATACACATAGTGATCCAACATGACAATAATTCAGTTTTAATTTCATAAAATAATAAATTATTTATATTTGATGTGATAACATTTTGATCAAACAATTTTCACATTAGAAAAAAGAAATAAATTAGGGAATACTTGGTCAAAACGCCTATGAGGAAAAATGAAACAATTTTCAACATGACATCACCAATACCATGGGAGGTGATGTTCAAAACATCATGGAAATTATTTCATAGTTTTCTTATAATATAAATAATAAACTAATCCATGTTGAATTTACTACTTCAAAAAATAATGTTAAAATCTCTATTGAGTCATTTAAGCAGCAATTAACACTAGTGTTTTGTGAAAATAAAAATCCACATGACATGGAAAAGTGTGTCAACTCATTGGAGAGGAGCTTTTATATGATCATTTATTTTGATATGGAGAAGTAGAATCTATATTTCTATCATTTAGATGGAGATTCTGATCAATGATGGTCACTGATAAATAACACAAAGATGATGGATGAAATATAGGAGATAGTGTGTGAAAACATGATGAAAATATTTCATATAATTATTCACCAGAATGTAATCAATCAAATATAGATATTGAATTCATAGAGATGAATCAAAATGAAGGGTAATTTTTCCCAAATTATGAGGAAAACCTCACAAATAAAACAAGAGATGACATTGGGTTTTAATGAACTATTTTTCAAAAATAGATAGACACATTAGTTGTTTAAAATGAAACATTTAAAAAGATCTTGATATCTATGACTTTCGGATTTATGAATAAGTCATAAAAAGTGATCTCAATGTAGATATATAATTTGGATAATGGTTCATATTTGTGTACATTAGAAGAGATGAACGTAATTTCATGCTGGTGGGTCAAATTGCAATTGATGAAAGAGGATCCAACTACCCACATGTGAAAAATGTGGTATGAAACATTATAGGAATACTTTAAAAGGGACAATGAAATTATTAAGCTGTGGGAGAAAATTCCACCATGATTATGAATGCTTAAGAGACATGATAAAGACATCCAACATGATGGAAGAAAAGAATTAACCTCTTATTTATCCAACCATGGATTAATGCTTCATCTATTGTGAGCATGTGAACTATGCAATCTAGTGAACTAAACCATGGTTCTTTCAGGTTAATCAGTGTAAATATCCACCGCATAAAAAAGAAAAAGGGATAGAATATTAAATCACTACTACTACCATAGATCATAATAATTATTTCATATATTGAACACATCATATTCACTCTATATATGATATTTTGTTATTTGAACATGCTTCTACGAATTCCATTTTATAATTCAATTTTGGAATAACTATTACATTGCATCCCTAATACCATAATGTAGATATATTTATTAAAATACAAACTGGTGAAATAATTTTAACCCAAGTGATGGAATCTTCTTTTGTAATTGTATTTGAGAATATTGTTTTAGCGAATCTCCTAATACAACCCATGGTGTAGACAGAAGCTATATTTTTAATATATTGGATATCAATATATGGATAAAACATAAACTAATAGGGAATGGAAATCAAATTTTATATTACAAACCCTCTAATGCCCATATAAAATTACAATAATGATCACTAATACCCTTTATGAAATCCCTCAATAGTGTGGGAGTTGATAATCTATAAAAAATGATTCCATTACCAAATTGTTGATAAAGGATGGCATAAACCCTGGGTAAATTTCCATTGTTAAGGAATACAATGAGGTATTTCCTAATGAGTTAACTAGACAAAAATTAGATCATGAGGTTGAGTTCTTAAAAAATATCATACCATGAGCCACTCCGATCTCAAAAATCACATAGGTTATGGTCACTATCTAACATTAGGATTTAAAGTAGACGTACATGGTAATTTCGGAAAAGGGTCCATACTACTTAGTGCACAATCATATGGTGTGACATTTCTCATTGTAAATAATCTTCATATATTAATGTGTCTATGTATCAATTATGAGGAGGTCAACAAGATCAACCAAATGAATTGGAATCTGATTCCAAGGAGTCATGAATTGTTCAATCAACTATGAGGATCCATGTACTTATCAAAGGTTAGTATTCATTTTGGATATCATCAAATGATGTTGGTGAAAGAAGATATTTATAATTATTATATCTGTACAAGGTATATGCTCTATGTGGTCTTAGTGATTCCATTCATACATTCTAATTCCATTGAAATCTGTATGGACGATACTGATAAAATATTTAGATACCACCTCCATAAATTTTCAGCAGTTTTTACAGAAAATATTCTCCTTTAATCAAAGAGTATTTAGGTGGATGAAGAGTATATAAGGATTGTGGTAAACAAATTAAAAAATATAGAAATATGTTATGATTATAAATTGATACTTTTGGATGTAGAAATTCGCATTCAAGGGGAACATGATAATAAGTGATGGAATGTTTTGTGGACACTTCAATGAAAAACGTATTTGAGGAATATCACTGAACAACTAGTTTCACAAAAATCTAAATATTTCATGTCATAGTTGGGGTATACCAACATTTTGTGATAAATGTTTCATGATCGTCTATCCTTCTAAATAATATAACATGGAATGTAGAAAAAAATGACTATGATAAATAAAGTGAGGAAAAATTAGTGAGCATAGGAATATGCTAATAATTATGAATTTAATCGCATTGTCAACATGTGGAGAAGGTTTAGTGATATATAGACATAATTTTATGAACTTATTGGGTTATTTTATCATGTAGTATGATAAAGTGACAACATATTCCTCACGACTATGGATGATTGATGAGAAGAAAAATCTGACACATGATCTAAAGTTTGAAGATGTGATCCTCACTAATAGGATTTTAAAAACAATACCTCTATATAAAAGAGTTAAATATATGTACATATCAGATGAGTCAAAAGTACATATTCACATATAAAGATCCCTATGGGTGTCAATGATTATGGTTATTTTTAATCAAGTACTATTGTTTCACTATTCACTACCATTTTGGAAAGGAGAATAAGGTATCCGACTCACTTAGAATGATAGGATTTTTTACTTCATCCATGATGTAGATTGATAAAGTATCAATCTTCATGGATATGAAATAGATGGATCATGAAATCATTACGATAGGGAATATATCCTTCTGTTCCCAAATTATTTCCAAACCATCCATATAAGAGAAGATCAATGAGACATAAATGGTTGATCAGGATATACACTAGATTGTGAAATCAGTAATGGAAGGAAAGCACCATGAGTTCCACATCAAGGGTTAAGGTGTGATTCTGTTTGGAATGAGGCTTTGGGTTTCTCCAACACATGTAATAAAGAATGATTTATTGGATAATGAACAAATCTGATCCTTCTATATCAATCATAGAGGTACCAAGATGTACCATGATCGTAAAGGGAAATTTTGTTGGGAGAACATGACGAAAGAGATTGGGAAGTTTATCTCACAGTGTTCATTAGGTCAGAAAGTTAATTCAGAGTGACAAAAGTCCAAAGGTATGTGGAGATAATTTTATGTTCCCACATGTAAATGAGTGAATGTGATTATAAAATTTTCCCTGGTCACCCAAATACATCAATGAATACTATATGATTTATTTTTTGGTGGATCGACTCACTAAGACTCCTCAATTGATCACCATTTGGGATGATTAATCAAATTAAAAACATTTCATGATATATGTGATGGTATTAGTGAGTCTATATATGGTACCAATTTCAATCGCCTCTGATTGTGATCCATGCTTCAACTCTATATTATTAATGAATTTTTCATCATTAATTGAGTACTAAATTGAATTATAGAATGTCCTATAATACCCCAACTGATGGAAAATCAAAAAATTATATACATATTCATGATGGCATGTTAATAACATACTAAAAAGAATTCAATGGTCGATGGTATCATCATAACACATTGTTTGAGTTCTCATATAACAACTGATTCTACTCATGTATTAAAATGGATCCATATAGAGCCTTGTATGGAATGGGATGTAGGACTCCTACTTGTTGGGATGAATTTGGGATATGAAATATACTCAGACTTGATCTTGTAAAAGATATCATATATAATTTTAGACCCATAAAATAACATGAAAAATATTCTTAGAGTAAAAAAGGTATATGTTCACAACTACTGAAGGGACACAAAGTTTTATGTTGGAGACCCAGATTTCCTTAAAATATCACCAGGTACGATATTCATGTGGGTTGGAAATGAAGGGATGCATAACCAATGGTATAATATCCCCTTTGAGATTATTGATCACGTAGTAATGGTATCCTATCAAATAACACATCCAAAAAGTATGGATCATCTTCATAATGTGTTCAATATATCACTTCTAAGGATGTATATACCCAATCCCTCACATGTACTAAATCCAAAGGTGGTACATCTAGAGAATGAAATCTCATAGGAATAGAGGTTGTTGAATATGTTTGGTCGTAGAGATAGATTTATATGTAATAATACTACTCACCTTATCTATGTTTCGTGGATAGACAACAAGTTTGAGTAGACTAGATGGGAAACATAAGAAACAATGAAATATATGTACCCTCATATATTCTCAACTGAGAAATCAGGTTAAAATTTTGGGGAAGAAATTTATAAAGTGAAAATGAATGTAATGACACAGAGTTTAAAAATATTTTCTATCTCTTGAAATAAATTTTTATTATATTATACAATATATTAGTATACACATAATAAAACTGAAAACAATTTATTACATTAATATATAATTTTACGTTATTCACAAATAAAATCAATAAAAATTCTAAACATAAAAACGACAAAAATATAAATTACGAAAGCTAAAATGAGAACATGTTGATTTGCCCAGTCTACTAGAAACATATCCCACACTAACAACACTATAAGAATGATACCAAATAGGAATAAACTAATAAAAATAATAGAAAATAGAAATATCGAACACTAGAAAAAATTTATTAAAATAGTGACTAAATTTATAAAGTGGTATTTATAGGAAATAATGTGACTATGGTAATAGTAACATGATCATCGAAATAGTAACGTAACTATGATAATTTTAACTTGATAATTTAGAATTGTAAATTTATATTTACAATGGAAATTTTACCTCAAAATAAATATTTATGATATAAATAATATTTATCATTATTAATTTATTTAAATATAAATAATACAATTCCAAAACATAAATATCATGATTAATTAACTAAAATAAAATATTATCCCATATTTAATAGACACAAATTTAATATTTTCTATAAAAATAATAATTTTTATATCAAAATATATATGTTCATATGATATAAATTTTTTTAGGTAAAGTGAAAATCATTTCTAAAATCATCACACTGAAATTATCCAATTGATAATTTTTAATAACTTTTTGAAATACTATAATTTTAATGTAAATACTAAAATTTCAGTCTTCACATTACAATTGTTTATTAAATTTCATCATCCATTATATAATAATGACATAATCCATTATGTTACTTGATATCATGACATGGTATTTTTAATATAAAAAAGTGAGTAATTGAAATACACAAAAAATAATTTCCTAATGTAAAAATCATATCCCATAACCTAAAGTGAGAATTCATTCAATAAAATATAAATGTAACTTTTTTTATTTCCATTTTTATAAATTAAAGAATTAGAATTATAAAGGGGATTTCAATTCATAAAAGGATTATATTTTTTTATAATTGTTTTATATTTTTATAAATAACTATTAGGTGTTTTAAGTTTGATAAAATATTTTATTAAAATTTTATTCTATGAATACCACTCCCCTTAATTAAAAATAACCCATATTTATTCCCATGGAAGACCACAACTCCTACCCTTTTAAAATACAAATACCTTCCCAAATCCTCTATAAAAAGATCATGAGAATAATTATTAACATTTGGGATAAATCCAACTCTAATTAACATGGTAGTTAGAGTTTCTTACTAGATATGCAACACCGAGGATAGAGTATGCCTAAATTAACTATTCCCCCTTTGATTATTCTCATTATTTATTCCAACCTTTTTTTATAGAATTAATTTACTTAAAAATTAATTAATAATTTATGATAAAATTATATTTATCATTTTAACATTCTATAATTGTAATTATTTTTACAATATTAACAACATACTTCTTGTTCCTGCTCTTTTGACAATGTCCGATTATTGGTCGGTTAACCACATAAAGAGACATTTCCAAGAAATATTTTATAACTTCCATACTGTATAAATATATTTAATTATAAAAAATATATAAATATGAAATTGAATTTATTATATTATTATACTAGAAATCATGTTATTCCAAAAATTATAATGAAGGAATGTTGAGAAATCAATGTGAAACAAAGAATTTTTTAGGAATGATATGATATAAAACCACATCAATTTCATAATAAAATTTAAGAAATATAATAAAATAAAAAAAATTTACATAAATTAATCTAAATAACTTCTAGATAAATTTTTTAATTAATCTATGTTTTTTATTCAGGAGGAACTAAAGAGACATTATTAGGCAGTAATTAAGGTATGGGGGCTCTCAAACCGAACACATTTTTAATTGTATATACATATTTACTAAATTATTTGATATAAATATTACCCTATTAATCCTTAAATATAATTTCATGAATATTATAATTAATTTCAATGGATATTCATGTTTCCATATTCATTTTATAAAAATTAAAATGATTTTCCAAAATAACCCTTATTTCCAAAACACATTATGACTCCTCTTAAGTTGTTTCTTCTTTACTCAATATTGATGATTCTTATACCAATTATGATTCCCCATTTTTCAATTTTGAACCATAATTTTATTCATTAAATCATTTTTAATTTAAATACATATGATAGTAATTTCATTCCATTGGTTAATTGAGGAATATTATAGTAATATGTTTTAAGTTTGATGCATGAGTAAATGTTTTGATTTAATGGGAAGGACCAAAATAATATAGCCTTTTAATGCATTGGGTTATGAGATCAATCTCATGAGATAATGTGTACTATGAACGAACATGAATCTAACTTTATTGACAATATTATTTTAGGGTTATTCACATATGTTATGTGAGAACATTATGCTAGCTTGGTTCAAAACTATGTTTAGTATTTAACCACTATGACATGATTTATCATTTCTATATATTCCACATTACATTAACTAATCACATGTCTCTATCATGTTGTTGGTAAAGTTATTATGATTATCTTTTTTTGAGGATGTGTATTCTCTCCCATGATATATTGATTCATGTCCCTAATTTATCCTCTTACTGGGATTTTAGCACACCCATTTCAATAACCTATATCCTTAGGAGAAATGTTCTACAAAGATGAAATTTAATGCCACTAAGAGGATATAAAAACAAAGAATTAAATTAATATTTGTGTTTTATTATGTAAAATTTATGTATGAGCCTAATTTTTTAATGAAACTAAATACTGGGATCAAAACTTTATAATATTATTATGTTATTTATCTTCAAAAGGATGTAAGACTTATGAATTAATATTTATGGTGACTAAACCCTACTCCTGGTACTATCGAGGCTTCTAGATCCACTCTAGGGGGTGCATTTCTAGCCATGTCCCCTTTCCATCCTATAAACTAGATTTTTCATGGATGTGTATCTCTAGAATTACAAACACATGTTTTATGTGACATACAACATTATTATAAAATTTACACCAAAGGGAATCACATACATACCACATTATTAATAAATTTTCAAAATAGTGATTCACTTAAATTGTAAACAAGTCATTCCCCTTACAAGTCACGTGGTCCAATCCAAGTAAATATCACTACCCTCAACCATCCCTCGCTTAGGTCCTAACTATCATATTGTAAAACATTTCTATTATTCATGTTTCTCATAAGAAAAAATTTATCAATTTCAATTTACCACATTTATAATCATTTAAAATTGTATATTCAATATTAGATACCATTTCATTTAATTTAAAAAAATGAGTAGAATTTAATTTTAACAAATCACTCAAAAACCACTTTCTTGTGCTTGACTAAAATAATGACTGTCACAATAAACACTATAATGAGTCATGCTTACAAAACATTCAGGCTATACTGGGCCATCATGGAAAAAACCACTAAAATGGTAACATCAAAAAACAAGTGAATCACTCGAGGTTGAATAACATTAAATGTTAACATCATCATAAATAACAATAATCCCACCCTGGGTACAGAGGCTAACTAATCCCCAACATGAACTCATGGACATGTCTGGAATCATCATAGTCTCATGTCTACCATACTCAAATTGTAAGAAAACTCAAAAGAAAATAAAACCACATCTAATACCACATTGTAATGTACTGACCAAGGTGATACCAATTGATACCCCTATTCTTTTGGCTATGTGACATTGGGAATTCCTACACCTATGATAGAGGCTTATGAGTAGTAGTGTGGGTCTAATATATAACTTAGGGATACTATAATCTCTTTTTCAACAAATAAAAACAAAAACAATAAATAATAAAATGATAATGTATAAAAATAATAATAATTTATATACCTAAAAAGACCAATATAACATGATAATAATAAAATATGTATAAATAACCACAAAAAATAATTATATATTCCCTTCAAAATATTTTTCAAGTGTATAAATATAAACAATAGTAATGAAATACTTACATCTCCCAAGGGGGTCCAAACATCATGTCTAGTTCCTTTCTCTATGCTTCATCCTTAATCAACCATCTACAATAATGATAATACCCTTGCTCATTCACAAAAACATGACTTCTTTTTAGGTATCAATAGAAATATTGAGTTGGGTGTCAGTAAAACATAAAAGGACAGAAAATATGTCATAAAAAACATTATCTGATCAATAATAGTGTATTCATTTCTATGACAGATAAATTAGAAAGATAAAGTAAACAATTTTAAAATTTAATAATTTTTTAATTAACAGAATTAAACCCAAGGTTCAAGATGTAATGATAAAAATAAATAACATCAAAAACCAATGATGGACTCTTAATATTCCACAAAGGGAAATAACATTTCATTCTTTCATGGGTTTCCATTAATTATACCACTCAAATTTAACATTCATACAATGGGGGAATATAACAGCAATGTCGAACCCCATGCATATTTGGAGCGCAATTATCTATCCAAAAAATTAGTGATAATATATAATACACATATATATATTGTTGTCTATAGTAGTAGTCTAGAACCCATGGATATTTGGAGTAGGATTACACATCCAACAACTAAGTCACAAATGTCACGTCTAATGGTTTCATGTTTCCAAGCATTTATCAACCCTTACCAGAATTGATTATTTAACAAACTTCATGATTTTAGTTATCAAACATGAATAAATTTATTAAAATTCATTTCAATCATATCGGAAAACCCCATATTTAATAATCAATTTCATTAACCATTAATCAATAAATTACATAATCCCATAATTGCCAAATTCAATAATCACATGTTGGACGTATTTCATAATCACATGGGAAATCATTTAATTAATTCAATTTGTGAAAATAATTTACCAATGTGTAAATTTAAATTTACTATTTACATACTTGATATTATAATCATGACTATGATAATTGAAAGTTTAAATGCCAACCTCAAGGTCATTGATAGAAGTTTACAAAATTAATATATATACCTAAAAGAAAAAAACCACGAACAAAATGGTATTAATATTCATGTGAAAAAAAAAACTATGATAAGGATTGAATATAATATAATCTATCAAAATATAAATATAAACCATCACCTATAGAGGAAAAATCAATCTTCTTCATCCAAAAAAAGAGGCATAAGAGAGATAATACAAATCCAAAAAAATTACAAAAAGTAGAGGAGAGGATCCATCAATTAGATATTCAACTCATTAAAAAAGGGGTTATAGGAGCCTTGAAATAGTCATTATAGAATACAAATTCAGGAAGAAGGGTTAGATATTGTTGGGTTGATTATTGGTTAACATCGGGGGGATCGATAATTTTAAATAACTTTTTGATTGAATTAAATCTTCTATATCGTGTTTCTAAGTAATTGGTGCATGGATTACCATACAATGCTCCATAATCATGTCCACCATAATTGGTGTTGTATTGAATATTATTTTTGGTTCACAGTTAGAAAAAAATTTGTGTTGAATATGAAAATTTCCTATGTTATACTTTTTATGGATTGGGAGGGAGGCCTCACAGTTCGGCCAAACAATGCCCCAACCAAGCACCACCTCCTATCTCACCAAAATAGGGTGTGAAATTTCATAGGAAAGGCACAATTTTTTCACTAACTATTCCCCAACCATGAATATCCCCATGGGATTCCCAAATTCTACAATTTCCCTAAAAAATACCATACTAAAAACCAACCATGATATACTCAAAACAAGGGTGAATGTGTACATGAAAATGATCTGAATGAATCCCTAGAGTGGTCAGAATCATACACATGCTGATTTTCAAAAACTATTATTTATAATATGATGTCAGAACATGTGTCATCAGGGCTGGGTTCAACTCCAAATTTTGAACTATTATATTCTAATATGTGATGGAATCTCATTTTTTGGGAATATTTAATGGTTTTGTGAATAAATATCATGTGTAATTATCATTTTCTCTGTTATAATCACTACATTTATATATCTATATCATTCCCGACATTTTTATATTCCTCAATATTATTTTAAATAAATTTATATCTTATTAGATCATTCTCTTGGTTATTTTGTTTCATACCTCACATATTTTCTATATGATGGTATACTGATTTGAAATTAAATTTAGAAATTTTAATCTGTATTTCATTGATTAGTAACCTAATAATTAAAATAAAAACTAAGAAAATTAGTTGTTCTTATTAATTATTGAAAATCATAAATTTATCATCAATTTTTCCCAAATCATGGTTTTTTCTTCTTCTAATAATTTAAGATGAAACTATGACTCAAAAAATTGTGTTTTCTAATTATATTATTTTAATTCAATAAATATGGACTTTCCGTTATTTAAATAATTCTATTCCCAATCTAACCAATATTTGGATTGATGTAGAGATTGGTGTGAAATAAATTTATTTATAAATAAATATGGAATTGTTTTCTTATTTTTATGTGAGTTAATTATATATTATCTAGGAAGAAAATTCTCAACCCTCTTTAATTATATTTTCATATTATTAATATGGTTATAAATATGATTAAATTAGAGAGAATTTCATGCCTCCCAAGTCTAGTATATGTTGCACATGTTTGAGATAGAATTGATCGTGCTAAAAATTGATATTCTTGTGTGGACACACCATGAACATTCCTACTAAGGAGAAGTGAAAATATCCATCTTATGGAATGTAAATATAAATTTTAGTATAATTCAATAAAATGTAAAATATCAATTGATGGTGATACCTACATCAATTTCCAATATGATCACCCCATGGTATGTTAATTGGTCACACAATACTCTCCCCCATCTTATCATAATCTTTAACCAAAAACATGCAACTAGACTACAACCAAAAGGGCAATAAGACAGTATGCTATAGTCGAGAACATGAACCCCATGCAGTTACCACATGAATTGCCTCCACATGGTCAACTGTATTCCTTGAAACCAACATCCACGAACCAATAGTGAGGATACAGAGATTCCATGTGATGAGTATTAATATTTCCAATCCTCCAAAACTAGAATTGATTGAGGTTGGACATAATGGATTTAGAAGTATTTTTAAACAATGGATAAAGAACACAAATGGTTATTTTATTTGAGGATTGTTCGTTAAACGATGAGTAAAATAAGACCTGTTGATATTAAATTGATAATGAATTTATGTATTATCTTATAGGAAATTAATGGGGTTTGAGTGTGGATTTAATGTAATAAATTTTGAGATAACTATAATTATTAAGCCTCAATACCCTGTTCTAACAAGATAAGGGAATTATGTTCCCAAAATAAAAAAACTAGGAATTAACTATCAAAATTAATTGTTATTTGGGATTGAATGACCATGATGTTTAAGATAAGGGAACTGATTTATGACATGTTTTTTCAACCATGAAATTTATTTTTTCATGAATAATTCTTAAACATTACATGCATGGAATGAGGATTTATGGTAGAGACATGAAATTGAATTATTTTTATCTATAAATGTGTGTTATTAATTTATATATATTTAATATGAGGAAAAATATTACACACCACTCATCAAATGTGAGTTTTAACGATACATCACACACGTGTTTATTGGAAAATCCTATGTAAAGACCCGGAAAAATCAAGGGAAATTTTTTTTCTAATTTTTTTTGGAATTTTTCAAAAGTGCAGTTTCTGACGGCGCCTGATTCCGAGGCCCGGTGTTCCCGGAATCATTTTCTGAAGTTTACCTTGGGTACGTTCAGTGAACAAACGAGCGGGTTTTTCTAACTTTTGAACCGGTGCTCGGAATCGAATTCTGAGGACACCGATGGAATTGCAGCGCCAGTTTTTGCTGAGAAACGCCTCTTTCGGAGTTGCATTTGGCCAGTTGTGCCTTTTAATTTTTGGGGTTTAAGTTAAGAAATAAAATAAAGTTTTATGGCAATTTTATTTTATTTCACTTAAAGCTGCTTAAAAACCACTTTAATTTACATAAGCTGGGTTGAAGCAGATAGGGTGCAATTCAAAATATCCTACCCACTTGGTAGGATATTTGTGAGGTGGGACCCACACGACCCCCACCGTTTCTTTTCTTCTTAAGTAACGCACCCGCACCCCTATTAAACGAAGTCAACCATGCATTTTTCTGGTTAAGAAACGCCTCTTTTTAATTGGGCAGTTAAGTTTTACAATTAATTCTTTGAATTAATTGATCTTTTCTTATCCTTTGTTTCTAAAATTCTTATGTTGATAATAAAATAAGTTGAGGACTTATTTTATTTTGTTGAGGGGGTTTGTGTTGTGTGATGCCTTTGGGAGAGTAGAGAGAGAATTCTTCGTTCTTCGACGAAGAACGCAAAGAACGCGAAGAACGCGAAGAACGCTCTGACCTCCGACGAAGAACGCCAAACCCCCGGAGATCGACGACGTGACGCAGATGACTCTCCTTCCGTGACGTTTCTTCCGCGACGAGAAAATCTGTGACGAACCCTCACTCGACGACGCTTGAGGTAGGGGAATTTATTTTTGGTGTCCTATTATATTTCAAGGAAAGAACATCAAGCGCGGACCAACCAATTCCAGGTTGATCCGCGGATCGTTCGTTCATGCGGATTTTATGTTGAGGATTATCATTTAATTTGTTCATGATTATTACCTTGACGATCTTCGTGAAATATGACCATTTGCTATCAACTAACGAGAGGGGGCTGGACCGCACAAACACGGCCGACCCTCCTCCTTATCCTTGTGGGTTTCATTTGTGGATTGAAACGAGGATGGCGTGGTGACGTCGCACCATGCGGAAACGTGCAGCAAGGAATCCGCGGCACCGTCGCGCCGCGTAGGAGAAACTCGAAGACATCCACGGAGGGAGTCGGGCCATGGTGAAGGGGTGCTGCGCCATCGCATCGCGCCGGAGAACCACGAAGATGACACGTTTTGTTATTTGACATGTGGATTGATGGGCAATGAAAAACAAATCCGTAAGGGAGTTTTTAGAGCCTCGCAGTGAAGATCGGGTCCCGGGAGGACCACTGGCGAAGACCGCACAGAAAACGGACCACTGGAGCGCATCCGGTGGCCCGCGAAAACTCCCGCCGGCACGCCACGCTGGCGCAGCAGCGCCAGCGGGCGGAGGCGGCGGCCGGCAGCGGTCGGCCGCCAGGCGGCAGCCATGCCCGGCACACCGCCAGAAAAACCCGTCGCGGTTCCACGGCCGCGCGGAACTGGTGGAGGGATGCGGCCCAGCCGCCGCGTCCGGTTGACTCGGGGCGGCCCCACGAGGGGCCGCGCTTCTCATCCGCGGGGGCAGCACGCCCCCCCCCCCCCACCCTCGGCTCGGCCGTAGCCGTCGAGCCGACCCGCCGGTTCGGCCGGGTCGCGCCCAGGCCGGGCCGGGCCGCACCGGCCGGGCTGGTCCAGCTGGGTCGGACCCGGGTCGGGCCGACCCAGTTCTGGTCGACCTGGGCCCAGACTCCCCATTTCCCGACCATTTTCGGTCATACGCCCATATCATGGGCTACAAACCTCTGATTGATGTGTCGTCAGCGGAAATGCGATCCTCGAAACGAGACGGTCGTTTTGTTATATTACACTGAAGGTTTCAGAAAACTTTGGTTTCGGCCGGGTTGGTTCATACACGAAACCAACCGGGCCCTCGGAGCGGAAACGCTCGTATCATGAGCTTCGGACGTCCGATTGACATTCCGTCAAACTTGATAGATTCCTCTAAGTGAGACGAATCTTTTGGCTTACTCCACTCGAGTTTTGGATGCCGTCGGAGTGCGGTCGGGTTGGTTCGCTCACGAAACCAACCGGGCCCCTGGAACGGAAAAGCTGATATCTTTCAGACAGGACGTCCGTTTTACGAACCGTCAGCGGAGTTGTTGATCACGTTGAGAAACGGTCCCTATGAGAATACCCTATGAGAGATCGGGGTACAGTTGAGACACGGACGGGAATGGTTCACTCACGAAACCAACCGGGCCCCTGGGACGAAAAGGATAATAACTCACAGATCGGGCGTCCGATTGACGCGCCGTCTGTTGAGTTGAGACCCCTATGACGATGCGGTCCTTTGAGATACTTCTTCATGGGACTTTGAGATAATTTGAGTATCGACCTTTAGCTCATGGAGCAGACCCTCTCGGAGACGAGCGTGCGGAGTACGAAGACCGTGTACCGACTGAGACCTGACGACTGCTTGACCAACTCGACTTGGAGTGAGTCGACTAGCCCAGTGGACGAAGCACTACCTTGTTTGGGTGCAGACCCATGGCGGACGGAGCACTACCTGTGTGACAGTGAAGACCCGCGGTACTCGTCCGGAGAGTACCTCAGCAGGCTACTAGGGGTGTGCACTACTGTGTTTGGGTGACATACCTCGGCGGGAAGCACTACTGTGTTTGGGTGGCTGACCCGCGGAACTCGACAGGAGGAGTAACTCAGCAGTCATAGGTTAGTGAGAAGTACCTCGGAGTCATGACATGACCACTGTACACTCTAGAGACGGAGCTCTTCAGTAGTAACGGTTTCGATAATGAAAATAGTGGTTTGAGTTGAATCTTTTACCTTTGTGTTTACCTCATGTATGAGATGGGTCACTTGATAACATAGGTATATGTATGGGAATATACCTGGGTAGTGGTTATCTGTTGACTTCATAATCCTTGTGTTTCCTCATGATTGAGATGGGTTACTTGTTAACACAGGCATATGTATGGGCATATACCTAATTTGAGGTTATCTGTTGAGATCTTCTTTTTGGTTATCCTTGTTGGTTTAGTGAGACCTTGAGGGTCTCGGGGTCCCTACTGAGTATCGTTATACTCAGCCCTGCACTGGCTATGCCCGCACCTCGTTGTGTTGGTTGCAGACGACAGGCAGTGCTGACGGAGGCCGAGTGTTCGAGGTCTGGATGGTACCCGGAGGTGGACTACACGACGAGTCAGTACCCGAAGGTGGACTACACGACAAGTCAGTACCCGAAGGTGGACTACACGACGATATGAAAAATGGAGGAGGTTGACGGACGAGAGAGTGGAGGAGGCTATCTGTACCTACCCTTCAGGTAGGATCCGTTGTGGACGGCCAGGAGCTACGCCATCTGCTCCTACCCTTCAGGTAGGATCCGAGGAGGACGACCCAGGAGCCACATCCGTCCTTCCAGCTGTTATCTTTTTTGTTGTACCCGTTCATTTATAGTTGTACTTTATTTTGGGTTTGTATTCTGGCCCATTTACTTTTCATCATTTCTTTGTACTTAGTGTTTACTTTTTCCGCTTGCTTACTATGTGGTGCTTGTTTTCTTTTATAAAGGCAATGTCTTCCCAGTTATCGGGATTTACACCTTTGGTGCTAGTCTCCAGCCCCTGACCTATGGAAGGCGGGCTTGGGGTAGTCACGGCACGAGCCCCAAGGACGGGTCATGACAAATTGGTATCAGAGGAGTCAGTTCTACCAAAGAACTTATAACTCTGATATTTTTCTTTCTGTGAAGCAATAGTGTTAAGGGTACCGAGTGTGGTCTTCAGTTCAGGGAGTCCAGTGTTGATGCGGGTGGCTGACGTATCCATACACCAGGACCCTGACAACTAATTTCCGACTTTGTGCACAAAAACACTGATTGTGTGTGTGTTTCTAGAAGTTTTTAAATGTCAGCTCAAACCAGGTCAGCTCACCAGGTATAATCATTTGACCATGTCACGTTGTTTCTTTCAGGATGCCTTTTCTTGGTCGACCAGCTAGAGCCCAGAGGGATGTGCGTACTCACAGCCTGTCGAGCGATGAGGCTTCGTTACAGGGCCCTCTTGCAGTTGAGGCACCAGCAGAGGCACCAGCGGTACTACCATACGTTGGGCCACCGATTCCACATCCTCAGCAGTAGCCGATGCATGCCACTTGAGTGCACTGCACGAGTTCCAGTGCCAGAGGCCACCCAAGTTCCGGGGAGAGACGGACCCGCAGGCGGCCGAGGATTGGCTGGAGGCTGTGGTGAGAGTCCTCAGGCTAGTGGGGACGCCGGCAGACCTCATGGTGATCTTTGCTGCCAGTCTTCTTCAGCCAGCAGCAGGTAGGTGGTGGATCCACTTGTTCCAGTTTTGCGACGGGATGGCCTTCACATGGGAAGACTTCGAGACCTTCTTCAGGGTGGAGTTTGTGCCAGTAGCTCTACACCCCGAGCGTGTACATGAACTTCTGCCTTTGCCACAGGGTTTTCGATCAGTAGCTGAATCATCTATGGGCAGTAAAAAGATGATGCAGAGGTCCAGGAGGACCAGACCAGCAGTTGGCCGATCTCGGGTTTTAGTACCGGTGGTGCGGGGCTCCCGGGGTGGGGTCAGATCCAGGCGTGCCAAAAACTGGCTGTGTTACTCCTGCGGCGGAAAGGGTCTCCTGGCACGTGACTGTCCAACTCCTCGTACGGTTGATCAGCAGGTGTTGGAGGAGCCACCGAGACAGAAGTAGTGGCTGGTGCTTGAGCAATAGCCGAGTAGTGGACAAGGCAGTAGAGCTCCAGGAGTAGGTGGACAGGTGCGGAACTAGTGGATACATCTCTTGTACTTCTAGTTCCATGTTGATGTTGTATTCGTGTCTTTGTACTGTGAGCTGCAATATTAAAAAGACAATTATCTTTATTTGCTTTCCTGTCCTTTTGTTTGGTTGATACTGAGTTTTCCCGGTTAAAACTGTTGACTTTACCCTCACATTAGAGATTTCTACTAGAGGAGAACCAGTGACCTCACACTGATGCCAACAGTGTGACTCGACCCTTGGAGGCGAGAGTGAATGTTGGATCTCTTAGTAGTTACGTCGAGGCCTTACGACGTCATCCATGGCATGAATGCGTAATTCATGTCAGGATTGACTGTATTAGGCAACGAATGTGGTTCATCCAGGGGATGATACCGGATTTCTCTTATCGGAAAAGAAGAAATCATACCAACTCTTGTGAGACTAAAGAAGGTCCAGGTCATCCAAGAGAGGATGAAGACTGTACAGTGCAGTAAGAAACAGGAAACCGGTGCCAGTCTTAGAGACTCGGGCATGTTAAATGTTTCAAGAAGTGGAAGCTTTAAGGATAGATGATTCTGCGAAGCAGCAGATGTGGAGGCAGAGCTAGGAGATAAGTATGAGGTGGTGTACATCTTAACATGCTATAACCAACCGCCTTAGTTATCCCCACCAGGCTCAGGGAGCTAGAGGGCGGTGGAAGAGTGCGGCTGCGTGCAGTCAAGGAATGTGACCCAATGGCTCTAGAAATGATTCAAGGGACAGTCTGTGTCCACTACTAGCTGCTGTAGTAACGGACGTCGATATGAATCATTCCTTGCTTTCACAAATCTTGTTCCAGACCTAGAGTTTCTGGTAAGCTGTGGACTTGACCCTCACGTCTGGAGATACCTTGGGAGGAGACTCGATGATCACACTTACACCGACGGTGTGGTCGGACCCTCGAGGCGAGAGTTTCGGTTGTAATCTCTTTGTGGTAGCTTCGAGGCCTTACGACATTAGTTTAAGTATGGAATGGGAAATAACTGTTCATACTCAAATTGACGGTTTTAGGCGAACGAGGGGATGGGTTTTCCTTGGTTGGCGAAAAGGAAACCTCAGGCAGCACGGGATAAACTCTTTCACAGGAGGGTGCGACTAATCACTCTTGAGTCAGTCAACCATACCCTTGTGGCAGTGGTTTTTTGAGATTCAGTTCTAACAGAAAACGGATACCTATGGAGTTCGAGGATGACGACCACGTCCTTATACGAGTCTCACCTCGACGAGGTTTATAGAGATGTGGCCAAGGCTACAAGTTATCTCTGAGGTTCAACGGACCTTTCTAGGTCCACAGGTGGGTAGGCGATGTGGTTTACCGCTTGACCCATTCACCTCAGGTGCACCAGGTGCACGACAATTTCCACGTAACTCAACTGAGGAGATACATGCTCGACCCATCACATATCATCGACCATTAGGAGCTGGACGATGGTGATGGAGTGTCTTTCACGGAGGTTCCAGTGGGGATCTAGGATCGACAGGAGCGGATCCTTCGAGGACGACCTATTCCTCAGGTGCGCTTTCACGGGCAGTACAGGAACCTCTGGGTGAGCACACGGGAGCGGAAGGCTCAAATGCGTGCTCATTACCGTTTTTGTATCCCTAGTTAATGTTAAAGCTTTACGAGGACGTAAAGCCCTGAGGTGGGAGTAATGTAAAGACCCATAAATTTCAAGGGAATTTTTTTTTCTAAATTTTCTTTGAGATTTTCAAGAGCACAGTTTCTGACGGCGCCTGATTCCGAGGCCCGGTGTGCCCGGAATCATTTTCTAAAGCTTATCTCGGGTATGTTTAGTGAACGAACGAGCGAGTTTTTCTAACTTTTGAACTGGTGCTCAGAATCGAATTCTGAGGGCACCGATGGAATCGCAGCGCCGGTTTTTGCTGAGAAACGCCTCTTTCAGAGTTGCGTTTTCCCGGTTGTGCTCTTTAATTTTTGGGGTTTAAGTTAAGAAATAAAATAAAGTTGTATGGAAATTTTATTTTATTTCACTTAAATCCACTTAATGACCACTTTAAGCTACTTAAGCTGGGTTGAAGCAGATAGGGTGCAATTCAAAATATCCTACCCACTGGGTATGATATTTTTGAGGCGGGACCCACACGAGCCCCACCGTTTCTTTTCTTCTTATGTAACGCACCCGCACCCCCTATTAAAGGAAGTCAACCATGCGTTTTTCTGGTTACGAAACACCTCTTTTTAATTGGGATGTTAAGTTTTACAATTAATTCTTCAAATTAATTGATCGTTTCTTATCCTTTGTTTTTCAAAATCTTAAGTTGATAATAAAATAAGTTGAGGACTTATTTTATTTTGTTGAGGGGGTTTGTGTTGTGTAAAGCCTTTGGGAGAGAAGAGATAGAATTTTTCATTCTTCGACGAAGAACACAAAGAACGCGAAGAATGAAAAGAACATTCCGACCTCCGACGAAGAATGCCAAACCCCCGGAGATCGACGACGTGACGCCGACGACTCTCCTTCCATGACGTTTCTTCCACGATGATAAAATTTACGACGAACCCTCACCCGATGACGCTTGAGGTAGGGGAATTTATTTTTGGTGTCCTATTATCTTTTAGGAATGAACATCGAGCACGGACCAACCAATTCCAGGTTGATCCGCAGATCGTTCGTTCATGCGGATTTGATGTTGAGGATTATCATTTAATTTGATCATGATTATTACCATGACGATCTTCGTGAAATATGACCATTTGCTATCAACTAACGAGAGGGGGCCAGACCGCACAAACACGGCTGGCCCTCCTCCTTATCCTTGTGGGATTATTTTGTGGATTGAAACGAGGATGGCGCGGTGCCATCGTACCGTGCGGAAACGTGCAGCAAGGAATGCGCAGCGCCATCGCGCCACGTCGGAGAAACCCGAAGACATCCGCGAATGGAGTCGGGCCATGGTGAAGGGGCGCTGTGCCATCGCATCACGCCGGAGAACCACGAAGACGACACGTTTTGTTATTTGACGTGCGGATTGACGGGCAACGACAAACGAAGCCACAAGGGCGTTTTGAGAGCCTCGCAGTGAAGATCGGGTCCCATGAGGACCACAGGTGAAGACCACACACAAAACGGACCACCGTAGCACGTCCGGTGGCCCGCGGAAACTCCCGCCGGCGCGCCACGCCAGCGTAGCGGCGCCGGCGGTCAGAGGCGGTGGCCGGCAGCCAGGCGGCGGCGGCGCCCGGCGCGCCGCCGGCAAAACCCATCGTGGCTGAAGCCGTGGTGGTGACGCGGTTCCGCGGCCGCACGGAACCGGTGGAGGGACGCGGCACAGCCTCCGCATCTGGTTGACTCGGGGTGGCCCCACGAGGGGTCGCGCTTCTCATCCGTGGGGACAGCACGCCTCCCCCCCCCCCCCCGCCCTTGGCTCGGCCATAGCCGCCGATCCGACCCGCCGGTTCGGCCGGGTCGCGCCCAGGCCGGGTCAGGCCACGCCAGCCGGGCCAGTCCAGCTGGGTCGGACCCGGGTCGGGCCTACCCATTTCGGGTCGACCTGGGTCGCGCCGACCCAGGGGGGTCGGGCCAGGTCGACCCGGGCCCAGACCCCCCGTTTCCGGACCGTTCTCGGTCATATGCCCATATCATGGGCTACAGACCTCTTATTGATGCGCCGTTAGCGGAAATATGATCCTTGAAAGGAGACAGTCATTTCGGTATATTGCACTAAAGGTTTCGGAGAACTTTGGGTTCGGCCGGGTTGGTTCGTACACGAAACCAACCGGGCCCTCGGAGCGAAAACGCTTGTATCTTGATCTTCGGAGTTCCGATTGACGTGTCGTCGACCTTGATAGATTCTTCTAAGTGAGATGTATCTTTTGGCATACACCACTCGAGTTTTTTATGCCGTTGGAGTGCGGTCGGGTTGGTTCGCTCACGAAACCAACCGGGCCCCTAGAACGGAAAAGCTGATATCTTTCAGACAGGACGTCCGTTTGACGAACCATCAGCAGCGTTGTTGATCTCGTTGTGAAACGGTCCCTATGAGTATAAACTATGAGAGCTTGGGGTATAGTTGAGATACGGCCGGGATTGGGTCGCTCACGAAACCAACCGGGCCCCTGGGACGAAAAGGCTAATAACTCACAGACCGGGCGTCCGATTGACGCGTCGTCTGTTGCGTTGAGACCCCTATGACGATGCGATCCTTTGAGATACTTCTTCATGGGACTTTGAGATACTTGGAGTATCGACCATTAGCTCGTGGAGCGGACCCTCCCGGAGACGTGCGTGCGGAGTACGGAGACCGTGTAGCCGACTAAGACCTGAGGACTGCTTGACCAACTCGACTTGGAGTGAGTCGACTAGCCCAGTGGACGGAGCATTAACTTGTTTGGGTGCAGACCCATGGCGGACAGAACACTACCTGTGTGACAGTGCAGACCCGCGGTACTCGTCCGGAGTGTACCTCAGCAGGCTACTAGGGGGTGTGCACTACTGTGTTTGGGTGACATACCTCGGCGGGAAGCACTACTATGTTTGGGTGGCTGACCCGCGGTACTCGACTGGAGGAGTACCTCAGCAGTATTAGGATAGTGATCAGTACCTCGGAGTCGTGACAGGACCACTATACACTCTACAGACGGAACACTTCAGCAGTTACGGTTTCAATAATGAAAATCCTGGTTTGAGCTGAATCTTTTGACCTTTGTGTTTACCTCATGTTTGAGATGGGTCACTTGATAACTTAGGTATATGTATGGGCATATACCTCAGTAGTGGTTATCCGTTGACTTCATAATCCTTGTGTTTCTTCATGATTGATATGGGTTACTTGTTAACATAGGCATATGTATGGGCATATACCTAAGTTGAGGTTATCTGTTGAGATATTCTTTGTGGTTATCCTTGTTGGTTTAGTGAGACCTTGAGGGTCTCGGGGTCCCTAATGAGTATCGTTTTACTCACCCCAACACGGGCTATGCCCGCACCTCGATGTGTTGGTTATAGACGACAGGAAGTGTTGACAGAGGCCGAGTGTTCGAGGTCTGGACGGTACCCGGAGGTGGACTACATGACGAGTCAGTACCCGAAGGTGGACTACACGACAAGTCAGTACCCGGAGGTGGACTACACGACGAGACGACAAACGGAGGAGGTTGAAGGAAGAGAGTGTGGAGGAGGCTATCTGTACCTACCCTTCAGGTAGGATCCGTGGTGGACGACCAGGAGCTGCGCCATCTGCACCTACCCTTCAGGTAGGATCCGAGGAGGATGACCCAGGAGCCGCTTCCGTCCTTCCAGCTATTATCTTTTCTGTTGTAATTGTTCAGTTGTAGTTGTACTTTCTTTTGGGTTTTTATTCTGGCCCATTTACTTTTCAGTACTTCTCTTGTACTTAGTGTTTACTTTTTCCGCTTGCTTACTCTGTGGTGCTTGTTTTCTTTTATAAAGGCAATGCCTTCCCAGTTATTGAGATTTACGCCTTTGGTGCTAGTCGCCAGCCCCTGGTCTATGGAAGGCTGGCTTGGGGTTGTCATGACACGGGCCCTGAGGACGAGTCGTGACATCCTACCCCAATATGCAACCATGAACAAATTATACAATTTTAAACAAACATAGATGAAATGATCTCCCACGACTCATCACCCAATAGTATGTAATTAATTCATTATATAAATTTAGATCAATTCACAAATATAAACCCTTCACCTATTCCCACATTATCCATTGAAGCATCATCTTTATGTGGTCAGTTCTTGTGTATAGCAATTACATTTAATAATATCACATCATGAATCAGATGGTATAAAACCCATGTTAACAAGCACCACTAGTACCAAAAAAGTGTATCTATTAAAAAATTAAATATTAATCCATTCCAATTATCCAATAACTTATTATATGAGAAATAATTCAAAATCTATCAATGACAATGTGAATAAAATATTTTTGATGTTACATGACACGGGCCCTCTAGCACAACACTGAGAGACCATCCAGACATTGAGATCAAGAAAGAGGTCATGTAACAATATTTCCATGAATGATCAATGATACTCCTAAATCCGAACATATTCCTTAATGTAGTAGATAAATTGATAAACCATTACCATGTACCAGTGCATACCCAAATGCATGGATAAAGGAGCCCATTTCCTATTTCCTACATACTCGCATGTGCATCTCATTTCATGGAAACCATGGAGAGAATGATTCCCTTATTCACCAACTATGTAGCAAAATAAGAATGTATTGAAAATTAAAAAAATAGATAAATATTTAATCATGGTATGTAGGTAATCTCACCATAATATATCATAATGCTTGATATTAGAATCTAGAATCCATATGAATCTAATGAAGGGGATTTATGTTTGATGATAAATTATAAGAGAATGAATAAGATATGTTTTATAAAAAATCACACTCCCCAATTTTTCAATGTATTAAAAATATATAAACTTTATTTATGATATTCTATAATTATCTATATTTTTTATTGAATTTGCCTATTTATTTTTGAATGTGTTTTATTATCCTATTCCTAACCATTTATTTTTGTCTTTATCAATCTTGGTTTTCTGAGTTTGATTACTTTAAGTCTATAAATATGGATGACTAACTTCAGTGATATATCCAAATAGAGATTACATACAACCATATAATTCCTACAATCAATTATTTAATTTATTATTTTAATTTTTATGAAAAAAGGAATTGGGGATATGTATTTAGGGGAATTGTATATTTTCCTTCTCAAAAGTTGGTGCATTTTATATTTTTTTAACTAAACTATCCCACACATCTCATATTCAATAGAGAAAATTATTTGATCTCCATAGATTGGAGAATTAAAAACATATGGTGAATATCAGTGTGAAGACCATGAATATATCCATTAAGGGTGTTCCCTCATCACTATGAAGGATGTGGGAAGGATATGTGAATGGATTTCCTCATGTGGATGTTTAGTTCCTTATGTTATATAGATAATCAAAATTGATGAATTAAATAGATTTTTTGTAGGATCCAAATTTTATAATGATTAACATGTGTAGCCAAACCTGGATATTACCTCTTACATCCTATGTAGTTTTGTTTTATGATTTCTTAATCGATAAAATAAATATTACAAAAAATAATATCTATGGTGCATTATAAATTTGGAAAACATATCAAATATATCTAAGTGATATGATATTGAATCTCCCATAATCGTGATCATTGGCAGATCCTCCTTGAAAGACACTATGGTACATTATAGGAAATATGAAAAATATATTTCGAAAGTCCCAATGATAGGACATTTTATATAGATTTTAATGTTTCATGGAATTAGGAAGTCATTTTTACTATCTAAACACAACTATAACTAGTATGTTTCCTATTTTCTCCTACTTAATTGTCATTATTTTGGATATATTGTTTTTCTCTAGCACAAAATCTAGTAGTGAATCAAAAGTGTGACCATTTATTAATGAATCTCTACTATTAAACCATATTTATAGAACCAAATGATCTACAGAAGATGTATTTTCAATTAAAACACCAACTAAAACAATTAACACACAACAATGGGATAAAATATTATTTAATATACATAAAAAACCAACAACCACATATAATAAATTCATATATACCACTATTCTTAAGATGATACTACATCATATGAGATACAATTTAAAGTAAATAAATCCATTTAATTGGACCAAAAATTTAAATATCCTAATGGAATCATGATAAAATGGATTTAATGAAATATTCAACTCTCACAAACCCTCTATGAACTAATTGATAACTGGAAATAATAATAAATTGAGGAATTATGGACCACGTTTTTTATTTACCTTGATATTGAAGAGGTGGACGGAAATTATTTAGAATTGGAAAATCCTTCATTATTTATGATTAAACAAAATTTCCTTGATCTTATATATATTGAAAATAATTTAATAGTTGAACCTATCAAAGGATATTTTTTTAAAATCATTTTTATCACTTATTTTTTTATATCACAATTTCCTATAGATATCCTATTTTTATTTGTGAAATCACAACACCCGAAGGATATTTGAAGGCCTTAGATATTGAAAATAAATATGAAATTTACTGAGACACTTTTGAAGAGAAACTATAATGAACACTCCCATCCTCAACTATATTAGAAAACATAAATGTAGTATTACACATGGAAAATATCTACAAGATGAAATTTTTGAGGGGGAAACCATTAAAAAACTCAATTCATGTCATATATTGGATATCTAAAATATCTAAAAGTGTACATAGATTTATTTCTATTGTAACAGCTTAATTGATGATCATATTGGGTGATCATGAAGAAATCCCCTTGGATGCCATCCTAGAAGATAAATTGGTGGTGGAAATTGAAGAATGCATTCTCTCTTTTAGATGATGATGATATTCATAATGCCTAAATTGAAATATCATATTAGTTATAATATGGAAGAACACTACTAATATTATACAAAACGTAGAACAGAGTGCATTACTAATGAATTTTAATCAAAATGAAGACATCAAGACCCTGATAGAATAATAAAATCATACAAGAAGGGAATGAAGATGAATAATATTACAGATATAGAGTGTGGTAATTAAACATTCCACAACACTGTGAGTATCATCTATAGGGTAGCAAAAATAGGGAATTACTTTTTCAGTTTTCTCTCATGAGGAAACAGATGTCCATGTTGTTGCAAATATGTGGGATAATTTTTACAATAATTACATGAAATTTAATTTTATTCATCATGATTTTTTAACTGAATATCTTCATATAATTATGAAGCATAATTTTAGGTGCTTCCACTAGAGGAATATTCAACAATAACTAAATCCATGGATACCCCGTACATCACCAATCAACCACAACTTTTTGAGATAAAAAAACTATAAAGCTGTACATGATGAATAATGTCTAAATAGACCCTAAATTTGTTGTTAAAATGAGAAATAATATATTAATGTGGATATGGTGTGTTTAATCACAAAAACTGAATCCTCTGGCAAATTTTTAATTATCCTATGACTTTCTTGTTTTGAAAATTATAAATACTACACTATTTTGGATGGAAATTCCATATATTCTATCCCTTCATTCATTATTTTTTTATATTATTAATTTTAACGGAAATTTTACTAGTCTATTTTTTTTAGGTGTTTATGTTTTTATGGAGGGGATAATCTAAGGAATCAACATGGAGAAAATTTAATGAAATCCACCGATCCAATCAACTATGTTTTTTTGTATTTTTTACAATAGTTAGTTCACTGATAATTTTTTAAAACTATTAGAAGTATATAGGGATGCTATGAAGATGTTTACACTAAGAGATTAAAAATTAAAAATTTACCTTTTTTATATTTTTAGAATTATTTTAGTTTTTATTGTTAATTGGCTTGTTATATTAACATAAAAACATAAAAACTGATTCTATTTATTATTTTTGTAGGTAGATAATTTTTATAGTGTTTGTTGTTCATATTTTCGAAAACATATTTGATATGAATGTCACATTTCCCTATCAATATTTATTTCTATATTAAATTATATCAATTGTTCTAAAAATTTTATGATAGTTGCCTACTGATTGAGTTTCAACTATGTTTTTATGGAAATATTTTCATAACAATTTATAAAAAACATTCATCAGAAAAAAACATTATGGAATAAAAAAATTCATATCATCTGTTTAATTTTGATCTTAATATGAGGTATATTATCCTCTAGAAAAAAGTAATCCTCATGAATCAAAATTAGAAATAAATTCATAGATTCCGATTATAACTTAACTAAAAGTGAAATTTGTGATCCCAAAATGAATTATTAGATATTTGGTATTGGGTACATGAGTAATCATTTTGTAAATATTATATATTATTTCTTTCATAATGGATCACATAATAATGATATGGAAATATTTATGACAAAATAAAAAAATTTCCTTATAGATAAAGTTGAATTTATTTTGGGAAGGGGAAAACATAACCATGACGAGAAGGGGTAAAATTAAATAAAAAATATTCATCTGAGTTTTATCCAGGAACATGTTATTACAAATTCAATAAGAATAATACAAGAGGATAATAAAAAGAAATTTCCCTTGTACTCATTTTGATTCAACTTGGAACTATTATATTCACAACCTAGAAAATGAATGAATGATTGAAGGCAAAAGGGAAAATTACAAAAAATCACATATCCGGAATCATAATTCCATATTGAATGGATTTATGTATTTTATAATGAATGGATTGTGTATTTTAACTTTTCTAAGTAATACGATGTTGTTTTTCTTCATAAAAAAATTAAACTCAATGTATTACCCCTGAGTAGAATGATTCATGAGTGGGGGAGTGATGTGATAAAAAATTTACAATTTTTTTCTGTATTTCAATATTAATTACACCCATTATTATATCAAAAAAATGGGTAAATAAGGTAATATTTATACTTGTATAAATTATTTATTTTTACAATAAATTTTCCTGAATCATTGGTTTTTCATGTTATATTAATTATAATTGGATATTTTATAGGTGCACATTGAATTTCATTATTTAATTTCATGAAGGATCATAATATTTATTTGTCATTGTTTAATTCATTAATATTTATTATAACAAATAATGCGATATAAATAGTCATTTATTTGAAAAAAATATATTCATAATTCAATTTTCAATTTTTGGTGACTTATTTTAAATTGCGAAATTAAAATTTTATCCATTATGTAAATTTTTATTCTACATTAATTATATTTTCATTTGATGTGTAGAATTTAAAAAATGGAGAAGGATGAGAACCATTTATAAATACCATATTTTGTATACATTCAACGGTACGCGATGTAAATGATCATTAATGAATAATTTTTAGTCTACATGTTTTCATACCTTGAGAATAGAAAAAACCCTCATTAGAAAAAAAACATGTTGAAAGTAATTATGGTGGTTGGTATACTATCAAATAAATTGGAATGATAAAATTACCATGATCCCCCCCCTAAAAATTTGTATGATCGACTCTTATTTAGTAAAAAAACACACCTTTCCTCTCTTCAATCCAAGTCTAACACTTCTCCACCAACCATCCACAAGACTGCATCCCAATTGAGAATGATCACCCCCCAAACGGTCGACTGCCTACAGCCCATTGAGTTATAACATATCATATATCCACATGGTTGTTTTTGAGACTAATAATATTCCATAATTAATATAAAAACATGAATTCGATATTATAATTAATTAACTGGAATATGGCTGAGTTACTTACACCCTAACAAATACAAGCTATAGACGATGAATTCAGTAGTATATGATTACTATAGATTAATAAATCTACTTTAGGTAATATAATTTATGTGATTAAATAAAGCTGTGAAGGATGAATTTTATAAAATCTATCTACATCAAATTAAATGGTTATCTCACTATAAATATAAGATGATGCTGATTGTAAATATTGTTCTTGATTAATAAATAACCAAAAGTATCAAACTGTGATGCAATCACTGTCCGAAGAAGGAAAAATAAATTATGAAATCATCAAATTGGAAATGTCCAACAATAAATATTTATGATTTGGGATTCATGTATATTTATTTCAATGACTTTTTAACTGATTAAACCATTGTTAATCTTTGATGGAAGACTATTTTTTTAGGATTGATGATCATGAGATTCATTTATTGAATAAGGATCAATAGTTGATCTATGATCTCGAAGTATTTTTTATCTTCTCTTGAATATTACCTATGAGTGTATATGGACTGAGGGTCCCTCAAGTACATCATTATATATATATACATGAGGTTGAATGAGTCTGTAAATATGTGTTAAAATAAATTTCAAATCCAAGAAAGCACCTTGAACCAAATCTGCCATATAAACCAAATATTAATTCTATAGGCATGCATGAGTTATCACCCACTATTATTAAATTCCATAAAAAGGAATTCTGGTTTCGAGTCCTAATTGAATTTCAAAACATGATCATGATTAATCATCAATATAACTGTCTTCGCATTACCATTTCATGAGTTCATCTATTCAATCCCACCAATTATATACATGATTCTGAGGTTGTAAGACAAATTTTAACTTGAATCACTAATACCATATAAAATATGTTTTATAAGAAATATATTGATGTCTTGGCCAAATATAAAATATTTTCTCAGATAGTTCCCACTTCAAACCACATCGCATACCAGACCATATGAAAGTTATGATGTATCAACATTCATGTCGCACTAATTCTAAATGAGGTCCAAAATGTGACAATGAAATCATATATTATCTCTTTTATCCCTATTTCAATGATTTATCAGTGCTCCTATTACTTCCAATCTATGTACATAAGGTAATATATAATTTTTTGTACAATGTTAATGTACCAGTGTAGAACCCAATTCAACGAAGGCATGGACTGATAAATCCAATCTAATTACTAACCAATGAATCTCCTAACACGATAACATAAAATAAAATTTTTATCATATTATGTTTCAAATTATCAATTCACATATTCTTGGAAATTTATAAATGATTTATATAATCGATCGTGATAATTTTAAACACTCAACTACATTAATTTTGACCCTCAGTCGTGGAAAGTGAAAGCCATCAAAAACTAATGAATTAGATTTCTGATTGACACTAAATTATATGAGAAGAAATAAAATATGATTCTAATATATAATTCCCATCCAACTTTTAGTAAATTATGTGTCTTATATTAATTTTAAATAGGTCATTCTTCTATTATAGTCATTTTAATTTTAATTCTCCACTATTTTAATCATCGTGCTATGTGATTCTCTTCAACCCCAGAATATTTTGGATTTCCCTAGATCTATTATGGGTTTGTGATATCATTCACTTAATAATTATTTGGAATTAAATTGATGGATAGGTTCCATTGGGAGATTTTAGTGGCACATTGAATCTTTTTTTTCATTTCAATAATTCAATATTAACATCCTTGTTGGAATAGTTAATTTGTGATAGGCAAATAGTTGATAGTAATATGGTCTTTCCATCAAGAAAATAAATTCTAAATTTTATCAAATCAATTATCCATCCCATTCACTCAATCTATGACTCATACGATTAGAGAACTATATATTTGGAAAGGAACAATAAATGATATTTCTGGATGTATTTAAATTGGATATATCGATTTATGGTGTTCATTTCCGATTCACTATAGAGGTGTTGGGATTGATATGTAATGTGAGTTCTCTATGAGTATTTTTTTTCTAAAAATTATATAGTCAATTACAATCGATGATTGATATTAATTTCAATATTTGTTGAGAACTAGTTTAAACAAGAATGAAACTATTTACCCATAACCAGATCATACCCCATTCACCATAACTAGAATTAATTATAATTATTTTATTTTCAATTAAAAATTTTAAAATTTGAATAATCCATTGATGTCCTTCATTCAAAATTATGAAAACAAAAAAATAAATATCAATTATAATTTTTTGATTCTCCCCTACCCAAATTATTGATATATTACACAAGATTTACAATATGCTACATTAGGGATAAAATAAAAATTCTATTTCATGAGGAACTCTAAATGGTCATTCAATTATATACCCACCCCCATTAAATAGACATTATATCTTGCTTAGATTCTTTTTAAAATGATACAGTTAAGGGGTGATTAGGTACATTAATAGGGAATAACCTTATAGTATTTTTCTATTAATTATATGATTAGATCTTAGATATGACCTTCCATATAGTTGGTCATGGTTCTATATCATTCCATATGGTTATGTTTTTGTTTTTTATCATGTTGGTGTAGTCAAGTTGGTGTCTATTTTTTCTAGTGTGACTCTGATTATGTGTCTAGTTTATCTTGTTATTATATTATTATTTATCACTATGTCATTCCTCTTGTTAATTATATATATTATTTCTTTCTATTAGAATTTTTATTTTATTTTGGTCAATCATCACTAAGAAATTTTCAATACCCATGTCATTTGTTATAATTCTTTGGTTCCAAGGGGATTTCACCTATTCTTAGTGGCACTACTATCCTCCCAATCTAGTTGGTAAAATATACGTGTTATAGTTTAATCATATCTAAAAAATTTATAATTTTTATTCATATGTTTTTGATATATATATATATATATATTCCCATAGTTATTTTATGGATCTTAAGGTGATGATTTGAATGGAAATATAAAAATATCATTTATTAGAATTTTTAATTCCATAAGAAGCACTGATTTTAGTAGAGAATAATAATATTTATTAAAATTAAAAAAACAAAAAATATTTATAATCCAATAATTTTACAACATATTACCATAATATTTTATTACATATTTATTCAGGACAAATCCTTATGACTTCATTCTTGTAGGTAAAAAACAAGCCCAAAAAATGGTTCATAATGACTGATTGAGTATAATAATTCATGTTCATACCTATATTATCACATTTATAGAAAAATATTGATTTTAAAAGAATTTATGAAAGTTGTAAATTATATGGATTAAATTTATGTTGATAAAGAAGAGTTAATGATTATAGGTTATTACATATGATTCACCTCTATATTCTTGTTTTTTTGCTTTTAAATTTTATGATGAACATTTTTTATTAAAATTTATCATAAATTAGACAAATTATATTAAGAGAACATTAATCCATCCTTAAATGTATTATTTATTAATTAAATTATTTTTTATAACACTTATAATAAGAATGTGATGATATATGAATTGTTTCATTCATCGAGGTTGTAGTCCGCCCAAAACCCAAGCCGTATTTTAAATTTTTTAATTTATGGAAGTAATGTAGTTAAGGGTTTTAAAGAATAATAATAACATTTTATTATACTAATGTTACTAATATAATTATATTAGTTTGGTTATTATATATACTGTGGTGGTTTTAGAAAAAATAAATATTAACGTATTCGGTTTGGACAATTACCCCTTATTTTGAGATGCTCCTTAGATTTATACTAAGGCCTTCGGAAGGGAGTTGTATATTCACACTGGAGTCATTGAAAAAATTTATAGTGATTTTTGGGGAGTGTCTTTGAATTTTATTTTAGAGAAATGTAAACTCATATTTTTCTTCTGAAAGGTTGCATAGAGTCCCATATAATTATAAAAAATAAATGTTGTTTTAAAAAATATTCCATCATTAAGGGTTTCGAAATTAATTTTAAAAAATTTCAAATGGACCATAAATATTATTCTCATACATACATCATCCACATGATTCATGATTTATTTTTATTTAATTTTTAATCAATTAAAAAAACATTGTTCGACATTATATACCATTGAGTTTCCTTTTAAAAATAATGGAGATAATTTCAAATTAATGATAATAATAAAACCACAGAATTATAATGTAAAAATTATGATTAATTAAAAATTTTCATGTTTATCCCTATATATCAGGAAGCACTATAGTAATTAATAATATTTGAAGTATTATTATTTTAAAAAAAATTAAAATGGATTTTATACTGCTTGCACAAGAGTTGTGTCGATGGTACATAAGCATTTTGGATAGTTATGCTGTTTTTTAAAATTGAAAATAAAATTCTAAAAAATTAATATATATATATATATATATTCAATATTATTATATAGAAATATTCATAATGTATATTTTTTCTTTTCTTTTTTAAGTGATTACTTTTTTAATATATTATGTGACAGGGTAAACATTTTGTTAATATTTATTTCTAAAAATAAATATACTAAACTATCTAATGGAAGTGGGTCTAAAATGGAAATTATTAGTAATGTAAAATTTGAATCAGCTAGAAATCCTTTTAAGAGTATTTTATGGAAAAAAAATTTGTTGCTATTTTTAATATATAACCCTTGATTTAAGACTTATACAATTTTATTCCTTTTCTATGGTTACTAATTTTAATATTTATAAAAAAATTAATGTAAATTTAGAACCTAATTAGAACATTTTAAATCAAAATTTGATATCCAATTTGTAATATTCATCTTCTACATTTAGTAAAAATTAACATCAATATAACTATTCTTAACAAAACACAATCAATTTTATTTAAAAATACATTTTATGCGTAAAAATTAATTTAAATCAAATTTTCGTATATTGATTATTATCAAGAAGTATGTTGGTTTATAATTAAATAAATATTATTTTTATGACATTTAAACTATCTCAAAATGGATTGGTTCCTTGAGAAAATAGAGATAATTGAAATGGAAATAATAGTAATCTATTTAATTTTATTAGATCATTGTTTTGAAAAAGATACTAATACATACCATTGAATTAAAGATTCATTTCAGCTGAGCTATTTTTATCTCTGAACGTTTTTTTCATGAAAAAATAATTTTATATATATTTATGTCTTGCTTATATCATCCTAATTCCATAAATAATAAGTTTTTTAACAATATGTTTTGAATAAAAATGATGTCATTTTTAACTAATTAATTTTTTTAAAATTTAATATTTTTTATTTAAATAAAAATATAAAAAATAAATATAAAATACATTTGTTGATTATGATCATTTAATGATTATGTTTTCTCCTTCCAATTTCATAAAAAAATACACCATGTTTGATTGTAACTTCCCTACACTAGATCCACATAATTAGGGCCTCGAGCTAGTGGGCCCCATGGACTCATACATGACTCCCTATATTCCATGGGATTCATACTAGTAGTGAGCTTCTATGGTGGCATAGTTGTGAGACTATGACCTTATATAAGAGTGGTACAACAAATATGATAACCAACACACAATATTGAAATAATAATATTGCATATGACACTACAGAAATAAATACAATAATCAAATATGGAAGCAAAAACATTGAAGAAACTGAAATATAATCAAAATGTCATAGCATGAGTCATACACATGACGATATCAAATGATGATATACACAATAGGGAAACTATGGATATGGGGGACACATATATAAAAAAACTTATACAAAATACCAAAAGCTGAAAAGACCACTCCTCTTGCATCCCAAGAATATACTAAATCCTTTATTCCAAATATCTTTACTATAGGTGAAACATATCAGGAATCTATAGCTAGGAGCTTTCTATTATCCATACCTGTAGATATACGGTCTTCTCTGGTACCTAAGGCAGCGGGAGAAGGGTTTGAGATATAAATAGTAGGTCACCGGTACTGATATGAAGAAATAATCTATCCATTGTACATGGTAATAGTAGTGTGTTGGTAATGAAAATACGAAGGGTTCATAATAATTAAATACAATCCGGATCAGGTTCTTATAGAACATTGTGATGGCTCTACCAACTTCTTTGTTGGTCAGAATATGTCTAATCTGAATACTATAAATATATATATATATATATATATATTATTAAAAATATATCTATTGTTATATACAATATACACATATACTCACTAAGTATATGAGAACATATTTTGTCCTATTCAAGGATGTAGGTCATAGCTCGACCCGGAGGGTAACACAACCATCTATAACCAGTCTAAGGAGTTATAGGATCATGATAGGATATAAGCCCAAAATCTCATGATTACTGCCGGAAATATTTCCAATAATTTTAGTTAGTGGGTGAGTCGTCATGCCCAACACCCAATATAGAGATGTGTGGATTATCATTCCATCTCCAAAATAAAATTACAGTGGTGTGGGACAATGGTCCCAACACATGATGAAAAGACGTGTGAATCATCATTCTCATCAAGCTCCTTGTCCATTGTTCAGTAGCCTATATCCATTCCATACAAATAATAATATATTTTAATTATTTATAAATCATTCTAATTCATCAATCCCAACCAGTAATAGGAATTAGAATTTTTAAAATTCCATTTAATAAATTTATGACATTTTATGAGGCCTTCCCAGCCACTTCAATTCCACTAATCTAAAAAAATTATTTTAATTAAGAAAGATAGATCCATTTTAGCGTCACACTAAACACCTTGGAAGGTGTTTAAATTCATAATCCATTATATTTAAGATAAAAAGTTTTGGTGGAATTCCCGAAGAGGATGAGAACCCTGAGGGACCATCCTTTAACAATTTACTTAGGGTCAACATGATTATAATAACATGTGTATATTATCATATAAAGGAGTAGAGAATTTGAATCTGATGGACTGTAATTAATTTCATGATACACAACATAATAATATAGATGAAAACCTATTCCCTTAGGAAAAAAACTATACCACCTTCTTGAAGTCTATATACAACTACTCGTCAGGTATCATCCTTTAATTTGATGAAGATCAGAAGAAATTCCAATGTTGAAAAATTCCTTTAAAATAGATAAAACACTATCTCTGTAAAATATCCCATGATATGGGAGGATAAAATATCATAGGAAGTAAGAGGATTATAGATCATACCATTATAGATCTGATGTTCCCCACAATGGTGAAATAAAATTTCAGATCGAGGAATTATCAATGATCCTAGAAGAGGAGGTTGGGGAACTTTCATAGGAGGAAAGAGGGATTGCATGCTAGAAATGAGATGTGAAAAGAGGGGGGGGGTGTGAGGTTATGAGTTCATTAAGGGGAAAAAAATTAAATTCACCATTTAAATATTAGTCTCATGGTTAGGGAACACAGCTGGTTTGATCATATACCAACAATGTTCCTCTCACCGCCATTGAATAATACTCACACATGCTTGGTGCATGTTTTTTCATAACTATGCACAAGCTATGTGAATAGAAACTACCAAGACCTATTAAATGTACCTAGAAAAGGGGGAGGGGGATCCCACAGTTTATGAAATAGGTGACGCATACTTGAAATGGTGAATGAATAGAGGGGATGATGTTTTCAGTTCAATAAGTGGAAAAAGAATATTTACCCTCAAAATTGATGACACACGGGTTTTCCACACATTTGGATAGATTGTACGCCAATTTTGTGCCTCCCACAACCCTTAAACACTACACATACATTATTGGGTGCATGGTTTTCCTAACGATGTGTAATCCATGTGAAGAGACACTATAAAAACATATAGGTAATCATACAATGTTGTGTTCCCTATATCATATATTTTTATAAAAACCAGGAAACCAACCCTCTAGATAGGACACCTCGCATGATTGATCCACACTGTTAGCACTAACCATGTAGTAACAGTGTGGCACATTTGTTTGTTATATTTATTGAACTCTAGTATCTGAACATGCCTCAGATGCATTTATGTCATTTTTTAGGTTTTAGGAAATTCTTACAAAGAAAACAAGGGAATCATACTGAAAAAATATGAGTCATGCCTTAGAAAAAATATAGATTGTTAGGTCCTCCATTCCTTAAAGAAAATCATCCCTGAGTTGAAATCGGTTGGGTAAAAGGATCATCTAATTATATCTTTGACCCCAATTCCCCAATATCAGCTTCCCACACACATGTATCATCATGTACCAATGTGATTCCATAGTAGATGTTGTAAAATAAATTAACTGTCTTGGAGTGGTATCTTACTGTGATCCATGGCATGCACTAGAATATACATAAAGGATGTGTAAACATCCAACTCAACCCCATCAAGCTTTAAAACATGAAACTAATATATATAATACCAAATTAATTTGGCTACATAAAATTCATATTCATAAAATAGGTTCTATGAGGAATCACTTAATTGTATTCCACTATTATGATTTGTTCTAGAACCTCAATGGGTCCAACAGATCAAGGAGAAATTATTTCTTTCTCTCTAATTAGTCAATGTCCAAACATGTGAAAACAAGTATGAAAGCCATGTACCAAATCTCAAACTCAATAGGACTTAAATAGTGATTAAAAATTGATTTTTTTCTATACTAAGCGATCAATATAAATTTTCATATCAATGAGACCAGCTATGAAGTCTCTTGGATGATATGTGGCCGATAAAAATCTACATAACCTACCATTATTTATTAATTAATTGATCATAAATTCCTACAATATAAGGTTTGATATGGATCCATCTGTAAGTTATCCATAGTGTTTTGGTTATAAGAGAAATCAACTACGTGTTCATATTTCTACCATGAACCCTGAAAATTGAGAACACATGCACGGTTTAGGTACTCTAACACTTGAATCATGTTCCATATTTTTCTATTGGTAAGAGGGTGGTAAGAAATTCATAGAAGAATATATATACAAAAGAAATACCATAACCATTTTTATAATAGAAGGGAGTGTAACATTCAGAGATGATATATCGGTGAGGTCCAAAAAGATTTATGACCTCCATAACAAATATCCTCCATAGGTCATCTACTCGAATTATTTTTCAAACTAGTAAGTGGTTTAAAAGATTCCTAAGCCCTTAAACAGAAAACCCAAAATGTATCATTTCCATTGGGTGATTAAAAAAATCAACATGATTTCAATAGAAACATCAAAAGTATTTCACCTAAGAATGGAACATGTATAAAAATACCTTATCAGCCACCTCTATTCTACCCTCACCTGCTAGAAGGTGGATCACTGAGTGATAAATCCAATTTTCTCCCATTTCACACCAATAAACAAATACGTCATATGTATTCATTGATACAACATGGTGACACTAGGATGTACCGCCCAAACTGAGGCATCAGATTCCCACATCAGCTCATAGACGATGCCTATTGTGACCCATACAGAACAATTAAATTATAATGTCTCATCCTCGTCCATATTATAACATGAAAATGAATCATATTATATGATAAATTCCCTTTGGACTAAGAGCTATGGATCTATGGTTTTCCATATTATCAGCCAATCCAATATGTTTGAGGTCAATTTAAAGTTAGAGAGGAAACCCTGACCACTATCCTCCTAAACCTCAAGCTGCATATATGAAAATAGGTCCACAAGCTACCACTCACCACTATCCTCATTAACTTCATGTGTTTGAGTGTTCTAGAATAGTGAATCATCTACTACATTACCTTTTCTAGGATTATAGGAAGGCTCAAAATTGAAGGTGAACATATTCTTAACCCAGATTCATTTATAGAGATTGGGATCATGATATATAAGATTTAATTGAGCCATTTTTATTAATGGTATTCCACAAAATTCTACCCAATAAAATATTGTATCCAATTGCATCTGGAATGAATTACAATATCTAGCACAAGGTCATGCGTTAATGATGTCATCATGTGAGGCCTCAAATGAGATTGGCTACAACTCTCTTGTCCTACTTAAAAATTAACCCCAAACTAATACATGAATTTTTATAATAAAAATTGTATCTCATGCCTAACTTTGGTAGAATAAACTTCAATGTTAATGTCTACCAGCCCTTCATATCTTCAAATTATTTTTCCCAATATTCTAACCCTATTAATTTCACAACATACATAGTAATTCCCATAAGTGGTGTAGCTCGGAATGAGAAATACAAGATGAATTTTCTTTAATACTCATCTCACCATAAGAAACTCCATATATTAGATACATTATGAGGACTATCTAAGGAAACTACGTCTACCTCCTACATTGGGTCTTCTGACACTCTTGTCTCTAAGATGACATGACCATTTAAGATAAATTTATCCTTCCAAAATTCACATTTACAGAGCATATCATAACACAATTGATCCTTTAATTTATTCAAAATGTTCTCAAGATATTTGGAATATCCTTGTTGGAAATGAGAATACTCTAAGATGCCATTCAGAAAGGATAAAACAAAACAATCTAGGTATGATTTGAAAAACCAATTTCATCAAATCCAGGAAGGTGTATAACACATTATATTGACCAAACGACTTCATATGATAATCCTTAATCACTTACCTACTCCATAAATCTATATCAGATATGTTTTAATATATGACATGCACATTAAGGTATCTCGAACTCAAATCAATCATTTAGAATACCCTCGCTCCATGGATCTGATCAATGGTGTCATATAATCGGGGAAGTGGATACCTATTCATTACCTTAGGCTCATTCAACCACTGGTATTCCATGAAGTTCCCAAGGGTACCATCCACATTCTTATAATGAAGGATATGTGAACACCATAACAAGGTTCTAGGTCGAATAAATACTTTAGCCTCCAATTCGTCCAACTGTTTCTTATCCTATAAAAACTCCATAGCTTCAATCCTATATAGAAGTATGGTCACTTGTTCAAATCATGGAACATTCAAAAGGGTGATATTTTACTCTCAAAATAGAGGTTGTCTAGAAAATTGTTTAGGGAGTAAATCAAGAGTATTATATACCATGGGGGGAGGGGGTAGTAGGTCATAACCTCTAATCATCCAAAATATGGTTTGAAATATAGGTTGACACCCTACCCAACCGATGATTCCTAGATCTATATCTAGATGCATGCACAACCCACTCTCCCATGTTGATATTTCTACCATCTTATAGTCATGTATACGTCACCTCAAGGTGATAAAAATCAATATGGTCTCGATAGTGATAAAAAAAAGTCAATAATGATAATTAAATCAATACATGACATGTTGAGGATAAAAAAGTACACTTGAAGAAATTTCCAACTATCACAAGGGGAAATCATTATAATGGATACTTCTCTCTATTCAGATACCCAAGGATGTTTCGAGTGTCATAATACGAAACTAATACAATACCTCAAGGAATAGACTGTTATTAGTTATCCCAAATACAAAGGAGTGTGATGCACCTATGTCAAACTAAGCAGACAATAAAGTATAGGTTACAAGAATAATACCTTGAATAGTATATGGTAACACACACTTCTCCTTTATCATATGATTCAATGAATTTAAATTACCCATACCGTATCCCTGAGTCATAACCAGAATTTCTTACACATTCCCTCAATGCAGGTGATTTAATTACTAAGTCTGAGCACCTCTACCTCGACCACCACCTTGAACTGAGTATCTAGTTATATTCGAGCTTCCTTCCTAGAAAAATACAATTTCCCCTATCTAGATGGTAAGGTTGGAGAAAATCCCTTCTCCCATGGGACTGATTGAAATTTCATATAGAGATGCTGAATAATACCTATCCTTCATGATAATCTACACTCCACTATCACTACTAGAAAAAAACCTTTACCAACGGTTTGGAACCATTGGTATAGGCCTCCAAACTGTTGGTATAGCCTATACCAACGGTTTGGAGAACCGTAGCCAATTAAGCCGTTGGGATAGGTCTATACCAACGGTTTTCCAAAAACCGTTGGTATAGGTAATATGAAATCTATACCAATGGTAATGGAACCGTTGGTATATAAATTCCAAAAATAAAACATCCACTGGGATTTGATCCCAGGACCCCTCGTTTATAATCGAACGACTTAACCACTAAGCTAACATCACTTCTGTAAACATTATTTCATAAATATATATATGTATTATCATAATTATTTAAAATTTTGATTTATATAATGTTCTCAGTTAGTAGATCTGGAAAAAAATTAATGATCTTATCCCAACAGTTTTGAAAACCGTTGGGATAGCCCTATCCCAACTGTTTTCAAAACCGTTGGGATAGGTTAGGGGTGGGTTGAGTTTCTTAGGTCGGAGGATGGATTTTGGGGTGTTTTTTCCCATTGGTTTTGGTGAACCGTTGGGAAAGAGGCTCAAAACACACCCTTTCCCAATGGTTTAGCATAAACCGCTGGGAAAGAGTGACCCTTTCCGAATGGTTTGCCAAACTGTTGGGAAAGGTGGGGAAATCTATGGCTTTCCCAACAGTTTTGGTGAACCGTTGGGAAATGGTAGTTATACTAACGGTTTTTACAAACCATTGGTATAGAAGTTTTGGGAAAGATCATCATTCTAGCAGTGTAAATATTTCATAAACTATGCTTTTTTTGTTTTGGATTCCCTCAATGGGGAAATATATGGAAGCTATCAGTACGAGCTGTCTGGCTATTTCTACCCCCACACGAAATCCTTACAACACATTTTATATCTTCTTGAAAAACCACTAATAGGTGTGGGAGATGAACTTCCATGGTTCCTACCATCAGCCTACCAAATTGAGTTTCTTATAAATATTGTTCAACAAGAATATTTTTACCTACTATTAGTACAGTATACTGTCACATCCATGAATTGCTTCTCATTCATGATCTTATCACCTAATAGAGTTTTTTTGAATGTATATATCTCATTAAAGAGAGTGAAATATTTCATGACATGCATTGAACCATACATAATTTTGTTAAATACTATAGGCCGATCAACCCTTAGTTTCTGTGGAATGTAGTTGTGAAAGATAATATGGAAATTTATAGATGCTATATCTTGATGTTGGTCTTCCTTGGTAGTGACATTATAAGATCACATTGATGAATCACGCATCATAGAGGTATCTATCTTGACCATAAACACAATTGTGTGTCTCTAGTTGATAAAATATATAAACCATGGACTAAAACCAGGATTCTTCGTCATGTGGTATCCCATCCCTTGAAAAGGTGGGAGAAATATTATAATAAAATTCATGAATCTAATCTACCATAGTTTGGATAGGTTGAGTATCTCATTGAATATTCTGTATCATTCGGATGAAACCATCTCAAAATTGGGAATCATTTCCCATATTAGGAAGAACATGTGGCACTATAGGTGGTAGTGTAGGTGGTATCACTGGCATCCTAGGGGCCACCACCACTAGTGCATGACCATCATTGCATTCTTAACAGAGGAATCATTGCTGTCATTCTGGATGAATTTTATAATGAAAAATTAATCTTTTATAAATGAATTTTGATGTTGAAATGTAATCAAATAATAATCTAGATAGATACATTGACGTCATATATAAAAGGTCACATTTCTCTGGCTTCTCAAAAAGATTGGTCTAGATGGTAATGAAAATTCATAAAGGGAAATTATAATTCAAGAGGCACCAACCAACTAATGACTACTAAGGTTTTGTTCAAGTTTAGTCCTGATATAACATGATATAAGTTTCATTATATGGAGTTTCAATTTGAAGGTATAGTGGAACACACCCTTTACTATTCAATTGGAATCCCATATAGTGGTTACTATTTATTTAAGTTTTAAATTTAAATGTGTTCATACTCTATTATATAAATATCTAGATATTGATAACATGGTAATGTTAGACATTTCATTGATTACAATATATAAAAATCATAATCCAAATAAATTACAATTGGAATATCATTTAACATCATCATAACCATGATATTCAATATTTGGTTGTTACAGGTCACATGAAATTATTTGATTATAGAAATAAACATCATCATTTATAGATTTACATTATCCATAAATTACCTTCATCATTCATTTAATCTAATCACCAGACATTTATTTAGTCCATCGAACACGTTATTAAAAAATAAACCACATGATATAGTTGGCCAATTAAGGTTTTATCAATAATATCAATCATGAAAACCCATTTATATTGATGTAGTAACATTAATTAATCAAATTGAATTATCCCTAAACGAAATTTTAGCCCAATAAAGTATTAAATAATCAAGTAACTAACTATTTATAGTAGGAAAAATCATGCATATTGTATATGATCCATGAAAAAATCAAAGGAATTATAGTCATAAATTGACTATATTGGTGTTGTAGATGCTAATTCTTCATCAAAACAAGTAAATGACTAAGTATGTTTCAATAAAATCATCAATAATAATATCAAAAATTATGTGCATCACCGAGTGGTGAAATCTTATCAACTGTAACAATCATATTCAAATTTTAAAAATATCCCATCCTATGTAATTTAGGTTTTCCCTATATGTGGTTTAGGTACTCCCATGAATAGGAACATTACCATATTATATTACCTTCATATTATCCTTTATAATATCCAAACACTATGATAATGAAAAGAAACTCCATTAATACAACCTTATAACATTTCGTCCTGGAATACATTTTTTTATAGAACAATTCAGTGAAATTTATTTATTTATTAGTAAAATGTTATTCAGATAAAATAAAAATCAGTACAAAACAAGACCACGACGTGTCAGGGGGTGAAAATAGTGAAGGCATAATGCGACATTTTTAACAAAGGGTTTGCAATCATTGTGAAGGGACCCCAACCTAGAGAATAGATTCAAGGGTTCTGCAGTTCCATCTCATCTTGAATGTGATTCTGCTGCAAAGTTCCCTTCATGATAGGTGTGAAAGACATAAAAATTGTGAATAATAAAACTTCTACATTACCAAATAGAATACAACAGATTCCAAGGAACATAAATATTCTATTGGAGGATTTTGTTTAGAACTGTCGAGTAGGATTCTACTTGAGATATTGAATGATTGAAACAACTGCACAAAGAAAGTTTCAATGCCATTGTTGTAGTCTCGGCACCGAGGGATTTAATGGTAACAAAAAAAGTGCAAAATCCCAAAAACATGGAACCTCGGTCATCCCTGATTATACTGCCTCCCCTCATTATCCCATTGACACATGACCCATCAGCAATAAGCTTCATGTGCACCTCCCCACACGCTAGAGGATTCCAACTAGTAGTAAGGATATAAGGTACAATAGTGGGGAAACTATACCCACATATTGTAGTGTAAAAATGAATATGATAATAAAAAAATATAATTAGATGAATAAAATAACATATCGCATAACAGAAAAAAATATAATAATCAACTACGGAAGGGTAAAAGTTGATGAAATTTATATATAATAAAACTCCATTAGTTGAGTCAAATAAATGATTCATTCTAAGAATTATGATATAATAAATTGGAACAAGTTGATACATGTAACATACATACACAAAAAAGTGTAAAAATACAAAAAATTAAAAAATATTTCTTCTCTTGTATCATGGGCATACACTCAGTTATCAAATTACATTCTCTAAGGTATAAGTGAAACAAATAAAACATCTTTAGATGGGTTCTTTCCCTTATCATTATAGAAAGACATAAATTCTAATTAGGAACAAATGCTTTCCCTTGTATGGTTTGAGATAAACTCATTAAGATATTACCATTGGTGTTTAGAAATAATCCTACCAAGGGACTTGGAAATATCAATGTGTAGGTAAAGAATATATAAATAGTTCCTAATTATTAAATTCAAGACATCTCACATTCATTTAGGACACATCGCAGGTAGTACCTATATCAATTTATACAAGAATATATCTAATCCTAATACCATATATGTTTGTGTGGTTATATATATTTTTTAATATACAATATAGACATATATTCACTAATTACATTAGGACATAAGTAGGAATATAAATGGATAATAGGTGCTTGCTGGACCTGGGGCATAACTAAGGTGTTCATCATTGGCCTATAGATCAATAGGCTCATGAAATGGAATATGGTGTAGATTTAATGATTAATGTGAGACATATTTCCCATCATTCATGATACTGTGGTGATTCGTAATTCCCAAGACCTGATATGGAGAAACATTGAATTTCTAGGCCATCTCCTAAATGAAAGTACATTAGTGCGAGACAAAATTCCCAATAAATAATGTAAGGAATCATGAAACATCAGGATAAATAAGTCACATAAATAGTTATCAACAACTCATAGCTATGGAATGCAAACAGTAATTGTAAGGCATAATAAATAAAACATTCCAATTCATTAATATAAACCAAACATAGGAATTACAATTAATATAATTCCACTTTATTATTATTTACCATGTGGTGTTGCCTTTCCACCAAATTATATTCCATTAAAATAGACCATTTAATTTAAATATGAATGGAATGTTCATTTTGGATTCAAACCTAATAAATTGGAAGGTGATATCACTCATTAAAAGTTATATTTAATATGGTAAATTGAATCTAGAACAACCAAATGTGTAAAGAGCAATGTGGGATCATCCTCTAAGTATCTATCAATGGCCAACATGAGTTTAATAACATAAATATATTAATTTAGAATGGAATATCACATTTTTTGTAGATGTGAAGATATGTAAAAATTTTCTGCACAATAATGGAAGCCTGACATACAAATAATATTTAGGGAAAATAAATAAACCACCCACCACAAGTCCATAGATGAACACCGATCATGAAAAATCATTCGATTCATAGAAAAAATGATGAATACACTGAAATAGATAAATTCCATAAAATATAGAAAATAAACTTGCTCCGAAATAGTGAAATATATTAGAAGATAAACTATTATATGAATCAAGATGATTATGGTGCATATAGTTGGAGACCTATATGATTTAAGGTAATTAATTAAGAATTAAAATAATATATTTGATGAAGAATATTATATATACATCCAATTTTAACATATTATATATTGAATTAGCTTTAGTACATGGTATTTTATTTTTCATTTGATGTTATTATTTCAGTGCTATTATGACTCAAATATTGCCAATGAGGATAGGATTTATGCCTCAATCTCATTTTAATAAGAATTTTTTATGATTGAATTTACAATGGAAAATATTTTGTGGATATTATCATTTGAATCCTATATTTATTTCATGATGGCTATTCTAATAATTATTATGTTTCATAGTCATTTTACTCAATTTTATCATTATAATGATTGTTAACATATTTTTAAACAATAGTCGACCATATTTCCTATATGGAAAAAAAATTATTCATTTTCCATACACTTATAAATTTTTCCCCGAATGTTTTTACGTAAAAATTAAATGTTTTAAAAAGTTAATTTCATATTCATTTTCCATTGTTTTAATAATTAAAAAGGTTATTCATTCTAAAATATTGTCTAGATATCCATTTTCGACCATTAACTAGGTTGTAATATGAATTTATTCTTTTAATGTATTTTTTTGGATATAATTTGCAATCGAAGTGACTAATATTTTGATGGAATTTTAATTAAAAAATTTCCATGGTTATTTTAAAAAAAATTATTCCTCCAATGTCTATGTTATTCAATTCAATAATTTTATCAAAAGAAAAAAAATACATTTCTAATGTTTTGAAAGAAATGCTTGGATTTTCTGTTAAAGTTATCTTTCATGTATGTTGTAATATTTTAAATATTTTTATTCCTCATTGGTTTTTTGATATTATAATATAACAAAATTTTGATTACATTAGTAATATTCTTGATATTGATATGTGGATAATTCAATGAAACTCGTTTGATTTACATTAGTTAACTAACTTATCATAATAACATTATAAATCCCATTTATCATTTACAGGTCACACTAGTGCAGAAAACGTTTTTTACATCACCATTTTTTACGTCGGTTATATATAACCAACGTTACAAATCACGCCTATTCATTTTTTATGTCGGTTATCCAATAACCGATGTAAAAACTCAATGCGCGTGGGGTTTTTTACGTCGGTTATTTGGAAATCGACGTAAAAAACCCGATATCTACGCGTTTTTTACGTCGGTTATGTGATAACCGATGTAAAAAAACTAAAGCGCGGGATTTTTTACGTGTGTTATTTTATAACCAATGTAAAAAACTAGATGTCTATGGGTTTTTTATGTCGGTTATAAAATATCCGACGTAGAAAAACCCCCATGTGCTTTGTTTTTTTACATCGGTTATTTGATAACCGACGTAAAAAACGCATAGATATTGGGTTTTTTACGTCGGTTTCCAAATAAACGACGTAAAAAACCTCCCGCGCATTGGGTTTTTACATCGGTTATCCTATAACTGACGTAAAAAATGAGATATCTACGCATTTTTTACGTCGGTTTTAAAATAACCGACGTTATAAATTTTAAAACTAGTTTATAACATCAGTTATATAATAACCAACGTTATAAAACATTTAAAGAAAATAAAGCCCCATGGACTGTCATTTACGATTTTTTGATTGATAGTCCGCCGGCGCGTCACTCTCGTGTGGTAAACCCTAATCGACTCGTCGATCGACCAATGTTAAACTCATTTTGGCTTCATTTTTTATCTTCTTCACACCTCTCAGATCTATCATCTCAACTCACAACATTCAAGTAAGCCTTCCACAAATTTATTTCGTTCATTTTTTTTCACGGATATTCTATAATTATGTTTTGAAATTTTTGTACATTTAATGTTAACAAGATGCAATGGTTTCCAAGTATGCACCTCATTACTATTTTGATAAGATGGTGATGAGATAATCTAAGATACAAATGATTCATTGATGGAAGTGATACAATTTCACATGGTGTAGGATGATTTATGGGCGGGGTGATACCATGACATTAGCATTGGGGTGTGAGAGGAAAACTAGTGCAGAAGTGGTATCCGAGAACCTAAATTTTAATATATATATATATATATATATTTTATACGAAAATGTTTATTTATATGAATTATTCTATGAGTGATCCATAGTGAGTATATGAAACTATTTTTCCATGTTTAGGTGATGATTTAGATTCCTTTTTTCATAGGGCTTTAGTGTGCTTCCTCAACATTTTCATGAGATGTTTTAGGGAGGATCTTACTATGTATACATTTTATGCCCACCATACATAAATATAATCAATTTTTTGGTTTTTAAAAGAAATTTTTAGTTTTTTATAGATGTTAGTAGCATGGAAGTGTTGTGGAGTAGCGCATTGGGGTGTGAGTGGAAAACTAGTGGAGAAGTGGTATCCGAGAACCATAATTTTAATATATATATATATAATTTTTTATACGAAAAGGATTATTTATATGTATTATTTTTTGAGTGATCCATAGTGAGTATATGAAACTATTTTTTCTTGTTTAGGTGATGATTTTGATTCCTTTTTTCATAGGGCTTTAGTATGCTTCCTCAACATTTTCATGAGATGTTTTAGGGAGGAGCTTACTATGTATACATGTTCTGCCCACCATACATAAATATAAACAATTTTTTTGGTTTTTAAATGTAATTTGTAGTTTTTTATATATATTAGTAGCATGGAAGTTTTATGGAGTAGCTTTCAGGAGTATATATAGTTTATTTTTTCTTCCTAGATTTACTTTTAGTACTAATAATCTTCTTTTTGGTTTATGTACCACAATACTTGTATGAATTCATGCATAATTATCTAAATTTATTCATTTCGAACTGAGGAGGGTTACTTTTGGTGGGAGCAGATCCTAAATGATATGGTATGAATTCATTCTATCATAACCATAAATAAAATATAGTTGTATTTTATTTATCATATACATCAACTTATACTCTTCTTTTTCATCACAAACCCTTTGAGAATAATTAACCAAACTACGGGCTTCGGTATCCACATTGCCTTTTGTTATAGAATATGGGACCTCAAAATCAAATGATTGAACATATTCCTCCCAAAAAAACTTCAATTGATTTTTATAATTGTGTGAAAATATTTACCAAATGGATTTAGGGTCTACAGAAACTATTAATAACATGTTTAATAGGTAGTTTATCTAATATATTAAAACATCAAAACTGCATTCAATATTAATCTATGTAGGTGTCATGGTTTTCTTTGATTCAATGAAATTTAAAACTTTTATATCTAACTATATTTTGTTTTAAAAATAATATTCAAGCATATTTTTTTTAAATACCTATAGATTTGTTTTATATTTTAAATTGTTTTACATTCAAATTATGATTTTTTTCATATAAACATATATTTATCTTATCTTAAAAATATATATTTTTTGTTGATATTTGTTATAGGTAATAATGAGTCGAAGTGGGATTATGGCACATCAAATGAGAAATGAATATGAGGAAAGTGTTGATGCCTTTTTGGAATTTGGAAAACGAAATGTTCCAGGTAGTGACATTTGTTTCTGTCCATACCTGAAATGTTTGAATATAAAGAAGTTGAAAAGTAGAGAGATAAACGATCATATGATTTGTCATGGTTTTAATCCGAGTTATAGCACTTGGATTTGGCATGGTGAAACTGGATGGAATGTCACTGATGATGATGATTCGCAAGATGGTAACTCCGATGGAATTGAAGAAATGATTTGCGATATTGTAGCAGAACAATTTGAGATAGAACCGACAGTTGCGCGTCTATATGGTGATGCTGAAAAACCATTATATCCTAGTCGTACAGATTTTACGGTTTTGTCAGCGGTGTTAAGATTGATTAACCTGAAGGCGATGCATGGATGGAGTGACATATGTTTTACAGAGCTTCTACAATTGATGAAAGTCATTCTTCCAAAAGATAACGATCTTCCAGATTCACATTACAAAGCCATGAAAATATTATATCTGATGGGATTGGGATACAAGAAAATACATGCCTGTCCGAAGGACTGCAATATATATAGGAAGGAATATGAATTTCTGTCAAAGTGTCCTAAATTTTGGACATCACGAAATAATTTGAAAGAAAAATCACAGGCTGATGTAGAGATTACAAAGCTCCCTTCAATGGTATTTTGGTATCTTCCTATAATTAATCGTTTCAAACGTTTATTTGCTAATTCAAATGATGAAAAAAGGTTAAGATGGCATGCTGAAGAGAGGGTATGTGATGGAAAAATACGTCATCCATCTGATTTTCCACAATGGAAGAAAATTGATGCGCAATATTCTACATTTGGAAATGAAATTAGAAATCTCATACTAGGGTTGTGCACAGATGGAATGAATCCATACCGAACACTCAGTAGCAAACATAGTTCATGGCCTGTTGTATTGGTAATTTACAACCTCTCTCCTGATGTTTGTATGAAGTGAAAATATGTCATGTTGAGTAAAATGATCTCTGGTACAAAGCAACCCAGTAATGATATTGATGTTTACTTGTCACCGTTGATTGATGATTTGAAACTGTTATGGGTTGATGGTATTAGGGTGTATGATTCTTATAAAATGGAATATTTTCAACTGCATGCAGTGCTTCTGTTCACTATAAATGACTTCCCAGCGTATGGAAATTTGTTTGGATATAGTGTTAAAGGGAATAAAGCATGTCCAATTTGCGAACACCATATGTCATATTGTCAATTGCATCATGGGAGGAAAACAGTGTACATGGGTCATCGAAAGTTTTTGCCTATGGAACACCCTTATAGAAGACTAAAAAAGGCATTCAATGGCTCACAAGAATTTGATACTGCTCCAAATCCTTTATCCCCTGATCTGTATTTTGAGAGGGTGAAAAACCTTGACGTGACATTGGGAAAGACACAGAAATCTTCTAATGATAGACATATTTGGAAGAAAAGGTCCATTTTTTTGAGCTACCATATTCGAGGTATCATGAAGTTGAACATAATATTGATGTCATGCATGTGGAGAAGAATATCTGTGATTCTTTGATTGGAACATTTTTAGATATTAAAGGAAAGACTAAAGATGGGATGAATGCAATATTAGACTTACTATCAATGGGAATACGTTTGGAGTTAGCTCCCACTCCTATAGGAAGATGAACATTTATTCCCCCGGCTTGTCATACATTATCGAAGAGGGAGAAAATTAGCTTCTGTCAGTGTCTTCATGATACCAAAGTTCCTCAAGGTTATTCTTCTAATGTAAAAAATTGTGTCTCATTGAAGGACATGAAGTTGATAGGTATAAAATCACATGATTGTCACGTCATGATGCAACAAATTCTACCAGTTGCATTGCGTGGAATATTTCCCATTCGTGTCAGAAAGACTATAATGAAGTTGTGTTATTTTTTCAATTCAATTTGTTACAAGGCGATTGATATGAATGCTTTGAACATTTTGGAAAAGGATGCAATTTTTATACTTTGTCAATTGGAAATGTATTTTCCTCAAACTTTTTTTGATATAATGGTGCATTTAATGATTCATCTGGTTCGAGAAATAAAGCTTTGTGGACCTGTATATCTTCGTTGGATATATCCTTTTGAAAGGTATAGGAAAATATTAAAGGGTTATGATAAAAATATATATCGACCTGAAGCCTCAATTATTGAAAAGTATATTTCTGAGGAGGTAGCATAGTTTTGTATGAGCTACTTGGCTGCATAGAAACACATAGGTTTTCCTCCATCTCGCCATGAACGAGTTAATAATGAGGGAAAGGGGATTCACGGCATGAAAGTCAGATCATTGTCAGCTGAATAGATGAAGAAGTTAGAATCATACATCTGGAATAACATAGCTGATACCCAACCATATATGTAACACCCCAAGCTTCTATGGTACGCTTCTCTTTGAATAATGTGACAGCGTGTGTTGTACGCAACACCAAGTTCTAACACACCATAACCAATCAAACTAGCCGTTATGAATAGTAATACCTACCTTTTAAAATTATATTTATTTTATATTTCAAAATGGAATTCATTTTTGGATTTGGAATATCGAATTTAGACTAAGTTGAAATTTTGGTACTTTTCGGATAACTTTAATATTTTGATGAATAGTGAAAAATAATAAATTTTAATTAAAAACAACTTTTTTAAACAAAATAATTAATAGTGATAAATTATGAATTTGAGTTGTTTTAAAGTATATTTATAATATATTTTTACCATTTAATATAATTTTGGTCATTGGACATAATTTTACAATTAAACCGAACATAAACAAGTGTCAATCTTTTGATAGTTATTATCTCTTAAAAACACGCTTTTTGTTTTGACAGTGGGAATTAATTTTAAATTAATTTCTGCCACTTCTGTGTTTTGAATTTAGAAAAATGGATTCCATATTTAGAATCCGGATTTCCAAATTGTGAAAATAGGTAACTTTTATTTTTAGACATTTTGAATAATTACTGCAGTAAATATTTTATTTACCATGGTTAAGGTTAAATCCGGTAAATAAGGGTTAAAAAATAATATTATAATAATACTAAATTACCCTAAAACGTGTCCTAGCCTTATTGGTTGATACATATTCGACCATAGTCATATTTGGGTCGATTTGTGGACCCCATGGTGCCACGTGTAGGTGATAGGGACACTTTTTTTTAATTAAGTTAAAATGAATACAAAAATGACACAAGCATATATCTTTTAGAAAAACAATTATTACATAGAGTTATATATGTTGGATTTTAGATTATAAATATTCATTAGAAAGATAAACAGATTTCCTACATAATTATATTTTATTTATATTTTTTAGACATTATATAATTTAATTTATTTATGACACAATGATGATGTAGTAATTACTATAATAGTGAAAAATTAAAATAATTGATATTATAAATAACCAAATAAATAAAATATGAAACTTTTAATGAATATAACTAATTTCATAGTATAATATGATATATTAGTATTGATTTAATTGACTTTGTTTGAAGTAATCAATCTGTTATGAGTTTAACAAAAATCGACTATTGAATAGTGTCAAAATTGACATAAAAGAGTTCTTAAAACAAATATTATATTATTAATTGATATTAAATTCCTAAAAATCTAAGGATCGGCCAAGAGACTTATATCATGATAGTTTCATCATTAATGGACCACTTTGGGGTCGCTTGGATGTATATAGTATGCTTATTAACCATATTATATAAAAATAAAAAGAGATATTGTAAAAGTGAAACTAATTAACTTAGAGTTAATACTTAATGATAAGGTTAATATAAGTACCCAAACCTGTCTAAATTATATTTTTTGAGTTTTTTTCTACCTATCCCCACCATAACATTTAAATAATCATATTTGGAGCCATTAGAAACCGAATATGAATTTATTATAAACTAATATCTCTAGCTTTTCCAAAGGTGCCCCTCACCCCTCTTATAAAAGGGAACACCTCCTTCTCATTTCTTTACACCTTCAAAGCCTTTTGGTTCGGCCAAAATCTGCCCAAATACTCTCCCCACATCCCTCACTACAACCTAGGGGACTTAGTTTGATCAGAAAGCAAACCTAAGTATCCCTTTTGATGAAATCAAAAGGAAAAAACTGAAGAAGAGGTAATGATTTCACCACCCTTTTCCAAGTTCCTTTTTTCTTCCACTTCTTCTTCCTTTGTTGTTACCATTATAAAATAATAACTCCAGTATCATATATATACCGTGATGTTATTATAAATATGGTACAACCATATTCAGTATTCTATCCACCCTTTGAATAACATGTAACCATATGTGCGTACGTACGGCTTACCGTCTCCACGTCGTGGTGTAATTGTTATTCAATATATTATTATTTGGATGGGTATAATAATGATATGTAACTCATTTAAATTATAAATATAACATGTTAATGATTATGTATATATGATATACCATCCATTTATTATTATAATATCAAAAGAATGATATTGTCGATCGTGCATACGTACGGACTACCGTCTCCATGAACGCGATGAGATTCATTCTCCATCGTATCCATTCAAGTATAATTATCATTTGATGATTTAAAAAAAGATGTTTAAGGACCTGATATCATTCTGGATATGAATAATATACTACCTATCCTTTACCAACATGTCTTATGTAACAAAACATATAAAATAAAACAAGTAAGTTATCACCCGAAACAATGATAATACTAAGATATTATTATCAAATCAATATTAAAAGATCATATATGATATCATATTAATGTATATGATTCTTGTATAATTATTTCACCATTATACAGGAGGTTAACCTACCCCAACCAAGGAAAAGTACAAGTTAAGGGGTTATCATCTCACTCCTTATTCCCGTGGGATTCATGCCATATTGCCACCATCACCTTTTGTGTGGTGTATGTACTGCCCATAATTATATTCTTTGTGTAATACACTCTAATTTATGTGTATTTACATATTCATTGTATGATACCTCTTTCATGGTTTTTATCTTTCATAAGTTACCAAATTGGTAAGGGTTATTTCACAATCTCTTCATTATCCGAGGTTGTTTATACATAATAATCTACTGGGATCTCTTTATCATCCACATCCATGTTTCATCAAAATGTATTTCAAATTTTTTTTATTATTTACAAGAATATGGGTTAAAGTCATTTATACCCTTGTTTGACTTTTTATAAGAGTGATTTTTCTGTCGTTTTCAAAACAAGGTCCTTTTTAACCTTTTCGACAGAATTATGGTAAGAATGTTTTTTTAACTTATACGGCGGGCGCGGTTATTTTCCGCCGTTATAAAATCTTCAAAGTTTTCCTTACAAGATTATAATAATAATTTCAAGAAAATGTTTTATTTTATATATGGATCTTAAATGATTTCAAAAATAGAAAGAGATATTTCTCTAAAAAGAGTTTTGATTTCATCTATGTCAACATCCTTTGATGGATTTTACGCTTATTTGAAGTTGATTTATTATGATACAAAACTTCTATATTGTATTGAAGGTTTTGTGATATGTTTGACTATGGATGTGATATTTTTATACCATTCATAGTTTATGGTGAAATTATTGACATTTTGTATGCTAGTTTTAATACGAATGATTATTTTATGTTTAAACCTTTTCATATGGGAGTGCATTGGACTTAATATGTGACGGGTGGAGCCCGCTATAGCTCCTCGATGCATCGGTAGGTCTCATGAGGCAAACTAGTGTCTTGGCACAAGTCCTTGACAAAATATTATTTGTAGTCTTGGCACGAGGCCTTGGCTATATGGTTATGATAGTCTGGCATTATGCATTCCAACATTATGAACGTGGTTATTGATTTTGCATGTGATTATTCTATTAGTAGAATATCCATGTGAATAAGTAAATGGAATTATTTCATTTTATTTATTATATACCATGTTGAAAGTTCAAGTTTTAAAGGCTTTTGTTTTAGTTATACATTTCCTTAAATGTTTATTCTAATTTATGAATGTTTCCTCTATATTGTTATCCTTACAGGGCATTTGAGCCCACCCCTTTTCTATGTTTTATTTTTCCCAGGAAGTGAAGAAGTAAATTATGAATGACCTGCAGGGATATTATGAGGGGATATGTGTGTGGATTATGGAGACATTATGTTTTTGTAGTAGTTTTTCGTTTTATGATGTAATGTAAGACTTATAAATATATCTAGTGTTTCCAAGGCTACTAAACCAATCGGTCTTTTGAGATTTGATCTTTCTTGTGATCATGACAATGTTATGTAATAATGCACCGACTCTGGGTAACTAGGGTCGGGGCGTTACAGTAGGTATCAGAGAACGTTTAGTACAAACCTTGGAAGCTAGATTTAGATAAACTCTGATTAGAGCACGTAGACCTAAGATGAACATTGAGGATTATTATAGAAGAACTTCCTAGAATTTTGGTATTGTAGAGATTTTGTGAGTTTTCCGAGTAATACATCCCTGTCTGGATACGAGTAGGTAGAATCGGCTCTGGCACAGATGTACCTAGGGGTAAAACCCAAAAACACCGCTTTGAGCTAGACTTGAACGGGAACTGGTGCACGACAACGGGCCTTGCTGCACTCTTGGTTACGGCACTCCCGGGGGATATGCTTAGGATAACTCTCATTTTCTTTACAAATAATTATGAAGGGTTTATGAGTATATACTTCCTCAAAGAAAACCTTCTTATGATTATGGATTATATCCATAAATAATTCAATTTATGTTAAGTGTTTTATAAGTATGGGATTATGTATTTTGATTCATAAACTGATCTAGTTTATGCCATTATTTAGAAATGGTGCCTAGTGGAAGAAATGGAAACCGTATCAATGCACGCACTCCATGTAGGGATTGCCCTCCTGCTCAAGATAATTATAGTGGGGCTGGTGATGCAACTGGTGCCGATCTTCTAATCACCATACTGGGACAACTTACTCAGGTTATGAATAATAACCTTACCCGTATGGAGCACCCTGATCCACAGCGTGGAGAATCAATGTTAGATCGATTCATGAGGCAAAAACCACCAACGTTCAATGGGAGTAAAAATCCCTTAGTAGCTGAGCAATGGATAAAATCCCTAGAAAAAATATTTCAGGCTTTGGGGAGCAGTGAAAGGGAAAAAGTTATCATGGAAGTTTACCGCCTCACTGGAGATGCTGATCAATGGTGGTTATTGATTCAAAACATGAAGGAAGATGATGAAGTATCAAATATGGAATGGAGGGAGTTCAAAGATCTATTTTTAGAAAAATACTTTCCTCGTGACCATTGAGCAGATATGGAAAGGCAATTTCTGAGTCTGAGACAAAAGGAGGATGAGAATGTCACAAAGTATTAGGCTAACTTTACAAGGTTAGCAAGGTATGCTGGAGATTATATACGTAACCCAATAACTAAGATTGATCATTTCTTTAATGGGTTAAAACCATTTCTTCATCGAGCATTAGTCTCACAATCCTTTTCGTCGTACGAAGACATTGTCTCATGTGCTATCAAGACGGAAAAAGAATTTTCTAAGTCTTATGACTTTAAAGCAAAGCAAGAGAAGAAGACACCTGCAGAACAATTTGGGAATGGAAATAAGGGGAAGAAGGGAAAGGTTTTATATCCATCTTGTTGTAAATGCGGGAAGAAACATCCTGGTACTTGCTTGAAGGGATTGGGAGTCTGTTACAAGTGTGGTGAAAAAGGTCACCAAGCTCGTGATTGCAAGGGGAATAAGGAAGCTACCAACGTTTAGTGCTACAATTGCAGGGAGATGGGGAATTATGAAAATTCATGTCCTAAGTGTCAAGAGAACTTACCTCAGAAAAGGCCAAGGGATCAAGGCCAGGCTTATGCTATCACTACTGCTGAGGTAGAAGCTCCAAAAGACGTGGTGGCAGGTAATTTAATGGTTTCCTCAAGTTTAGCAAATGAATTATTTGATTCTGGATCATCGCATTGTTTCATATCTTCCCACTTTTCTAAGAAAATTAGATATTTCCAATTTGATTTAATAAGGGAGTTGTCAGTTAAAACTCCTAAGGGAAGTATCATTGCAACAATGTTTTGTAAATCAGTACCCATTAGAGAACATAAATGTTCTTTATCTGCTGATCTCATCGTCATACCTATGATTGAGTTTGATATAATCCTCGGTATGGACTGGCTTTCAGACTATGATGTGAAGATTTATTGTAAGAAGAAAGAGGTTACGATTCTTGATGATAATGATAAGGAACACCTTATCTTTAGAGCAGAATAGTCACCACCTAATTCTAATTTAGATCCACCCCCAGTAGCTCAACTTAATTCAATTATTGGGAAGGAAGAGAATGAAATAACTATCGGTGAGGAAAGGAATGTTCAAATAGAGAATGTACCTGTTGTGAATGAATTTGCAGATGTATTTCCGGAAGATTTACCTGGACATCATCCAGAACGAGAAGTTGAGTTTTCCATTGATTTGATTCCTGGATCAAGGCCTATATCGAAGACCCCTTATAGAATGGCCACTGTAGAATTATATGAACTATAGAAACAACTATAGGAATTGAGTAATAAGGGATTTATTCACCCTAGTGTTTCTCCATGGGGAGCCCCTGTTCTTTTTGTTAAAAAGAAAGATGGATCTATGAGGTTACGTATCGACTACAGGGAAATAAATGCTATAACGATAAAGAACAAGTATCCCCTACCTCTCATTGATGATTTATTTGACCAACTGCATAGAGCTCAATACTTTTCAAATATTGACCTTCGATATGGATACCATCAGTTGTGTGTGAAGAAGGAAGACATTCCGAAGATAGCATTTCGAACCAGGTACCGGCATTACGAGTTTACTGTAATGCCATTTGGATTCACTAATGCATCCTCTGTATTCATGGATCTGATGAATAGAGTTATCAAGAGTATCTTGATGAATTTGTGGTGGTATTTATTGATGATATCTTAGTATACTCTAAAAGATATGAAGATCATGAAAATCACTTGCGCATTTTCTTGAAGACACTGAGGAGGCATGAATTATATGGGAAGTTTAGCAAGTGTGAATTCTGGCATCAGGAGATTTCTTTTCTTGGCCATATTGCCTCTAAATATGGAATCTCTGTTGATCCTTCAAAGACCAAGGCAATCCAAGAATGGCCATCACCTACGAGTATAACTGAGGTACGTAGTTTTATTGGTTTGGCAGGTTATTATCGACGTTTCGTCCAGAATTTTGCCCGATTGGCTAACCCATTAATGAAGCTCACACGTAAAGGGGTTAAATTTGTTTGGACAAAAGAGTATGAAGAATGTTTCGAAGAACTAAAGAGAATATTAGTCAATGCTCCTATATTTACTCTACCATCGGGGAATGATGGGTTCGTTATTTATAGTGATGCATTAAAGAAAGGAATTGGTTGTGTCCTTATGCAGAATGATAGAGTTATTGCATATGCATCACGACAGTTGAAAATTCATGAACAAAACTATCCTACTCATGATCTCGAGTTAGAAGCTGTGATATTTGCTTTGAAGATATGGAGGCACTACCTCTATGGGGAAAAATGTGAGATTTATACTGATGACAAGAGTTTGAAGTATATCTTCTCACAAAAATAACTCAACATGAGGCAATGAATATGGCTTGAATTACTCAAGGATTATGATTGCACGATACACTACCACCCGGGGAAAGCAAACAAGGTGGCAGATGCTTTGAGCAGAAAAGACCATGGAGTTTTGAACATGATGAGAATTGAAAGGGATCCAATTTTCATGGATCTAGTAAAGACGGACATGGGTATAACCAGGGAAGGTGAAAAATCAATGCTTTTTCAAATGGTTGCCAAACCATCTTTACTAGAAAGAATTAAGAGTTCTCAGACCGATGATGAAGAATTCCAAAAGAAGATTAAAGCTGTGAATGATGGGAGATTGAGAGACTTTGTGTATGAAGATGGAATTTTGAAATTCGGGAAGAGACATTGTGTTCCCGATATACCTGATCTAAAAAGTGAATTGTTGGATGATGCTCATAGTTCAAATTTCTCTATACACCCTGGGAGCACAAAAATGTATAGAGATTTGAAGGGACATTTTTGGTGGGACAACATGAAGAGGGAGATTGCTGATTTTGTGTCAAGATGTATGGTTTTTCAACAAGTGAAAGATGGAAGGCAACAGCCTGTAGGAGTCATGAAACCTCTTCCCATACCGGAGTGGAAATGGGACAATATTACGATGGACATTATCATGGGGCTACCAAAGACTCCTAGAAGGAACGATGCAATATGGTTTATTTTTGATCGTCTTACCAAGTCAGCACATTTTCTTGCTATAAGAGAAGATCTACCCCTGGAACGTCTAGCAAGACTATATATTAATGAAGTTTTGAGACTTCATGGAGTACCCCTATAGATTGTTACTGATCGTGATCCACGTTTTACTTCAAGATTTCGGAAAAGTCTTCAGAAAGCCTTGGATACTGAACTTCATTTGAGCACTGCTTACCACCCTCAGACAGACGGACAATCAGAATGGACTATCCAGACCTTAGAAGACATGTTGAGATCTTGCTCACTTGACTTTCAGGGTATGTGGGATCAATATTTACCTCTGGTAGAATTTTCCTATAACAATAGCTTCCATTCGAGTATTCAGATGGCACCATATGAAGCGTTATATGGAAGGAGTTGTCGTACACCAACCTGATGGGATGACGTTGGTGAAAGAAAACTTGTAGGCCCAAAATTGGTGGAGGAAATGGTGGAAAAGGTGAAGGTAATCCAAAATCACATCAAAGCAGCTCAAAGTAGCCAGAAGAGCTATGACTATAATCGAAGGAAGGATTTGGAGTATCAAGTTGGTGATCATGTTTTCCTGAAGGTATCTCCATGTAAGGGAGTCATACGTTTTGGTAAGAAAGGTAAATTGAGTCCCAGGTACATCGGACCATTCGAAATTCTAGAATGAATTGGGGTTGTGGCTTACCGATTGGCAATGCCGCCAAGTCTCTCCAAAGTTCACGATGTGTTCCACGTATCTCTGTTGAGGAAATACATGCCTGACCCAACGCATGTACTCACCTATGAGGAATTAGAACTGGAACCCGATCATTCCTATTGTGAAGAGCCCGTCAGGATTCTTGATATGAGAGATCAAGTACTGAGAAACCGGACGACGCGTCTGGTAAAAGTTTTGTGGAGAAACGATAAGATGGAAGAGGCAACGTGGGAAAAACTTATGATGAAGAACCACCAGAGTCTTTTCATGTGATAAGTATTCTAGAAATTTCGAGGACTAAATTATTTGAAGGAGGGGAGAATGTAACACCCCAAGCTTTTATGGTACGCTTCTCTTTGAATAATGTGATAGCGTGTGTTGTACGGAACACTGAGTTCTAACACACCATAACCAATCAAACTAGCTGTTATGAATAGTAATACCTACCTTTTGAAATTATATATATTTTATATTTCAAAATGGACTTCATTTTGGGATTCGGAATATCGAATTTAGCCTAAGGTGAAATTTTGGTACTTTTCGGAAAACTTTAATATTTTGATGAATAGTGAAAATTACTAAATTTTAGTTAAAAACAAATTTTTTAAACAAAAAATTAATAGTGATAAATTATGAATTTGAGTGGTTTTAAAGTATATTTAGAATATATTTTTACCATTTAATATAATGTTGGTCATTGGACATAATTTTACAATTAAACCGAACATAAACAAGTGTCAATCTTTTGATAGTTATTATCTCTTAAAAACACGCTTTTTGTTTTGACAGCGGGAATTAATTTTAAATTAATTTCTGCCACTTCTGTGTTTTGAATTTAGAAAAATGGAATCCATATTTGGAATCAGGATTTCCAAATTGTGTAAATAGGTAACTTTTATTTTTAGACATTTTGAATAATTACTGCGGTAAATATTTTATTTACCTTGGTTAAGGGTAAATCCGGTAAATAAGGGTTGAAAATAATATTATAATAATACTAAATTATCCTAAAACGTGTCCTAGCCTTATTGTATGATACATGTTCGACCATAGTCATCTTTGGGTCGATTTTGGGACCCCATGGTGCCACTTGTAGGTGATAGGGACACTTTTTTTTAATTAAGTTAAAATGAATACAAAAATGACACAAGCATATATCCTTTAGCAAAACAATTATTACATAGAGTTATATAAGTTGGATTTTATATTATAAATATTCATTATAAATATAATAATATTTCCTACATAATAATATTTTATTTATATTTTTTAGACATTAAATAATTTAATTTATTTATGACACAATGATGATGTAGTAATTACTACAATAGTGAAAAATTAAAATAATTGATATTATAAATACCCAAATAAATATAATATTAAACTTTTAATGAAATAAACTAATTTTATCGGATAATATGATATATTATTATTGATTTAATTGACTTTTTTCGAAGTAATAAATCTGTTATGAGTTTCACAAAAATGAACTATTGAATAGTGTCAAAATTGACATAAAAGAGTTCTTAAAACAAATATTATATTATTAATTGATATTAAATTCCTCAAAATATAAGGTTCGGCCAAGAGACTTATATCATGATAGGTTCATCATTAGTGGACCACTTTGTGGTCGCCTGGATGTATATAGTATGTTTATTAACCATATTATATAAAAATACAAAGAGACATTGTAAAAGTGAAACTAATTAACTTAGAGTTAATACTTAAAGATAAGGTTAATATAAGTACCCAAACCTGTCTAAATTCTATTGGTTGAGTTGTTCTCGACCTATCCCCACCTTAACATTTAAATAATAATCTTTGGAGCCATTTTAAACAGAATATGAATTTATTATAAACGAATATCTCTAGCTTTTCCAAAGGTGCCCCTCACCCCTCTTATAAAAGGGCACACCTCCTTCTCATTTATTCACACCTTCAAAGCCTTTTGGTTCGGCCAATATCTGCCCAAATACTCTCCCAACTTCCTTCACTACAACCTAGGGGCCTTAGTTTGATGAAAAAGGCAACCTAAGGATCCCTTTTGATCAAATCAAAAGGATGAAACCGAAGAAGAGGTAATGATTTCACCACCCTTTTCCAATTTCCTTTTTTATTCCACTTCTTCTTCCTTTGTTGTTACCATTATAAAATAATAACTCCAATATCATATATATACTGTGATGTTATTATAAATATGGTACAACCATATTCAGTATTCTATCCACCCTTTGAATAACATGTCACCATACGTGGGTACGTACGGCTTACCGTCTCCACGTCATGGTGTAATTGTTATTCAATATATTATTATTTGGATGGCTATAATAATGATATGTAAGTCATGTAAATAATAAATATAACATGTTAATGATTCTGTATATATGATATACCATCCATTTATTGTTATAATATCAAAAGAATGATATTGTCGCTCGTGCGTACGTACGGACTACCGTCTCCACGAACGCGATGAGATTCATTCTTCATCGTATCCATTCAAGTATAATTATCATTTGATGATTTCAAAAAATGATGTTTAAGGAGTTGATATCATTCGGGATATGAATAATATACAACCTATCCTTTACGAACAAGTCTTATGTAACAAAACATATAAAAGAAAACAAGTAAGTTAACACCCAAAACAACGATAATACTAAGATATTATTATCAAATCAATATTAAAAGATCATATATGATAACATATTAATGTATATGATTCTTGTATAATTATTTCACCATTATAAAGGAGTTTAACCTACCCCAACCAAGGAAAATACATGGTAAAGGGTTTTCATCTCACTCCTTATTCCCGTGGGATTCATGCCATATTGCCACCATCACCTTTTGTGTGGTGTATATACTTCCCATAATTATATTCTTTGTGTAATACACTCTAATTTATGTGTATTTACATATTCATTGTATAATACCTCTTTCATGGGTTGTATCTATCATAAGTTACCAAATTGGTAAGGGTTATTTCACAATATCTTCATTATCTGAGGTTGTTTATACATAATAATCTACTGGGATCTCTTTATCATCCACATCCATGTTTCTTCAAAATGTATTTCAAAACATTTTTATTATTTAAATGAATATGGGTTAAAGTCATTTATACCCTTGTTTGACTTTTTATAAGAGGAATTTTTTTGTCGTTTTCAAAACAAGGTCCTTTTTAACCTTTTCGACAGAATTAAGGTAAGAATGTTTTTTAACTTATACGGCGGGCGCGGTTCTTTTCCGCCGTTATAAAATCTTCAAAGTTTTCCTTACAAGCTTATAATAGTAATTTCAAGAAAATGTTTTATTTTATATATGGATCTTAAATGATTTCAAAAATAGAAAGAGATATTTCTCTAAAAAGAGTTTTGATTTCATCTATGTCAACATCCTTTGATGGATTTTACGCTTATTTGAAGTTGATTTATTATGATACAAAACTTCTATATTGTATTGAAGGTTTTGTGATATGTTTGACTGTGGATGTGCTATTTTTATAACATTCATAGTTTATGGTGAAATTATTGACATTTCGTATGCAAGTTTTAATACGAATGTTTATGTTATGTTTAAACCTTTTCATATGGGAATGCATTGGACTTAATATGTGACGGGTGGAGCCCGCTATAGCTCCTCGATGCATCGGTAGGTCCCATGAGACAAACTAGTGTCTTGGCACAAGGCCTTGACAAAATCTTATTTTTAGTCTTGGCACGAGGCCTTGGCTATGTGGTTATGATAGTCTGGCATTATGCATTCCAACATTATGAAAGTGGTTATTGATTTTGCATGTGATTATTCGGTTAGTAGAATATCCATGTGAATAAGTAAATGGAATTATTTCATTTTATTTATGCCATACCATGTTGAAAGTTCAAGTTTGAAAGGATTTTGTTTTAGTTATACATTTCCTTAAATGTTTATTCTTATTTATGAAAGTTTCCGCTATATTGTTATCCTTACTGGGCATTTGAGCTCACCCCTTTTCTATGTTTTATTTTTCCCAGGAGGTGAAGAAGTAAATTATGAATGACCTGCAGGGATATTATGAGGGGATATGAGTGTGGATTATGGAGACATTATGTTTTTGTAGTAGTTTTTCATTTTATGATGTAATGTATGACTTATGAATATATCTAGTGTTTCCAAGGCTACTAAACGAATCGGTCTTTCGAGATTTGATCTTTCTTGTGATCATGCCAATGTTATGTAATAACGCACTGACTGAGGGTAACTAGGGTCGGGGCGATACAGTATATCACATTCCATATTAATGAGTTGAAACAATTTCATCCAAAGAAGAATGAAATGAGGATTTTGAATGAGCACAACAAAACTTTTTTTTCATGGATTAAAAAGACTTTGATTGGTAGATCAGATGTATCAGAGACATTAAAATGGATAGGGGGTGGTCCATGATTAAATGTGATAACATGGTCCGGTTATTACATTAATGGTTATATATTTCATACAAAATATCAGGACAACAGAAGTGCAGTTCAGAATAGTGGTATTGGTGTTTGCAGAAGCAATGCATTTTTCGAGTGCTAAGGAAAAAACCCCAATTTCTGCATCAACTGTATATTATGGAGTGATTGAAGACATATGGGATGTAGATTACATTAAAATTAAAGTTCTCGTTTTTAACTGTAAATGTTTTAATGGTAACAACAGTGTTAGACACGATGAATTTGAAATGACACTTGTTAATCTGAATAGATTGGAAGACACAACTGATTCTTTTATAATGGAAACTCATGCAAAACAAATTTTCTATTTAGTAGATCAATCAGATATGTAGTGGGATGTTGTTTTACAAGGGAAAAACAATATGTTGGTGAGGATGAACTTGATGAATATGCTGATTTATGTGAGATCCCTACTTCCATGGAAATATTAATAGAACATAATGATGATCATGTTGAAGACATAGTTTGTGCCATAAGGAACGATCACGACGAAGGAATTTGGGAAAACAATCAATTTGTACATTCCTAAAATTATAGGTAACATATGTTTATTTCTTGTTTACATTTATTTTTTCCATAAATGTTAGATATTATAAGTTTTTTATTTATTAAAACATGTTTTAAAATAAAATAAGTATAGGTTTTTGTTTGTTTTAAATTTGTTTAGTTTTCTTTATCATGTTTATAACCATTACATGAATTTTAAAATGCTTCTTTTTGTTCACTGACAATTACTTTACCATGTTTACAATGTTTACCATGGTTACCATTTTTACCATTTTTACCATCTTGACCATCTTGACCATCTTTGCCATCTTTACCATTGTTTAACATGATTACCATGTTACCAATGTTTACTATTATGTAACTTATTACACTTTTCTATTTTCTGATTACAGTAGTATTAAAATATTTGTATTTGAATATTTGTGAACTGACGTTTGTTTTTTTGATTTGAAGGATAATGACAGATCATTCAGATGATCAACCACATGATTCTGGAGAGGAGCATATTGCTGGTCATACCTCTGGGGATGAACATTCACATGCTCCTATTATGAAAAAGAGTTCAAAGGTTGGTAAACGTGGGTGCACATGTTTACCAAAATTATCACTTTCTCGTACGCAGGATCAGAGGATAGTCGTTGAGTTTGATGATGATGATATTCATAGAGGTCCGAATGCCAAAGAGTTTAAGAGTTTTGTTGCAACTCATGCTAAGACCAAAGTAAGCATTCTGTATGATGATTGGAGAGGTGTGGATAAATAGATTATCTCTTAGTTGTGTGAGACGATTTTGGTAAGATCATTTGTCATTGTTTGACCACTGTTTTAATGTTTCTAGTATATATAATATGTTTAACCTCTTCTTTATCAGATGACATTTGATATTCCTAACACTGGAGGAGTCAGGAAGAAATGCTTATCGTTGGATGCCAGGAGAGGGAGGGATTTCAAATCAACCCTCTCATCTGATTTCATTTATGGTCATAGGAGTCATGACAATCCATGTCATATATATCCTTTTATAGATAATGACACATGGAGACAGTTTTTTGAAAGTAGAAAAAAAGTGTCATTTCTGGTAAGGGAATTGTAAAATTTTATAAACCATCTTATATAAATGATTTTATTAATTTTTTGTTAATAATTTCTTATTCTTAAATTATAGCAAACAAGGAAAGGTCGTCTGACGATCCAATATAAAAGTGTATACCCTCATAGTTTATCTCAGGGATGGTATACATTATTGGAAGAAAAAATGATAACGGAAAAATTTCAACAACTAAGAGCTGAGTTTTCAAGCTCTGTAGTGGTGGCCCCTCCATCACCTCCATCTAGACATGAAAAATGGAAGAGTGCTCGGAAGGGAAAAAGGGAAATATCATTTGGAAGAATCGAGAATCGTAGCTGAGAGGATTGTAATATATCTATTTAATTTATTTAAGTTATCTTTTTTCTTCATATAAGTTTCAATCATTACAGAAATGTTCAATTAATTAATACAGGACTCTCTTGAGGAGCAGAGTTCAGAGGGGACATTTACAGCTACTAGGAGGGAAGATATTTTATTTGCAGCATTGGGAAGGCCCAAACATCCTGGTCATGTAGGAGGATATCCGACAGGTGTATCGGTAAGAAAAGTGTTTCCACGTTCTTTAACTTCTAACATTGAGGGGGTTTATAAAAAAATATAATCCTTGGAGGCTGATGTTCAAAATATTAATGTGACGATGGAAGACAAGATTAGAGATTCGGTGCAGTCTATGTTTGCAGAAATGCAGAGACAATTTCAGACTACAGCTCCCACTCCTCCACCTCCCCCTGCAGACCCCATTATTTATCCTCCACCTCCGCCAGTAGCTCCCACTCCCCCACCTCAGCCTGCAGACCCCATTTTTTATCCTACGCCTCCGACGCAGCTTCCTACATATTGCGAGTTGTATGTTGATGATTCTCAACATCATATAGTAGCATACAGGTTGATATATTTTATAGGAGATATAGTTCATCATCAACAATTAGAGGTAGAGAATCAGAGGATCACTGTATAGGATATTATAGATAGATCAGCTAGGGTACCAATACCTACAGATGAGGTGGCGACAGTTGGACAGAGTATCGGCCATTTTTTGGTTTGGCCATCCAGACTTCTTCGACTCATTACCATATAGGTATGAATGTTATATCTTTTATTTTATTTTTTTATTAAAGTTATTTTATCATTTTTAAACTACTATTTTTTTCAATTTTTTTCACAGGAATACTTCAAATTTAAAGAAATATTGTATAGACAACAACAAAGACAACATGCTATGACATCAGATACAGATTCTAGTGGTCTTGACAGATTGTTAAGATATTCACATTGGTTTTTTGGTTTTTATGAGTTTCCAATGGAATATCATGTTTGTGGACGTGAAATAAGTGTGGGGATTACAAAAACTGATATCATGGAGCTTGTTACTAGAGATAAGTTGGGCATCAACGTGGTGAAAATTTATTCCATGTAAGTCTTATCACCTTTTCCCTGTGTTATATTTGTTAAAAATGTATACTTATGTATGTTTTTTATTAGGTATCTTTATAAAATTTGTGAGAGGAATGAGCTGACAGAAGTATATGGATTCATGGACCCGCAATTGATTTCCCCTAAAGCATGTGCATTGAATGAGGAACAATGAATGGTTTATATTGCTAAATGATTTGAAAAGAATATAATCACACAATGTTGGATGATGCCTTTTTGAGAGAGGTATGAAACACATTTCTCTCAATGATTTAATTATCTTTTAACATAAAAACCCACTAACATTAAATTTCCTTTTATTAGTGATCATTGGATGTTAGGGATTTTTTTCCCAAGGGAGAAAGCTCTTTATGGGATATACTCTGTTCATGGTGATGTGCGGGAAAGTTTTAAGAATATATTAGAAAAGTAAGTTTCAATTTCTCAATTGTTTTATATATTATAAAAAATTTGAAATTTACCGCAATGGTATTATTTTCTAACAGTGCATGGGTCTACACTCGAAAAAACACAATGAAAATAAATACAAAGATCAAATATGTAAATGCGAAGGTAAACTTCCATTTATAATTTGTACTTTTTGATTTCTAACATAAAAATAATATATTGAATTTACACTCATTCAAACAAAATTTTCATGAACAAAAAGGCGTCATCAAATGCAGATATTATATGTTAAGATTTATGTATGAAATAATAACAATTGGGACAGTTGTGAATTTACACCTGGTATGATTTCCTCTTAAACATTGCTATAATATTTCAATTCGATTTATTCATTATACACGTTAACTATCTTCTTTTCCATTTGTATCTTTTTGATGACCCTCAACCCTATACTGCTGAAGACATCAAACACGTACAAGTGGAGTGGTCAAATTATTTTACAGGTTTGATTGAATTTTAGTTGTTTGTAATGTAAAATGTAATTTTGAATATTGTCATTTTAATTGTGTATTTGGTAGTTGTTTAGGTTGGATTTAGTTTTTTTTTGAAGTTGACAGTGTAAGTTTTGAATGTCATAGAAGTGAATGTTTAATTTTTCTCTACTTCTTGTTTTGGTCTACTTTTGATGATTTTTCTGGTATGGATTTGGGTCTGTGGGGGAGGGGTTCCAAGGGTGTGGGGGTGTGTTCAGTGGGGTTGGGGGGTGTCCAGCGGTCTGGGAGGGCTGTCCGGTGGGGTGGGGGACAGTCTTGGGGGGTGGCAGGGATGTCCAGGGGTGTGGGAAGGCGGTCCAGGGCTCTGGGAGTGCTGTCCAGGGGGGGGTTGTCCAGGGTTGTTTGGGGCTATACTGGGGTGTGGTGGGGGCTGTCAAGTGGGGTGAGGGGGTGAGGGGGGGTGTTGTTCCGGTGGTTGGGGGTTGTCGAGGGGTGTTTGGGGGTGTCCGGGGGTCAGGGGGCAGTCCAGGAGTGTGGTGGGGGCTCCAATGGGGCGGGGGAGGGTTGTCCAAGGGGTCTACATGAGGGTGGGAGCTTCAATGGGGTGGGGGAGGGCTGTCCAGGGGTATACATGAGGGTGAGGGCTCCAATGGTGTGGGGGAGGACTGTCCATGGGGTATAAATGAGGGTGGGTAGTCTACGGGGTATGTTTTATATGTTATCAATGTACATGCTAAATATTGATCTACTTCTGTTTTTGTGGTACGATTTCTTGATTTGTTTTCTGGTTGATTCTGGTGGAGAGAAGATGACTGCATTCTGTTTAAAAAAATGGTTTTATCACGTCAGTTATTAAATAACCGACGTCATAAAATGCCTGGAAAATAGTTTTTCATGTCGGTTATTTAATAACCGACGTGATAAAATGCCTGGAAAATAGTTTATCACGTAGGTTATTTAATAACTGAAGTGATAAAAGGCCTAGAGAATGGTTTATCACGTCGGTTATTTAATAACCAACGTGATAAAAGTCCTGGAGAATGGTTTATCACGTCGGTTATTTAATAACCGACATGATTGAAGGCCTGGACAATGGTTTATCACCTCGGTTATTCAATAACCGACATGATAAACCACCTTAGGCCGGTTTATCACGGTGGTTATATAATAACTGACGTGATAAACCCCCCTCCCCCAGTTTTTCACGTCGGTTTTATAAGAACTGACGTGATAAACCACGCTCACCCCGGTTTATCATGTCAGTTCTTGTAGAACCGACGTGATAAACCCCCCTCACCCCTGTTTATCACATCGGTTGTTTAATAAGCGACGTGATAAACCATTTTTCAGTCCTTTTATCACGTCGGTTGTTAGATAACTGACGTGATAAACCCTTCCCATTTTCTTTATCACGTTGGTTATTTTATAACAGACGTGATAAACATCGCGATTTTCTGTTTTTGATGTCAGTTATTAAATAATCGACGTCAAAAAACTTATTTATAACGTCGCACATATTAACGTCTGCTAGAAACTGACGTAAAAAATGAAAAATAACCGATGTCAAAAACGTTTTCTGCACTAGTGTCATGCATGTGTGAAATAATTTAACTCATTTATTTTAAATAGAAATTTTAACAATAATATTATAAATATTTCTTGATCTTCTGTATCACATATGAATGAAACTAAATATGGTATCAGTGATCCTAGAATAATATATCCCTCCATTGCATTGGGTAATGATTATAGAGTATAGAATATCTTAAAAGATGATTTAGTTAACAAAAAACTATAATTTCATAGAGTTATCTATATTGATGTGTCTCATAATATAATGTTGGAAAGGATTAGTTATACAATTTCATTACATGTTTTTTCTCTATAATGATACTTAAATTCTCTATTCCTTCCCGATCCAAATTATTTTTTATTTGTAAATTTTGAGGTGTTTGAAGGAGACCTAAATAGTTTCTATAAATTTTGGAGAAATAAGTGTGGAACAGTAGACAGTTGATGATGTGAACATTATTCACAACATGAGTTGGTCATTTGTGACATGTGTTACTAGAAAACTAATAGATTGTAGATAGGAAAAGGCAGAGTCTATGAAATTAATTCATGTTGTGAAATGGTAATTCACATCATATAATTAGTTTGACTTAATGAGGAATAATTTTTGTTGGAAACAAAAAATATGAACGTTTCATGACTTGTACTAGATTATTATATTTTAATATATGGTCCCCATGGATTTCACAATGTGAATTTTTGATTAGTGTCATGATAAGGGTGGATTCCATTATCTCAAGAGGTTCAGGTCGGCCAATTCTACATCTATTCAACAACCATTTCATCCACTAATTTTTTTATTAACCATAAGATAATTTGGGATACATCTAACTCATCTTCCCTATCCTATATCCTTAGAATCTAGTGGTGGTGTTATGGATATCGATGGAGATATCATCACCATTGGCCCCATTATTTCTTTATTTATTCATCTAGGGATTCACTATAAAGTTAGTTCATTTGTCATAGGTGTCTATGGGATATCTTTTGATGATCTTTTGGTCTATTTATGTTTGATCCAAATATTTTGTAAGAGTTTTTGGTTTCATGGCTATTTATTTTCCACCGAATATTGAATATATTGTAAAAAATGATTCCTTGTTGTAGGGTATCCTTATTCTCACTCATTTTACATAGTATGTGTCAGATGTGAATAATTTTTTATTCCATTTGGTGGGTATTAAGTGTTATAATTATAATTATATGTTATTGGAATAATTGAAATTGATTGGAATAGGGAGTTGTCACATTATTTACTACATTAATATATATATATTTTTAAATAAATCATGATTGTTTCCAATGCTGAATAAAACAGCTAGTGTAGTCTTTGTTATCATTATAGAAAATATTCCATCTAATCCATGATGTATTCTGTGTGTTTGTACCCTAAGAAAAATGATAATGAATGCATATATTTCTATATAACAAGATTTCATGAAATTTAGATTTTAATATATCAATACTAAATTAAATAAGTGCAATGTTTATTGAATATGAATAATTCATTGAATTTGGAATTTTTTTGTGATTTGTGGATGCGCTGAATTTCTTTCCCTATATAGTATGGGTTTTTTCAAAGTGGTGGCGATGACTATATTTTCATTGATAGGTGTGGTAAACTGATGTGGTGGATGGTTGTCATGTATGTGATGCATGATGTTTTGCGATTTGGTGTTTGGTTATAATGGACGTAACGTTGGAAGATGTGTGATACTGTAGAGGTGAAAATTGGGGTTCTGCTTTGTGGTTATCACGTGTGGGGGTGTCGTGGGACCCAATTGTGGCATGAAGTAGTTTTGATGTACATCTGTAATGGTGCATGGAACATAGTGGTTTTGGTTCAATGTGGTGGTAAAATTGTTGGATGAGATGTGCGGTTGTTGTGGTTTGATGGCTTGGGGGATGTAATTTAGTGAAAATGGTTTATGTGGGGTGTTGTAATGATTGATTTTTCAGTTGTTAAAATTGAAATGTGTAGTGGTTCTAATTGTTTCGCCTATTTAAATGAAAAAATGATGATACAAAATAAAATTAACAATATTGGATGGAATTAATGTGTGATTTAAATTAGAATAAACTATTTAAGTAATTGAATGTTATTGGGAACATGATATGTTTGAAAAACTAGTGAACATGTAATTAAAAGTGGTAAATGTTGCTTGCCCTGTTTTGAGGTTGTGTGGGGTTTCATATACTGGTTCTAGGGGTTTTGATAATTCATGTGTTGTATAATGGTGGTGATGTGATGTGTTCAAGTACTTTTGATGTGAAACCCGACATTAGGTGTTGTTTTTATTCATATATCATTTATTTTTACATTATTTCATTATAAACCCATCCCGAGTTGGATAAACTTACCAACTCTGAGAGGTTTTGGGTTATAAGATATGTAAGATATGTTTTTTCCCATGAGTGTAAGGAGTAGAAAATGATGTTGATTTATTCACATTAAAGATATTATACTACTCTCATTTAATGGTTATGATGTGATTTTTTGGCAGAGATGTCTTTGGGTGAGGTGTGATATGATGAAAACTGATTATAGCACTTAATTCTAGACCATGTTAGAGTTGGGGTTGTAGGGACGAATTATGAACAACAACAGTGATGGTTAAAATGTGTTATTTTGTGATATTATGTGAGATTATATGAGTGGAAGGGATAGTAAAATAGGACATTTGAAAAAGGGCTATGAGAGAAGATATTTAGTACCGGAAGTGTGAGGATCAGTGAATTGTTATGATCAAGATTTTATACTACTATATTTAATGAGTGATTTGTTGAGGAATCATTGTTAATTTTGGGTCCAATTTATTTAAACATTATACATTAATTTTGTCTCTCTTGTTTTTCACTAATTAACTATCATTATATTTTCACAAGGGAACTTGAGACATTTTTTATTTCCCTACAGAGTATATCTATTTTGAAAACCCTACATATATAAAATGTTTTTTTGATGTTTCTCGGGGGTCTTTTGGGGCCAATAATTACATTAATAGATTCCTTATAGATTTTTTATAGTCACTATTGTAAAAATTCATTTTTGGTATATATATTCATTGATTCCTTATTTTATAGTTACATTATTCACACATTGTGGGATTGTTTTTTGTTAACTTTTATTTTACATCCCAGAGTTTTTCAGTGGTGGTTAACCTATATCATGATATTGATCTCTATTATTGGGGGAAATAACACATGATATAGATATTTTATACTCTCGTTGAAATTATCCCTCTTAGGACCGATTGGAGGTGGAATTTTTAGTTTATCATATCTCTTCATTTATTATAACATATTTTAAGATAGGGGTTGTGACATTGTTGTATATTAAGGCCCCCATGATCCAGTTCATGGAATTAGAACATATTGAATGACTAAGTGAGGTATAACTATTTATAGGAGGATACACTAGATAGGTTAATGAATTTTAATTTCGTATTTTCATGTTTAAATAAGCATGTTTTGGAAAATTAATCTAAATAAATATATTTGTTCATTTAAAATTCTGTGCAACTAGGATTAGGATGTTCTCCATGATTATTTTGAATGGTTCTTATTTTTAATCTGTAAATATCTCAGATAATTGAGTATTATCATGATGATAGGGTTGAATGAAGGATGGTTGACTTGAAAGACGTGGATGAGTCATGGTATAGGTGCTTTCCGACCATTAAGTGTAAGAGTATTGGAAAATACATGTAGAGAATCTTGGATATAGAGATAGGTCACTAGCTTGAGGAGCTCAAAATAAATTTCAATCTTTTCCTAGAAATATATGAGTTCAATGTTTTTTTATAGTTATTTAGATGTGTAAATATTCACATTAATGGTTTATGTTTTTACTTTGTGTCCTTAATGATATAGATGTGTTGTGGTTATACATTAATAGGGAGTTCCAGGTGGATTTTACATATTCATTGATGGGAGAATCAAAGAGGCAGGATAACCACTTACTTTATTAGGGTTTCATGAGCATGTCTTAGTAGAGGATCATGTTCATGGACCTCCAACACATTTCTGCAATGGTTTTTATAGTTGAGTAGTCTAGAGTGTGACATATAGAGGAGGATTTGTGACCAATGATCTGGTATGTAATCACACCCTTTATGATCCTTATGTTTCTTCATGTTTATATAAATGGTGAGTATATTGAGAAAACTATTTCCTCTATAGTATAGTGATAATAGAGTGTAAATAATGAAATCATGAGGATCATAGTTTTATTTAGTTATTTATGGGTGTTTTGGAATTAATTGATCATGCTTTTGTCAAACCAATAGTGATATATCTCTTATCATTCATCTAGGGTAGGAGGAACCCAATCACTTGAAAATGTATTACCATTACCATGTAATTTTTAAAAATGGCATGTGAACCGAAATACTCAGTTCACAACCCCCTTTAAAGGCTTGTATTCAAAGGGTGATTGTTCCTTTTTTGGTAGTAGAATAAATTATTTATATAAATGTTTTAGTGGAATTACCACAAGTTCGATTTTCAGTAGTTGGGAGAATATGGAGTTAGTCGATGGTATATTCATTATTATCCCATGTAAAATGACCAAGTCAAGGGAATTTAAATAGAGGAATATATCATATAGGCATCATGGCTGGTCATGATTAGATGCACATGGTTCAGGAGGCAATTTCGGAAGATTGAGGAGTTGATTGTGGTAAAACTAATAGATAATATACCATTTTTTTTGATTTGTTATTACAGACCGTCGCACTACTTTGTTTCTCAAAATTTGGTCTATTAATTTGGACTAGACATGATGTGAATTATTGGTCCATTGGTGTTAACTACATTGCATTTATGCGAGACTTATTTTTCATATGATTTGTGTTAGAGATGTTGACTAGTGTTGGGGTATTAACAGTTAGTGTGTGACTTATTCTTGATTCATATACAACAATAATATGTTATTAATTTTAGGTATTTCATATATTCCATGGGTCTATACATTGACCAAAACTAAAGGATATAATTTTTTCTGATATGGAGGTTTATAAATTGGAATTCAATGGAGAGAAATGTTATAATAACCCAAAATTATAATACATAAATATTTTATCTTTTTAGATAAATATTCTTTGCATTACAAAAAAAGACACCTAATGTTTTTAAAGGTATTATGATAGTGTAAAATCGAACAAATACAAACACTTATATAGGTTAAATACAAAATCTCCCACTTCTTCAACATAATAATAACCCTTATAGGACATATCATATGTAATAACATTCATCATGAACTAGGTGATGGAAATATAATAAAGTGTGGATATAGATACTCAACAAGAGTGAAAAAGAGATTTATAATCATACAATGCGAATAGGGGTATGTTAACAGGATAATAACATATGAAAACATACCCTACATTTGATATTTATTAAAAATAATTCAGGGCACAACAAATTAAATGCCCCAACGCCAGTTACTGAAAGTTTGTGCATAATTTCAATACATTGGCATGATTACAAGGAATCAAGTCCCAAATGACTGATCCGTTTAGCAGTCTTGGATGATAGATTACATACATGAAAGTTAAAATACAAATTAGAAAATGAAACACTACATCAATGATCCTTTGAGAATTTCATTAGTCCCCTAGCTTAACCCTGCTTATAAATCATAATACACTTCATGGAATCTTGGGAAAATAAAAAACTAGAAAGGGGTGAGCTCAGATTCTCAATAAGGATAATAATATAGCAGAAACTTTCAAAAACAATCATAAACATTTAAGTAAATGTACAAGATTAAACAAAATTCTTTTAAACTTAATCTTCATAATGATATGGCGAAGACACTATAAAATCATGTCATTTACTTATTCACAAGGATATTCTAAATGTCGAATAATCACAAGAAATATCAATATCCACAAACATAATGATGGAGATCATAAATCCAGACTTCATAAAAACACAGTCAAGGCTTTGTTCCAAGACTACAAATAAGACTTTTTCAAGGCCTTGTGCCAATACGCTTGTTAGTATCGATAGACCTACCCATGCATCGAGCAAATATAGTTGGCTCCACCCGTCACTTAAAAATTCCAATGCATTCCTCATATGAAAATTTTTATACAAAACATAAACATTCATTTTAAAACTAGCATAGGAAATGTCAATACATTATCCATAAAACATGAATGGTATAAAAATAACACATCCATAGTCAATAATATCCCAAAAACATCAATACAATATGGATTATTTTTATCATAATTAATCATATTCAAACTAGTTTAAAATCTATAAATTTTTTTTTAAAAGGTGGGGCTAGGCCCCAAAATATTATATTAAAAGAAGATCAAAGGAGAACACCGAAGTCAACATGTAGGATAATACATCAAGTTCCCTGTCCCGGTGAACCAATCTTTTTCCTTATCTTGTCAGCAATTAATCTTTCTTTCTCTCTCCATTCGTTCCATGTTTTGGCACTGATATGCCTTCGACCTCTTCCTCTCGTATAGTGGCTTTCAAGCTCCTTGGCTTGCTGTAGCAATGATTCTACATCTTCATCCGAGCTATCATCTTGCACCTCCTCCTTCATCTTCAAGGCCTCCTTTCCTACCCTTTTTTGACTTCTGGTTCTGACTTGTTGCCAAGTACCTTCATCATCTCCATCTTTTTGGTGACTTTTTCTTGGTTTATCTGTTTTCTGTTCTGTCTCCTGCACATCCAGTGTAGAGATAAGAGATGATTCTTTCATGGTGTTACTCACCTTCCCCGCTGGAGTGACCGAGGTGTTTTCCACCACTTCATTAGCCGGAGTGATTGAGTCTTCAACAGCCACTACAACAGGTTCATAGATTGATGGAGCCAGAGAAAGAGAAGCAGAATCAGCCTTTTCAGAAAATCCAGGTGAAGCAGTAGCTTCACAGTTTTTAAAACACCCACTCAAGTCAGAAGGTGTCTGCTGAATTTCCAGCAGTTTTTGTGGGTGCAAAGTCGTGGTTTCCACCTCTTTCCGAGGAGGATCAACAATTACAGCCTCTAACTGACCTGCAGCACTACATGGAAAATTAGAATATCTCACATGCTCATGAGAAGAGGTCTGCCTATCATCCTTGCCAGTTGAGGGAAACGTGGGTGACGAAGCCCCAATATCCCCCTCAACTCCAGGAGGAACAGCCACAGTGGGATCAAAAGTTGGATACAAAGGCATTTTTCCAGCTTTTTTATCATCACAATAATGTGTGTCAGAGGAGGAAGAAACTACTTTCACCAAAAAAGAATCAACTTGAACCTTGGGCAGGGGGGTCTGGGAAACAGTGAGCCCCACCTTTGGCGGAACCTGAGTGAGGTCCTTGGCAATATGAGTCTCACAATTCTCCCCGTGCTCAACAATATCAGCCCAAGACCGAGTGCCATGCTGGCCAGTGATCAACTGAGATTGATCATGCACAAAAGATGGATCCACAATATGATCTGTTGTGTTATCTGCCAAAGTATTATGGATAGCAATAGGCGGAGGTGAAACAACCTTCTTTTGATTATTGTCAAAATCACATTGGACATAAGGAACAGACATCGTCTGAGCAGTATTAACAGAAATCAGGACATCCCCATTAAAACCAGCAGTCTGTGTAGTTAAACCAGAACTATTGGTCTTCTGGTGATGTGATTTTTTGAAGCAGGAATGCATATCATGCCCACGTTTAGCACAGGAAGCGCAAACAATTAATCTTCTACAATTTGAAGACTCATGACCTATAGTCTTACAGTCTGAGCAAAACTTGGGGAGGTTTTCATATTCAATTTTCAGTTCCAATTCATCAACATCAGTAGAGAGAAAGACCTTATCAATTAATGTAGAACAAAGATCAATTTCAACTAAAAACCTGGCATAGTGTCCATACCTGGCAGCTTCCGTTTCCTTGTCCAATTTGATTGGAACTCCCATTGCTAGAGCAATATCATATAGAATGCGAGGGTGCCAAAGGATCCAATTTAAACCAAATACCTTCACCCAAGTCTGAACAGTCGTAGTTCCTATTTCTAGGGGGTTAAAGCTTCTGTCCCATTCTCGGATATGCAATGCTCCAGGCTTGAAGTAGATAGAGCCGTGACCCCAGGCATGCATCTTATGGTCATCGGATGGAAATAAGATGTGGTAAAACCCTTTCCCTAAGGAGATACATTTCCAGGAATCGAAACCCCAGACTTCCGTCAAGCGTTGTATTAGAAGTTCAAGCTTCCATGGCGTAGAGCCTTTCGGCAAGATGAGTCTGGCAATGATAGAGTGCGCACCCATCTCCAGTCTTTCCGATATAGCATCCATATCAACTTTGACGTGAGCTACTGTGCCTTTCCTACGAATACCAGCATTCGAAGCTTTGAAGGAAGTAAAGTTGCGGTTATGAGAATTGACCTCATTTCTATTCGAATCCGAAGATTTTCGATTCACGAGCGCTGATGCTGCCTGGAGTTTATGAGAATCGAAACGCCCTTGTGCGAGAAATTCTGCCATTGAAGTTGAAGACGGAGGATGCAAACCCTAATCGACATATCGAGAATCCAGGGAGCGTTCCGCGCTGCTCGCCATCAGGTGATATTCCTCAAAACGTGTGTAAGGGTAACGCTTGTCTCCCACTGGGGGCCCCACCATGCCAAGCGTGCCGCACGTTCCCCGACTAGGAAGATGGCTTTGAATTGCCCTGTGCATAATACGCACAGTGTCCGAGTCTGGCGGGACTCGAGCCCGAGTCAGTTCCCACGGAGAGCGAGGGGTACAACCAGCGGGTACCACTCGACTAACGCCCCATGGGCAAAACGTGTGTAAGGGTAACGCTTGTCTCCCACTGGGGGCCTCGCCATGCCATGCGTGCCACACGTTCCCCGACTAGGCAGATAGCTTTGAATCGCCCTGTGCATAATACGCACAGTGTCCGAGTCTGGCGGGACTCGAGCCCGAGTCAGTTCCCACGGAGAGCGAGGGGTACAACCAGCGGGTACCACTCGACTAATGCCCCATGGGAAAAACGTGTGTAAGGGTAACGCTTGTCTCCCACTGGGGGCCCCGCCATGCCAAGTGCGCCGCACGTTCCCCGACTAGGCAGATGGCTTTGAATCGCCCTGTGCATAATACGCACAGTGTCCGAGTCTGGCGGGACTCGACCCCGAGTCTTTGAGAGATATATCTGTTTTTCATGAAAACATTTAAATGTCACACAATTTAGAAAGGAAGATATTTAAAGAAATTTTTGTATTAAATTGTCTCAAACAACAGTGAAAATTTTGAATGGAATTAACATTTTAAAAACATTCGTGTCAATATAAATAAATCCTATAAAACCAATTTGAAAACATAGACATTAATGAGAATGATTTAGACAAAAAAAATATTTCAAACATTTAAAATGATGTTTTAGTAAAAAATTCACTTAAAAATAACCCCTATCGAAAATATTTTATCAAACATGGATAGGGATAATAAATATTTTCCAGTAGATACTTACGTAAGAAGAACATCAGATAATAAAGTGATTGTGAAATTAACCCTTACCTTGTACATTCCTTTAGTCGAGGGTACGTTTATCCTCCTGTATAATGACTATAGTATGTTATTAAATTATACCAAAACCATATTAATATTTATGATATCATACCTGATTCAGATAAGACTTTATACAATCCATTTAATAATAATATCGAAGATAAATTTACATTTCGGGTAATAATCAATTTCTTTATCGAATGTGTTTTAACTTCTTACTCTTTATTGTATCACATAGATCATTATTAAAATAATTTCGGAAGATAACACAAGATTTATATATCATATATATTGAGAATATAAATATGTATAACAGACATGTATATGAAATGGAAAACGCCGTTTATGGAGACGATGGGTTGTACGAAAGCATAAACATTGTTTCCGTTTTAAAATCATATTGAACGGATCTAAGTGATTATGATATATATATATGAACATATATCTATATATCCAGTATCATTATTATGTAATATATTATATAGTTATCAATGATATATATATTTATAATCACTATTGAATGGTGAACGTGGAAATGATTCTCATCGCGTCGTGGAGACGGTAATCCTTACGTACGCACGAGCGAACATATAAATATATTGATTGTCAAATAGTTTGTAATTGTTTGTTACATCATATTTAATGAATAACATACATGTTATATTTATTATTTACATTAGTTATTCTCATTTTTATACACATCCACATAATGATGTTTTTGAATGACAAACTACACCCTGACATGGAGACGGTAATCCGTACGTACACACTTATAGTGACTTAGTCATTTATAGGATGAATAGAGTAATTAAAATGGTTGTACCATTTTCATTATAACATCACAGTATATAGAATATAATGTAGTTTTTATCTTATAATGGAAACAATAAAGACAGAGGATGTGGAAGATGAAATGAATTTGAAGGTGGTAATGAAATATTTACATCTTCTTCGGGTTCTTCCTTTTGATTTGATCATAATTGATCCATAAGATGTCTTTATGACCAAACTAAGGCCTCTTTGAAGAAATGATAAATGTTGGGGGGATATTTGGGAAGGGGATGGCCGAGCCAAAAGGCATTGGTGCTTTGAAATTATGATAATGGGATGTTCCTTTTTATAAGAGTGGTGAGGGTCACTTTTGGAAACGCTTGAAATATTATTTTATAATAAACTTATTTTCAGTTTCTAATGGCTCCATAATGAATTATTTAAATGATAATGTGGGGATAGGTCGAAAATAACTCAACCAATAGGTTTTAGAAAGGTTTAGGTCATCATATTAAACTTATGATTTAGATATAACTAACAGTTAAATAGTTTGACATTAACCATGTCTCTTTATATTTTTATACTATATGTTTAATAATCTTACTATAAAAAACCAAGTGAACCCCATGTGGTTAATTATTAATATATATATCCTTATCTAAGTCTATTGGCCAAACCATTTATTTTTTGGAATATTATTTCAATTAATAATATAATATTTTTTTAGAATCTCAATTTTGTCAATTTTGACACTATTTAGTATTTGGTTTTTGTGAAAATCATTACAGAATGATTACATCAAAAAAAATTATTACAACAACACTAACATGTCAAATTAACCTATAAAATTAGTGGAATTGGTCAAAAGTTTCAAATTACATTTATTTGGATACATCTAATATCAATTATTTTAATTTTTCAATAATAAGATTATTACTGCATCATCATTGTGTCTTAAATAAATAAAATTATATAATGTCTAAAAATTATAAGTAAATAAAACTATGTATACATTTTTTTTATCTTTCTAATTAATATTTATAGCCTAATTTATCTTATGTCTACCACAATTTTATAAAAGGTTTAGTTATTAAACATTAATTTAACTCTTTAAACTCTTCTTTAAATAAAATAATAATAAATGTCCAAATCTTATCCATGTGAACCATAGGGGGTCATATTATATTCCTAATATTGTTTTTGGACGAATTATATTTATCCAATATAATTAGTACATGGGTTTAGTTAATTATAATGACATTTTTACCTTTAATTACCCTATTTTACTTTTAACCGTGGTAAATAAAAGTAAAAAAGTTACTATTCACCAAAAATTATTTTCATATTATTGAACCACATTTTACTTACTGATGTCAACCATGGGTCTCAGATTTTTGAAATTCAACTCACCAATGCGGTAAAAATATGTTTTATGCAAATTTGCTAACCTGCCTATAAGGTGGGAAAAAGAGGTTAAAAACATCAATATAATTTTTCACATCTAATTTATTTATAAAATGACTCAACTGAATTACATTGAACTTATATAGGTATTATTTATCTATTTTGACTTAAAATAAATTTAAATAAAATAAATAATTATTTAAATAAAAATCGGTTTAAAAGAACAACGTAGTGTTTTTAGCTATTTATCAAAAATTGAATGTTTTCAGAAAAATACCAAAAAATCAACCAAATATAATTTTGATATTAAAAATTCAAAATATAAGTCTATTTTACCAAATTCATAACATAAAATTTTCATTTATTAATTTAAAATTAATTCTCGTTGTCAAAACCAAAATGTGGGGTTTCCAAATGTAAAAACTATCAAAAGATTGGAAAGTGTTTATGTCAAATTTAAATGTGAAATTACATATAATGAGCTAAATTGTATTAAATGTTAAAAATATAACCTAATTATATATCCACACTATTGAAATTCATAATTTATCACTGTAAATTATTTCGGTTAAAAAAGTTGTTTTCAATTAAAACATAGTATTTTTCAAGATTTATCATAGTAATAAAGTTATCAAAAAAGTACCAAAATATTATCCAAACTAAATTTTTATGTCCCACTTATAAATAAGAATTTATTTTCATTAAATTTAATATATAAAAGTATCAAATATTGGTTTTAAAAAAGGGTTTTCCCTTAAAAAGTTGTAAAATTGCATTTTTTGAAAAATACTTATTTTATCTAGAAAATTAATCTATTTTTATATTATTTCTATGAAACCCATAATATGGATGTTAAATTTATATAGATAATATAAGAATCAAAATTCATTTAATATTATTCATAACCGTTTTTTGAATGTTTATTTTAGTAAGTTGTGGTGCGCTCGAACTCAGTGTTGGATGTTGCGCAAGCTATTGAATTACATTAACGAGATAACGTACTATGAAACCATGGGGTCTTAAATTCTCCCCTAATTAAATAAATTGTGTCCTTTCTATATGAAATTGTATTTCGAAAATAAATGGTTAAAAATACAAAAATACCTTTGTGGAAAACCCACATTGGAAATTGATTAAATAAAAATTACTATTAATAAGATGGAAAGGATAATGAAAATGTCACCACAAAATTATGATCTCAATCAAGAGAACATTGGCGGAAAATAGAGGCAAATAATTGTAGGGAAAATGTAAATATTTATAGGGAGTGTTTAAGGTCATCAATGACAAACAAGTTTAATATTTATTGCCTCAATTATTTCAATCTATGCTGATGTAAAATATCATCAGTTCAACAAAACATAAGGTGTTGGGATAACATTTTTTTAAGATCCATTCCCAAAAGTTTATGAATTAATTTATTCATAGAATAAAAGGAAAAAAATATACTTGACTAGTATAGTTTCATCCTTCAACTAATTCCTATCAAAAACACATCTTTCACTCAAAAAGGATAAAATAATTCAAAAGTATTATATTTATCCTAATTGTATAGGGTACTAATAAATAATGAATTTATAATTCATTTGTAAAAAATTTAAAAAACTACATTATATAAGCTAGGACACCACGTAGTCTAGTGGTATGTGATGCGCCCTTGTCACCATTCGGTTGAAGGCTCACGTCTTGCGACCATTCCTGACGTGACGGGTTGTCGCCCGACCTTCAGGTTGTCTTTTTTATGACTATCAAAAAATAATATCAAGAAATAATTAAACCCTAATAATAGTATTCAATGTCAGATTTCATCGATTCCAACCTTTAGAATTATCCAAAATACTTTTGTCCAAACTCATAGTCCAAATTTTATAACGAAGGTAAACAAAATTAAGATCATATTTTCTACATAATAACATGTGAATACCTTCATTTTTTATTCTTTTAAAAAACGTTAACGCCCTTAAATATCAAATAATTGAATTGATTATAGTCATGATACCTTATTCCTTATATAATACTGGATATACTATTTATATCCAAAAATGTTGTAAACGCCAACAATGATGGAATATACAAATAATTAATCAGTTTCATGGTAGTCAAGAATATCCAAAATAATTATTCCGAATCAATCATATCATACTCCAAAATAACTACCTCATTATCAGGACCATATTAATGTTTTTTGTTTCCTATAACCATGTATTTTCTAAAAAGATTAAATTTCCATTGAGTCACTTTTCTTGGTTCCACACAATCTCAAGTCCTTAATGAAATTGTATTGCAGTACAATCCTTATATACTCTATAATTATTATAACATGTACATCATTAATAAAATACTCAAATGAAAGAATATATTAATTACAACATAAGAAATCATAATAATTCCTCTTCATATTTGGTAGTATCATAACTTGATTATTATCCAATAGCAGCAATTGGGGTATACTCTGATGATTTGGACATTGATTTTTATAGTGTCCCAACTCTTTGTAGATTAATAATTGTACATTTGAATCTTGTTTCTTATCCATGCAATCGCGTACATGTTTTGCTTTTTCTCCACAATTATAAAAAACATTCATTCCCTTAAAAAATTTACCATTGTGATTCTTTCCATAGTTATCACATATGGGAAAATCCTTCTTTCCCTTATTCCATTTATCTATCTTTCTTTCTACTGTCCTTTTCTTCTTTGGCTTCCCATCAAAGCCATAGGACCTAGAAAAATATTTACCTATATTATTAACACATGGTATTGTTTTTTCATATGATGATATTATATGGGAGACTATTTTCTTTCTAAATGTTGTCTTAATGCCATGAAATATTTGATCATTCTAAATCTTTCAAACGTGCTTATTGCTGAAATTTTAATTCCTTCTACTATTCTCCATTTTTAAACAATGGGTTACACTAAGTTAGTTTATGAATCATAATGCATATTTCCAAACCTATAAAATACCTAATGCAAATTTAAATGATTAGGAATATAATATATAATAATAAAATGTAATCAATTAGGATGTATTTACTCATAAATCCTTCATAATGGTTTGTAATGAAAATGTGAATTATCCTAAGAATATCCCCTCGGAGTTTTGTAACCAAAAGTGCATCAAGGCCCGTTGTCGAGAACCAATTCCAATTCGATTCTAGACCACAACAGTGTTTTCGGTTCCTTCCCCTAGTTACATCTATTCCAGAGCCACCTCTACCTGCTTGTATCCTGACATGGATGTATTTCTTGGAAATCATACAAAATCTCTACAGCACCAAATTTCTAGTATGTTCTTCTATACTAATCCTAAAAGTCTAAATTATTGTAGTGTTCACTAATCATAGTTTTTCTAAATCTAGTTTCCATGGTTATTGCTAAATTTCATCTGATACCAACTGTAATGGACCGACCCCAGTTATCCATAGTCAGTGCATTATTTTAATACATTAGCATGATTATAAGGAATCAAGTCCTCAAAGACCAATCAGTTTAACAGTTTTGGAAAATATATTACATACATGAAAGTTACATTACACAATAGAAAACAAAACAAAACATCAATGATCATTTGAGAAGACCATTAATCAATTAGATTAACACTAATTATCAATCATAATACACTTCTTGGAATCCTGGGAAATAAAACATAGAAAGGGGTGAGATCATATTCTCAGTAATGACAATAATGTAGCAGAAACATTCATAAATAATCATAAACATTTAAGGCAATGAATATGACTAAAAAAATAATTTTAAACATAAAAATTAGAATAATATAAGAAATATACAATAATATAATATCTTTTACTTATCCAAAAGAATATTCTACTAGTATAATAATCACATGCAATATCAATATCCACTTTCATAAGGATGAAACACGTAATGCTAGTATTCATAACCACATAGTCAAGGACTTGTTCCATGATTACAAGTAAGATTTTTTCAAGGCCTTGTACCAAGACACTAGTTTGTCTCTTGATACGTACTGATGCATCGAGGAGCTATAGTGGAATCCACACATCACTTACTATGTCCAATGCATTCCACATATGAAAAGGTTTAAACATAACAAAAAAATTCGTAATAAAACTGACACATGAAATGTCAATACTTTATCCATAAACCATGAATGGTATAAAATTAACACATCCATAGTCAAATATATCAAAAAAAATTCAATAAAATATTGCGTATTTTAATCACAATAAATCAACTTCAATCAAATTTAAAATTTGTCAAAAGATGTTGACATAGATGAAAAAGATTTGTAAAACTCTTTGAGAGAAATATCTATTTTTCATGAAAATATTTAAAAGTCCCACAATATAGAAAGGAAGACAATTAAGGATATTTTTTATTCCATGTGTCTCATACCACTCTGAAACTATTGAAACTAATTATCATTTTAAAAACATTCATTTCCATATAAAAAAATCCTTAAAAACCATTTTGAAAACAAGGACATTATTTGGAATGATTTAGAAGAATAGATATTTAAAACATTTAAAATGGTGTTTTAGTAAAAAAATAACTTAAAAATAATCCCTCTAGAAACTCTTTTACCAAAAATGGATATGTATTATAAATATATCCTAGTAGATACTTACGTAAAAAGAACCTCGGATAATAAAGAGTTTGTGAAATTAATCCTTACCTTGTACATTCCTTTAGTCGATGGTACGTTTAACCACCTATGTAAATACTGTATTATGTTATTAAATTATACTTGAACGGTGTTAATATTTATGATATAATACATGATTCATTTATGAATTTATTCTACCAATTTATTAAAGATTTCCATGTTAAATTAACATTTCAGGTAATAATAGCTTTCTTTATCGTAGATATTTAAACTTGTTACTCATGATTGTATCACATAGATAATGATTAAAAATAATCTAGAATATAAAACATGATTTATATATCATGTATATTTATAATATAAATATTTATAATAGACATATATATGAAATTGAAAACACTGTTTATTGAGACGAAAGGCCATACATACACATAAACGTTTTTTTCCATTTTCATATCCTATCGAAAAGAAATAAGTGAATAAGATATATATAAGTACATATATATATATATATATATCTCCAGTATAATTATTATTTCATATATTACATACTTATTAATGATATATATTTTTATAATCATTGTTGATTGTTGAACGGGGAAATGAATCTCACCACGTCATTGAGACGGTAGTCCGTACGCACGCACAAGAGACAATATAATCATATTGATGGTGAAATAATATTTAATAGGATGATATATCATATATAAATAATCATTAACATTTATTATTTATTATTTAAATCAATTATACTCATAATTATACCCATCCAAATAATGAAGTGTCTAAATAACAAACTACACCACGGCGTGGAGACGGTAATCCGTACGTATGCACATATAGCGACTTTATCATTTATAGGATGGATAGAGTAATGAAAAAGGTTTTACCATTTTTATAATAACATAAAATTATATAGAAGATATAGTAGTTATTATCGTAGATTGGAAATAACAAACAAAGACGATGTTGAAGAAGAAAAGAACACGAAAGAGGTGATGAAATATTTACATATTCATTGGGTTCTTCCTATTGATTTGATCAAAAGGGGTCCATAGGTTGTTATTATGACCAAAGGAAGGCCTCTAGGATTAATGGAGGAAATTTGGGCGGATATTTAGATAGGTTTTGGCAGAGACAATGGGCTTGGGATGTTTGAAATTAAGAGAAGGGTAAGTGACCTTTTGTAATAGATGTGAGGGTCACTTTAGGAAAACAATAAAATATTATTTTTTAATAAAATAATATTTTTTTTATAATGGATACAAAATGATAAATTTAGAAGATAAGGTGTGGATGGGTCGAAAACCCCTCAACCAATAGGTTTTAGGTAGGTTTAGGTCTTTATATTATCATTATTGTTTAGATTTAACTTGTAGTTAAATAGCTTTACATTTATCTGTTCTCTTTGTATTTTTATATTATATGGTTATTAGTCATACTATAACAAGACAAGAGAACCACATGTGGTTCATTATTAATATATATAACCATATCTAAGTCCTTTGGTGAAAGCATTAATTTTTAAGAATATTATTCCAATTAAAAATATAATATTTGTTTTAAAAATTCAATTATGTCAATTTTGAAACTATTTAGTATTTGGTTATTGTGAAAATATTAACAGCATAATTACTTCGAAAAAAAATATTTAATCAACTCTATCATGTAATATTAACATATAAAATTAGTTGAATTCATCAATAGTCTCAAATTACATATATTTGGATATTTATAATTTCAATTATTTTAATCATTCATTAATATGGTAATTACTACATCATCATTGTGTCTTAAATATATTAAATTATTTAATTTCTAAAAATTATAAATAAAATAAGATTTTGTAGAAAAATTATATATCATTCTAAAGAATATTTATTGTCAAATTTATCTAATGTATAACCCAATATTTAAAAAGGGTTTGTTGTTAAACTTTGAATTTAACTCCTTTAAATATTCTTTAAATAAAATAATAATAAATGTCCTAGTCATATCCATGTGGTGAAAAGGAGTTAAATTTTTTTCCAATAGTTATTTTCAGTCGAATTATACTTTTAAAATATAATTCAGACATGTTTTATGGTTATTATAATATCATTTTTAACCTTAATTACCATATTTATTCTAATAGAGGTAAATAATAATCAAAAGATACTATTCCACAAAAATTATTTTCATCTTATTAAACCACATTTTATTTATTGATTTCAAACATTACTCCTTGATTTTGGAAATTCAACTCATAGAAGCAGTAGAATTATGTTTTATGAAAATTTTTTAGTAAGCATAGAAGGTGTGTAAAATAGGTTAAAAAGTTCAATAGAATTTTATTCATCTAATTTTATTATAAAATAACTCCAATGAATTACATTGAAATTATATAGGTTTTAAAAATATATTTTGACTTAAAATAAATTTAAATAAAATAGATAATTATTTAAATTACAAGATGGATTGAAATAATAATGTAGTTTTTTCACTATTCATCAAAAATTAAATGTTTTCAGAAAAATAGAAAAAAATCACCCTAAGATAATTTTGATATCTAAATTACAAAATTAAGTCTATTTTAAGAAATTCAAAACATATAATTTGAATTTATTAATTTAAAATTAATTCCCGATGTCAAAACCAAAAAGCAGTTTTTTTAATAGTAAAAAATATCAAAAGATTGACATGTGTTTATGTCACATTTAAATGTGAAATTACTTATAATGACCTAAATTATATTAAAAAAAAATATAATATAATTATACTTCAAAACCATTCAAATTCATAACTTATAATTATAAATTATTTCGATTAAAAAAGTTGTTTTCAATTAAAACATAGAAATTTTCACTGTTCATCCAAATATGAATGTTATCAGAAAAGTTCCAAAAATTTATCAAAACTAAATTTTTATGACCCTATTTTAAATAAGAATTTAATTTCATTAAATTGAATATATAAAAGAGTCAAATATCAGTTTAAAAAAAAGGATTTCCTTTTAAAAGCGGTAAAATTTCATTTTTTTTTAAAAATAAAAATTTTATCCGAAAAAATGAATTTGTTTTTATATTATGACTAAGAAACACATAATATGGATGGTAACATTATATAGATTATATAAGATTAAAAATGATGTTAATTATATTCATAACCTCTTTTTGAATGGTTATTTTAATAAGATAGGGTTCGCTCGAACTCAGTGTAGCGTGTAGCGCAAACTATTGAATTACTTTATTGAGATAATGTATCTTGAAGTCTGGGGGTGTTAAAAAAATTGGTAGGTTAAACTATATGAATCTTGTTTTAATCATAGAACATGAATCACAAGAGCTTAACATTGGCATAATCCTTATACATTCTGCATACACATTGGTGTAGAAAATAATTACTATAGCAGTTCAAGTCTCATTGACAAAATAATCATAGTGTAATGGGAACACTCACAAAACCATCCTAATTGTCAAGGTTCACTACCAAGACTATCATAGTGGACATAACCCCTTAATAAATACGATTCAATAACTATTCTAGTCTTATTTATTTCACAAGATATCAATATTATCCAAATGAATTGAAGGGTGTTATATTTCCCATTCATCACGTGATGAAAATATTTCATATTTTCCCTTATTGTCGTAAAATAATAATCATATCCAAGGCCATGACAATATATGTTTTCTTTATAAAAAATTATTCTTAATCATACCTATGGAAAAGAAACACGTTTTGTAATCATTTAATCATAGAATTTCACATCGAAAAAGATGTGGGCTTCATTGAAATCATGTAATGTTTCACGTTATATTAAAATCATGTCATCATATACATAAACCATATATAGAATGAATATGAATGGTTTCCTTGGAGCATTTCCACTGTAAATCATATGTAACAAAAAAGGATGGAATCATTTGTGTAAAGGGATTTTGAAAAAACACACACGTGAATTGTTTCGTGCGGATAATATCTATTCATTTAAAACAACTTTTTTTCAAATTAAAAAATAATGAAATAATATGGAAATAATTATCATTGAAATTACCCTAGAAAAAAATCAAATAGCATATTAAAATATAATTTTAAACAGTTCTTGTGTATAATATCCATTTGAAATTAAAAAAACATTTTAAAACACAATTTTTTTTAAATTCCATTCATTGAATATATCCTTTGACACACATATAGGACTTATTAAATAACATTTTGAAAATTTAATGATAGTATTCTATCCCCATTGAAAAGATAATTTATAAAATAAAACATTTTTAAAATCAATTTTCATAGAAAATAAATATTAAAATATATAATAGAGGCATCAATGAAAATAATTTTCTTGATTCCAAGAAATAATGTTCATATAAATAACGTTAAAACAAAGATTCCTTTGACATTTTTATTAAAAGATAAATTGCATTTTTTCCAAAATTAAATTAGTATTCAAATAATATCAATTTTTTAAAATACAAAAATGGATAATAATTTCAATAATAAATCACTTTATTATTGTAATTAATGTTTTATGTATTTTTTTAAACATATGGTTTCTAAAGAAACATTACACTCAACCAAAAAGATAATTTGTTATTAAAAAAATTCCTTTGATCTCTAGAGTTCTTATGTATATAATAATGTATGGAAAACATTTACCCTAATTATAAACTTATATTAAAAGAAAAGTCATTTGAATCTTGTGAGATATACCATAAGCTGTCATCATTTTAACCAAATTCATAAACAATATTGATAAATGATGGGATTGTAATATTAAACTCTAACCCATTTGCTAACATCGAATCATAATTTACAAGAAAAATAGAATTAAAAGAAAAATAACGATATCATTAAATTATTGATATTCATGGAATAACATTTCAATGTGGTTGTATATACACTTCATCGAAGAAGATTTGTCAATATCATAAATTAGGTCCCCAAGATGGCAATTTGAGATAAAAATCCATTACCTCATTGCTTAATTTTTATTTATAAACCCCATAAAAAATACACTATAAAATGGATATGAAAAAAACCATAATTAAAAGTATAAAAATCAAAAAATACATTTTGGGTTAGTATATGCACCACATAAAAGATGCACCTAGTGAATGTGGCATGGGTCTCACCAAAAATAAAAGTGAGAAAGAATTGCCTTAACATAAGTCTCAACTTCATTCATACTTTTTTGAACCTCATGTATAATAAATATATGATTATTATAAATATAGTTATATCTATAAATATGTAATTATATATATATATTCTAACATATATGATTTTCATAAGACCTTTTATTACCTATTTATTAGCTATTCCATGTCAAATTCATGTTTTGGGAAACAAAATCTTCATTTTTCGAGTATGTTTTGATTTTTTTTGTACAATTAAATTGTTCATGTTTAAATAATACATATAATGATAACCATGATATAAGTTTAATATTTATTCATTATAGATTTATATTTAAAAACACTACATTAAAAATTACATATAGCCACAGACCTATAGCCACAATTTAATTGAACTGTGGCTATAGGATTAGATATAGCCACACTTATTTTATATTCATGGATGTATATCATTAGTTACAGGGATTAATCCCCTACCTATGATCACTTCTCTCCAAACCCTCTCCCCCATCGCGGCTTTACTCCCCTACCCATGGTCCCTTCCTTAAAAACCTTCCCCCAAGGCTGATCGTACCTCTCCCTCCTCTTATCCCATCTTAGCCTCAGCCTCCTCCTTTGGCCACTCTACCTCCTCCTCTGGCCAGACAACCTGTGGCCACTATACTTAGGGTAGGCCACTCTGCCTCTGGCCAGCCCTCCTCTGGATCCTTCATACTTTTCATCCAACCTGTCCCAACCACATAACTAGATCATGGCCTTATTCCATACGGTTTCGGCAATATCGTTCTACTCTGGTCACCTCACTGCTCACCATTATCTTCTCATGTCAACCTCAACTTGTGATCCCGACATCTACCATGTGGTTCCGGCCTCGAGTCACTTCATATTTCACCCTCAATATGACCATTTTCTAATGTCGACCTTCTCAGAAAAATAATCAATAGGTATTATTTTTCTATTCCATTCACCTATTTTCTACTCTATTAAACACCATTACTTTATATATATTAATGAGTTTAGGTTTTTATGTAAATTGTTTCACTAATATAATGATATATTGAAATAATTTAGGTGTATTAGTCTTACATAAAACATAATTCCACTCAGAACACCCCCTAATAGTTGTTTAATGATATATAAACAATATTCACAAAAATATAGACAAAAAATGATTGATAAATAAGGATGTTAAAATTAATATAAACTGAATACTAAATTACAAAACTATAATAAATCTCTTCCTTGTGCCAGGTTTGTGTTTTCTAATCATAGTTTATTCTAAAATATTCTCTTTATAATATTTAAAGAATTAACTTAGTGTGTTGAAATATTAATTATTTTAACAAAAATAAAATATCTACTATGAATGATAATTGAAAATTTGTATTGGGTCACCTCTAATCTATAACTATATTTTTCTTCCATCTGCTAGAATTTATGTTAAATGAAATCTGTAGTTAGTAGGGGGTGGATTTCTAAATTGTAACCCATATGTTTAGGTTTTTAAATGGATTTTGTGTATAAAAATCTCTATAATATACACCCAAGGACCCGAGGTTGAAACCAGCTATACAATAAAATAACCACCACTTTCAAAGTTTCCCTCTTCCACTGAAGTGTTAAAATTTATCAACCTCCTTACTTTTGGAGTTTATTTTCAATAATTCTATAGAGGTTCTCATGGAATTTTACATGTGGTCATCTTATTTCCAATAATATACTACCACATAAAGGGTGGGTTCCATTTCCTTTTTTCAACATGAACATCTTGATCATTGGTCATTTTTAGGTTTGACCCCTCTATTTATCAAAATGAATATCCAAGGATTCAACATATGATATAAATATTCTCTAATAGATCCATCAACCCCAAAATTTCCATTTATATAGAACCATAAGTAAAATAATGATTTACTAGTAGTCAAAATCAAAATAGAACAATTTTGAAATTTGAATGTTATTCACAAGTAGTTATCAATGATTTTTGTTAAAAAAATTAACATTGAAATATCTTATGAATTTTTGGTCTTTTTTGTCTCAAAATATTTTTTGAGTTTTTAGTTATTTATAAATTTTTAGAATTTTTCCACTAAATCAAAAGAAAAAACATATATATCATTGCTAACTATTCCAAAATTTATTTGAAAATTATTATATTTTTACAACGATTCCTCTAAATGTGAACATGGTTAATCAAATACTTTTTTAGTAATTAAAATTTAATAAACACATGGGTCGGAGTAAAATCACTAGTGTATTTGGTTAGTTGAAATAGAAAATCAGCTAAAATGGTTAGAATGTCATTGTAGAGATATATATAGAATCAATATTGAAGATCATCTATGCTAGGTTGAAAAACATGTTATTGAATCTATAGGTAGTTTAAAACCCCAGTAATTTGATGTAAAGTAACAAATCTATGTAATATATACACTTTCTGAAAATATTACTATGAACAATCACCACTGGATAACATTAAATTATCCTTTAAAGTATCAATATTTTTTAAAAAAATAAATAAATGTACCATTGACATTTCCTATATTTCTCAAACTACATGCATGAAGAAGTCAATCAGTCATGTACGAGATCTAAACCCTCTCGTAGCTATTCTATTTGGTTTAATTGTGTCAAGCCCTCACTAGTGTGGTTTTCAATCACTATTTGTGGTTATCACTCCATTCACTCTGCATTCCAAAATAATACATCGACTGACCACAATGCTTAAGTTTTTTATCAATCTTCCATAGATTCTTATACTCCGAGTTCCACATAGAATGATATCAATTAGAAAACAAGTGATAATGCTAATCATAGTTCCAATTGATGAATCTCTTACATTTTCATCAACAAACTCCCTCTAATTAGGCATTAATTTCAAAATAAGGATTCAATCAAACAAGGATTTAATAGTTGGGTGACCAAATTTGATATGTAAAATAAATTTTAAACTTATATGTTACAAATATCATAAGACACAAAAAAAAATTTAATATAACATAATATATAAATAAATGGGTTTATAAAACTCTTTAAATGATATCTTTAATCCTCTTCCCAATAGTGAAAATTCCCCTCCTAACTCTAAATTCAAATTAGAACACTACCTAGCCTCTAATCAACCCTTCTAATCTTACATGTGTTAACATTCATCCTATAAGTGTGGATATCCCTTTTGTTTCATTCTTCATTACATAATTATTTTTTCGAATTTCATTATAAAAGAATTTTTTTATCCTACAATTTCAAATGGTTCTATGGATCACTATCTTATTGGAAGATTTATACATTCCATGTTAAAATTTCTTTAATATGATAATTTTTATTATATTTAATTTTTACCTCTCTTTGGGATATCTTTCCATGTGGTATTATATTTTTGAAATTACCAATTTTATTTTGGAAAACCGAGTGAGGGGTTTCTAATACTATCCCCTTAGATTTCATGTGTTACATGTTGAGGGGATATGATATTTACAACTATCAAATAATTTATATGACCATTCCATGACCTTATACCAATATGATTATTAATATAGTAACTGTATGATTATCATGTTTGATCATTGTTTTAATATGTTTTCTAACTATAAAAGACACATTAATGGGAAAAATGAATTATATAGTTGAATGTGATACTATGTTGAGGCATCAATGACTTGTGGGGTGTTGGCGTGTGATAAAATTATCGTGAGAAAAATCGTAGCATTATTGTGTGAGGTACTGTTTGCACTAGAATAATATCATGGAAGAATATTTGGCATAGTTGGGACTCTCTCAAAATATGTCACATTGGTGAATGATTTTCTAATAATATAGAATATCTCAAAGCTACCTATGTTACATCAAGAACATATTCGGTATTAAAATATAAGGCTATATTAGTTCATAGAAAATGTATTCATTCTATTTCTAACACTACATTGATGAGCAGCATAATGTGTGGTTCCTTTTAGTGTTATCTTGATTTACATTATTTTGGACCCATTTAAAATTACAAAAAATATTGGATTAATATGATTTAATCCTATGTATTAATATTATGTAAAATACTACAAATATATATCATATCATTCCAATTATAAAATTAGTTATAAAAAAGTAGATCATGAACCCCAATATATATAGAAAAATTAAACCATGTTATAAATCCATATATTATGGAAGAGTAATATTTTCTTTATGAAATTGTGAAAAATTGAGAACATTTACTTATATTGAGGGACTTCAATGTTCCATGAGTATTTATAAATTATTATTGTATCATGTTAACCCCAAATGTAATGAATTATGTGCTAGAACATCACTACCATTAGTATATGAAAACATTGATTAGGTTTTCTTCATAAGTTGTCTAATTTTTAGTTGTGGATATATTTACTGGTTTTTACTATTTTTAGTCAACCCAGAAATTGAGATTAACATAGAATTAGGTGCTTCATTATTTTGTGAATTGGAAATCTTGAACATGAAGTCTATGATTAAAAGTAAGTTATTTTATCACATTGGAGTATATATATAATGATTTTATTAGAAACTTTTACCCTACAGAATGACCCATTTTTCATTGTAACACAATCTAAAATTTCATACCCAAGGTTTAAGAATATTTTCATTAGGAAATGGATATATTAATGGATTAAAACCAAAATATTCCTCATCATTATTTATCACATTCTATTTTAATTATATTATTCATTAAATAAATGAATGTGATGGGAGATGAAATTATTTGATACTACAGTATTAGTCCACTATAGTGTTATAAATCAGATGGGTTCAAACAAATATACAATGTATATGCTGCTAACTCTCTATAAAAGGAAATCAAAAGATAAAGGGATATTTTGAATGTTTTGATAATGAATGATTATGTAATTTCATTGATCGTAGACATATAATAGAGAGAGATAATTTTTTATCAAGGACATAAATAAAAAAAGTTAATATACTACTTTATGTTTTTCTAAAATTTCATTAATTTCAATAATTTTTAGCTTCAACCTCTAGAATCAGTAGAAGAAAAAATAGAAGAAGGAAGATACGATGGTAATATATCGAGAAAACTCATAATAGAATGATCATATTAAAATATATTTAACATAGGATGGAATTATCTCCCAACCTAAACATTAAAGGGAAAATAAATTTCAAAAATGGTGTACTAATTAAGATCTACGTTCAATTCAATATTGTTTATTAAAAAGTAATAAACAATGACAATAATAATCCAATGATTCTTCCTCAAAAGAGCTAATTTCAGATCTAATAATACATTCAATGAATAAAAGGATCTAAAGGAAACCCAATTAATTATTAATGGATTTTTATAAATTAAAAATTATATGTTTTCTAAGATTTATTGACATATTAATTGGAACTATTTTGGTATAAATAATTTTTAAATATAAGATTGGGATATATCTAAACAAAATATATTGAGAGTGAGAGAATGTTTCCTAGATTCATAGATGTAAATCAATGATATGGATGAATGCCTATTTCCTGATGAGGAGGAAAAATCATTATAGTAAATGATTAAGAGATGACTATGAAATGTCATATTGAATATTTGGGCCAGTCTGTCCTTGAATAACTATTTCCTAGATACATGAATCAAATATGAATGCCCCATTATTTTACATCATCTTCGATATTTCCATGGAAAACCATTGTTGTAGACATTTTGAATACAACTACTAACTGAATATGATGAGAGTGTGGGAATGTTTTCATGTTCATAAGCCTACATAAGCTTCATTGGAATGGAAATCATCGGTGTGAAAAAGGATCATATACAGTTTTTTGTTCGGTCATTTTTAGTTTTTTGTATGATGGTGCAATATCATTTCACCTCCTGTGTTATTTGTACAATTTTTAATTAATTCTTATGATTACATAGAGCTATTGTTATAGTTTAGATTTAACGTATATATGATGTCTAATATTTAATAATTCATATGTAACCCATTCAAAGGAATAAAATCCCCTTCATGATGGAATCACATGTTACCATGGAAGTTTTGGTAACTAGGTAGGCCCAACTACATGCAGTCTGATGCATTTAAAATTTGTTAAATGGAGGGGATACAAAGCCATTTATAAATGGTACAATATGATTCTCCATTTTATAATTCATAATCTCTATATGAAATTTTTGTTTTTCATGTAACACATAATGAATTATTTTTATGTATTTTCAGATACAGGGTCCTATATTTTTTATGTGCATCGAATGAGATGACAATGAATCAGAGATCCTAGAAATAATTCACCACAATGTTGTGATAATGGACCACAATTTTTAAAGAGTGATATTTCTATTCAATAACAAGAATAATTTAATAGTGTTGATCTAAATGTGTTATTGTTTTCATGTTTATCAAGTGTGTGTGCTGGACATGATATTTAATTTTTATAAGGTATGTTTAACATGATTTTCTATATTCAATGTTGTGATGTTTTGATGATAAAAAAAGGTTGGCATGATTATTTATTGTATCACCTTCTGATTTCATTGGAGATTAAAGATTGACACAATATGACAATGGTAAGACATCTAGATTTCCCATGTATGTTTAATGTGCTTTTATTAGAGTCACACCTTGTTTTGGTTTTTTTTCACTTCATTGATTTTATAATAATGGAGGAAAACATTATAAATTTTCATAATCAATAAATGTATTTGTATTGTCTTTAATCAAAAAAATTTATATTTCATGTTCTTCAAATCAATGTTATTTTATAAGTGATCAAATTGTTCTAAGTGGCTATTATACATTTATGGTGTTGAGTTAGATTATGTTGGTGGTAAAAACATGTTTAAATTTTATTTTACTTGTGGTTTTTTACATCATTTAAAAAATGAATTATGAAAAAATCATTTTCACATTACCAGGTATCTAAAAATAGAGAGGGGTTGTTGTGTAAAATCTATTGTAGATTAGAGGATTGGGGATTATGTAAAATTTTACTTCATATATCAATTTTTTATTAGTTTTACTGCACCGAGGTTGGTAATAGATTATCTATATAGAGGGGATGTACTGGGGGTAGGCGGTGTGCTGGGTGTGTAGTGTGTGTAGGGGGTGATGTATGCATGGCTGTTATAGTGGAATGTGGTGTGCTACTGGTAGGGGGAGTGGGGTGTTTAGGTCAGGGGGTAGGGATAGGGAGGTGTGCAGTGGGTAGGGGGTTGTGGGGTGTGCAGGGGTGCAAGAGGTATGAATGGGGGAGGGGTGCAAGCGACATGGGGAGGGTTTAATGTAGTTCAAGGTATCTGTTGGGGGATGGGGGTTCAGGTGGAGGGGTATGGGGGTTCAAGGGTGTATAATGTTCATGACGGTGCAAGCTACAAGGGGGTGCAAAGGGTGCCCATGGTGTGTGCAGTGGGGCATGGGGTGTGGGGTGTGTTGGGGGATGCGGGTATATTATAGTATATCATAACAATGTACATAATGTCATTAAATGAAAATGGGTATGTTATATAGACTATATAATAACCATGTATTACTATTAAATGAGTCTGTATTAATTGGAATGGAATTTAAATACTAGTGGTGTTTTCTCCACAATATTGTGCTACAAAACTAAGGGAGAAAAAATTCCCATAGAGTGCCTGATCTAAACAAGACCTCAATGATAGTGTATTAAAAATCCATATATATAGGATATTTTCCCTGAAATTTTATGGTAGAGTACCGAATAATCCTTTAAAAATTGTGTGGGGAAGCCATTCCCTAGTTTGCTAAGTTAGTACGAATCCAATCATCTCTCTCATGGTTAATAAGGGCCACTAAAGAATGATTCACACTAGTAACACATCTTGTCATATATATAAATGAAAAGTGTGGCCCTCCATTATGTACTGTGTGGATAACCACTATAGATAGTCTAGTTTCTAGCTCAAATCCATGTCCAAATTGGGCAATACACATAGTAGATGTACTTGAAGAATATACATGTCATGCATATGGTGTAGACAACCTCAATTTGATATGCATGCTCTGCCTATGTATTCCAACCCCTTCTCACGTGTGACGGCTAATGACAATATACTATGGTTTTCCCCATGTTCCATGTTTTTGGGGTATATTGATCGTGTATGTTCTAGTTTTCCTATTGATGCCCATATACCTCTTTGTTCATATGCAAGTTTATCTTATCGTTATATTCCATGTCTCTAGATATATTTAACACATCAAGTATAGGGTTACACGTCATGGGTTATTAAATATTTTCATTAATCTTACTGCCATAACCAGGGGACCATACTATGTTTATTCTCTGCAGTACATGTCATGGATATTATAATTTTCATGAAACAACTAAAATCATCATGTGTCTCACCCTCACAACCACTATGATCAATTCATCCATGAATCTGGATAAAAAAACTTTTATATATGGTTTCCTTCACCTGAGTCATCATTATTAGATAGATTTTGGCATCCTGGTCATTTGATGAATCGTTCCTATTGTACTCTACCAATGAACTATGAAACTAGTGAACAAAAACCCCTCATCCCCCTACATTGAATCTCTAATATCCTATCACCCTATATTATAGCTTGTTCAATCTCCCGATCCAAAATAATGAAAAATAGTTATATATGTTCATAAGATCATCCCTAGTAGGTTGATTTATCATCTCATCTTCATTAAGGGTTTTGTTTTAGTTATGGTATCCATTCTTGAGGATATCGAATAACAAATCCTTTGAAAGAATTAAAAATTGAAAAGGGGTTCATTGAATTAGCATTAGTGGAATCAAGTTTCTATTGTCTTCTCACCAACATAGGATTTTTTTTGAAACACAACCATAGAGAATATAATAACTTATAGGGATATGATGATGTTTGTATAACATTAATTAAGGATTAAGGGAATGTATGAGTTGTTGTAGGGCTGGTATGAGGTGATACGGGGTTGATAAGAGGGGTAAATATCATTTCCCAGCTTATGAATTTATTTAGAAAATCAAACTTACAGAAGATATCAACTTATTGGAATATAAGTTGACATTAAGTTGGAATAAAACATTATTCTCTTAACAATCTCAATTGTTTATATATACTAAAACGAAGATGAATTTTCTATGCATTTATAAAATAATGTAACTAGGAATATCAGTGATTCTTGGTTATGCATTCATGATATGTTCTATTATACGTTTGGGTTGTTTTCTTTAAAAATTAATATATAGACAGTTACATAATTAGATGTTTCATATGTTAAATGAGCTTAATCATGATGTTAGGGAAGCATCTATCATGTGCATTGTGGTTTTTTATCAATGACATGGTGTAATTAAAAAACATGAACCCTTTGTTAAATTGATTCATAAATTTGGTGATATTGTTTTCTATGAATTCAAATTTCATTTATTTAACTTAGGATTCTTACAAATGTTTAATACTATTTTATACTAAAAGTATGTTCTATAAATTTATTTTTTTAATATAATAAGTATAATCAAAATTTATATAGGGTTTTGATCCTGCATAAAAGGTGAATGGGTGGAATAACACTCAATTTGGGAGAATTATACTACTATGAATGATTGGATAAAGGATATTTTTTCAAGCAGTGGGCCATTTTATTTTGTTTTAGTTAATACTTTTTAACATGTATTAAATATGAGTTGTTCTTTTTTAGACTACATATACTCTTATTGAGCTATTGATGAATTATATAATTTTTACAGTGGATAGTTTTTAGTCTATTATAACATGTATTTTTTAACAGCCATGTTTTTTAGTTCAGGAGTTGGTCATTTGTTAAAGCATTGGATTATATCAATCTTTGAATGAATAGGATAGAACCACTTCATAATGGAGGGGGTGTGCAGGGGGTGGGGGTCTGTCTAGGGGTGGGTGGGGTAATTACAGGGCAGAGGGTATCCCGAGGGATTCCATTTGGTAGGTGGAGGGGGGTTTTCCAGGGTGGGGTGGGTGGGGTCTATCCAAGGGGAAGGGGCTGTCTTGGGGGGGTCCGTCCAGGGGGTGGGTTTTTATAAGGAGGGGGTGTCTAGGGATAGTGGATGGGGATTTATAGAGTGAGGGGGGGATGCATTGGGAGTGGTGTGTGTGTGTGGGGGGGGGGGTCTGTGCATGGGGGGTCTATCCGGGGGGTGGGAAGGGGTCTGCTAGGGGGTATGTTCAGGGGGGATGTCTCGGGCGGTGGAGGGGGGGGGGGGGCTTTGTAGGGGGCCACATGGGAGTGGTGGGAGGGGGGACTATCCCGGGAGGGTGTGTCCAGGGGGTGGGTGGGGTATGTTCGGTGGGGTGGTGGGTGGCAGTCCAGGCGGCTACATGGGAGTGGTGTGGTGGGGGGGGGGGGTCTATATGGTTAAGAGGGGTACTATCCAAGGGGGAGTGGTGTGGGCGCATTGTAGGCGGGAAGTGGGGTTTCATGAGGAGTGATGGGGGGATTTGAATGGGTGGGTGGGGGTGTTTATTTATGATATGGGAAGGCCTATATCCACAGTTTCAACCCTTGGCTATAGCCCTATATGGATTAAGCTTCTCCAACTATTTCAAATTGTGGCTTTAAGGATGTAGCCATAGTTTCAAACAGTGGTTATAAGTCTTTCCCTATTTCCATGACAATACTAGTCATTATTAATTAAACTTTGGTTATAACCTATATCCAGAGTTTTTGGACATATAAACATGGTTCCAAAAACTGCGTATAGCCAAAATTTCTAGTATTCAAATCTCTAAATGTTATATATATAATGAAATAAATCATTCATAGAGACAGTATGACATATGTAAACATGAATGATAGTAATATTTTATAATGGGGAAAAGGAACAATAGATAAATAATTTTTTATCATTATTGAATCCATTTTATTCGATATCTATTACATATTATCATTAAACCCATCCTTATTAATGTTTATGTAAAATTTGAATGAATCAAATCACACCATAAGGTGGTGGTAATCTGTATATAAGAACAACCTTATCATATTCCCAATGAATATATTGTAAGAAGGAAATTGTGAAATCATGATTTAATAACATTAAAATATCATAAATTATATATATATAAAATAAATCCATCATTATTTCTAGTACTGATATGGTTGGAAGGGGAGAAATAAAATTATTTTGCGAGGTGGTAGTCCATAGTACACCTGAATAGTGATTTTGTATCCCATTTGTTGGAAGATGAGATAGATATAGGATTTTAAATAAACAAAATATAATAACCATATTTGGAATATCTTATATATATTATATCAACATGTTTAATATTAATTTATGGTTTTGGGGTAAATTATTTTGGGACGTTTTCACTTGTTTAGAATGCTTCCTTTTGTTTTCCCCAAAAGGAATAATAGTATGGATTTATAACAATTATAATACTTATATGATGTTATTATAGAAGTAAAAAAAGTTTATTTTATCATTTATCAGATGAACCAAATGATTTTGGAAGTGCGAATCGGAGAGGATAGGGGTGGCCTTTTATAAGTGAGTAGAGTTGCACACAAATAATTTTAAGAAAATGTTTTTTATCAATGTTTTTCAATTTCCAAATGGATAAAAATTGGGTCATTATCCATCCAAGAAGTGATAAGATAAAAATATGTCCATAAAATGGAATTTTAATTTTTTTTACAAATTTGTTTCCCTTTGATTGTTTAACTACCTGATAAACATGTTTGTACCTTAATAATAGAAATTGAATATTACTATTTTTATTATTAATTAATATATAAATTTATGTTGTCCTTATTAGATAATATATTTATTTGTAAAAAATAATTAATCAGTTTTTCAAAAATCCTTCCCAAAAGACTGAAATTTAAATTATTATTTAATCCTATTTGCACAATGAGAAATTTGTTTTCCAAAGAGATAATATCCGAATATTTCAATGGTTTTTATATCAATACATGATATGAATTTTATTCAAAATAACCAAATTTGATTTAAATATATATAATTGATCTAATTTTACCTTTATAACCATAATAATTGTTTTATGTTTTTAAATGCTTAAAAAAATTAAAATTCTTAATGCGAAAATAAATTTATCTATATTTTTCAAAATAATTTACTTCTTAAAAAAATATAAAAATTCACCCAAATAAAAAATTTAAAATTATATTCAAAAATATATTTATTTTTTTCCCATTAATTTTTATAAATTAGTTAAAATTTATTTTACAAAACTATGCAAAATGGGACATAACTATATTTTAGAATATTATCGTTTTTAAGAGTAAAATTTAAATAATTATATTTTATTCCAACAAAAAAAATATGTTAAATATAAAATAGTATATTCAATATATTATATATAAATTTTAATAAAATAATTCATAATAGTAATATGATAATTATATATAGGTAAAACACATTTTTTCGTTAAAATATCTTTTCCAAAATATATTAACATTATTTTAATGTAGTTTATATTTTAATTTAAAAATTATTGTTCATAAATTAATTCATTTTATATAAAATTTTAATTCTTATACTTCCATACAATAATTAATTTTATTCATACCTACCCTTCCAAAAGCTGGGATTTAACTATCATTTTAAATAATACTATTCTAATATTATGTCATGTTTCATTTAAACGTGGTGGTGTGTTTAAAATAATATAAATTCTGTATTTTGATTAATGAAAGATAAACTCAGTGTTGTGTGTAACCAATAATATAAAAAATATTAAATTTATTTTAAAAAAAATATTTAACAAAATAAACAGGGTTATATTCTACCCCCATAAAGTAAATTTCTCCCTTTAAATTCACTACATTATTACCATAAATTAAATTAATAATTCCTTACTACATCCTCAAGTTCATACCTAGCTTCCCCAAGAAGGTGGTTTCTTAAAATAACAATGACAAGGTGAGGTGTTTTGTTTTGTATAAATTGCTCTATAGAATCTAGAATATCCACCCATTCATCCACAAAATAAAATTTCATTCACTAATTATATGACCTATGATTTCAATATATGTGATAGATCATGTATGTACATTCTTAGGAGAGATACATAGTATGCATCATGAACCTAAGTGAGGTTTGGTGGATGATCGAAAATTTATGATAATAAACTAAATTGATCATTTATTTCAAATATGAGTATATAATTAGTTTTATTTCTCCTTCACTCACTAATGGATAAATTTATAGAAAAAACTTCTCACCAACTTCAAATTTTAGATTGCATCGATTATTATCTAGATAACCATTCAATTGACATTTGTTCCTTATCTATTTCTAAATGGCCCTAACCAAATATTCTATTTCATCAACTTTCTTATGTTTCAATATATTACTTTCTATATCATTATTCTATTATATTGAGGTATTATAATTATTTCAATAGAGGGAACTAAAAGGAACCCTCTAAATACAAAATATAAATCATTCTATATATATTAATTCAACAACATGAAGAATTGTATCCCAAAAAACATTGAAATACATAGTAAAATATCATATAATATCCTATAGGGATTGAATAATTCTCTTAAACTGGCCATGTTTTTCGTGAAAATAAACTACGACAAAACTAAGCTCCATATCCTAGTCTTTCTACAGACATCTCAAAAACCATAAAGAAAACCTAAAAAAAGTATCATATGTAATATAAATTTTTACTCCAAATAAGTCTAATACATCCTTAATGATTATACAGGACATCCCTGTAGATCAATTTAGTATAGAGAGTGTTAGTGACATCCATGTAGATCATTATATATCACACATGACCTGCATACATACTATATTTTGAGAATTTTTTTTTTAATATATCTATTTGTATTATCCAACCATAATTTATCATTCATGTAGCCTAGTGGAATGATATAGACACTTATATCCCATTGGTTGTGGGTAAATGCCTCGTTGGCTTGTCAGATTGAATAGATTGTCTCTCAACTTCGGGGTAATAATATTTCCAAAATGGTATTATTAATAACATTCCAAATTTTCAATAACTCATAATAACCTTAACATAAATTATAATTTAAAACATAATGGTTACCAATACATTTAATTATATGTCTATATAGTGAAATTACACCTCAAATAACATTTTCTATTCAATATATAAAAATAAAAGCGTGTATTTCTATTAATTTCTCATAATTTAACTAAATTATTGATAAACTACCACCATATTATACCTTATAATAAGTTAATAAGAATTTGAAATTTTATCAACTTCATGAACATAATATCGTGGTGGTATTCATAGTATGATATGGTTATCTCTCAGAGTCTTGGATATTCCTATCAATGAATACATAAGAGGAAATGGTTTTAGCCCTGGACTCCCCCCCCACTGAAGCTGAATGAGTCCTTCCATAATGTTCTCTAGATTTTTCATCTCATCCCTTTATTCCACTCTCCTGTCCAGATTTTATTCCTCATTTCTCGGCTATCGAAATTTGGCTGAAATATCTAAATCCTTTTTACAGCTTACCTTAGTTGAAGAATTATACATCAATCTTCATATAAGCATTGGGTCTTCAATATCTGACCATATTTTGACATTTCATAGACCAAATGGCTTCAGTTGAATCATTCAGTAGGTACATATTTGTATGTTTGGGTCATTAGGAATGAACTATTGTTTTCTTCCTTGTCAAATGACAGAATATGATCTGTTTTTCATTGGTGCGGGAAATGGTCCTTGTCTAGTCTAGTGCTCCTCAATCCTAGAATAGATCTCACTTATATATTATCCATTGGTCACATGATTTTCACATGATGTGTGATTATACTTCTTCAAAATTGTGGGTAAGCTTCCCTGATCTGCCTTTTCAATTAGAACTACATTCCATTATTCATTATTATTAGGAATTATTTGGTCTTTATCAATGATATGGTATGAAATATAACTATGTCTGTCATCATATAACTCCCCATATTTTTTTTTATCAAAATTTGATTTTTCCAAGATTCAAATGGAGTGGGGATTGATTACTACAATAGTAAAATTTTTCTTAAAAACAATAGTTGTTTCTGAGTATTGGATAGATATGTGTGTGTCGTATAATATCCTAGGACATATTTCATTAACATTCCAGTTTCAAAATAAAGAGGAACATGATCGATAACTATTTTGTCTAGATAATTAAAATACACTGATTTTGAACAACTGGGTAACAAAAGTTTACCCTCAATTGATCTCAACCCAAAAGAGGCACGAAACCGAAATCCTAATCTGAAGGTTGCAAACATCATCAATAGTGTGTGATATAATCAACATGGTTCTATTTTTGAAAGGGAGTTCCAATCTAAATGAGGAGTCGTTGAAGGGGAATCAGTTATTGGATCCTTAGATCCCAAATTCAATAATAAGAGATCTTATATTCTATGAATATGTAGTTCTCATAGGCATTGGTTCAGAACATATATATGGGGACATATTGGTGCACCCATCTAGGGGCATTGAACAGATATATTATAATAAGTTTACATTCTATGGGAATGGATAATTGATTAATGTATTGAAAATTTTGAGTTCTAGAATTCCCATAAATACAATTAAAATTATGGATTATTTAAAGGTTTGTAATTTGATGTTATAGTTCAAGAGGACTAGGACATAATTATCAGTGTGATCTGAATCCAATTTATACAACTAGTTGAAAATATTACTAAAGGGAAAGAACATTGTGGGGGTAGAGTTGTGAGTTGAGTTCTCTATCTAAGTCTCAGTTAATAGTGTAGAGGATATGTATGGTTTAAGACTCAAGAACCCTAGGAGAAATAATTGGATGAAGAGAAACTGGGGTTCAAATAGTGGAATTTTGATTAAGGGGAATAAATAAAAAGGTGTAATTTTTTCTCACACATACCTAATTTGATGGAGGCTATGATAGATAAGACGATGAGGGATGATTAAACATATGATTTTCCCATTAATAATTACTAGGTAATAAAAATCTTCTCATCATTTTAGAATTACAATCAAGTGATTGAGTGTGGGGTTAATAAAAAGAAAGAGTAGGTTTCTGATGTTTGGGAAGAAGAAAATCATTTATGGAATTATTTATTTGTAGTAGATGACTCTGGAAGTGCTTTAAACAATGAATTGTTGGTTCCCACAATGTAGTATTTTAGTAACACAAAAAAACGTATTAAGTAAAGAGGAAAAGATTTATGAAATGGGTGCTTATCATAAAATTTAAGCAACAAATGATGGTGAAGACTCTCTAGATTAAAATTTTACAAGAGGATTATGACATTATATATGGAATTATTATTCAAGTTGATAAAAATAGTGAGTAGCATGTGTGGGTCAACAAACACGATCACATCTTGATATTAAATTTTAGTGAAAGGAAGATAAACACGGTGGAGATCCATCATTCTTTGGTAAATATGGCCTTCCATTTTGAAGATCATATCACAGATGACCTAGTAATGAATGTTTCCTCTATCCAATAATGTTTATATAGGGGTAACACTTCTAGTAATCTCAACCATGCGTTAAATGAAATGGGGACTTGTTTTTTTCAAAAGAATGTTTATTTAATTTGCGTGGTTTCAAACATTTTATATTAAAGTATATTTAGTTAAAAATTAAATTTTTAGTCGATCATATATCATGATTTAAGATTAGGAATAATAAAAATAATTTTCTCTATATTCATCATCCAATGTGGTTTATCATATTCACTAAATTTCGTAGTATATTAATGGATAACTAAATTCCTTCTAGTTACAACAATTGGAAAAAATGTTTGGAAAATATAGATCATAGGGGGAAGCTCAGTAATAATAAAAAATAATTTATTGAATTGACAAAGCATAACCATATGTTTTTAGACTGTAACCCTATATGATTATCCATGGTCATTATCTTCATTATATAAATCCTTCATAATGTTTCATGTAGTTTTTTTTCAATATCCAATGATTATCCACTATGAGTGTCTGAGCGGGTGCACCACAAGGCTAATTTTCTTGTACTATGTGACAATCAAGTCTATCTCAATGTTACAATGTAATATTTATTTCCATTAGGTACATCTGTTTTAGAGCCACATCTATATGAAATATTCATACATGCATGAAATTTCATGAAAACTACTCACTCACTCATTTATGAAAATTAATTTACCTTTTCCTATAATTATACACTTCCTTATAACTATCTTGAACATATCCTTTGACATATCGATCTGGATATCACAATGGTTTTATCAATTATTTTTCTAATGTTTAACTAATCCTTTCTAATGATACAAATTATAAGGACCCAAACACCTCATACATAAGTATTATGTCTTTTTATATTAATATTCATTACATCACAAAAAAATTTCAGTAAGGATTATATTTGTATTTTTTGTTTACAGAGATGTACACATAAACAATTGCTTTATAAGTGATATAAATCATCTTACACCATGTCCATAAAAATGAAAACACTTCATCAACATTTCATACATAATAAAATTCATCACATCATTAGAAAAATATACATAAGAAAGGGTGAGCTAATAGTATATGTAATGGTAATCAAGCGTGATATCAATATATCATGAGAATATGAGAATTAGAACATGGGAAAAACATTTGAAAACCATACCACATAAATACGAGTCATAGAATAAATCATGGTAGTTCATAATATATGAATCATAAAATAATAATGTAAAATAAACCATTATATCATAAAATTATAATAAAACTATTATTTTTCCCATATAGATTAGAATAGAAAATAATTTCATTAGTAGTTCCAAACTCATTGGAATTATTATCATAGTGGAATGGTTTCACTCAACAATCCATCCTGGTATTTAGACATCAATCTCATGATTATCATTGTGAATAAATTTTCTTACTAAACTGGTTTCAAAACCAATTACTGTACAATTTTTCTAATGATATTTCAATTATTACCCAATCCCTTGGATTGAAATATTGGTCTCACCCATAAAAAAATTAAAATCAAATATATGTGTTCCAAAAGATAATAAAACATTAACCTAATTAGTTCCCATGAAATTAAATGGGATTCATAAAAATTTCATCATATCATACTTTTTAGAAAAGAAAATTTGTTTATAATCATTTTATCTTTCAATCATTGCATTAACCTTGAAAAAAAGAGGGAATAATATACATATTTTCACTATAAATTTAATGCATATAGGTAATGTAGTATAATTATACCATTGTAACATATACATTGTAAATAATAACTTACATTGAAATATGTCAACAGAAATTGAATATTATTTTTAATGAAAACCCCATTGGAATGTTTCTTGAGGAAAAATCAATTTTTATAAAATTTATTTTTTAACATTAACAATTTATTAAATATTTTCTCAATAATTTTCATTGAAAATTACCTTCAGTAATTATAGGGAATATTTAAATATAATTTAAATCATTTATGGAGTAAAATAGTCTTTTCTTCATTGAAAATAACCTTTTAAAATATTAAACATTTTAAAAATATATTTCTGGAAAACAACCTCTATAAATAATAAAGTAATCATAAAAGATAATTTAATACATTTATTATTGAAGATAAAATATCCATTTTGAAATGTAAATTATAAAACAAAAAACATTTTCAAAATAAATTCCTTTTAAAATATCCTTGAAAACATAAAAAGTATGATTTAGAGAGAATAAATGTCATGATGATGAGATATTCCCTTCATATCATAAAAAATAAAATATAGATTACTTTCACATTTTTTATATAAGTAAAATATGTATTGTTTCAAAAATTATGTTTTTATTCCTTTCAAAACAAATTTTTAAATGTAAAACAAGGGGAAAATTTTCAATACAAATTAATTTCATGAATTTGAAAAAAATGGAAATTTTTTTTTATAAAACATTGTTTCGGGAAAAAGTGTTTTATCGATAGAAAATAAAAATATTATTAAAAACATTATTCTAAATTATTGAGTACATAATGAATTTAAAATTATGCGATAACATGGAATCCCATGAAATTACTATAGGATTAAAAAATTCATACATTTCATGAGAGATATATCATAATTTTTCATAATTATATATATAATCATAATCAGTCCCGATAAATGATTAGATTGTTTCATAAAACACTTTCCTCTGAAGAATTTGAATTATAATACCCATTAGGGAGTATAATAACTTGAAACACATGATTTAATTAAAATAATTATATTCATGATATAACAATTCAAATGGGTAGTATATACGCCTCGTTAGATAATATATGTGTCTACCATAACATATATCCCCAAAATAGAAAATTTGAGAAAAATATCCTTGACTCTTTTGGTAAATATTGAACTACTACTACCATGGAAGAGAAATAAAAAATTGGATATGTGAATCCCTATAATTTTATATTATATAATCAAAAAATAAATTAATGTCTAGAGTATACACTACATGATAGAAACATGTGGTGAATATGGGTTGTGTCACATAGGAAATAAAATTGAGGTGGAAATCCCAGACCATAATTCAAGAGTTCTAGCATACACATTTGCGACACATATATGAATACAATATTTTATTATACATCTATTAAGAAAATATAAATATATATATCATACCGGATATTATTTATGTGTTTCCTTTTATTATGTTTTATAAACAATTCCTTGTTAATTTCTTGTTTCGGGCAATGATTGGTTTTTTTCATCCATGTATTGATATATTATATTAGGTCCTACTTAATTGATCGTGATTAAATAATATATAGAATAATAAATATGATATAAATATCGCATATTTTATGTTTAAATATATTTATAATGACCCTTAAAATTGTAAAATGTAAATAAAATACCCCATTTATGAAGATAGGGGGCTATATATACGCATGAATATTGTTTCCATTATACAGATAGGAAGAAAGAAAGAAATTTTAATAACATTTTACCAATAATGAATAATTTCCTTTTAATATATAAAATATCATTATGTTAAACCCATCAATATAACATTACATTTAAATCATGATGTAATCACAATACTTTACGAGGCAGTAGTCTACCGTACACACGAACAATGTTATCATATTCCCTCAAAATTAAATATAAGAATGAAAAATATATATAATTATTCTACAAGAATAATAATATTATAAATATAATATATATACAATAAATATATATTATATCCATCCATTATAGACGGTTATGGATAACTAACGACATCAGTTTGCAATGAGTTAGTTCATCCTATAAAGGAATGATGATTTATTAACCCATTTGAGGAAAGAGGATAAGGATTTAGTATATTATACTAAAATGATAATATAATAGTATCAAAATATATTATGGTTATTATATCATCATTGTTTAATAATAATTTAATTAAACATATGATGAAATAAAATTAATCTCTTCGTTAGGGATGTTTCATCTACTTCAGACTAGGTCTGGTTTTACTAAAATACTTCTTAGGTTGGTGTTTTGAAAAATATAAGGATTTTAGGATGATATTAAGGTATTAATAAGTTATTTTGTATTTTGATTACTTAACCATGGGTTTCTTTGATTAATGAAACTTCATAGAAGGTGGGTGGAATTTTATTAGTAATTTGAGGGGCACACTTGTAATGTTTTAATATAAAAAGGTGTGACCTTGTTTTTCACAATAAAAAGCTTCAAAAAAATACACCATTCCAGACAATAGAGGATATATTATATATATATATATATCCTTATGATGGGTATAATAAATGTTTTCTGTCATTTTCATACATTATCCTTTTAGTTTAACCCCACGAAAAATCTATTTTTTTCCTTAATCGTGATAAATTTTTTTACTGTTTTATATTTAATTATGGTAAAACAATGAATTGAAATTATTAGATAATATAAATTAAATTTATTAATAAATATAACCAATTTATAAATATTCCATTTATATAAGTGGAAAAAAATAATTTTATATTTATCGTTCTAATGAGATGATAAAAATGATTTTCAAAAAGAACTGTTCATAAGTCTATCATCCTTTCATATCAAAATTCAACATGAAAATTATTCTAACAAAAAAAATGTATTTATAGATATATAAATTAACTAATATAAATATTAAAACCATTTTAATGAATATTTGACTTTTTTAAATTCACATAAATATATTGAAATACATAAAAAAACTATAGTTTTTCACTATTCATTCAAAAATTAATTTTCCCTCAAAATTATAAAAAAATTTACCCTAGGATAATTTTAACATACTGAATTAAAAAAATGAATTCAAATTTTGATAAAAAATTCTAATTTTTTTTATAACAAATTTTTTTTAAATAATTACAGAAATTGTGAAAAAACAACTTTTAGACAAATATTGTTTTTTAGGGTAAAAATGGATTTATTTTATGTATTTCCTAGAAAATAATTAAGATGAATGGTTAATTTTATATCAAATTAAAAAATAATTCAAATATATCACCAAATGTGATTTGTTTTATTTATTATTGTTAAATACATTTGTTATCATGAAATTAATTTTTCTGAAGAATGATTTATTTTATTTTAAAATTGATTTTTTAAAATTTAAATTATTTGGTCTCAAAAAATTCCATTTGCGAAATATTTTGAAATTATTGATATTAATAATATATTTAACCATATTTGTACCTTCCATTATAATGTCAATTAAAAACTATAATATTGAATAAAAATATTTTAATAGTTTTCCCATTTTGTTTAATTTGTGTGTTATATGTGATGTAAGATAAATTCACTACTTCATGTAACTAATGATATTAAAATGAATAAATTTTATTTTTAAAAATATATCAAAAAATCTCAAATTGTTATAAGGTTTAACTGATGGGTGGTAGAAATATGTAGCCTCATCTATCTCGTTTTCTAGTGTTTTCTATACTATCTCATGTGGGGGATGCTAGATGCGATTTGGAGGAGTTCATGAGAATTTTACCAAATGAGGTTATAAAAATACTTGCTTCATGTGAAGACATGATTGGGATAGAGTTACAACCAATTTCATCTCTGATTTCACTGGTTCCCTATCTAATAACACTTATGGTGATGTGTGAGTTGTGGTTTCAAGTTGTTGATATAATAGAATGGGTTTTCATCTGACTATATATACCACCCTCGGGTGCTCCATATTTTTTATTTAAAAAGGAGGGCCATGTTTCCCGTATGTGTATACACTACTAGTGACTGAAATGCATTATGTTAAAGAACTATTATCTTATCTCATGAATAGAAGATATATTCACCCTGTTGAAAAGATTTCCATGGTTTTCATATATAAATATATAGTCAATATGTCACTAGTTGAGTTTGAAGTATTCAAATTTCGAAAATAATGCCTTCAGGTGAAGGTATGGGAACATGGTTCTTGTGTTCATGTTGTTCATAATCATGAATTCACCAATCATGTTCTTGGGACTTATCCACTATGTGTTCAGTGATTTCCTAGACAAGTTGATCATTATATTAATTTATGATATCTTGATCTGCATGAAATCAATGAGGGAGTATAAAGAAAATCTTTGAGATATTGTTCCAAATGCTACCATAACACCAGCTCTATGGGAACTTTTCCAGGGGTATTTTCTAGATGAGGTAGTTTTTTCGCTATATATTTGTAGTGTCTTAGTAGGGTGTTGAATTAAACCCATCCAACATTGTGGAAGTTGAATCCTTTTCCACACCTAAGAACATAAAATTCTTTTATATTTTCCTTTTTATCACAGGAAATTATTATAGTCTTGATCCTATATTTTATGGATTTGAATCCACACAATTTGAATTTTCAATGAAGGAATATAATTTTCTTGAGTGATTTGTTCTATAAAATATTCAGTTACCTATTGAAGAAGTTTTTTAGTGGTCGGGATCTTCCTATTCCAATGGAGGGTTTGTTAATTTAGGTTTTTATACATTTTATACCTTCTCGGGTTGGGATTGTTGTTGGTGATAAAGATAACATTCATCTCGTATGAGTTAATGGAGTTATATCCCCATGATCATAAATATTCCTCCCTCAATCTAAATTAGGAGGTGGTTCTATTTTCAAATTAATTTTTTTGGCTTTACCTCAATGGTGAATATATTGTGGTTTTCATGTAACACAAAATATGAAAATAATTTTATTTTCTGTAGGTTCTGAATCAATTATAGTAAGTGGGATGGTTTCTCATTATTATTTATGTTTTTATATCTCTTAATCCCTACTAAATTGGATTGTGTTTTTCAATTATTTGATTTAGACGTATAGAGGAGATGTGGAACGTGAGTGTGTCGATGTGTGGAAAGGGATGGAGGAGTTGGTAGGGATGTGAATAGATTTTGGAGAGTGTATGGGCATTTTTATAAATAATCAAATGACTATAGTTATATACATGATTATTCATGTGTTTTATTCTTAGTGGGGATACCAATAGGCAATAGTGTCGTTTTACAGTGTTTTTCATGGTGACTCTTGAAAGGGATAGTTAGAGAATGGTTATAACCAGTTGTTATTCTATGAGAGGATGTTTGTTCTGCAGGAGATGAATGAGGGACTACACTATTATTATCATATATCATATTTAGTGATAAATACTCATTTTGAAAATATTTATCCTTTATTTTGAAGGTCTCTTTGGTGTAACATGATGAAACGTTTGGTGGAATATTTTGGGGAGGGGTTTTGAGTTAGTCAAGAAGTGAATGTGGAGCACCATGATCCTTGAGGTTTGTTAAGTCCATATATATTCCAATGTAGAAATGGGAGAAAAAATATTGGATTTAATCATTTGGGTTACCCATATACTATGGATTTTGTGATGTGATTTTGGCGATAGTGGATCGACTGATGAATTTAGTTATTTTCCAGGCGAACCATGACTCTAGTGCCATGGATGTATTGGAATGGAAATATATTGATGATGTGGTTAGGATCACTGGGATACCGAGTACAATAAACACTCATCATAATTGTTTTTTAACTCATGATTTTAGATAATAATAAATAATTATTTTGGCTCACTGTTTCACCATCAAAAAAATTTCAACCATCAGATAAATGAGAAGATACAGAGGATGATCAAGATGCTGAAGGATATGTTACATGATTTTTTCATACAGATCAACGGATGGTGGTGATTCACATTCCATTTGTCCATATTTCATAAAACAATAACAAAATTCATGCATCTATTAACATATCCTTATGTGTGTCAATGAATATTTGTTAGTTCCATTATCATTGGTGTAAGTTGATGGTTGGGGAAACAAAAACTATTAGTTTTCATGTGGTGAAGAGCATGACTTAGAAGATATTGTTTGTTCGATAGAGGATTAGGGTTTAATCATATTATTAATAGGAATATGATGAAAATATGTAGATGCTTCATGAAATTGATATTGGAGCCATGTTTTCTTGAGTGTCTCCCCTCAACGTGGGTAGTTGATGTTTTTTCAGAGTAGTTATATTTCTCCCTTATTTTTTTGGCCCGTGGAGGTGTTGGGGCAAGTTGGCGAGTTAGTGTATTAGTTGTAATTTCTACAATATATAGAGAGTAACCATGACATCATGTATATATCCTAGATTATTTAGTATCATGGGAATTAATCCCATATAATTGACTGGGGAGATATAGATGATGATGTTGATTCATTTGTTTTGGAGATACCAATAGAGATCTCAGACTGTTGAGAGATGGTGTTGGGTGGAAAAATAATTCCCTTGGTATTAATGTTGTGGTGGAATGCTGCCCTGTAGGGGATAATTTGAGAGTGATATGTATAGATTCATTCCTACTGCCTAGATATATTTTTGAGTTTTTTATTTCCAAATGTTTTTGAAGATGTGATTATGGGTCTTACTATTTTATGAGATGTGTTATTTTTATATTGTGGGATGTGTGACAAATATTCTAACATATAAAAATGGGAGGTCATAAAACTGAATCAGGATGTATTATGATCGAACATAATTAAAGTAATGAAAACATGCCAATGACTCTAAAATCTTATAATATCATGAAAAAGAATACAAAATTTGGAAATTTATGTTCATGAGGTAGTGCTATATGTTTTTTGTGGTCGTGGATTCATTTGGATGTTCTAAAAGGAGATGGTTTCGGATAGATCTAGATGAATTTGGTATTGTTCCCACTCAATGGTTTCGATATGGTATTGTGTTGATGCATATTGGTGGGATGGTTCTTGGTGCCTCAGTTTGTACATTTAACTAGTGGATAAGTATTTATTTGTGACAATAACCTTGAGATGCATCCCATTGGGTGGATGTCTAGAAAAATTTCATTTCCAAATTTAATAGGGATTTTCAAGGGTGATAATCATTTGAGTGGTAACATATGTAATTCATATGTTTCTTCCCAACCCATTTCATTTACATTTTGGGAAGTTAGATGTTTTCATAGGATGATTAGAGAGGTTTTGTGGAGGGTGGAGCTATAGTAGTAATGCGGTTGGTGGGTCACTATCTGAACCGAACTCACATCATTAGTTAGTCATTCATCGAATGTGTATCTAGTTAACTCACATATTTTATATAGTAAAATAGGTATTCCAAGATATAGATTCATTTCATTAATTGGTAATTATCCTTGTGAATTAAATTCATGCCATGTAGACTTAATATTCAATTAAAATGGGTGATCTAGATGTTTTATGTCTTATTGAAGATTCATGTATTGTACTATACTGCCCCATTGAATTATCAATGTTAATAAATTATTAACAATGTAAATATTTAATCTGTGATGTAAAAGATGAGGATTCTATGTTAGGTCATTTTTTAGAGGATTCTCAAGGAATTCATCACTTTCCACATATTCTTGTTTTTTGAGGAAGCTAAATAATTTTTGGGATAATTTCCAATCCATATTACCGAAAATAAATCCCCACTTTACTATGGTACTGTAGCGGTGATCAGTAGTCAGTTCTCTTCAATTACCCAAAATTTATTTAATTCTTCATATGAGGATTCAATGTAGTGTTGTTTCGTTGGTTTTGGGTGTTCTTATTTTGTGTAATTCCAATTACTTATTGTGTTTAATCTTAATCTTTGGTTTCCCTTTGTGTACGTGTTTTTCAGGTTATTTGTTCCCATCTATGTGTTTATTTGTGCATCAGAATACCTTCTTTTAGTTAGTGGATCCTTTTTTGAACTAAAATTAGTGAGATATGTGTGATATTTTGTTGTTTTTTCATTACATTTTGTGGATAGTAATGTTTCTAATAATAACAATAATGAATTGGAATAATTGAAATTGATTGTAGTGTGGGATTATCACATGATTTAATTCATTGATATATTTCATTTGATAGAATCCAACTTTTCTGGAGTTGTATCATGATCATTATTATGTAATTTTTTACCCATGTTTGGAACACAAAATGTTTGGGTTATATATTTTGTATGTTTCAAGTTAAATAGGATAATTTGTCATGTTTATTGAGGGGGTTTGTGCATGGCTCTATTGGCCAGATGTTTTCCTAAAATATGTCCCATGCCTAAGAAAACCATGCATTCCCATATGGAAGGGAAGTGATTAGTGGTCACCTGGTCTTTCAAACAATGGAACCTATTAGTATTAACTTTATTACCCCTAGATAAGGTTAATGGTTATGTGGAATGGTTTTGAAAACCATTCACCCCTTCCCAGGAAACCATGCCTATAGGGTTTATTTCCACAAAAAAATTATTTAATGAATCATTATATCACAATAGAAACCCTGAATCAAACTATCTAATATATATACTCATTACAGCGGATTTTTAAGATCATTGGAGCATTCCAAGGCCCATATAACATCATTATTTATGAATTAAAGATCTATTATAAGGATCAACGCCTTGTAAATTAGGAAATCTCTTCCTACTTGGTTTCCTTGTTCTTCTATTTATCTTATTTGATGAAGATTAACATTTTATGTTATATTTTATTTGTTTTATTTCTATGTTTTGTTTGTTGTTGATATATTTCCTATTTTTTCTAGGATTTGGTTCCGGATCTCATTCATTGTTGTGGTCATGACCATTCAATTCTAAGATTTCGGTATTTTCATTGGGAGAATGTATGTCACATGTCTTAAGGTAGGTGGTTTAGATTTTAGATTACAAAGACTTCATTTTAATTATTTGTATCTATTTTTTAAAATTTTATCTTCTATATTTGGAAATTGATTCATTAATTCATTTAATTAATTGGCTAATTTAATATTGGGATAATGTTATTTTACTATAAAGGATATTATTATATTGGTTCATTAATGTTAATATCAATTGGTTGATATTGGGAATTAATATATGTTTGTTATAACAATGTAGGTTTAATGAGTTATATGATTCAATGAAGATAAATGGTTTAATGGTGACTTTTTCATATTATTCCATGTTATTAAATTGATAAAACGTGATTAAATTGATAATTGAATTGGGAAACATTGGATAGAATTTTTGGAATGAAGAATAATGATGCTTAACCTTGATATGTATAAAATTGTGACATATTTGATATTGTGAAATATGTGATAAACATGTGTAGAACATGTACTAATTTTTCAAGATATCATAAAAGTTTATTATGATTATGGGACACATACTTATACTTCAAAACAACATATTTTCTAAAAATAAGTTATGGGACATTAAATTATGCATCAAATTCCGACAATGTGCTAGACATGGCATTCTAGGACCAAAATGTTGGAATTCGACTATGGTTACAAGTATCAATCTTATGAAATTGAAATAAATGGATAATGAAATACCGTGTTATTTTTAAATAAGTTATCCCTTCTTTGTGGTGATTCAGACTCTGACATTGGCCAAACCAGGTAATCGTGGATCAAGATTCGTTGTGAACATGTCTAAATTACATGGTAAATTATAAAATAATGAAATGTGATTATTTTATACTTTTTCATATGTCATAATTTATAAAATGAAATACACTGTTATAGATTATATATTACATTAGATTCCATTGGATGTATTCTACTGATCTATACTCAATGCCGTCATTGATTGTCTGATCGATACCGGAATAGAAAACATGTTCATAGGACAAGATAAGTGAAAGTGTTATATGTTAGATTGATTAGTTGGGATTGAACATTGATGAAGAAAACTGACATGGTGTTTGTAACCTCAATTGAGTGTCAGTGTGCCTTTATATTGTATTTTAATTGGATATTTTACCAGTATATGGAGTGACATATCTACATCTTTGTTGGGATATTATTCTCCAGTTTGGATTAATCACGTGACATTGGTCTGTATTCATGGTAGGCTTTATTCATGTTATTGGGGATATTATTTTGTTATTGTTTTTTATTTACTCTATCGTGCTTCACTGATTAAGATTTTATCATCTCCAGATGATATATATAAGACCATCGCTGCTAGTTAATAACCTCTTCTATATGAGGAGGTTCTCTTGAGGTCACATAACTAGCTATCTCATGAAACCATCATGTAGAACTTGGGATGGGATGTTATAATGTTATTTCAAAGGGTTTCCATTTCATTTCTACTATATTTATATTAGGTAATTTTAGAAAGGAGATTTGGCTAAGGTAAGAAATGGATATGTGTTCATGCATGGGGGTAGGGCTTCCATGTACCTAGGAAAATACACGTACCCATGGATAGATTATTATTATTGATAATTCCTATTACAAATGACTATTATTTCACCCCAAAAGATTCACTTTCTCTATGATGTTATTATTTCAGATATTGTTGTATCATAGACTACTATGGAATAAGTGTTTTGTAACCATGCATCAATTTATACACTAAATACATATTGTGAAATGATTTATTTTCGGAACACAAAGCGAAGAAGGTTTGGTTTGAGTTGTTTAAATTAAAATGCTTCACTTCCCTCTTTTGTTTAAATAAAGGTGTTTCTTAATATGAAATTGTGAAATTTTAAATCATTAAAAAATTGTGATTATTTGAAATGGATAAAAGGTGTTACTTTGAAAATATTGTAAATGATAGTGTTTTACATAATGTGATCCATGACCTATGTCATGACCCGATCGTACCCGGTGTTGAGCCGCAACAACACCATGCCTGCCTACATAAGCCAGGGGCTAGCGACCAGTGTTGAAGGCTAAACAACTCGTGGAGGACGTTTCCTAATTACTTATACACACACACATCCCACTCAATATAGAAGTGCAAAGTAAAAAAGAAAAGAAAAAAACCCACTGCTATAAACAACCACAAAAGTGAATGTAACTCTAAACAGTACAAAGTGAGTGCTGAAGGTAAACTGAAAAGAAAAAGAAAAAACACAACCCCAACCAGAAAATTTCCACAACTGGGCAATAGGTAAACAAAAGTAAAACAGATGGGAGAGTCCCACACCTTGAAACCGACTACGATCACCATATGCGGTCCAAGCTCTCGAACTTCTATGCTCTGATGAAGTCACGACCAACCTGTCTGTCGTCTGCAAGGGCACACCATGTGAAGGAAAACCCCATATAATGACCCATAATTTAAATACATTGTTAATACTTCAAAATTGAAGCACACTTATTAAAACATATGACAAAACCACAAAGGACCATATAGGTATAGTGTCTTTAGAAACTGGGAAACATAAACAACTGGTTCATAAATCTTCTACAGTGTCTCCCATTTATTTCATCATATCTAGGGTCCCTTTTAGCATATTCTACTTAATATCCATCTTCCTAACCTGGGGAAAAGAAAACATAAAAGGTTGAGCTCAAATACTCAGCAAGGGCAAATAAGGGAAATAAAAATCATATCATATCTTTTTGAAAATCATAACCTGCAAAAGAGATCATAATATATTAACATGGAATAAATCATAGAAGTGAAAATGAGATCCCCATAATCATAACATAAAACTTGAAACCTTGTGGCATGTACACATAATCATGGAAAATCATTTCTTGTTAGTCATGACTCATTTCCAAGACTATCTTATCGGACAAAGTCCATTTCTGAACCGAGTTCACTCCTTGTTTCAGTCCTGTATCACTGAACCGAAATAACCTTTTGTTCCAGCCATGTCTATCTCATGAGATATAAATATTTACCCAATGCATTGGAGGGAGATATACGTCCCACCCATCTTATAATGAATCCTTTCTTATGTGTGCCACATAATCATAAATCATACATCATCGCATAACACATGTAACAAAAATGGGATTCTTGAAACATCATGACATCATAAAACATACCATATAATGTAAATGACTTCATAAAAATAATTCCCTCACAACATAATCAAATCAATGTAATAATAGAGATAAAAACAGAACTCTATATTATCTTAGACGGAAAATAATTTTGATAAAACATTTGAACTCCATTCTTGAGGAAAATATCCTTTCTACTTCAAAAACATTTATCCTTTCATAACATGCCATACAATTTTAAACAAAAATAAGATGACTAAAAATAAACTTGAAAACATTTAAAGTAAGCTTCTTGGAAATAATGTTTTAAAAATCCATTCATTCCGTATAAGTTAAAAAAAGCATTATTCTTTCTTTTTTCGGAAAAGTCAAAAAAGTACCTCGTACGAAAAAAGACAAAAGATTCCTTTCATATCTTTTACTAAAAACTCACCAAAGGGTAAAATTGGATTTAAAAAATTGTAGGTGAATGGAAATAATATTAAATATTGAGGAAACATGGATGTGGATGATAAAATACACCCCAGTAAATTTCAAATAATAAACAATCTCGGATAAAAATGAGAGTGTGATATTTCCCTTACCTTAGGTCCGATTTGCTTTGTATGTGTCTGAAGCTCCTCTTCTTTGGAATGCTTCTTTGAATCCTCCACTTAGGGAACTAATATTGGTCTTTGAAGAAGACCAGGACCTCTAGGATTATTCTAGGGAAGTGGATAGGAGAAAATGGCAGGGGTTAGTCGAGCTTGAGTGCTCAAATTGGTGTGAGGAGGAGGGGGGGGGAGGTGCCCTTTTATAAGGGAGGAGAGGGGCACCTTAGGAATATCACAAAATATTATTTTATATTAAAGTCAAAATCAGTTTATAATGGTTCCAAATGGTCTTATTTAGAAGATAATGTGGTGAAGGGTCTAAATCCTATCAACCAATAGGATTTAGATAAGTTTAGGGTATTATTTTAACCTTATCAATTAGATTTAACTCTAAGTTAAATAATTTAGCTTTACCGTGTCTTTTTGTTTTCTTTCACTATATGGTTAATAAACATACAATAACATGCCAAACGAACCCAAAATTATTTATTATTAATATATATATCCTTTTCTAAGTCATTTGGCCGAACCTTAGATTTTTAGGAATAAAATAAAAATTAATAATATTATATTTGATTTGAAAACTATTTTGTGTCAATTTTGACACAATTTGATATATGATTTTTGTGAAAGTCATAACAGAATTATATGTTCGAACCAAGTTGATTAAATCAACACTAATATATCAAAGTAACCTAGAAAATTAGTGGAATTCATAAAAAGTCTCAAATTACATTTATTTTGGTGTTTATAACATCAATTATGTCAATATTTCATAAATAAGATAATTACTGCATCATAATTGTGTCATAAATAAATTAAATTATTTAATTTCTAAAAATTATAAATAAAATACCATTATGTAGGAAATCTTTTTATCTTTCTAATGAATATTTATAGTTGAATTTATCTTATGTATAACCCCATATTAAAAATGATTTACTTATTAAACATTGATTTTAACTATTTTAACCCTTCTTTAAATAAATTAATAATAAATGTCCTAATCTAACCCAAGTGGGCCTAAATGGTCATATTTTATTCATAAGGTTGTTTTTGGTCGAATTACACTTATCCAATAGAATTATGACATGTGTTAGGGTAATAGTAATATCATATTTACCCCTATTTACTATTAACCGCGGTAAAAAAAGTAAAAAGTTACTATTCACCAAAAAATTATTTTTACCTTATTGAACCACATTTTACTTACTGATATCAACCGTGTCTGTCGGATTTTCGAAATTCCATTCACAGAAGCGGTAAAATTAAGTTTTATGCAAAATTCAGTTTTTAACCTACCACTTAGTGGTTTCACTATTCATCAAAAATTGAATGTTTTCAGAAAAATACCAAAATTTCACCCTAGGCTAATTTCAGTATTCCGAATCCAAAAATGAAGTCCATTTTCAAAAATAAAATTTATAAAATTTCAAAAAGTGGTTATTACTATTCATAACGGCTAGTTTTAATAATATTTTAATAGCATATCGTTGTTTAGTGAAACTCGGTATTGCGTACGATGCAAGCTATCGAGAAAGGTCGCGATTGCTTGTAAATTAAGCCAAGCTAGTATGTAATGAAAGATTACTTTGATGATATATAAAAACAAAATATTACTCATAAAAATCTCGGGTGTTACATTCTACCCCCCTTAAAAAGAATTTCGCCCTCGAAATTCGTCACTTTGTAACAAATAGATGAGGATACTTCTCCATCATCATATTCTCAAGCTCCCATGTAGCTTCTTCAAGTTGGTGGTTCCTCCATAAAACTTTCACCAGTCGAGTGGTCTTGTTTCGTAGTACTTTTTCGCTATGATCCAGAATCTCTATCGGTTGTTCTTCATAAGAAAGATCATGCTCCAGCGGTACAACTTCTGAGCTGAGTACATGTGAAGGATCAGGTATGTACTTTCTCAGGAGAGATACATGGAACAAATCGTAAACTTGAGAGAGATTCGGTGGAAGCGCCAATCGGTAAGCTACCTTTCCAACACGATCCAGTATTTCGAAAGGACCGATATATCTAGGGCTCAACTTCCCCTTCTTTCCAAATCTCATAACCCTCTTCTAGGGAGATATTCGTAAGAACACTTTATCATCCACATCAAACTCTAGGTCTTTTCTTCGGTTGTCGGCATAACTTTTCTGTCGACTCTGAGCTGCTCTTATTTGTTGTTGAATAGATCTGACCTTTTCTACCATTTCATCAATGAGATCATGTCCTAATAGCTTTCGTTCCCCAACTTCATCCCAGAAAGTTGGAGTCCTATATTTCTTTCCATAGAGAGCTTCATAAGGAGCCATCTGAATACTGAAGTGAAAGATATTATTATAAGAAAATTCCACCAAAGGTAGGTGTTGATCCCAAACTCCTCTCGCATCCATAGAGAAAGCTCTCAACATATCTTCTAGGGTTTGAATTGTTCTCTCAGACTGATCGTCTGTCTGGGGACGATAAGCAGTGCTGAAACTCAACTCTGTATCCAGAGTATGCTGAAGACTTCGCCAGAACTTTGAGGTAAATCTTGGATCCCGATCAGATATAATAGAAAGTGGTACTCCATGCAATCTTACCACTTCCTTTACATATATCCTGGCAAACTGATCTAGAGAGAAATACTCTCTAATAGGAATGAAGTGTGCAGACTTTGTAAGACGATCAACTATGACCCATATAGCATTATTGCCTTTGGATGTTTTAGGAAGTCCTGTGACAAAGTCCATAGTGATGTTTTCCCATTTCCATTCGGGTATGGGTAATGGTTGTAACATCCCCTTAGACTTCTGTCTCTCAGCTTTAACTTGTTGACAAACCAAGCATCGAGAGACATATTCAGCAACATCTCTTTTCATGCCATCCCACCAGAAGTACTCTTTCAGGTCCCTATACATCTTCGTGCTTCCAGGATGAATAGAGAATGAAGAACTATGAGCCTCATCCAGCAGCTCCTTCTTTAATTCGGGGATGGGAGGAACACAAACCCGATTCCTAAACTTTATTATCCCATCACAATCAAGGTTGAATTCAGGAAAATTTATCACCTTCTTTTGTAACTCTACATCTTCTTTATGTGCCTCTTTAATCATCACATGTATAGATGGTTGAACATTCATTTGAGAAAGATAAGATTTTTCCCTTTCCATTATAATTCCAAGATCCATCCTTTGTAAATCCATAAATATTGTATCTTTTGTGATCCTCATCATGGATAAACTAGCATGTTCTTGTCGACTTAATGCATCTGCCACCTTGTTTGATTTCCCAGGGTGGTAATGGATTGAGCAGTCATAATCCTTAATCTACTCGAACCATCTTCTTTGACGCATATTCAACTCCTTTTGTGTGAAAATATACTTTAATCTTTTATGATCAGTATAAATATCACACCTTTCACCATAAAGATAATGCCTCCAAATCTTTAATGCAAAGATTACCGCAGCCAACTCCAAATCATGTGTTGGGTAATTTTTCTCATGGATTTTCAACTGTCGTGAGGCATAAGCTATCACTATATCATTTTGCATAAGAACACACCCCAATCCCTTCTTGGATGCATCACTGTAGATCACAAACCTTTCTCCACTACAAGGCAGTGTGAGCACAGGTGCACTGGATAACCTTATTTTCAACTCCTTGAAATTCTCTTCACATTCCACTGTCCAAACAAACTTAACTCCTTTCCGAGTCAACTTGGTGAGTGGATTAGATAATCGTGAAAAATATTTTACAAAATGTCGATAATATCCAGCCAGACCAAGAAAACTTCGGTTCTAAGTTACTGTTGTTGGTCTTGACCATCTTTCGATAACCTCTGTTTTTGCTAGATCCACAGATATACCCTCGTTTGAGATTATGTGACCCAAAAATGCAACTTTTTGAAGCCAAAATTCATACTTGGTAAATTTGGCATAAAGCTTCCCTTTCTCAGGGTCTTCAATATAATTCTCAAGTGATCTTCATGCTCTTCCTTGCTCTTTGAATATTCAAGAATATCGTCTATAAAGACTACCACAAATTGATCAAGATGGTCTCTAAAGACTATATTCATTAGATCCATGAAGATAGCAGGGGCATTAGTAAGACCAAATGGCATCACTATAAATTCATAGTGTCCATACCTTGTACGGAAAGCCGTCTTTGGTATATCGTCCCTTTTGACCCTTAATTGATGATACCCTAAATGAAGATCAATCTTGGAAAAGTATTGAGCTCTGCGTAGATGGTCAAATAAGTCATCAATGCGTGGGAGAGGATATTTGTTCTTGATAGTGATCTTGTTAAGTTCTCGATAATCAATGCAGAGTCTCATTGATCCATCTTTCTTCTTAACAAATAGAACAGGTGCTCCCCAAGGTGACGCACTAGGGCGTATGAATCCCTTATCAAGATTCTCTTGGAGTTACTTCTTCAATTCATGCAACTCAATTGGGGCCATTCTATAAGGTGTCTTTGAAATAGGCAAAGCACTCGGTACGAGTTCTATTGAAAACTCAACTTCACGATTTGGTGGAAGACCCGATAATTCCTCCGGAAAGACATCATCAAACTCCCGTACGATGGGAATATTCTTAATCGTAAGTTTCTCACCAACCATTTGATATAAATAACCTTCATTTAGTGGAATCAAGACCCATAAGATGGAAGGAATTTCCACTGGAAGGTTATATTCATCCTTGCATCGATAGACGATCGTAGATTGATCTGGAATATGAAATGTGACTTCCCTTCTTTGGAAATTGATATGAGCTCCATCTAGAGAAAGCCAATCCATGCCAAGAATCACATAAAATTCCACTAAAGGAAGGATCACAAGATTTGCAGGAAGCACTTTCCCACAAACTTCGATCGGAGAAGAATTATAAACTTTTGATGCGACTGTTGTGCCATTATGTGTTGTCACAGCTAACTCAACATCTAATTGTTGAGGTAATACGGTGATACCCTTAGAAAATTCATTAGAAATAAAAGAGTGGGTGGATCCAGAATCAAATAAAACATTTTCTACTTTAGAGTGGATGGTAAGTGTACCTTTCACCACTTCGTTATCGTACTCCACATCGCTGATAGAAATTACATGTGACTTTCCTTTGTCTTTAGCCTTAAGATTTTGTTGACGTCAACCATCATCATCAACCCTTGGATTTGGGCATTGATTGGAAAAATGCCCCATCTCCTTGCACTTGAAACATTGAAGTGTAGTAGGTTCATTCCGTGTATCCCTTCCTTTGTTTGCATCATTAGACATCTTCTTCCCATTATCGCGGCATTCAAATGCCTGATGACCTTCTTTTACACATTTGAAACATTTACTTGTCCCTTTAAGACAACTCCCTCCATGTTTCTTTCCACACATTGAGAATAAGGGAAAGCACATCTTCTTTTCAGTGTTCTCTTTAGATTTTCCTTTGAATTCCATCTTCCACTTCTTATCAAACCCATGTGACTGATGGGTTACTCTAATCTCCATCTCGACTTTGAGAGCACATCGAACGATTTCCTCGTAGCTATTGAAGTCCCTTATGGCTAACTCCCTTCCAAGACTTGGTTTTAAGCCACTAAAGAATCGATCGATCTTACTCTCAGGTTGGATAATAATACCAGAAGCGTACCTTGCAAGTCTTGTAAAATTTGCTTCATAGGTACCAACAGATTCATCATCCCTTTGCTTCAGTTCAAGAAACTCTTTCTCCATCTTTGTTCGGAGAATACGAGGGAAGTACTTATTGAAAAATAAGTTCTTGAACTCGTCCCATTCCATAGACTCAATTTCATCCCTTTGCCTCGTATTCTTAATAGGATTCCACCATTGATCAGCATCTCCTTCCAAACGATACACTGCTAGGATGAATTTATCATGTTAAGAACATTGAAGATCTGAAAATATCTTTTCAGTAGTACTAATCCATTGTTCAACAACTAATGGATCAGTAGACCCACTGAAAGAAGGTGGACGCTGCCTCATGAATGATTCAACAGAATGTTGCTCCTTCCTTTGCCCGTTTGGAAGTCCTGCATGATTGATAGCTTGAGAAAGTGGTGTGAGAATGGCTACAAGATTTTTCATTCTAGCTCCCATATCGTTTGGTTGATCAGGGGGACAATCATTGCATTGCCCATCGCATTCCGCATTAACACGGTTCCTTCGGGTTCCAGCCATGGACTAAAACCAAGAAGAATAGGGTGAGCCACACTAATTATAATAGGAAAACCACATAATCAAGGATAAAATTTCACACTTAAGGTCTTATCCTAGGGTATTCATGGCCATTTCTAAAACACTAAGATTGTGTTCTATGCCTAGACTTATCCTTAGGGTTCTTACTAAGACTTTCACATCCTAGTTTCCAAAGGTTGACTATACCTTTCCTCTGATACCAACTATAACAACCCATACTTTACATACATTGTTAATACTTTAAAATTGAAGCACACTTATTAAAACATATGACAAAACCACAAAGGACCATATAGGTATAGTGCCTTTAGAAACTGGGAAACATAAACAACTGGTTCATAAATCTTCTACAGTGTCTCCCATTTATTTCATCATATCTAGGGTCCCTTTTAGCATATTATACTTAATATCCATCTTCCTGACCTGGGGAAAAGAAAACATAAAAGGGTGATCTCAAATGCTCAGCAAGGGAAAATAAAGGAAATAAAAATCATATCATATCTTTTTGAAAATGATAACCTGCAAAAGAGATCATAATATCTTAACATGGAATAAATCATAGAAGTGAAAATGAGATCCCCATAACCATAACATAAAACTTGAAACCTTGTGGCATGTACACATAATCATGGAAAATCATTTCATGTTAGTCATGACTCATTGCCAAGACTCTCTTAGCGGACAAAGTCCATTTCTGAACCGAGTTCACTCCTGGTTTCAGTCCTGTATCACTGAACCGAAATAACCTTCCGTTCCAGCCATGTCTATCTCATGAGATATAAATCATTACCCAATGCATTGGAGGGAGATATAGGTCCCACCCATCTTATAATGAATCCTTTCTTATGTGTGCCATATAATCATAAATCACACATCATCGCATAACACATGTAACACAAATGGGATTTTTGAAACATCATGACATCATAAAACAAACCATAAAAGGTAAATGACTTCATAAAAGTAATTCCCTCACAACATAATCAAATCAATGTAATAATAGTGATAAAAAACAGAACTCTATATTATATTAGATGTAAAATAATTTTGATAAAACATTTGAACTCCATTCTTGAGTAAAATATCCTTTCTACTTCAAAAACATTTATCCTTTCATAACATGCCATACAATTTTAAACAAAAAGAAGATGACTAAAAATAAACTTGAAAACTTGTAAAGGAAGCTTCTTGGAAATAATGTTTTAAAAATCCATTCATTCCATATAAGATAAAAAAAACATTGTTCGTACTTTTGTCGGAAAAGTCAAAAAATTATCTCGTACGAAAAAAGACAAAAGATTCCTTTCATATCTTTTACAAAAAACTCACCAATGGGTAAAATTGGATTTAAAAAATTGTAGGTGAATCGAAATAATATTAAATATTGAGGAAACATGGATGTGGATGATAAAATACACCCCAGTAAATTTCAAAGCATAAACAATCTCAGATAAAAATGAGATTCTGATATTTCCCTTCCCTTAGGTCCGATTTGCTTTGTACGTGCCCGAAGCTCCTCTTCTTTGGAACGCTTTTTTAAATCCTCCACTTAGGGAACTAATATTGGTCTTTGAAGAAGACCAGGACCTCTAGGATTATTCTAGGGAAGTGGAGAGGAGAAAATGGCAGGGGTTTTCCGAGCTTGAGTGCTCAAATTGGTGTGAGGAGGAGGGGGAGGAGGTGCCCTTTTTTAAGGGAGGAGAGGGGCAGCTTAGGAATATCTCAAAATATTATTTTATATTAAAGTCAAAATCGGTTTATAATGGTTCCAAAGGGTCTTATTTCGAAGCTAAAGTGGGGAAGGGTCGAAATACTATCAACCAATAGGATTTAGACAAGTTTAGGGTATTATTTTAACCTTATCAATTAGATTTAACTCTAAGTTAAATAATTTAACTTTTACCGTGTCTTTTTTTTTCTTTAACTATATGGTTAATACACTTACTATAACATGCCAAACGAACCCCAAATTATTTATTATTAATATATATATCCTTATATAAGTCATTTGGCCGAACCTTAGATTTTTAGGAATAAAATAACAATTAATAATATATAATTTGATTTAAAAACTATTTTGTGTCAATTTTGACACTATTTGATATATGATTTTTGTGAAAGTCATAACATAATTATATGTTCACACCAAGTTGATTAAATCAATAATAATATATCATAGTAACCTAGAAAATTAGTGGAATTCATAAAAAGTCTCAAATTACATTTATTTTGGTGTTTATAACATCAATTATGTGAATGTTTCATAAATAAGATAATTACTGCATCATAATTATGTCATAAATAAATTAAATTATTTAATGTATAAAAATTAGAAATAAAATACCATTACGTATAAATATTTTTATCTTTCTAATGAATATTTATAGTCGAATTTATCTTATGTATAACCCCATATTAAAAATGATTTACTAATTAAACTTTGATTTTAACTATTTTAACCCTTCTTTAAATAAATTAATAATAAATGTCATAATCTAACCCAAATAGGCCTAAATGGTCATATTTTATTCATAAGGTTGTTTTTGGTCGAATTACACTTACCCAATAGAATTAGGACATGTGTTAGGGTAATAGTAATATCATATTTACCCTTATTTACTATTAACCGCAGTAAAAAAAGTAAAAAGTTACTATTAACCAAAAAATTATTTTTATCTCATTGAACCACATTTTACATACTGATATCAACCGTGTCTATCGGATTTTCGAAATTCCATTCACAGAAGCGGTAAAATTATGTTTTATGCAAAATTCAGTTTTTAACCTACCACTTAGTGGTTTCACTATTCATCAAAAATTGAAGGTTTTCAGAAAAATACCAAAATTTCACCCTAGGCTAATTTCGGTATTCCGAATCCAAAAATGAAGTCCATTTTGAAAAAAAAAATTATAAAATTTCAAAAAGTGGTTATTACTTTTCATAACGGCTAGTTTTAATAATTTTTTAATAGCATATCGTTGTTTAGTGAAACTCGGTATTGCGTACGACGCAAGCTATCGAGGAAGGTCGCGATTGCGTGTAAAGTAAGCAACGCTAGTATGTAGTGAAAGATTTCTTTGATGATATATGAAAACAAAATATTACTCGTAAAAATATCGGGTGTTACACCCCAAGCAGGGGTGAGTATAAAAATACTCAGTAGGATGCCCTGAAGGCTCGAGGGGGCAACAAAGTAGGAACTGTAGTGGTGAGAAATAGATCAAACAGGGAAAAGTAAAGGCGTACAACCAAGAGAGTATTAAAGAGTACAGTAGAGTATCATCTCAACCCAACAAGAGAAAGGAAGAAGACTCTTCCAATCACAAGGAGATTGAAATGGTGAGAAGTTGAACTTCCTGTCGATTCATCACTGCCTTTAGAAGGAGTGTAGACTATTCCAACCATGAGAAGCTAAACCCGGAAAGCACGTGGAATACCCCGTGCGTCTTCACCTCTCCTGGAAGGAGAGTATCCAAAACACAATGAGTGGGAACTAGAACAAGGTATACACATATATATATGCTCTTTCATGAAACCTGAACAAGATCACAATGGGATCTCCATCCCATAGCTCATCCCAAAAACGTGAGTAGCGAACAGTCCCATAAGCAAACAGCATCGCTGCCCAGTATCCGTACATTGACCCCGAACTGCAAATCAAGGGGCTCAAATCACCACACCTTGACACTATCTTCTTTGTGCGGCACTGACTCGCCCACATGGTTTTAGGTCGCGTCACAAGGACGCGTCTCGGTAGGAAAAGCGCCCCTCTTACTTGAGAGTATTTGAGGAACTTCAAGCCACACCTCATCACTGTCACACAGTTGAGAGGTCTTCTCAAAGTCGATGGGTTCCCATTGCCCAGCCTCGTGAAAGGGTAATCTGCTGGAGGGAGACACAGAACTTCTCTGGCCATCCCTGTTGGATGGTACACTGTTGGCCATCCCTGCTAGATGGTACACCACTGGCCATCCATACTGGATGGTACCTCACTGGTAGTTGGAACACATAGTGGGAAACACGTCACGATAGATCACAGAAGGAAGATATGATCTCGTTACACAGCTAGGGAGTCTTCACCCAGGGCTCACCAGGGGCTCCGTAACCTACTGGAAACGACATCTTGGGTAGAGGATCGGGTCCTGTGTAATGTGTTGGTCACCCCTATACACAATGAACTCTACCAAGGTACAAGAAGGGACGTGAGGATCTCCCTGGGCCTCTCTATGTGATCATGATCCATTCCGCTAAGTCACTGTCGAAGCGGACCAAGACAACTCACTACAGAAAGTGGGAAAACAACCACACTGAATGAACACAAATAGTCATAAACGATGCCGCAGTCCAGGGAAAGGGATGTGATACTGAAACCCCTCATAGCTAAAGAAACAGAGGAACCCAAGCAACTCTACCGGCCAAACTACCGAGAATAGAACCATGAGACCCACTCAACCCAACTGGTCGAAACCATTAAGAACAGGACCATGGGGACCCAATAAACCCTGTTGATCGAAACTCTTCTAACATAAGGGCTCTCTACGTCGTAAGAGGTCAAAGGTACATAAAGAAGAACACGATGCACTCATGGGGCCCACCAAACATTTGTCCCTAGCTCGTTTCCAAACCAAGCGCACAAACGTTCTCAGGTACAAACTTCAACATGTAACACCAAGAATTCCCGTATACTCCTAGAGTATGCCACATTTCCAGCCCAAGTCTATCGTGCACACGACACCAAATGTCAACGCAAAAAGGCGTAAACATAACATCACCAACCTTCTTCCTCCACGGCCCTTGCACGGCCCAGCACATCTCTTTAAGAATTCACTTTACTCTCCCATGTGTGAACACGATCTCACACCAAGGGTTCCCTACAAACTACACAGGAAGAACCACCATTGGTACACCTTTCATTCTTCCACATTAAATGAGATCTCGAAAGAGACTCCACACATCCAAATGGATCACACAGTTTTAATCCTCACAAAAAAATCCGTGATAGACTATTTACTCGCCTCCAACAGACATCTGACATAAAAGTTGTTCAACACTGCTTTATGCTCGAACGGTGTCTCGTGGTCCCGAGCCTCGTCCCCAAAAATAGTCAGGCGCATCATACCATTGTGATCCCCTCTGGAAAACACCTCAAATTGACTACTCACTTGAGTGCAACAGATATCTGGAGAAAAAGATACTTTTAGTTGTGCCGCACATGAGCGGTGCATCGTGGGTCCCACATCCCAGTCCCAAAGCACTATGAATGGATAGAACCATTGTGACCCTCTCGAAAAAGTACACAAGATTGACTATCCACTTGTCTGAAATGGACACCTGGTGATAATGTTATAAATCACCACAAACTCCCAAAACGGCCCTCGTGGGGCCCGAACCATCATGTGGAATTGAAGAGGATAGATTGCACCATTGTAATTCCCTCAGAAAAACACCATGAATTGACTGCTCGCATGCCCTGAACGGACATCCGATGAACATGTTACAAAACACTGCTCACAGCTTAAAAGATGGGTCGTGGGGCCCCCGCCTCATCTCCGGCTTCAATGACCAATAACCAATTGGAAATTTTCTTCTTTATTCCAAGTTCACAACACTACTGACGACACTTAAAATGAAGATCGGATGTGTCTGCGCCACTCAACAGAAGAACCCTCGGAAAAATGCCAATCTGCTTAAAGTACGCGTCTCTCCACCAAGGCCCCCATCTTGATATCTAAAACCCCAAAAACAATCTCATATTCTCCACCTCAAGATGAGGTTCATACTTCTATGCACAACATACAAAATAGACACCATTAGAAAAAGTTTCGGGTGTCCGAATTCGGAGGGGACGAAGCCTATTGAGCTGGATCGGCCTGGCTCGCAGCGTCGGCCCGCGGATCAGCCGCGGGGGCCGGTCGTGCACCCATGGCCCACACTCAGACAGGCCTAGGGTCGGTCGTCCAGCATGAATACCTATGAGACACGGGTCTTGGTTCCCCCAAGAGGTCGCGCATCACGACCACAGTCCACCCGGCCGACCACCACTGCTGGAGCCCGCGCCGCCGGCCGCCTGAAGCCCGAAGCCCGCCGCCTGCCACCTGAAGCCTGGAGCCCATAGCCACAGCCGTCTACAGCCACTCGCTTTCCCAGCCAACCTCCACTACCGAGAATCTATAGGATACTTCCACTTATACCCCCTCCGCGCTGCCACGCTATCTCACCGGACCGTTGTGCTAGACCACCGGTGTGCCCAGATCCGCCAGAAAAACACCCAAAAACACCACGGACTTCGTCGGATCATTGTGATCACCTCAGAACTCGGATTTTCAAACTGAAACATGTGTTGGAAATTTTAGAACAATAAATAATCGTTTGTGGTATTCTCTCGAGAGTTTTACAACAATGCGATGCATATATAGCTATTCAAAGGGGGATGTTCGAAATTAAAAAATCCAAACACGAAAACCCCTACCTTATTGGGTGTAGCCCAAAGCATCGCCCCTGATCCACCCTCACCGTTTCCGCTTCCACCTTGATTAGGAGGGAGAAGGAGGAGGATGATGATGAGGGGAGGCTGAGGGTGATGGGGTTTTTCCAGGGGTATTTAGGGGGGAGAAAGTGTGTGAAGGGTTTTTAAATAAAACAAAAACCCATTAAAAAACAAAATAAAAACGTAACTCAAAATTTAACTCGGGTCCGAAACCCCCGACACAGTTGAATATAGGTAATGCCTAGGGTAAACACCACCTCCTGGAACAACTTTGGTCTTAGAATATTAATCTGAGTCCCTGTTCAAAAGTTATAAAATTTAACAATCGAGGTCGCTAAATTACGGAAACGCCCCTGGTGGCATTTTCCACAGAAAGCCCCGCCCGCGAAACATATTGTCACGACCCGTCCTCGGGGCCCGTGCCGTGACTACCCCAAGCCCGCCTTCCATAGGCCAGGGGTTGGCGACTAGCACCAAAGGCGTAAAATCCCGATAACTGGGAAGGCATTGCCTTTATAAAGAAAACAAGCACCACAGAGTACAAGCGGAAGTAAAACACTAAGTACAAAAAGAAGAGCTGAAAAGTAAAAGGGGCCGGAAATACAAGCCCAACTGTAAAGTACAACTCAAAAAGGAAAAACAGCAACTGAAAAGTAAAGCTGCTACGCCGAGCTGTCCACTGGAAATCCCACCTGAAGGGTGGGTACAGATAGCACCTCTGCTCCTCGGGTCCCGCCGTCTGCTCCGAGTATATCCCGCCCAGTGGTCCACCTCCGGGTACCGCCTCGTCGTATAGTCCACCTCCAGATACCGTCCAGTCCTCGAACACTCGGCCTCTGTCAGCTCTGTCCGTCGTCTGCAACCAACACAACGAGGTGCGGGCATAGCCCGTGCAGGGGTGAGTATAACGATACTCAGTAGGGACCCCGAGACCCTCAAGGTCTTACTAAAACCAACAAGGATAAACACAAGAAGATCTCAACAGATAAACCCTACTTAGGTATATGCCCATACATATACCTAAGTTATTAAGTAACCATCTCAGTCATGAGGAAACACATGAATCATGAGATCAACGGATAACCACTACCCAGGTATATGCCCATACATATACCTAAGTTATCAAGTGACCCATCTCAATCATGAGGTTAACACAAGGTCAAAAGTCTCAGCTCAAACCAGGATTTTCATTATCGAAACTGTAACTGCGGAAGAGCTCCGTCTCTGGAGTGTGCAGTGGTCCTATCACGACTCCGAGGTACTGCTCACTAACCTAAGACTGCTGAAGTACTCCTCCTGTCGAGTACTGCGGGCCAGCCACCCAAACACAGTAGTGCTTCCCGCCGAGGTATGTCACCCAAACTCCGAAGTGCACACCCCCTAGTAGCCTGCTGAGGTACTCTCCGGACGAGCACCGCGGGTCTGCACTGTCACTCAGGTAGTGCTCCGTCCGCCATGGGTCTGCACCTCAGAAAGTAGTGCTCCGTCCACTGGGCTAGTCGACTCACTCCAAGTCGAGTCGGTCAAGCAGTCGTCAGGTCTCAGCCAGCTACACGGTCTCCGTACTCTGCACGCTCGTCTCCGGGAGGGTCCGCTCCACGAGCTACTGGTCGATACTCCAAGTATCTCAAAGTCCCACGAAGAAGTGTCTCAAAGGTCCGTCTCGTCACAGGGGTCTCAACGCAACAGACGGCGCGTCGATCGGACGCCCGGTCTGTGAGTTATTAGCCTTCTCGTCCCAAGGGCCCGGTTGGTTTCGAGTGCGAACCAATCCCGGCCGTATCTCAACTGTACCCCGAACTCCCATAGGGTAAACTCAAAGGGACCGTTACTCAACGTAACCACCAACGCCGCTGACGGCTCGTCAAGCGGACGTCCTGTCTGAAAGATATCAGCTTTCCCGTTCCAGGGGCCCGGTTGGATTTCGGGAACAATCCAACCCGGCCATACTCCGACTGCATCCAAAACTCGGGCGGAGTATGTCAAAAGTTCCGTCTCATCAAGAGGAAGTCAACGAAACAGACGGCGCGTCAATCGGACCCCCGGTCTGTGAGTTATTGGCATTTTCGTCTCCGGGGCCCGGTTGGTTTTTAAGGAAAAACCAACCCGACCGTACTCCACCTGCGTCCAAACCTCGGGCGGAGTATGCCAAAAGATCCGATTCACTAAGAGGAACACAACGTGACTGACGGCGCGTCAATCGGACGTTCGTGGCTCAAGATATGAGCGTTTCCGCTCCGAAGGCCCGGTTGGTTTCGTGAACGAACCAACCCGGCCGAACTCAAAGTAACCCGAAACCTTGAGTGCGATATATTGAAACGACCGTCTCGATCCAAGGATCGCGTTGCCGCAGACGGTTCGTCATTCGGAGGTCCGAGGCTCAAGTTATGAGCCAAAAACCAAATCAGGTTCGAAACGGGGGGTCCGGGTCCGGGCCGACCCGGCCCGACCCCCCCGGGCGGCGCGGTGGCCGGCGGCGGCGGGCGGCGGCGGTGCGGCGGCCGGTGGCGGCGCGCGGCGGCGCGCGGTGGCGGCGCGGCGGAGGCGGCGGGGGGCCGCGGTGGCGGCGGCGGCGGGCCGCGCTGGCGGCGGCGGCGGGCCGCGCTGGCGGCGGGGTGCCGCGAGGCGGCGGCACGGTCGGCACGCGGGGGCTAAGCCCCCGCTTCTTCAAGGTCGGCGCGGCTATGCCGCGCCGTTTTGACAAATGGCCCCCCTCCAGGGGGCCCGCTTCTTGGAAAACCGGGGGGCTGTTGCCCCCCCCCCTGTCACGGATGAACCGCCCCCCCCCCCCCCCCTCTCTTAAAGAGGGGGTTTTATTTAAGTGGCCGGGGAATTAAATTCCCCGGTTTTAATGGTATCCGGCCGGCCAGCTGGCCGGCCGATTTTCTCTAACGGGACCGGAATTTCCGGTCCCCCTTCGGCTTCCGACGCCGGCGGCCCGGCCGCCGGTCTCTTCTTCCGCCGCGGCCCGGAACCGGCCGCGGTCTTCTCGTCCCGCCGCGGCCCGGAACCGGCCGCGGTATTCGTCGTCCGGCGCGGTGCGACAGCACCGCGCCCCTTTCGTCGTGCCATGATTCCTTCCAACGCGGCGCGACGGCGTCGAGTTCTTGAAGATTCTCCTCGGCGTAACGCGACGGCGTTGCGTAAATTAAACGCACGGTAAACCGCGTGGTGCGACGGCACCACGCCGCTTGCTTCCACCCGCAAGAACAAACAAGAACGTTGGAGGGGGTTCGGCCGTGTTCGTACGGTCCGGCCCCCCTCACGTTAAATTAATAACGCAACTTTAAAAAAAACAACATCCTCACGTTAGTCATACGAACCACGAGCAAGAATGAGATAAATAAATATTAAATCAACATCCCCTACCTTGGGTACAAGATCGAGGATTCGACTATGTCCGCGGAAGACGGCGTCGCGGAAGCCGGGCGTCGCGGTCGTCATTCGTCAAATCCGTTGACGAAGAGGCGCGTCCGAAGAAGCACGTCGTTGGCGAATCCTTGTACGCCGACGAAGGTTTTTCCGAGGAAGGTGCGGTGTTCTCTCTCGTTGACACCGAAGACGAAGAAGAGCGGAGCGGCGTTCTTCGTCGGAAAAAGAGCGTTCCTCGTCAAGTCTTGAGGAAAGTCAAATAATAAAGAGAACAACGAACTCAAGAATCTCTACCTCGATAGTCGCACGGTGACGGAGTCGTGGAATATCTGTGTCGATTCCTTTGACGTCGGAGGAAGAGTTGTTATCGAAGGCGTTCGTCGCGGAAAACCGTCGCGGAAGAGATGACGCGGAAGAAGTACGTCGCGTCGCGGATACGGCGTCGCGGATGGATCGTGTTCTTCGGCGGAGAAGTTCTTCGTTGAAGAACGACGTTCTTCGCGTTCTTCGTTGAGTTTGAAGAAGAAGAGGAGGCTCTCCAAAAGCTCTCAAGGAGACAAACCAAACAACCCAAAATAAAATAAGACCACTTCTTATTTTATTATTACAAAACACATTAGAAGAATTTCAAAAGTTTGAAATTCAAAAGAGATAACTCCACATTTAACTCACTTATTTAATATACATGAATTGTATAATTAAATAGAAGTTAACTTGTCAAGTCATTAAGAGGGAGAGTGGGGAGTTGAAAAGGTGGGGGTTCGTGTGGGCCCCACCACACTTAATCCTCCCAAGGGAGGTTAAGTGGGTGTGGGTCCCACTTCCAACCTCCTTTGAGAGGTTTTAAGAAGTTAAAATAAAATTTGTTCTACACAAATTTTATTTAACTCAACTAAAACCCTCAAAAATTAACTTTCAACCCGCAACAAACGCAACGCCCGAAAAGGTCTCTTTAAGCGAAAATCGGCGCTGCGAGTTCATCGGTGCCCTCGGATTTCAATTCCGAGCACCGTATCGAAAGTTAGGAATTCCCGCTCGTTCGTTCACTGAACGTACCCGAGCCAAACTTCGGAAATTAATTCTGGGCACTCCGGGCCTCGGAATCAGGTGCCGTCTGAAACCGCATTCTTGTAAAATTCTAAAGAAAATTAAGAAAAAATTTCCCTTGAATTTTACGGGTCTTTACATTACTCCCACCTCAGGGCTTTACGTCCCCATAAAGCTACATCAAAAACTAGGGAAACAAAAGAGGATACTGAGCACGCATCTGAGCCTCCCGCTCCCAAGTGCTCTCCTGGAGATTCCCGTGCCGCCATCCGTTGCGCACAAGAGGAATCGATCGCCCATGTAGGGCCCGCTCCTGGATGACATGGACCTCCTCTGACGTGGCCCGGACCATCTCTGGTTCCACAAGAGCTGCGAGATTTCTTCTTTGCCGAAAAGAGAAACCTGGTCTCATCCCCTGGATGAACCACATTCTTTGCCTAAAACAGTCAATCCTAACATGGATGATACTAATCCATACCAAGGATGACGTCGTAAGGCCTCGACGCTACTACTAAGAGATCCAACCGTTACTCTCGCCTCCAAGGGTTGAGTCACACTGTCGGCATCAGTGTGTGGTAACTGGTCTCCTCCAGTAGATGTCTCACAAGTGAGGGTCAAGTCAACAGTCAACTAGAACCTCTTAGTAACATCACAAAAGAGGACAGGAAAGAAAACATCACAAAGGTATGCATCTTTTATTATTGCAGCTCATATTACAAGACGCTACACAAAAGCAACATCAACATGGAACTAGAAGTACAAAAGACGTATCCACTAGTTCCTCCCCTGTCCATCTGCTCCCAGAGCTCCAGCATTTGTCGCTGCCTCAACCTCGGTGGCTCCCCCCCAAGCCTGCGGATCGAGGAGTCGGACAGTCACGTGCCAGGTGACCCTTTCCGCGGCATGAGTAACACAACATGCTCCTTGCACGGCTAGCTCTGTTCCCCCTCCGGGTGCCATGCACCACTGGTCCTAAAACCCGAGATCGCCCAACTGCTGGTCTGGTCCTCCTGGACCTCTGCATCATCTGTCTACTGCCCACAGATGACTCGGCTTCTGATCGAAAAACACGCGGTAAAGGCAGAATCTCCTGTACACGCTCGGGGTGTAGAGATACTGGCACAAACTCCACCCTGAAGAAGGTCTCGAAGTCTTCCCATGCGAAGTTCATCTCATCGCAAATCTGAAACAAGTGGCTCCACCACCTACCTGCTGCTGCGTGTAGTAGGCTCGCAGCGAGGATCACCATGAGGTCTGCTGGTGTCCTCACTAGCCTAAACACTCGTACCACTGCCTCCAGCCAGTCCTCTGCAGCCTGGGGATCCGTCTCCCCGCGAAACCTGGGCGGTCGCTGGCGCTGAAACTCATGCAGTGCGCTGAGGCGACGTGCATCGTCAGCGGCTGCTTCTGGAAGCATCGGGGGCTCGGCGGGTAGAGCTACCGCCGGTGCCACTGCTGACAAAGGGCCCTGCACCGAGGCCTCGTCGCTCGGTGGGCTGTCGTCACGTTCGATTCTTGGAACCCTAACTGGCTGCCGTCGTGGGGCCATCCTGAAAGAAACAACGTAACACGATCAAACGATTATACCTGGTGAGCTGACCTGGTTTGAGCTGTTTTAAGGGGAAAAACCTTTGAAAACACACACGCAATCAGTGTTTTCGTGCACAAAGTCGGAAATCAGTTGTCAGGGTCCTGGTGTATGGATACGTCGGCCGCCCGCACCAACACTGGACTCCCTGAACTGAAAACCACACTCGGTACCCTTAACACTATTGCTTCACAGAAAGAAACATCAGAGTTATAAGTTCTGCGGTAGAACCGAACTCCTCTGATACCAATTTGTCACGACCCGTCCTCGGGGCCCGTGTCGTGACTACCCCAAGCCCGCCTTCCATAGGCCAGGGGTTGGCGACTAGCACCAAAGGCGTAAAATCCCGATAACTGGGAAGGCATTGCCTTTATAAAGAAAACAAGCACCACAGAGTACAAGCGGAAGTAAAACACTAAGTACAAAAAGAAGAGCTGAAAAGTAAAAGGGGCCGGAAATACAAGCCCAACTGTAAAGTACAACTCAAAAAGTAAAAACAGCAACTGAAAAGTAAAGCTGCTACGCCAAGCTGTCCACTGGAAATCCCACCTGAAGGGTGGGTACAGATAGCACCTCTGCTCCTCGGGTCCCGCCGTCTGCTCCGAGTATATCCCGCCCAGTGGTCCACCTCCGGGTACCGCCTCGTCGTATAGTCCACCTCCAGATACCGTCCAGTCCTCGAACACTCGGCCTCTGTCAGCTCTGTCCGTCGTCTGCAACCAACACAACGAGGTGCGGGCATAGCCCGTGCAGGGGTGAGTATAACGATACTCAGTAGGGACCCCGAGACCCTCAAGGTCTTACTAAAACCAACAAGGATAAACACAAGAAGATCTCAACAGATAAACCCTACTTAGGTATATGCCCATACATATACCTAAGTTATTAAGTAACCATCTCAGTCATGAGGAAACACAAGAATCATGAGATCAACGGATAACCACTACCCAGGTATATGCCCATACATATACCTAAGTTATCAAGTGACCCATCTCAATCATGAGGTTAACAGAAGGTCAAAAGTCTCAGCTCAAACCAGGATTTTCATTATCGAAACCGTAACTGCTGAAGAGCTCCGTCTCTGGAGTGTGCAGTGGTCCTGTCACGACTCCGAGGTACTGCTCACTAACCTAAGACTGCTGAAGTACTCCTCCTGTCGAGTACTGCGGGCCAGCCACCCAAACACAGTAGTGCTTCCCGCCGAGGTATGTCACCCAAACTCCGAAGTGCACACCCCCTAGTAGCCTGCTGAGGTACTCTCCGGACGAGCACCGCGGGTCTGCACTGTCACTCAGGTAGTGCTCCGTCCGCCATGGGTCTGCACCTCAGAAAGTAGTGCTCCGTCCACTGGGCTAGTCGACTCACTCGAAGTCGAGTCGGTCAAGCAGTCGTCAGGTCTCAGCCAGCTACACGGTCTCCGTACTCTGCACGCTCGTCTCCGGGAGGGTCCGCTCCACGAGCTACTGGTCGATACTCCAAGTATCTCAAAGTCCCACGAAGAAGTGTCTCAAAGGTCCGTCTCGTCACAGGGGTCTCAACGCAACAGACGGCGCGTCGATCGGACGCCCGGTCTGTGAGTTATTAGCCTTCTCGTCCCAGGGGCCCGGTTGGTTTCGAGTGTGAACCAATCCCGGCCGTATCTCAACTGTACCCCGAACTCCCATAGGGTAAACTCAAAGGGACCGTTACTCAACGTAACCACCAACGCCGCTGACGGCTCGTCAAGCGGACGTCCTGTCTGAAAGATATCAGCTTTCCCGTTCCAGGGGCCCGGTTGGATTTCGGGAACAATCCAACCCGGCCATACTCCGACTGCATCCAAAACTCGGGCGGAGTATGTCAAAAGTTCCGTCTCATCAAGAGGAAGTCAACGAAACAGACGGCGCGTCAATCGGACGCCCGGTCTGTGTGTTATTGGCATTTTCGTCTCCGGGGCCCGGTTGGTTTTTAAGGAAAAACCAACCCGACCGTACTCCACCTGCGTCCAAACCTTGGGCGGAGTATGCCAAAAGATCCGATTCACTAAGAGGAACACAACGCGACTGACGGCGCGTCAATCGGACATTCGTGGCTCAAGATATGAGCGTTTCCGCTCCGAAGGTCCGGTTGGTTTCGTGAACGAACCAACCCGGCCGAACTCAAAGTAACCCGAAACCTTGAGTGCGATATATTGAAACGACCGTCTCGATCCAAGGATCGCGTTGCCGCAGACGGTTCGTCATTCGGAGGTCCGAGGCTCAAGTTATGAGCAAAAAACCAAATCAGGTTCGAAACGGGGGGTCCGGGTCCGGGCCGACCCGGCCCGACCCCCCCCCCCGGGTGGCGCGGTGGCCGGCGGCGGCGGGCAGCGGTGGTGCGGCGGCCGGGGGTGGCGCGCGGCGGCGCGCGGTGGCGGCGCGGCGGAGGCGGCGGCGGGCCGCGGTGGCGGCGGCGGCGGGCCGCGCTGGCGGCGGCGGCGGGCCGCGCTGGCGGCGGGGTGCCGCGAGGCGGCGGCACGGTCGGCACGCGGGGGCTAAGCCCCCGCTTCTTCAAGGTCAGCGCAGCTATGCCGCGCCGTTTTGACAAATGGCCCCCCTCCAGGGGGCCCGCTTCTTGGAAAACCGGGGGGCTGTTGCCCCCCCCCCCCCCTTGTCACGGATGAACCGCCCCCCCCCCCCCCCCTCTCTTAAAGAGGGGGTTTTATTTAAGTGGCCGGGGAATTAAATTCCCCGGTTTTAATGGTATCTGGCCGGCCAGCTGGCCGGCCGATTTTCTCTAACGGGACCGGAATTTCCGGTCCCCCTTCGGCTTCCGACGCCGGCGGCCCGGCCGCCGGTCTCTTCTTCCGCCGCGGCCCGGAACCGGCCGCGGTCTTCTCGTCCCGCCGCGGCCCGGAACCGGCCGCGGTATTCGTCGTCCGGCGCGGTGCGACGGCACCGCGCCCCTTTCGCCGTGCCATGATTCCTTCCAACGCGGCGCGACGGCGTCGCGTTCTTGAAGATTCTCCTCGGCGTAACGCGACGGCGTTGCGTAAATTAAACGCACGGTAAACCGCGTGGTGCGACGGCACCACGCCGCTTGCTTCCACCCGCAAGAACAAACAAGAACGTTGGAGGGGGTTCGGCCGTGTTCGTACGGTCCGACCCCCCTCACGTTAAATTAATAACGCAACTTTAAAAAAAACAACATCCTCACGTTAGTCATACGAACCACGAGCAAGAATGAGATAAATAAATATTAAATCAACATCCCCTACCTTGGGTACAAGATCGAGGATTCGACTATGTCCGCGGAAGACGGCGTCGCGGAAGTCGGGCGTCGCGGTCGTCGTTCGTCAAATCCGTTGACGAAGAGGCGCGTCCGAAGAAGCACGTCGTTGGCGAATCCTTGTACGCCGACGAAGGTTTTTCCGAGGAAGGTGCGGTGTTCTCTCTCGTTGACACCGAAGACGAAGAAGAGCGGAGCGGCGTTCTTCGTCGGAAAAAGCGCGTTCCTCGTCAAGTCTTGAGGAAAGTCAAATAATAAAGAGAACAACGAACTCAAGAATCTCTACCTCGATAGTCGCACGGTGACGGAGTCGTGGAATATCTGTGTCGATTCCTTTGACGTCGGAGGAAGAGTTGTTATCGAAGGCGTTCGTCGCGGAAAACCGTCGCGGAAGAGATGACGCGGAAGAAGTACGTCGCGTCGCGGATACGGCGTCGCGGATGGATCGTGTTCTTCGGCGGAGAAGTTCTTCGTTGAAGAACGACGTTCTTCGCGTTCTTCGTTGAGTTTGAAGAAGAAGAGGAGGCTCTCCAAAAGCTCTCAAGGAGACAAACCAAACAACCCAAAATAAAATAAGACCACTTCTTATTTTATTATTACAAAACACATTAGAAGAATTTCAAAAGTTTGAAATTCCAAAGAGATAACTCCACATTTAACTCACTTATTTAATATACATGAATTGTATAATTAAATAGAAGTTAACTTGTCAAGTCATTAAGAGGGAGAGTGGGGAGTTGAAAAGGTGGGGGTTCGTGTGGGCCCCACCACACTTAATCCTCCCAAGGGAGGTTAAGTGGGTGTGGGTCCCACTTCCAACCTCCTTTGAGAGGTTTTAAGAAGATAAAATAAAATTTGTTCTACACAAATTTTATTTAACTCAACTAAAACCCTCAAAAATTAACTTTCAACCCGCAACAAACGCAACGCCCGAAAAGGTCTCTTTAAGCGAAAATCGGCGCTGCGAGTTCATCGGTGCCCTCGGATTTCAATTCCGAGCACCGTATCGAAAGTTAGGAATTCCCGCTCGTTCGTTCACTGAACGTACCCGAGCCAAACTTCGGAAATTAATTCCGGGCACTCCGGGCCTCGGAATCAGGTGCCGTCTGAAACCGCATTCTTGTAAAATTCTAAAGAAGATTAAGAAAAAATTTCCCTTGAATTTTACGGGTCTTTACACATATACCCCTCCTAGGGTAAATGACATGCTCCGAACTCAACAGTGCCCTCGGTTTTCCAATCCGAGCTACCTTTTAAGAGACTCATGTGTTTAACCATTAAACGAATAAATTAATTATTTAATTTATCCATTTCTTGTTTTGATATCGAGCGAGGGGTCCAAACGCCCCGCACCAAAATGTTTTATGTCATTCATAGGGTAAAAATCCCATTTCAGACCCATCTGTACACTCATATTTTTGATCTAATGCACCATTTTGGTTTTCTTCCATTTATTTGGTGTTCCTAGTGTGAACACACTAAAAATTAAATTTTGTCCCCACTGGTGCTCGAAATCGTATGCCCTCTGAAAGCACTGCTCTGGAATAACATCATGAAAATCTCAAAGTCTTTTATAGAAAAACCTGGGATCTTACATCATTCCCTCTTTCAATATTTTCCTCCTCAAAAATAAAAACTAGGGGAAAAACTCGGGGTACTAAGCCCACACCTGGCTCTCTCGTACCCAGAAGATATTTTGTACAGTTCTACACCACCACACAAAGACCAAAGGATTTGATATGTTCACGTGAGTTCTGCCCTCACTGATGTCATGCATAGGAGCACATACAATTCTTCCCAGGTAAGTCATGCGGGAGATGTCGTGCACCCACTCCCGACAATAGTGTTAAGGCAATGCGGTAGGGAACCTCACCATCCCTTCGCACATTCCCAAATGGCCCGATGGCCCTCGGGGGTAGCTTGCCTCCCTGACCGAACCCCTACGTCACACGCTGCAACTATAAATCACTATTCGAACTTGGGACAAGGCCCAGTGATTCCCTCCTTCAGAATATCCATATGGTGGAACACCCATGGATATCTGGTCATGCAGGATTTCACAGTCGATGTCCCATGACAAAGACTCCCTTACACGCTTGAAAGGAGAAGGAGTCTCTATCCTCGACTAATGGAAAATTGATCTATGCCTTCCACTCTACTGACACAGGGTTACACCTACGCCCTGCGTCACCCTGGTAACAACTCTAGAAAGAAGCAGGGAGAAAATAAATTCACACACAGAGTCTAAAAATTCTACATGAAAATGGTAGAAGAGCTATAGAGCATACCACTTATCACCTCATGCTCACCAGGATCATAGAAATCCAAAGCTCACAGCTATCTGTGGTCCCAAATGCCAGCTCCCAGAGCCTGACATGGACTTCCTGGTGGTGATGGGAATACATCATAAGGTCTTACTCCACATAAAGCTCCTCCATTTCCTCTGCAAGCACAACCTCTCAGGGCGCTACTCCCATCACGACGTTGCCCCTGTCGTGGTGGTGCACCTGCTGCCAGCCCGATATTCTTTGTATGCCTGGTCGGGCAGTATTGTTCCAAGTTTCACTTCCCATCGCAAGCATAACACTAACTCTCTCTAGGTTGCACTGGTTCCCTCTAGCGCCACTGCGGTGTACGACCTCTCCACTGATTTTGGTTTTCGGAAAGCCACCTGCGTCGAGGTTCTGTCACCCGACATCTGCTAGCTACGGCAGACGTCTCGGCTCTGTCAAGCCTGCTACCACTACCAACTCTAGAGCGTGACAGGATGCTCTCTGTCACCAATGACTACTCTAGCACCCCGACATATGTGGAAATTCTTAAGGGTACTATGGTAGAATGAATCTCTCTACAGATACCCTTCCCGAACTTCAGCACTCAGAAGTTGTCGTTGTGGACCATGTCCGGGTAAAAATATGCACGGTCTACGAAACTAGTCGCATACTCGTTCAGAGTCATCCCTCTCTACTGAAACTGTAGGAGCTTCTGGTTTTGAACTTAGTGTAATCAAGAGGGAAAAAACTCCTCATGAAACAGAATTTGAAAGGTTCCCTACGAAATTGACGACTCATTGAGAAACATAGTCACCAGACTCCACCAATGCCCGGCTGCTCCATGGAAAAGGCTGGCGGCCAATGCCACAATAAGATCTGCTGGTGTATTCACAAGATTGATGTGGCGAGCCACTGTCTCTAGTCTAACCTCTACTGCCTCAGGGTCTGGCTCACCACTGAACCTTAGAAGTCTTTGTCACTGGAACTCACAGAGCGCGCTCAACTAGCGCTCTAGCTCGGTCTGCTCTGCGGAAGCTGTCTACTGCTCACCAGGTGGGGGTGCTGCTACTGGCCCTCCCAGAGAAAGGTAATCACATGATGGGTCCATGACTGAGGCCATGACTCTCATAGTGTTCTTGTCACGAACATAAGCTGTTATCCTGGATGGTTGTCTTTGCGAAACATCCTAAATATTATTATGGATTTCCGTAGTCAGATGAGCATATGTGTATATAACAATAATGACAATGGGGATCTGACTCAATAGGGTATTCAAGACTTAATCCTATGTGATTCACAGAACAATTTTCCCTTCAACGAGTATATCAACATGTCGAGTCAACAAGCGGGCTATCAGGGACCTGATGAATGGATACGTCGTTTGTCGCACCATCACTGGACTCCCTGGCGTAAGAGATGCTCTCGAGAAATGTTAACACTTTTTCCCTAGATCCCAACTCATTCTTTTTAGAGACGTCCAAAAAACATCCCAAGGAACAAACCACATCTGATACCACTTTGTCACGACCCGATACTACCCTACCTCGAGCCGCAACTACCCCAAGCCCACCTTCATAGCCCAGGGGCTGGCGACTAGTGCTGAAGGCTAAAAAAATCAGGGAGGCCTTTTCCTATGTACCTGTACACACACATGAAGCCCACTCAATGCAGAAGTGCAGAGTAAAAAAGTAAAGTAGTGTACCAACTGCAATAAACAACCACAAAAGTGCATCGACCTATAAACAGTACAAAGTGTATGCTGAAGATAAACTGGAAAGAAAAGGAAAAAACATGATCCCAACCATAAAAGTGCCACAACACGGCAACAAGTAAAAAAAATTAAAACAGATGGAAGAGTCCCACACCTGGAACCCGACTACGGCCACCATACATGGTCCAAGCTCCAGAACTCCTAAGATCTACTGAAGTTACGACCATCATGTCCATTGTATGCATGGGCACACCAAGTGCGTGAAAATTCCAAGTAGGGGTGAGTATAAAAATACTCAGAAGGATGCCAAAAAGGATCGAGGGAGCGACAAAGGATGTACTAAAGAGGTGAGAAGTAGATCGAACAAGTGAGAGTGCAGTAAATAGTACAGTAGAGTATCAGCTCAAACCAACAAGAGAAAGGAAGAAGACTCATCCTGTCACAAGGATCTAGAAATGGTGAGAATATGAACTTCCCGTCGAGTATTCACTACCTCTAGATGGAGAGTAGACTCATCCAACCATGAGAATATAGAAAAGGAAAGAACATGGAAAAGCCCGTATGACTTCACCTCTCCTGGAATAAGAGTAACCAAAACCCAAGGGGTGGGCACTGGAAAAAGGTATACATATATATATGCTCTGTCAAGAATCCAAAACAAGATCGTAAGGGGATCTCCATCCCATAGAATAGCCCAAGAAAGTGAGTATCCAACAGTCCCAGAAGTAAACACCATCGATGCCCAGTATCCGTACGTCTACCCCGAACTGAAAGTCAACGGGCTCAAATCACCGCACGTTGAAACTATCTGCTTTGGGCGGCAATGAATCACCCGCACGATTTTAGGTCATGTCACAAGGACGCGTCTCGGTGGGGAAAGAAGCCATCATACATGAGAGTTCTGGTGGAACACAAAGCCACACCTCGTCACTGTGACATAGTCGAGAGGTCTTCTCAAAGTATACGGGTTCCCACTACCCAGCCCTGTGAAAGGGTAATTTGCTGGAGGGTGACCTGGAACCGCTCTGGCCATCCCTGTTGTATGGTACCCCAATGGACATCCCTACTAGATGGTACCGCACTGGCCATCCCTCCTGGATGGTACACCACTGTCCATCCCTGGTGGATCGTACACCACAGGCCATCCCTACTAGATGGTACATCACCGCTAACTAGAACACGTAGAGGGAAACACGTCACGATAGACCATGAAAGGATGATATGATATCTATACATAGATTGGGAGTCTGCGCCCAGGGATCACTCGGTGCTCGGTACTATATTGGAAACATCCTCTTAGGTAGTGGATCGGGGCCTGCATAATGTGTTGGTCACCCCTATACCCAAAGAACTCTACTAGGGTATGCGAAGGGACGTGAGGATCTCCCCGGGCCTCTCTAGGAAATCATGCTCCAATCAGATGAGTCACTGTCAAAGCGGACCGAGACAACTCGCTCAAGAAAGTGGGAAAACACCCCACTATATGAACACACGTAGTCATAAACGATTATATAATCCAGTGAATGGGACATGATACTGAAACCCCTCATAGCTGAAGAAATAGGGGAACCCAAACAACTCTTCTAGCCATACCATCAAGAAGAGAACCTGGGGACCCAATCAACCCTGGTGGTCGAAACCATTGAGAACAGGACCAGGGGGACCAACTCAACCCTACTGGTAGAAATGGTGCTAACAGAAGGGCACTCTACATCGTAAGAGGTCAAAGGTATTTAAATAATAACACGACACACACATGGAGCCCACACAACATTTGGCCCTAACTCATTTACAAACCAAGAACACAAACGTTCTCTGGTACATACTACAACATGTACCTCCAAGCATTCCCCTATACTCCCCGATTATGCCACATTGCCATCCCAAATCTATCGTGCACATTGATCCAAATGTCAACGAAAAAAGGCGTAAACATAACTTCACCAACCTTATTCCTCAACGACCTTAGCATGACCAACCACATCTCTTTAAGCATTCAATTCACTCTCCATGGAGTGAACATGCTCACACTTCAAAGGTTCCCTACATACATCGCAAGAAGAACCACCACCTATACACCTTTCATTATTCCAAATTTAATGAGATCATGAAAGAGTCTCCGCACATACAAACAGATCACACCATTGTAATCCACGCAGAAAAACATGCGATATAGACTATTTACTCACCTCAAATATACATCTAACTTAAAATTCATTCAATTAGGCTTTACACCCGAACAACGTCCTGTGGTCCTGAGCCTCGACCCCAAAAATAGTCGGATGCATCGCATCATTGGGATCCCCTCGGGAAAACACATCAAATTGACAAATCACTTGAGTACAAAGAATATCTAGAGTTAAAGATGCATTTAGTCGTGCCGCACATGAGTGGTGCTTCCCGAAGCGCTAAGAATGTGTCACAACGTTGCGATCCTCTCAATAAAGTACACAAGATTGACTATCCACTTGTCCGAAACGGAAATTTGGTGATAAAGTTAGAAATCTCCGCCAACTCCCAAAACGGCCCTCATGCGGCCCGCACCATCATGAAAAATTATAGCGGGAGGATTGCGCCATTGAAATGCCCTAAAAAACACCCAAAATCGACAGCTAGAACGCCTTGAACGGACGTCTGAGGAACAAATTAAAAAATGCTGCTAAGATCTAAAAAGATGGGCCGTGGGGCCCACGCCTCAACTCTGGATTCAACACCTGAAAACCCCTTGGCAATCTTCATCTTGAAACCAGGGTCACAACGCTGCAGACGAAGCTCAAAATAGATATCGGATGTGTCTGCGCCGCTCAAAAAAAAACCCTGGAAAAACGCCAATCCGCTTAAAGTACGCATCGCTCCACCGAGGTCCCCATCTCCGGAGCTAAAAACCCCTCTAAAACTATCTCATATTTTCCGCCTCGATTAGAGGTTCGCACTTCCACAGACGGCATGCAAAACTGACACTCGTAGTGAATGTTACGGGTGTTCGAAGTCGGAGGGGACAAAGCCCCTTGAGATGGATCGGTCGGGCCAGCCCGTGCCGGCCGGGCCGGCTCGCAGCGCTGGCCCGAGGTAAAGCTGTGCTGGTTGGACGTGGACCTGTGGGCTGGTCGTGGACCATCAGTCCACGCTCAGACCAGCCGAGGGCCAGTCATCCTGTGTGAAGACCCGTGGGATGCGGGTCTTGGTTCCCCCGCGGGGTCACGCGCCGCAACCCCGGTCCACATGGCTGACAACTGCTGCTGGAGCCCGCGCCGCCGGCCGCCTGAATCCCGGAGCCCGGAGCATGCTGCCTGAAGCCCGGAGCCCGTATCCACCGCTGTCCGCAGCTGCTCGCTCACATGTCCAACCTCCACTGTCGAGAAGCCGAAGGATGTCACTTCCTGGACCCCAGCCGCGTCGCCGCACCCGCTCGCCGGACCGCAGCGCTTGACCGCCGGAGTGCCCAGATCTGCGAGAAAAACTACCAAAAACACCTCGGACTTCGCCGGATCACTGCGTTCACCTCGGGACTCGGATTTTCCAACCGAAACATGCGTTGGAAAGCATAGAATGAGCCCTACTCGTATATGGGCTTTGCTCTAGAGTCTGACTGAAATTCGACGAATACATAACAATTCAAAGGGGGAGGTTCGAAATTAAAAACGCAAACACGAAAACCCATACCTTGTTGTACATAGCCTGAAGCTTCACTGCTGATCCACCCCCATCGTTTCCTCTTCCACCTTGATTGGGAGGGAGGAGGAGGAGGAGGAGGACGAGTGGAGGATGAGGGTGATGGGGTTTCGCCAGGGGGATTCAGAGGGGAGGAAGGGGGTGAAGGGTATTTAAATAAAACAAAAACCCATAAAAACCAAATAAAAACATAACTAAAAATTAAACCCATGTCTAAAACCCTTGACGCAGTCGAACATAGGTCACACCTAGCATAAATACCATCTCTCAAGAATAAGGTTGGTCTCAGAATTTCAATCTGAGTCCCTGTTGAAATGTATAAAAATTTAACGCCTGAGGCCATTAAATTAAGGAAACGCCCCTGGTGGCATTTTCCACAGAAGGCCCGCGCCGGGGAAAGGTATACCCCTCCTAGGGTAAAAGGCACGATTTGGACTCAACGATGATCTCAGTTTTCTAATCTGAGCTACCATATAAGAGGCACCTGAGTTTAACCATTAAACCAATAAATTAATTATTTAATTTATCCATTTCATGTTCTGATAGCGAGCGAGGGGTCCAAACGCCCCGCGCCGACATGTTTTATGTCATTATTAGGGTAAACACCCCATTTCAGACCCATATGTACACTCAGTTATCTGATCTGAAGCACTGTTTAGGAGTTAATCCATTTTTTGGCGTTCCCAGTGTGAACACACTTAATATTTAATTCCGGCCACACCGGGGCTCAGAATCGTACGCCGTCTAGAGGCACTGCTCTCGAATAACATCAAGAAAATTCCAAAGTCTTTTATAGCAAAAACAGGGTTCATAAAATTTATGTGAGTGATGATTGATGGTAGTGATAGTGCCTCAGTTTTGATCATGTGGTGGGGGATAACTTGTTATGGATTTATGAAAATTCCACTAACATAAATAAGATAATGTTTTTTATGTTTTATAATACAAATGATATTAAATGTAGCTTTATTCCTCCATGAAAACTATTTTAAATTGGATGAAATGAGGTTGTGGCTAGAAATGTTCTTCTGGTGGTGGATCCTAGTGAAATGATTGTTATGGGTGAAAGGCTATGGGATTATTTCATTGAGAACATTTCAATATTTTTTTTGGAATTAGAACAATAGAGGGTGGTGATAAGTATGTATTAAATGATACGAGAGTTCTAGGTATATCACAATTTGACATTCACTGTAGAGGGTTGACCAAAGATAACTAAGTTATTTGTTAGATCAATCAAAACAATTGTTGAAACCCCAGAGACTCCTACTAAGATGATATTCAAAAAGATAACTTATATAATACATGGTCAATAGATTAATTTTTGGTATATACTTACTGAAGATGAACATTTAGGTAATATGGATTGGAAGGACATTCTAAAGATGTTATTGGATCACATTTACCCAAAGATGTTCCACCTGATATGGTAACTTAGTTTATGAGGATGACCGAGGGGATTATGTCAATGATGGACTATTCTTGCCACTTAACTAATTTATAAATCAAAATTACATCATTGGAAGGGGATCATCCTACTATAGAAAATAAGTTTCATGATGGGATTAAATGTGATATGATGTCCAGTTTAATATCATTTAGTAGGAAAAAATTTCTGATGTGGCGAATTAACGCCTCATATCTAAGGGGAACCTGATGGAGGTTTCTAGTAGAGAAAAATATATTTCAACTGGGTGACCAATAGGTACGTTTTCAGGGAGATTGAAGTGTCACTTTGAAAATTTCTGGTGCGTTTATATCAGGTAGAGGGGCCAGAGGGAAGGGTTATTTGATAAGGACATTACACGACTAGCCTTTCGCTAGTGTGGTGGGATAGGAAACATTCGTAGATAGTTATCCCAAAAATCTGAAGGCTTCCTAGACTGTTGTTGGATAGGAAATATAAAATCGCTTTGTAGGAACACTCAATATATTGGTTATGATAAAGGGGCCATAGAGAACCCATATTGTGGGAAGGGGGTCATCGACACTATACAAGTATGGAAGTTATTGTTCTTCTAGATTTGGTGGTATGGGTAGTATATATGGTACTTCTGGGAATGTGTAACCGTATTAGAAGGGAGGTTAATATCAAGGGACTCAGAATGCATCACATGGAATAGGGGTAGGACAGTTTCATCAAATTCATCTTATACCTTTGTAATGCGATAACAAACCATCATCACTCATAGTTACTATTATTTTTTATTCAATTCGTGCTATTAGATTATTTTTTATCCTTCAATCTCATTATATTATAACTTCACAACCATTTATTGGTATGAGTTGGGGAGTGGAATTAATAATATGGGTTATAAAGATCTATACACCATATGGAGTATGCTCGAGTGACCTTAGTTTATGAAAATGATTTTCTACCAAGGTTGGGGTGTATATTTTCCTATAGGATATGCAAATTCATGGGATTTTAGAGATGGAAATTATTTTGGGAATGTAATAATTTGTAGATGAAAATGTGCAAATAGATTGTTACAACATTAGTTTTACATATATGTTTTATATGGGTGAGAGTTATGCTCACTGTGGATAGTGGGATTTCCTGGCATGTCATGCTGTGAAAGTTCGTTAGTAACTAGATGAGACCCCCACAATGGTTGAAAGTATGTTTTTGGATGATAGGGGCCTGAAGAATGATTTATTTACCCCTATTGTATACTAGTTCAGAGTATAGTTTCATGGGGATTGTTTTGGGCCTCCACCTAATAGATATGTGCAATTTACAATTAACCTCATGTGGGGGTGAGCTATTTTCCATTCCACCTTAATAAATTCTACCAAAAAAGCTTCAAGATATTAATAATCAACTATAATTTTTGATTGATAAAGGGTTTATACTTCCATGTAAGTCAAATTGGGGTTCCCCAATATTATTTACTATGAATACCGAGGAATAATTTTTCTAATGTATTGATTAAAGAATGATAAACACAATGATAGTGAAGAATTATTATCCTCTTTCACATAATGATTATCCCTTTGAGTTGTTGACATGTTCTTGTGTGTTATACAATCTTGAATTTTAGTTATAATATCATATATTAAGATTTTGACCTTCTGATATACCATGGATAACTTTCAGAACTAAGCATGCCCATTATGTGTTCTTCATGTTGCTGTTTAGGCTGAAAAACAATCCTTATGTTCTTATGAACTTGATGAAATGAATCATACACTCATATCTAGATAATTTTTTGGCAGTTTTAATGGATGATATATTGGTGTATAAAAAACACATAATTATCATTCCCAATATCCTAAAATCATTTTTCAACTAATAGAGAATATATTATATTCCAATCTACCCAAGTTCCAATTTTTATGTGATCGGGTACATTTGATGAGTCATATCATCTCAGAGTAAGTCTTCTTAATGGTCCCATAAAATGTGTAGGTAGTGGTTTCTTAAGTGTATCTAAAGAATTTTTTACATACATTGATATCTAGGTTTAGTAATATGTTATCATAGGTTCATTCATGACTTCTATTGATTTAATCCACACTTTTCTTCATGAACAAGAATGAAGTAATGTGTTAATGGTCTCGAGCATGTGGTAATGGATTACAGGATATTAAGAAGCATTTTTCTACATCTCTAATTTTGACCCCTCCGTATATAGGTGTGGAGTATATCATGTTTTAGGATTCCTTTAGGATATGAAATTTTGTAGTGTTGATACATGTGGATCGAGTTATTGTATATGGGTAATGGTAGTTGAGGCCACATTAATAGAATTACCCTATGAATTATCTTGAGTTAGATGTAGTGGTTTATCGATTGAAGTGTTGGTGTAATTATCTATTAGTTGAAAATATTATTTTGTATATTTTTTACATAAGCATAATTTATATATTTCCTAATAAATATATGAACCATTAGTACTAGATATGGGTTGAGTATTTGAAATCATTTTATGTTGAGATAGAATGTAGGCCTATAAAGGGAAATATTTCTAATGATTCATTAAATAGGAAAATTAGGACATTGAATATTCTAGAGTCTAGTCCTGATTGGAAGATGGAGACATTTATAGATTATATTAATGTTTTGTTTCAAGAGGGATAGTATTAGATGACCCCTTTCTCGGTGATTGAAGAATAGAAAAAATTTCCCTAGACAATTGAGCGGTAGTTTGAGTATATAATGTGCCTTCCCGTGAACTTAATATGTGAATATGGGGAGTCACATTCTGATTTATCTGTTGATGAAGATGGGATTTTCTATGTTTGGAATCGTTTTGTTGTTACTACATTTGTCCAAGATGAGCTGATGCTCGAACATCGAGCCCTAAATTGGGACTTGGTTATAGGTTTGACCAAAATGTAATACTACTTATGTAGATAGTATTCATGTCCATGCACAAAAAGGGAGATTTTAGGGATTGTGGAATGATGCTACACCTATCAAAATGTGAAAATCAAGGATCAACAACCTAGGTGTAAAATAATCCAATTTATTATTCTAAAATGTATGTGGGACGTCGATACCATGGATTTGGTGGTGGGATTCCTCATGATGACTTGGAAGAATGATGTTATTTAGATTGTTTTATAACTATTGATGGATGAAAAACCCTATTTTATATATTCAAGAGACATTCTCTTTAATTCTATTTGGAGTATTTTATTTTTGGGTGATATCCAATCGTTATGGAATCCCATGTAGTATTTTTTAAAACCATGACTCACCATTCACATCATGCTACTGGAAGGAATTTCATAAGGCCCATGGTTTCATGTTATTAAGGAGTATGGATTTTCACCCATAGACCGATGGGAAGTCAAAATTTACTATACATTATTTACGGGATATTTTAGATCTATAATTCTTGATTTTTATTTGAAATGGGAGAAACACATATTGCTCATTGAGTTTATCTATAACAATCGCTATCGTGAAACTATTCAGATGGAAAAATTCGAGGATCTTTATGATAGGCCATGAATATCACCTCTATGATGAATAGAAGCAGGGGAGTCAAAGTGGTTGGTATTGGGTTAGAGTGGCTGGGATTGATTCAAATTTAGGATACGTCAGAGTAGGTTCTGCTAATTTGAAAATGTATGGCTACAACTCAGAGAAAAAATAATTCATATGTCAATCCACATTGATAACCCTTGAATTAACAGTGGGGGATCATGTGTTCCATTGGGTGTCACCTAGACTGGGTTACATTATGATTGAATGAATGTGAAATTTGTTACCAAGCTTTGTTATTCATTTTTAGGCTGTGGATAGAATCGTTCCTATTGAATACTAATTGGATCATCCACAGTTGAATATTTATATGAATGACTCTTTTTATGTGTAACATGTGTGGTGGTGTCACTCTAACCCTTATCATGTGGTCGATGTGGATGATTTTTATATTTATATTGATTCATCATTTTAGGATAAATTGATTCATGTTATGTATTACAATGAGACTGTGTTTCATGGATAGACCCTACAAATTGTTTTTGTATTTTGGAAACACGACATCGTTCAGTGGGAAAACATGGGAGATAGACCTAGAAATTCCCACTTAGTGGCATGAAATTTTTATTTTTGAATCATATAGAGACTTTGGAATAAGAATTGAGGATGAAATGTTATATGTTTGGGGATATTTTAAGATCCTATGCTTCATAAAGGCGTGTTGTTCCCATTTTAAGGTACTTTTTACCGTTGTTTTGAGCATAACATTGTTGGTTTTTACATTGGGGATATTTTTGGGGAAACAAATAATTCTAAATGTTTTATAGAGTTTTCGGTAGCTCATAGATTTCACATCATTTCCCCAAACAGTGAACCCTGTCTTATAAAATCATGAACTACAAAAATAGAGGGGAAATTAATGGTTTACACATATTTTAGAAAAATTGTGGGCCATGTTAGTAGTACCCGTGGGAACCCCATATTAAGAGCATAGTTAGGGAACATGGTTTGGAGATCCGTGCACCCCTTCCATGGAAGCAATGTTTGTATGATGTATTTCTCTAAATATTTATTAAAAAAATTCCCAAACCCCCAGTCATAACTCAAAATAGACCCCTCTTATGCCTAAAATAATTAATATGAATATTAAAGTATTCTAGGGGAGTCCATGGATTCTCAAAATACATTATTAATTAATTTATTACAAAATTTAAGTATTGTTTCATATTTCAATATGTAATCATTTCTTTTGTGGTTTCCTTTATTTCATATATCTCTTCCTAGATGAATAATATTGTTTTGTTCACTAATGGAATTAGTCAATATCTATGTTTTGTAAGACGTTGATTTTGTTGGTCATTCATTCGAGGATTTGGTTCTAGATTTCATTCATCGGGGTTATTTTTATTGTTCCTTTACCACTTTTTTTAATTTACATTCAATGAATTTCCATCAACAATCTTGAGGCAGGTGGTATAAATTTCAATTCCCATAATCTAGATATTAATTGCAGGTATATAAATTAAACATTGGTATTTATACTATTTTGATTTTTTGGTAAAGTTGTTCTAGAGCCCCTATGATATATATTAGACCCTCACTTCTAGTTAGAAGCCTCTACTATATGTGGAGGCACTCATGATTCTAGGTAACCAAGCAGCTCAAAGAACTATCATGTGTCACCCAGGTCGGGATGTCACATTATAAAATTTATTGATCATGATTCTTATAAATACTAATAATAATTGATATAGGAAGCCTTATTGAAATTTTAGATGATATTATGTGATATCCATAATGAGGTGTTTTCACTTCAAACCCTTTGTAAAAGGATAAAGTACAAACAAACACACACACACACATATAGATAGACTAACTATTTCCCAAGGAACCTTGTTTGAATGATAATTCCCATGCTAAATTAAATATTAAATGTGATAAAATCCATTGAATAATTTTTGGAAGTTGTAATGTGTTATTTGTCCTTGTTGTGTTACACATAGTGTTTTGGGATGTTTTTTTATAGTGGAAACATCCATTTTGGATTTTTTATATGTCTGGGTTTTGATGTGGTGGTGAGTTTTCATTGTTATAACATGGGAAGTTTTGTCATGTGTTTTAGGAGTGTTGTGGTGTGATTCATGTGGGAGACGATATGTGGTTGTGTTGTAAGACGAGAATGTGGTGTGTGATGGGTTTTCTAAATAGTTTTGAAGATGATTGGCGCATAAAAGTTGTGGATCATGGTTGTTGTAACTATTATGGATATGACTTGTGGTTTTGTGGTAATATGTATTGGGTAATGTGTCATGTCGATGATGGGGTGGTAGATATACTTATATCTATGGTTGTACCAGTTGGGTAAATTTTTGTGAGGTTTGGTTGTGATAGTTTCCAAATTAGACAAGGGATAAATGATACAGATAAATGGAATAAGTATGAAATTTTGAATATAATATTATGTGTAAACATTAATAATGATGTTTTAATGAAATTTTACTAATAATATGATATGTCTTGAAAAATAGAAAACTTTTAATTGAATATAGAGAATGTAGTGTGGCTTGTGTAGCAGTGGTGTTGTCCTGCATTAAGTGGTTGTATTCATTATGATAGTTGATGTGTGGTATGGTGGAGATAATGTGGAAGGTGTTCTTGTTTAGTTACTGTGAAACCATAGGTTGTTGTTGTGTCTTTTCCCTTTATCATGTATGTTTATGTTATTTCATTATTCCCTAGGTTTGTTGGTTGTTTTTTGTTTTTGGATATTTTTATAACCATACCAACACTCAGTGTTTATGGGTTCAAGTCATTTTCCCTATCATCTATGATGGTGGAGACATAGATGGTTGGATACCCCCTCTTCACTTCTCTTCCTTTATCAATGATGGACTCGGTGTCTTCCGTTGAGTGGTGTCGTTATAGCCCAATTTTTTTCGAGTGAGGTGATGTTATATCGGTGTGATGAGATGTGATTTATGGTGGAGTTAATTCATGGATGTAGGAAATGTGGATTATTTAATTCTAGTTCAGGAAACCCTAAACCCCTTATTATGTTGTTGAAATATCATGTGTTTTCCTAGGTGTCTTCGGGCGAGGCATGATGTGATGATAACTAATTCTATCACCGGATACTAGACCTTACGAAGATTCCATGGTGTGTATGGATGCATCCTAACACACAATCTATACATATAGAACTCTTATGTTTCATTATGTGTTGGGACATGATTTTTATATATTGAATTGTATCTTAGAAAATATGCCATTGGGATATAAGAGTGGATAATTGATGGGGAAGTGACTATAGGGTATCCCTGATTTGTTATGATCTAGATTTTATATTTATATATTAGGCCATTGATTTTTATGAACAAGACATGGTGTGGATGTTCTCATGTTAGGTGAACTAGATTGGTTCTTATTGGTTCTTTTGTTTTCTTAATGGATCATTAGCAAGCTATATTCACATATTCACTTGATACCATAGTTATATACCAATTTAGTATACATGTTTTGATGACCCAAGGTATATATACAATTTTTAGGTTTTGATGAGGAACATGGGGAACATATTGACAATTATTGAGGGGTTGTATCTGTTTTTGAGTTTCTTCTGTAGAACTTCCTTTTTGGTATATAATTTGGGGAGTTTTTTTTATCAGTTCATTTTGTTAATTCATTTTGGGAAGGTGTTTTATCTACCTTATGTTTTCTATTTGGTTTAATTGGTTGGTTTTTATCATATATCATGATCTTATTTTATATTATATAGGTAAATGCAACACTTTTTTGATATTTTTAAAACCTATGTTTGAGTCACTATCTGGGAGGCTACTAGAGGAAAGATTCAGGTGTTCAATTGTCTCTTCCTTAAATGCAACATCATTGGAAAGGGGGTCATTAAAGAAATTATGGAAGTGAACCTTGACTAAGGATGTTTTTTTGTGTGCATATGTGTATTCCAAAAACTATTATCTTTTATCTATGATATGACATCATAGATTTTTATTGATTATTTATAATTCCAAACTCTTATGTCATTTTTATTTTGATGGAAAAAATCATATTATATAAATCATAATTAATTATTCAAACTAATTTTTTTGTTTTTATTTTATTTTATTTTTATATTCTCATACCCATTTGGATAACTTCTTCTCAACAATGATCATCGATTGATATTTAAAATGATTAACCCTATTAGGATTCTCTACTCACCCTTTATTAGGTTTTTTCGTTGGGTTATGAATAATGGAATAATTTAGAGTTTTTTTAAGTAGTGTACTATATTAGAAGTTGCATTAATGAGATATTGAGGATCTATCAGGAAATAATATTTTTTTTCTATGTATTCCCCCGAATATAATACAACATTATGGTTATTGGGTGTGTATAATGGGGAAATATATTTAATATTAATCAAAATGATAAAAAATATATGATTATTATTCTTGGTTAAATCTGGTCAAATATAGTCTAAAATGACCTTGGGAAATATTTAGAGTAAATATATGAACATTATTTAAATAATATAATTAATATCGGTATGGAGTAAAATGAGTTTATGTAGAGACCCAGAGCTTGACATACATAGATATTAAAATACTTTTGCGGAATACATAATACATAACAAAAACAGACACACAGGGACCATAATAGTTTAGTGGCTTTGGAAACGTGAAAAGTAATCTTCTAATCATGGTGAAAGATCTTCAATATCTCCCATAAAGATCTTCCACTTTTTGTTTCCTTACCTAAAACCTTTCTTTTAATCCTGGGGGAAAATAAAACATAAAATGGGTGAGCTCAAATGCTCATTAAGGGTAAGCATGGATAAAATAAAGCATACCATATACATTTGAACCAAAAAACATGAACATAATGTTTAAACATCAAAATATTGAGCAACGACTTAAAACATGGAATTACATAAGGCCTAGATCATAATGGAACATAAATCATGATAACATAGCACGAGAATAAAACATGTAATTGGGGAATCCATTAAGCACATGTAATGATTTCCATAGTAGCCATGGCATTGCTGCCAAGACCATCTTAGTGGACAATGTCACTTTTTGAATTGAGTTCACACCTCGTTCCAGTCCTATAATACTGAACCAGATTAACATACTGTTCCATCCATGTCTATCTCATGAGATATAAATCTTTACCAAATGCATTGGAGGGAGATATAGGTCCCACCCATCTCATAATAAAATCATTCTTACTTGTGCCACAAAATAAAGTTAAAACATTCATCATAACCCAAAGAATAAAATGGGTTTCATAAACATCATCCCATCATCACATAATCCATATAAAAAATGGATATTTCATCATAAGAAACATGAAATAATATAAATCATAGACAAATTATAAATGAAACATACACATATGAAGTAATGTCATCTTACATGGAAATGGTTTTGATAAAACACTTGAAATTAATTCTTGAGGAAAATATCCTTTATTCATCAAAATCATTTTCGTATCACAAAATTCCATTCAATTTTAAATGAAAATTATTTTGTTGAAAATAGTCAGGAAATATTTTGGATGAAGCTTCATGAAAATACAGCTTTATAAAACCATAAAAATCCGTTCACACCGTATAAGTTAAAAATAACATTATTCTCGTACTTTTGTCGGAAAATTCAAAAAGTACCTCATATGGTAAACAAAATAAAGATTCCTTCCATACGATGTGGTAAAAGTAGAAAAGGGTAAAAATGTCTTTTAAAATATACACGGAAGAAAAGTAAACATTTTATGAAAACATTTTGAGAACATATGGTCATGGATAATAATCATAACCCTAGTAAATACTTACAAATAAACAATCTCGGATAATAATGAGATTGGAATAATTATATTTACCTTTGGTCTGATATGCTTCGGATGTATCTGAACCTCCTCTTCTTTGAAGCGCCTCTTTGAGACATCCTTTTAGGGCACTAAAATTGGTCTTTGAAGAAGACCAAGACCTTTAGGATGTTTCTAGGGATGCAGAGAAGATAAATTGTTAGGGGTTGGCTGAGCTTGAAGGCTCAATGTGGTGTGAGGAAGAGAGGAAGGAGGTGCCCTTTTATGAGGGAGGAGAGGGGCATCATTGGAATAACTAAAAATATTATTTTATTATAAAGTCATATTCGGATTTTTAATAGCTCCAAATAGATTTATTTCAAATATAAGGTGGGGATGGGTCGAAATCCTCTCATCCAATAGAATTTAGACAAGTTTAGGTCATTATATTAACCTTAACTTTTAGTCTTCACTCTTAGTTAATTAGATTGACATTTACCATGTCACTTTGTATTTTTATATTATATAGTTAATAAACATTCCATATACATCCAAGAGACCCCCAAGTGGTCCATTAATGATACACCTATCATGATATAATTATTTTGGCCGAACCTTAGATTTTTTAGAATATAATAACAATTTATAATATAATATTTGTTTTAAAAACTATTTTATGTCAATTTTGACACTATTTGGTAATTGATTTTTGTGAAAATCATAACAGAATGATTACTTCGAAAAAAATTAATTAAATCAATACTAACATGTCATATTAACATAGAAAATTATTGTAATTCATAAAAAGTCTCAAACTAAATTTATTTGGGTATTTATAACATCAATTCTGTAAATATTTCATTAATAAGATAATTACTGCATCATCATTGTGTCATAAATAAATTAAATTATTTTAAGTCTAAAAATTGAAAATTAAATTCCATTACGTAAGAAATATTTTTAGATTTATAATTAATATTTATAGTCGAATTTATATTATGTATTACCCTATATTAAAAATGATTTAGTTATTAAACTTTGATTTTAACTATTTTAACCCTTCTTTAAATAAATTAATAATAAATGTCCGAATCTAATCCACGTGAGCCTAAATGGTCATATTTTATTCCTAATATTGTTTTTATCTGAATTACACTTATCAAATAGAATTAGGACATGTGTTAGGGTAATAATAAAATCATTTTTACCCTTAATTACCCTATTTACTTTTAAACGTGGTAAAAAAAGTAAAAATTTATTATTCGCCAAAAATTATTTTCATCTCATTGAACCACATTTTAATCCATGATATTAACCGTGTCTCTCGGATTTTCAAAATTCCACACACAGAAGCGGTAAAATTATTTTTTATGAAAAATTCAGTTTTTTTAACTACCCCTTAGTGGTTTCACTATTCATCAAAAAATGAAAGTTCCAGAAAAATACAAAAAATTAGGCCTAAGCTATATTTGATATTACGAATTCAAAAATGATGTATATTTTAACAAATTTAAAACATGTCTATTGCATTAATTAGTTTAAAAATTAATTCCCGTCGTCAAAACAAATAGTGTGTTCTTAAGAGATAATAACTATCAAAAGATTGACACTTGTTTACGTCTGGTTTAAATGTGAAATTACATCTAATGAAAAAATTGTATTAAATTGTAAAAATATATTATAAATATACTTTAAAACCACTCAAATTAATAATTTGTCACTGTTAATTCTTTCTATTAAAAAATTAGTTTTTAATTAAAATTTAGTAATTTCCACTATTCATCAGAATATGAAAGTTATCCGAAAAGTACCAAAATTTCACCCTAAGCTAATTTAGATATTCCGAATCCAAAAATGAAATCCATTTTGAAAGATAATAATTTATAAAATTTCAAAAAGTGGGTATTACTATTCATAAAGGCTAGTTCATAATAATATTATAATAATCTCTCATTTAGTGAAACACGGTATTGCGTACTACACACGCTATCGAGGAAGGTCGTGATTGTGTGTAATGCAAGGCAAGTCAGGGATTCTTGTTGTGCATGCTCCTTTTGGTGTAGCGTACAACACAAGACATTAATGAAATTAAAAAGAATATTTTTCATTAAATTTCAGGGTGTTACATTATACCCCCCTTAAAGTGAATTTTTCCCTCGAAATTCGTCGGGGTTATAAATGGTTTACTACTAGAGAGTTTCTTTAATAGAAACCCACATCGTAAAAATGGAATACCAAAACATGGAATTATAATCTAATGTATGAAACGTAACGGTTAACCAAATTAACTCATCACTGGGTTTCCACGTAGGAGAACATAGGTGAAAATATGGATATGGAAGAAAAATCTAACCATCAAGTTCTGATGGAGAGTGGTAGAGAACATGGCTATTAAAAATCCAACAATAACAAAGCCATAAATTTGTGATGAACTATGGTACCATATGATTCATTGGATATAAGAGCACTAGGACAATATTTTTGGTTTTCAAGATCATTTCCCTAAAGTTGATGAAATTGGAATTAGAAGAAATTATTTCGTTATTTTGGTACAGTCTCACCGTTGGTCATTCTTTGGACAATTTCCACTTCATCTCTTAAATAAATGAAGTTGAATTTTTCATTCGTTATGTGTTACCAGATCATGTGATAGAATGATGGGTCATTCCATCTGTCTCAAACAAAAGGTTAGAAAAGTTATCAAAAAATACATAAGTCCATATATAGTGAGATTAATCATATATGGTTCCTAAAATGGACTTATACTTCATATATCATACTACTTAATATAATAAAACCAGTTTCCACTAAATAGGGACTTCTTATAGGCCAGAGGTAGGCGATAAAGGCCAGTCGCACTTCGGTTGTGGGTTCGATTCCCATATCCTTGTCTGACGTGATGGGCTGTCGCCCATCCTGCAGGTTGTCCTTTTTCTAAAACTACATTACTATAACATCCCATCAATAATATTGAAAAAACATCTATCTTTAAACAATACTAACAAATGTCCAACATAATACATTCCAATCATTAGGCTTATCCAAAATACTGTTGTCCAATCTCATATTATAGTGAAAATGATTACCAAAGAGTTCATATAACAAGCATGTTAATACCATCATTGATCCCCATATATCATGAGATATGTCTTGTTGGTCACATTCCAAAAATTCAAAGGCCTTAATCATGTATTCTATTAAAAAATGAATACCCAATGAATCTTAGTGAATACATGATTGCTGTCAAAATTTAACTCTTTTCACATACCAAAACCTCAAACCATGATATAACTATTTCCTTATATTAGTCATGAGCTCATGATTACTATCAAACATTTCATTTTATCCTTATCCCTTCATTATGTTCAAATCATCTTTTTTTCCAAAAATATCTCAATCACTTTCCATGGTTACCAGTACCATAAAATTATTGAAAACCACAATAGACCAATACATAAATATTCCAATATTACATGATACTATATACAACATTATTTTGGAATCCCATTATAGAAACACTTAATCATTCCACCACATCGTTTCCAATAGTGATAGCATGTGACTTCCCTTTGTCCTTTTCCTTATGTTTTTTCTCATGTTGATCATCACTAACCCTTGGATTAGGGCATTTATTTGCATAATGCCCCATTTCCTTGCACGTGAAGCATTGAAGTGTTGGTGGTGCGTTCTCTGTAGTCTTTTCTTCATTCACATCATTAGAAAACCTTTTTCTATTACTTCGACACTCATCTGCTCGATGACCTTCTTTTCCACACTTAAAACATTTTCTAGTCCCTTTAAAATAATCTCCACCATGCTTCCTTCCACACATTGAGCATAAAGAAACATTCATCTTCTTTTAAACATTATTATGAGATTTCTCCTTGAACTCCATCTTTCGTTTCTTTTCAAAACTATGAGATGGATAAGTAACACCAACTTCCATTTCTACCTTGATAGCACAACACACAATTTCTTCATAGCTACTGAAGTATCTTATAGCTAATTCCCTTCAAAGATTTGGTTTTAAGCCACTGAAGAATTGATCAACTTTACTTTCAGGTGAGATGATAAAGCCAGATGCATACCTTGCAAGCCTTGTAAAATCTGCTTCGTATACACCAATAGATTCATCATCTTTTTTCTATAGTTCAAGAATCTCTTCCATATTTTTTCGAAGAATACGAGGGAAGTACTTGTTGAAAAATATGTTATTGAACTCGTCCCATTACATGGACTCAATTTCATCTCTTGGCCTCATATTCTTGATAAGATTCCACCATTGATCAGCTTCACCTTCCAAAGGATATACTGCTAAGAGGACTTTATCATGCTCAGAACATTGAAGAACTGAAAATATCTTTTCAATGGTAATGATCCATTGTCTAGCAACAAGTGGATCAGAAGACCCACTGAATGATGGTGGACATTCCCTCATGAAGGACTCAATAGAATATTGTTCCCTTCTCTGCTAATTCTGAAGTCCAGAATGATTCATAGCTTGTGTAAGTATAGCAATAAGATTTTGCACTCCATCTCCGATAACATTTGTTTATTCAGGAGGACAATCATTGAATTTTCCATTGCATTAATCAACATGGTTCCTTCAGGTTCCAGTCATCTTCTAAAACCCAAAAAGAATAGTGTGTGAGGCAAAAATCATGCTTGGGAAAACAACATAATAAAGGGGGAGTACCTTCAATATTTAACATCTTAGGTTTAATTGTATGATGGTTACCATAATTCTAGGACTATAAACTATACTTATACATAACCTTAGAGACATCCCTAGCCATACCTTAGAAATGTCTCTAGGGATCTCACTAAAGTCCTCACATCCTTGTTTCCAAAGGTTGACTAAACCTTTCCACTGATACCAACTGTAGAGACCTGAAGCTTGACATACATAGATATTACATTACTTTTATGGAATTAATAATAAATAACAACAACATACACACAAGGACCGTAATAGTTTAGTGTCTTTGGAAACATGGAACGTAAGCTTCTAATCGTGGTGAAAGATCTTTAACATCTCCCATAAAGATCTTCCACTTTTTGTTTCCTTACCTAAATACTTTCTTTTAATCCTGGGGGTAAATAAAACATAAAAATGGGGAGCTCAAATGCTCAGTAAGGGTAAGCATGGATAAAATAAAACATAACATATACATTTGAACCTAAAAACATGAACATAATGTTTAAACATCAAAATCTTGAGCAACGAATTAAAACATGGATGTACATAAGGCATAGATCATAATGGAACATAAATCATGATAAAATATCATGGGAATAAGACATGTAATTGTGGCATCCATTAAGCACATGTAATGATTTCTATAGTAGCTGAGGAATTGCTGCCAAGACCATCTTAGTGGACAATGTCACTTTCTGAATCGAGTTCACTCCTCGTTCCAGTCCTATAATACTGAACCAGATTAACTTACTGTTCCAGCCATGTCTATCTCATGAGATATAAATCTTTACCCAATGCATTGGAGGGAGATATAGGTCCCACCCATCTCATAGTGAAATCATTCTTACTTGTGCCACAAAATAAAAACAAAACATTCATCATAACCTAAAGAATAAAATGGGTTTCATAAACATCATCCCATCATCACATAATCCATATAAAAAATGGATATTTCATCATAAGAAACGTGAAACCATGTAAATCATAGAGACATTATAAATAAAACATACACATATGAAGTAATGTCATATTAGATGGAAAATGGTTTTGATAAAACACTTGAAATGAATTCCTGAGTAAAATAGCCTTTATTCTTCAAAATCATTTTTGTTTCACAAAATTCGATTCAATTTTAAATGAAAGTATTTTTTTGAATATATTCATGAAATATTTTGGATGAAGCTTCATCAATATATGGATTTATAAAATCGTAAAAATCCGTTCACGCCGTATAAGTTAAAAAATAACATTTTTCTCGTAATTTTTTTTTCAGAATAGTCAAAAAGTACCTTGTATGGTAAACAAAAGAATGATTCCTTCCATACAATTTGGTAAAGGTAGAAAAGGGTAAAAATGACTTTAAACATACATGGAAGGAATGTAAAAATTTTATGAAATTTTTTTGAGAACATATGGACATGGATAATAATCATAGCCCCAGTAAATACTTACAAATAAACAATCTCAGATAAGAATGATATTGGAATAATTATCCGTTACCATAGGTCTGATATGCTTCATACATATCCGAACCTCCTCTTCTTTGATGCGCCTCTTTGAGACCTCCTCTTAGGTTACTAAAATTGATCTTTGAAGAAGACCAGGACCTCTTGGATGTTTCTAGGGAAGTGGAGAAGATAAATTGGTAGGGGTTGGCCGAGATTGAAGGCTCAAAGTGGGGTGAGGAAGAGAGGGAGGAGGTGCCCTTTTATAAGGGAGGAGAGAGGCACCTTTGGAGTAAGTAAAAATATTATTTTCTTATAAAGTCATATTCAGTTTTTAATAGCTCCAAATTGATTTATTTCAAAGCTAAGGTGGGGATGGGTTGAAATACTCTCATCCAATAGAATTTAGACAAGTTAATGTCATTATATTAACCTTAACTTTTAGTTTTAACTATTAGTTAATTAGATTGACATTTATCATGTCACTTTGTATTTTTATATTATATAGTTAATAAACTTACCATATACATACAAGAGACCCCTAAGTGGTCCAGTAATGATACACCTATCATGATATAAGTATTTTGGCCGAACCTTATATTTTTAGGAATATAATAACAATTTATAATATAATATTTGTTTTAATGACTATTTTATGTCAATTTTGACACTATTTGGTATTTCATTTTTGTGAAAATCATAACAGAATGATTAGTTCGACAAAAGTTAATTGAATCAATACTAACAGGTCATATTAACATAGAAAATTATTCGAATTCATAAAAATTCTCAAATTACATTTATTTGGGTATTTATAACATCAATTATGTAAATATTTCATTAATAAGATAATTACTGCATCATCATTGTGTCATAAATAAATTAAATTATTTTAAGTCTAACAATTACAAAAAAATACTATTATATAGGAAATCCTTTTATATTTCTAATGAATATTTATAGTAGAATTTATCTTATGTATTTCCCTATAATAAAAATGATTTAGTTATTAATCTTTGATTTTAACTATTTTAACCCTTCTTTAAATAAAATAATAATAAATGTCCTAATCTAATCCAAATGGGCCTAAATGGTCATATTTTATTCCTAATGTTGTTTTTGGCAGAATTAAACTTATCCAATAAAATTAGGTCAAGTGTTAGGATAATAATAATTTCATTTTTACCCTCAGTTACCCTATTTACTTTTAACCATGGAAAAAAAAGTAAAAAGTTACTATTCACCAAAAATTATTTTCATCTCATTGAACCACATTTTACTACTTGATATTAACAGTGTCCCTCAGATTTTCGAAATTCCACTCACAGAAGCTGGAAAATTATGTTTTATGAAAAATTCAGTTTTTTTAACTACCACTTAGTGGTTTCACTATTCATAAAAAAATGAAAGTTTCTAGAAAAATACCAAAAATTAGGGCTAAGATATATTTGATATTATGAATTCAAAAATGATGTCTATTTTACCAAATTCAACAAATATCAGTTGAATTTATTAAATTACAAATTAATTCTCGTCGTCAAAACAAATAGCGTGTTCTTAAGAGATAACAACTATCAAAAGATTGACACTTCTTTATGTCTGGTTTAAATGTGAAATTACATCAAATGACCAACATTGTATTAAATTGTAAAAATATATTCTAAATATACTTTAAAACCACTCAAATTAATATTTATCTCTATTAATTATTTCGATTAAAAAATTTGTTTTTATTTAAAATTTAGTAATTTCCACTATTCATCCGAATATGAAAGTTATCCGAAAAGTACCAAAATTTCACCCTAAGCTAATTTAGATATTATGAATCCAAAAATGAAGTAAATTTTTAAGGATAAAATTTATAAAATTTCAAAAAGTGGGTATTACTATTCATAACGGCTAGTTCATAATAATATTATAATAATATCTCATTTAGTGAAACTCGGTATTGCGTACTACACACGCTATCGAGGAAGGTCGCGATTTTGTGTAATGAAAGGCAAGTCAGGGATGCGTGTTGTGCAAGGTCCTATTGGTGTAGCATAAAACACAAGACATTAATGAAATTAAAAAGAATATTTTCATAAAATCTCAGGGTGTTACAGTTTTGTAAAAGTCTTTAATAAATTTACTAGAATGTTTTTAAAGAAACCCCTTATAACATTGGTAAATTATGAATCATAATTTCAAAAAAATGATAACATTAGATGTAAAATTAATTCTATATAACATAACTGATTAATTTATCAATATTCCATCATAAGTTGTATATAAACCTCACAATAAGAAGAAATTGGTGAATATAGTGCATATCTTAATGAAGCGTAACTTGGATGTGAAAAATCCATATGACATTGAATATATTTTCATAAAAACCTATCAAAAAACATATCCTTAAATTGAACATTAAATATACTGAATAATGAGTTAATTTTCATATATTATATCAATTATTAATCATATCCACCATATAAAATAAAACAAGATGCACAAAATGAAACACATATCACGAAATTTAAATTGATGAAAAGAAATCATAATTTTTTATTTCTACTTATTATGAAATTATATAAAATATATTATAAAATAGAATAATTTATTATAAATATAAATCATAATTATATTTATAACCATGTTACCAAATACCAATAGCATATAATTTCATATTACCAATTATGTACTTATTCATTTATAAATTAATATTTATTTTATCTATTCAGTATCACATTAATGTGCTGATTAAAAAGTTATTTTCCATATACATTGGGGCTTATTTCATTATTTTAATACTATTAATGATCGTTTATATGATTTTTTGTGATTATTATAGAGTATTTTAGTATTTTTTGGGATCTCAAGGTCACAATTTTCTCTGAAATCTTAATAATATCATGTATTCAATATTTTAATTGCATAAACAATTATTCCATTACTGAATAAGATATTTTACATGACCGTCAAATAATCTTTAAAAAAAATTTAATTTTTAAAAATTACATATTTTTACATATATGAGTCATTCCTTAATCATTCATGATAAAGGAATTATATCATTATTAATTTAGTTGGTAAAACTAACACAAAAAGGTGTTTAATTTTTGAATGAATGAGAAATAATATTTTAATTGACAAATATATTTACATTTTTTTTATGAATAATGATTTAAAAATATATTATGTATTTTAGAAATTATATTCAATAAAACATATAAAATGTTAACTGAAAGAGAATGAGATGAAGATATTACTCCGGAACTTTCTTGGGGTGCTCATGTTAGGTGGTCAAAATTTATCTTTTTTTAAGGTTATTAATATCATGATTAAATTACCTTTTCAAAAAAATAATATTTTTAAAAATACAATATTTATTCATTAAAATTGTTTTCATAAATATCCATGTACGATTGTTTTGAAAAAATAAACAAGTACTTCATGGACACGCTGGCCTCCACAAAACACGATTGACTTTTTCATTTTAGAGTGATTGGATTTAAGGATGGTATATAATAGTTATTCAATGAAAATAATTACATTTTATTATATTAATTATACTAATGTAATTATTTTAGTGTGGCTAAAATGATTTAGTGGGGTAGAATGTGGAAAATAATTTAATGAACCCGGCAATAAAACATCATTATTATTTTGATATCTGAATTTCGAATAAACTAAAAGACTTAGTAAGATGGATTTATAGTCACACCATAGGAAAATAAAAATTGGAAGATATGTTTTTTATGAATATTTGAATAAGTATTATAGAGTACTAAACTCATAAATATCATTGAGAAGGTTCGATTTGGTCCTATTTTTTTAAAAAAAAATTAATAATTTTTCCAAAAATATTAAATATTGTTGGGTAAAAATGTAATATAAAAAAAGGTTGAGTGGTTTATAAATAAACCTAATATGATATTATATACCGTCATTCATCAAATTGAATTCATATAATTGATTAATAAATTTTTAATAAATTAATAAAAAGTTTTATAAAATTCAATACTTCTTTTAATGTTATCTTTGACAATTATAACTTATTTTGACTACAATGATTACTAGATAAGCATGGAATTATTTTTTAAAAATTAAAATTACTTCTTAATTTTCATTTCTTATTTAAAATTTTAAATTAATGATCTAGTTAATCCAAATCATATCAATATTAATACAGTTAATTTTATTTACATTTAATTTATTTCTTCTTGCACAAGAGACATGTCGGCGTTGTTTAAGAATTATATAATGAACCAATTATTAAAAAAATAATAAATTTGAAACATAAATATAATTAATTAACAATTAATATTTTCTTTTATAACCATTATTAATATATCTTCATTCTTGTGATTTTCATAACACCATTTTAACATAATTATTGATAAGGGTGTCATTTTTGTAATATGTAATTTCATATTATAAAAAATAATCAAAGAAAGTGAAATAATAATTGAATTGAATTTATATGGTATAATTTAGTGGATTAAAAATCCTCTAATAAAAAATATAACAATAATATTTTGTAATATTTGAAATCTATAACACATGATATAACACATGTATCATATTTTAGTCTATATCATTATTGCAATATTTGGTTTTTCTGTATAAAATGAAATAGGTATTATTAAAAATATTGAATATGAAGTGAAAAATTTATAAAATCATTTTTCGTGTTTCAATATATATATTTTTTGAATTTTAATTTTAATAAATCTATTCATAATATAAAAAACCTTTTTTATTATATATGTATAAAATTGATGAATAAAAACTTATTTAAATAAATATAATATAGAGTATCGATTCTGCTATTATTTATTGGTCAATGAATATAAAAAAAAATTAAAAAAAAATTAATTTCATTCAAAAAATGGGTGGGTCATTGTGGATAAATTATTAATGGAAAATGACCAACATAGTTTTTTGTTATATAAAAATATTTTTTTTCTAAAATATCATGAATGGATTTCGAAATTAAATATTATTTATTTTATTAAATAATGTTACACAATAAATGAATTTAAATTTCTGAAAAATGTTTTAAATAATTTGAATTCATCTTTTTATAATGATGATGTCCAAAAACTAGTGGTGTTTTAAATAAAAAAATTATTACTATTAACATAGAAAAGAATAGTTTTTGAAAAAATTATAAAATTTGTGGAATGTTTATTTTGAATTAGTGAATCAAAAAAATGATGTTAATTTTATCAAATTAAAATCCTCACATCAATACATTTGTCTATTAATATTAACTATAGAATATAATACAAATATGTTTTTAATGAAAAATAAATTGTAAAACTAGAACTTTTTCTAATCAATTTTTTGTTATCATTTTTATTTTATATAAGTGATAGTAAATTACATCATCCTTTTAAATATTTCATAATATGATAATACCCTTTTAAAATTTATCTATATAATTTATAAGATCAAATTCACAACACCCTTAAAAACGTTATTAAAGAATATCTTTTTTAGAATGGAATGATTTAATCATATCATTGTAATTACAATCCTATAATTATTTTAGATCCTTTGTCAACATTCAGAATCCTTGATATGTTTTTGAAAGGTTTTCCACATTTCCAATAATTCTTTGACCATTTAATGTCATATATGAAAATGTTAACTGACTTCATCTGAGCATGTCAGTGTTCTACACCTTTTCAAATAAAGTTCTTCATATGGATCCATAAGGATGCTCAAGGTGGAAACTATTATTTTAAGGGAATTCATCCCGTGACAGATGTTGGAACCATCCTCCACTAAATCCCATAGAAAAAACACATAACATGTCTTATAGTGGTTCAATAGTTCTTTTATATGTGTCGTCTGTTTTGATGTTGATATGTCATATTGAAGATTAGCTCACAGTTTATATGATAAAGGAGTTATTTACAGAACAAGGAGGTGAATCTTGGGTCTGGATCAGATAAAATAAATAATGTTACTCCATGAAACCTTACAAATTTTTTTATATAGATCAATAGAATTTGATCTAGTTTTAATTCTTCTTGAATTGTAATAAAGGGAGTTACCATTATAAAACTATCCATAATAACCCACATATCATTATTATATTTGGTTGTATTTGGATGTCCACAGACAATGTCAATGGTTATGTTCTCCCACATTCATGTTGTTAGGGGTAATTATTGCCTCATCCCCTTATACTTTTTATTTTAGGCCTTCACATTCTGACATAAAAATAATTTTTATGCAGATTCCGCAATCACCTTCTTCACATTCTCTCACCAATAGTTCTATTGGTGATGTCAATAATTATATGTGCTCCGAGATTGAATAGACAAAGTCAATATATGTGTGTCATTAATAATCTCTCTATTTATCTCTATGTAGGATGGTGCACAATTTTTGTTTCCAAAAATATGAGTCATTCATCATCAATTTCGAACATGGAAGATTTCCATTTTATAACAACTTCTACCTTTTCCTATGTTTCTGCATACTTTCTTTCACCATCATTAATTTTATCCACAAGGGATGGTGGGAAAACATTAAATGAAGGGTTTATGATGTTCTATAACTAATTATTTCCATGTCTATCATTTTCTAATTTGTGAAGACTGGATTATTTTAAAATTTAATCATTGATAAAGTAGCCCGATTAATTCTACTTAGAGAATATCCCACCTTATTTTCATTACCATGATGGTTTTGGATTGAGAATTCAAAATCATTAAAAAGATATAACCATATTTTATGGAACGTAATAATCCCATTCTATATGAATATATTTTTGAGACTCTTTTGATGAGTGACTATTTTAATCTTCTCCATTTAGAGGAAATTATGCCACACTTTTATTTCAAGGATCACAACTTGAAACCCCATATCAATGGTAGGATTGGTTTTATCCTATATTTTTAATTATCTTAATTATTATGATATCAATTTATCACTTTTCATCCTTAAATACTCTAATACCTTAATTGAATAATTTTTTTAAACAAAAAAGAGATCCCCAATTGTCGATAGTGTGATAACTATTATAGTGGTAAACCTCTTTTTTAAAATCTTGTGGAAGTCTTCACATTGAATGGTCTAGAAATACTACACTCCCTCCTGATTAAGATTTGTTACTGGGCTTGATAATCATGGTACATTATTTGGAAATTTTTAGTATTATCTAGCTAGACCAAGGAGTCTACAGATCTCTATTACAGATAATATTTATATACACTCCAAAATTTCCATTTTCATGGATGGGTCTACATATATTCCATTACTGGTGATGACAAACCCCATGAATGCTACTACATACATATCTCACATTTAATATAAATTTCTTAATTATTCTCCAATATCAATGTCTTCATCATTGTATTCAAATGCATCTGATGACCCTCCTGGGTGTTTGGGTATATCAAAATATCATCAATAACTACTCCCAAATATTTTCCAAGTTCATCTCTAAAGAATATATTCATTAAATCCATGAAAATTTAAATAGAATATCTGAGTGTGATGGGAATTACTAGGAAGTCATAGTCTCCATACCTCATTGGAAGGACATTCTTGGGAATATCATCTATCGTAGCCTGTAATTGGTGATATATTGACTAAAGGTCAACCATAGAGAAATAAATGACCCCATGTAGTTTATTGAACAAGTCATTTATCCATATAATGCGACATATGTTCTTTATTCTAATTATTATTGTTCTCACAATAGTAAATGAAATGGTTGTATGTTTCATATATCATTTTGAAAAAGTGGACTAGTGCACCCCACTATAAAGCACTCAGGTATATCAAAGCCTCTTATAATTATCCTATAACATCTTATTCACTTGTTCCCTCTCAATAGTGGACATTATATAAGCTATATTTTATATAGTGAGAGATCCTGGAATATTTTCAGTTGGGAAATCAACATCTCGTTCAGGAGAAAGACCATGCACCTCATTGGGGAATACATCATTGTAGACCCTCACAATGGAAATTTTTTCACCCATGATTCTCTCCATTATCTCAATCAATTGAGCTAGATATTATTTATCAAAATGAATTAATATCCACGATTGAGTTAATTATTCTAAATGAGATTCATCATCCTCCTTAAACTTGTAAAAAATTATAGGATGGTTTGGGGTCTGAATAGTGATCTCCCTTCCCCAACAACCAAATTTGGATTTGTAAAAATATTCCCAATACATAAACAATATGTCATTAATAACCAAAAATATAAGTATGAAAAGATTGTTTGGGAGGTTTAGTCTGTAAAAATCTATTTGGGATGAGTTATATACATTAGATATGGTAATATATCTATTTTTTGTTCTCACAGATTACTAAAACTCAATATATTAGGTGGTGTTTTAATAGTTATAATAAATATACAAGAGAAAATATAATGTGTTGAACTGAAATAAAATAGAACATTATCTATTATTTAATGAAAAACAAACATGCATGTTAGAACATCATTATCATGATCCACCTCAATAGTGGTGATAACATATTCCCTTACTTATTGAGAGGGATTTTTTTGTTCATTTCCCCCAAAAAACTGTGGAATTGGTAAATGGTTTGCATTATTCCCATGTTCCATGTAGTTGATTCACATTACTATTGGATTAGAGTTGCTTTGAACATTCATTTCTTCTTCCACATTAGTGGGATTATTAATATCCCTTCGACAGTTATTATCTTGATGCCATATTCTCATCATTTATAGCATCATTGAGTTCCCATTAGATAGTTCCAAGGATATGATTATTCCCACAACATTGGAATGTGGGATGTTGGATTTTATTTCCAATGTGGGATTTTCCAATTTATCCCCGAATATTAATCTCTATTTTCCTCTTTTATTTTTTTAGCCCATGAGACAACTAAGAGTATTTGATCTCTATTTCAAACTTAAATGAACAACTAAAAATTCACTCCAATCTAGAAAAGTTTCAAATATCCATTTTTAATGGAATGATCTTGTTAATGCTAAACATGTGATCCACCATGTTTCAGTATACATGAAAAATAAGGAAGCATATTGTGAAATTCTTGAAATAGTTTTCCTTTTACGCCTGATAAACTCATTGTCCTTTTTCTTCACTCATAAGAACACCCTTTCCCTCTTAACATGTAGCAGGATAGAAAAATAATTATTGAAAAATATTTTCAAAAAATATTCCCATTCCATGGAATAAATTTCCACCATTTAAATTTTATAATTTATTAGTTCCCACCACTAATATTCTTCCACTATCAAAATGATATACTACAATCATAACATTCTCTTCTTCTAAACACTTAAGGAAAAATGAATATCTACTCAATGGAGTTTATTCATTTTTTGAGGATATGATTAGAATATCCAATAATCATTAGAGGCCTTTTCCCTATAATGTATTCAACCACAAATATATTTTAATTAAGAGTAGTGGATAATTAAATGTTATTCATGTCATTATTAATAATATAATCCAATTTAGAAATTATTATCATCATGGTTTGAGAATCTATTCCCATCATATGTGCCAGATCATTTGAGAAATAATCACAATTCATATCACATTGATTATTTTATTAGGTTCTCCTTTTTCTATCAACTAAAAAATAAAATAAAACTACATATAGGTGGTCTTAAACACTTATCAAATTAGTACATAAAATAAAAACATTGAACAAAGAAGTATAGACATGTAAATTAAAAGTATATACTCACTTATGATACCTTATGTTTAAATCCAGGTTACCTTAAGTGATATAATTATCTAAAGGGTTCTTAATAATGCTATCATGTCCTTATATAAAAAATCAACTAAAATGTGATTAGATACCAACTATAATAAACATTCCCTTTCACACCAATTATCATATAAATTAAAATATAAATATAAACCCATGATATTTAATTCTTGTTTATTTTAAGGATTAGATACATGAAACTGAAAACATGAAACTGAAATGTATTTTTTGATTTAAACTCCATAATGAACTCCAAACACCCATTGTGAACTAAAATATACATAGGATAACAATGTGATTATAATATAAAATTGATGTTCTAAAATACTATTAAGGATATAAATATTGGAAAAATGCATAGCACATGGGTAAGAAATAATTACATGATGATGTTAAAATATATGGAACATAAATATAAATAAGATGTATAACATGGTATCATATGAACATTGAATCATAGTAATTTGGAAACAATAAATCATATGAAATAAGCTTAGGTAATGTCTCATTTCACATCTACTATATGGAGTCAAGGATAGCCACGAAGACCGTTTCAAAAGTATAATGAGTCAATGAAAACGTCCTAGATAATTGAAAATGGAGCATGAGTCAAGGATGTCCACCAATACTGTTGCACGTAATGTTTAATTATACCAAAATATACCCAATTAATTAGAGAATTATTTAAGTTCACCTATCATAAAAATTTCATGTATTTGTTTCCAATATGAGTAATCATTCATTTTTAATCATTCATTAGTAATCAATCATAAACATATCTGTGTCCCATGGAAACAATTTTGTATCATAATCATGACAAATGGAATAAAAAAAGGGATGTTCATAATGGTTTCCATGAGAAAATGTATTTAAATGATATTGGATAATTCATAAGGGAATGAATCCATAGATCATGATAATTTATTTCAAACTAAAGTCAAAACATGTAAAAATATTGTTTAATAAACTTTATAATTAATACATTTTAGTACATTTGAGAATATATTAAAGATCATTTAATGCAATAAAGGATTATTTGTTTTATTAAAAACACAAATTAAGAAGTTTATTTTTTCCTGATAAAATGAGTTTTTTTTGAAATATAATAATGTATTAAAAAATATTATATAGTACAATTGCTAATGGGTAAGAAACCAGGATATTCCCATTAATCGGACATTCTTATCCTGAATATTATAGAAGGAAAATTTTTTAAAAATATATTTCCCCACAAAAAATGGATGACATGATATTTATACAAGGGTTTAGAACAATATATGAAACCATAGAGGATTTATAGAAACATTATGAAGATTTACATTGGGGTAATGATAGATAAAGATTAATCTAAATGAAAAAATAGTGGTTTTGGTAGAATCCCTTAACTTATGTCTGAAAGTGATATCCAATTTATCTTAATGTCCTAAATAATAAAATGAAATCTTTTAATTAATTAATTAAGAATATTTTATACATTAATTTTATTTATTATAATGTATTATGTTCAATTTTGGCCTTTTTTATTAGTTATAATATATATTTGTATCATTTGGGTGTGTTCATTTCCTTGGTTTTCATGATTGGTTTACTTGTATACATATATGGAATGAATTTAAAATTCGAGTATTTGTATAGAAGTGAAACTATATTTTATTAGTAAACATAAATAATATTAAATGGTTACATAATTCAATTTTTACTTTGTTTTAGGATGGATCATTAGATAAGACATTAAGTATACTCGTTTATATTTTTTGGGCTTTTTAATCATCCCAAAATAGTTTTATTTTATAAATTTATATCATATATATGATGGTTTCAGAGCATTAAATACTATTTAATACATATATTATTATATTTTTTACCTTAAAATGATTTTACAATTATCCTTGAAGGTTGTAATTGAAATTGAAACTAATCATCCTTGAATGTGAGAAATTAACATCACATACGATGTGTTCACATTTAGTATAAAAATGAGGGTAAATAGAAGTAATTATCATTTATTCCATAAGAAAAATAAAATCCCAGTATAAAAAAATATGATGGTAATCATGGGACTTGTATAATTAGAGGTTAACGGAGAATAACAAAATAATATAAATTGAAATGATATTAAATGAAACTGAAATAAGGGTTTACACTTTTAATTCATCTCCTTGAGAACCTCTTTAGTGAATGGGATTTTTATTTTTTTTTGTGACAAAAACGTCCTTGATGTTTGGGAGAGACTAAGAAACAGTATTGGGAATAAAATGGGCATGACTAAGGATTTATATTTTTTGATAATAATTGGTGTAAAGTGGGGATATTTATAGTGGATAGAAGGGTTGGTTTCTCATTATTTTATTCATTATTTTATTATTTTTATGAAATATGATGAATAGTTTGATAATTATCACTAATTATATTAAAATAATTGTGTTGAGTTATAGATTTCATGATAACAACATCCATACATCATATGTGAGTTAATAATTCAGTTTTTTTAAAACCCTAAATTGTCATAATTGACAATTGAAGAAAAATTAAATTATTGGTTAAAGTATCAATAATTAATCAAAAAAAATTTATTAGGTTTATAATTTTAAAATGAAATCAATTTTATGGAAAATATTTTCTAAATATGATAAAACTATTATTTATTAAAATTATCATTTACATGGAAATAAAATTTTATAGTTAGAAATAATTTTTTAACACATTGAGATGTTAATTAGGGTGTCATAAAATTATATTATAATAATAATCCAATAAAATATTAATTTATGAATAAATGATAGAAAATTAATGTTTTGAAATTATTATATTAATTACAATTTTCAAAAAAAAGAATTTAAATTTTATAAAATACCATCACTTAATTTATAATTTCCAAAAATTTATTCACAAATATTGTGATAAAATTATATCATATTACCATTTATAAAATTCCTAAATTTTATTTATAATTTCATGAGTGAATTAACAGTTCTATTGGCTAGTTTACTTTTTATGAGGGTCCTATTACTCTTCCAAATGTCATGTTACTAATCCAATGGTATAGGCTCATTACCATCGTGAAATACCTCTCATTCCATTCATTCTTCATTTAAAAAGTTTATGTTATGGTCTATATGTTATTTTATGTGATTTAAACTACATGGAATAATTATAATAATGTAATTCCCATTGATATAATTCTAGGTTGTAATAAATAGTGTGAAATTATTATATATTTTAATGCATATGATATTTGATTTTTGAATATGGTATATGAAGTAATCTGGGGTTTCATTTATATTTTTATATTGTGAAATCATTTTATATGGGTATAATTTATATAATTTGTTATAGATATCATTGTTTTTCTATTCATGGTCATCAAAATTGTGAAATTTTGGTATTCTTATTTATTGTAGGATTTTATTTTCATGATTAAAGTTCCTCATGTATTTTTTTATCATGGTATTTAAGAATATTCTATGAGTGATTCATTACTAAATATTGATGATAGTTTTAAATTTGATGTTTTTTAGAGATTATACATCATCAATACATTTACTTTTGAATTCTAGATAATTGTTAATTTTCATGAATTAAAAATGATTTGCTAATATATAGTTAGGGTCACTATTTATAAATAAAGAAGGATAATTTTGTATTTCTAATAATTAAGGGAAATAGATAATTCATTATTCGATTCATAGTATGATTAATATGGTGGTAAACTATAATTTTATAATTTTTAATTTATTTAATTTTAGGTTGTGGCCTACATCTAAGAGATTGGTTATTAGATTACATGATTTCCCTATGAAATGATTATTACATTACATTGTAATTCCAAAAATACACCAATGAAATTGTTATATGTTTACGGAATTTTAGTTTTTAATTTATTTATTATACATTATTTATCTATGTATATTACTACATAATATTTTTAAGAGTGTTACTTATCTTGATTTACATAGTAATTGTATTAAGTGGTTAAGAGTCATTGTTGTTATGTTAGTCATTATATTGACTTCATAATCTATTATATTTTTTCAGGTATTATTTTTTGGGTGTATATCACTAATTAATTAATAGATTCTCTCTATAGTGACACTGTACATTAACTCATTACATTTCATGATTTTAAGAATAATAAAACATCATTTTATAAGCTAAGAATTATACATTATAGTGTCTTGGGAGACTAGGTATATAAGACATAAAATATGGAACTAAAAAACACTTATTTACTTAATATTCATAATTAGATCATAGTTTTCTTTCATCCCATACAAATTTATTGGTTGTCCTTGGTATCAGATGAATGAAGGGATGATCTAAAATCTCAGTAAGGGAATAAACAAAAGTATAAGGCTTTAACACATGGCTTAGAGATCATGACATAAAGATATAAAATAGATATAGAGAATCATAACAAAAAATCATGGGATCATATACACATTAAATAATGGTATTTTATAAGAAATATAAATCCCTACATTAGAACGAGTCAAGGATCATTTCACGTAGAGTAGAACAAGTCAATGTTACCCACTAAGACAGATGGACATAGAAGCACGAGTTAATGCTAACCGCCAAGACTGTTGCACATAACATCTCATAAAAATAAAATTTATAAAATTAATTGAAGCAGCATCTAGACCCCCCATTTTTAACATGGTATTGAACATGATTTGCACATATATTATCATACATAATTAATCATAAACATAAGGTCACCCAAGGAATGAAATGGGTATCATAATAATGTCATAAACGTAATGAATGGTCATTTCATAAAAGAGTCCATGAACGAAACTAATTAGAACAAACATGAACATTAAAAATTAAAAATATTAATATATAATGGTATGTGATTCCAAAATTAATTTTAAACATGTATAAATAGTATTTAAGAATTTTTAGCATAAAAACAATTTGGTACGTTTTTAAGGAAAACCCTAACAAGCATTTAAAATAGAGAAGTCAATAATCATTTTTATAAAACCAAAATTGAACCAACAATGGTTTCATAATAAAAAATTGGTTTCAAAAAAAACATTGTTATCTTAAACAATATGGTACATATCATTTTTAATTGGGTATGAATTTGGGATGTTCCCTTAAAGGGGTTTGCTTTTCGGGAAGCATTGATAAGGGAACCACTTAAAAACATGTATATCACCAAAATAGAATTATGATATGACCATGATACATGATTTTGGACATATAAAAAGTCATTATAATTTGTGAGAAATTGTAATATTTTATTTCATTTCGGTAAAAAGAGAGTAAGAACAACGCAAAGCAATAATAGAGGTTCTGGTAGAATTCCTTAGGGAAAATCAGCATGGTATCAGGTGTTCTTAAGAATGATTAATGAGAGAGAAAAGGGTTTATATGCTTTTATAATTCATTATGTAAGAATGGAGGAGGTTTTAAATAATACTCCATTGTTATTAATGAACATAAATATACATAACATAGAGGTGATTCTTGAATAAATGTGAGAAAATTAGGATCCCTTTCAAGTCTGAAGTTATTTTAAATTGATATTAAAGACATGAATAATAAAATTAGGTCCATAAATTAATTTTTAGTGAAACAATTTTAAATTTAATTTATTTAATATAAAATTTTAATGTTCATTCATAACCCTTTTGATTGGTTAGGTGGTGAAATTGCATTATTTGGGTGTGTTTGGTTCATGATCAGTTTACTTATATACAGAAATAGAAAATCTTATAAAATGATGATGGTTGTACATAATTGGTGTGATATTTTTATATTTAAAATATATATGGTTAGGTGGATTTAAATTATATTTTATTACATTGAGTGAATTTGAATAATTATATTAAAAATTAGTGATATCCTTTGGATTAATGGGTTGATTTTTATCACACCAAACACTTTTCATTTTACAAATAGAGAAAATCGTAAAATGATATTCCATAACCATAGATGATACATAATATATATATTATATTATGTTTCAACCATAATAATTTATTAATGACCATAACTGAATATTTTAGTGGAAATTGAAAACCCATCATCATTTAATGTGATTAATTAACACATATCAGAGAGTGTTTTTACTATTAGTATAAACAAGCAAAAAAGAGAGATGATGATAACTTATTCCATTATCATAACAAAATTCCAATACATATAAGGTATTTTAGTTTTCAAAACATTTTGATGATGATAGGTAAGGATAAAAAATGAAAAAGGTAATTGAATTGAAATTAAATGAATTGAAAAGTGTAATTTACTTCTTAAATTAATGTTTCATGAGGGCCTCTTTAAGGGAGAAGATTTGGACTTTTGAGGAGACCAGAGGCTTCTAAATGTAGGGTAGGATCTTGGTGATATATTTGAGACGATGTTAGGAAGGGAACAATGCATGAGAGGAGTGATGAGAATAGGAGAGTGTAGGTGGTTTTTATAGTTGATCGGAGAAGGGTTTCTGAAATATTTTAATCATTACATTATTATGTTTCCATAAGAAAAGAAATATTAATGATTCTTGGGACCAAACAATGTATTATGTGCATTTTAGTTTGAACCAATGACCATTTAAATAATACCTAAATCATTCATGTAACACCCTGACCCCAGTTACCCAGAGTCAGTGCATTATTACATAACATTGGAATGATCACAAGAAAGATCAAATCTCAAAAGACCGATTGGTTTAGTAGCCTTGGAAACACTAGATATATTCATAAAGTTTTACATTACATCATAAAGTGAAAAACTACTACAACAACATATTTTCTCTATAGTCCACACTATTATCCCCTCATTATATCCCTAAAGGTCATTCATAATTTACTTCTTCACATACTGGGAAAAATAAAACAGAGAAAAGTGGTGAGCTCAAATTCCCAGTGAGGATAACAATATAGCGGAAACATTCATAAATAAGAATAAACATTTAAGGCAATGTATAACTAAAACAAAAGCCTTTTAAACATGAACTTCAACATAGTATGGAAAAAATAAAATGAAATAATTCCATTTACTTATTCACATGGATATTCTACTAATCGAATAATCACATGCAATATCAATAACCACATTCATAATGATGGAATGAATAATGCCAGACTCTCATTACCACATAGCCAAGGCCTCGTGCCAAGACTACAAATAATATTTTGTCAAGGCCTTGTTCCAAGACAGTAGTTTGTCTCATGAGACCTAATGATGCATAGAGGAGCTATAACGGGCTCCACCCGTCACATATTAAGTCCAATGCATACCCATATGAAAAGTTTTAAACATAACATACACATTCGTATTAAAACTAGCATACGAAATGTAAATACTTTAACCATAAACCATGAATGGTATAAAAATAGCACATCCATAGTCAAACATATCACAAAACCTTCAATAAAATATAGAAGTTTTGTATCATAATAAATCAACTTCAAATAAGCGTAAAATCCATCAAAGGATATTGATATAGATGAAATCAAAACTCTTTTTAGAGAAATATCTCTTTCTATTTTGAAATCATTTAAGAGTCATATATTTATAAAATAAAACATTTTCATTGAAAATATTCTTATAGGCTTGTAAGGGAAGCTTCGATGATTTTATAACGGCGGAAAATAGCTGCACCCGCCGTATAAGTGAAAAAAAGCAATCTTACCTTAATTTTGTTGAAAAGTTTAAAAAGCACCTTGTTTGGAGAACGACAGAATGATTGCTTTATAAACCTCTTATAAAAAGTCAAACAAGGGTATAAATGACTTTAACCCATATTCTATTAAATAGTAAAAATGTTTTGAAATTCATTTTTAAGAAACATGGATGTGGATGGTAAAGATATTCCAGTAGATTATTACGTATAAACAACCTCGAATAATGAAGAGATTTCGAAATAAACACTTACCAATTTAGTAACATACGAAACATACACCCCATGAAAGAGGTATCATACTATTATAATGTAAGAACACATAAAATAAATTTTATTACACAAATAATACAATTATAGGCAGTACATACACCACACAAAAGGTAAGAGTGGCAATATGGCAAGAATCTCACGGGAATAAGGAGTGAGATGAAAACCCCTTACCTTGTACTTTTCGTTGTTTGGGGAAGGTTAAAATCCTGTATAATGGTGAATTAATTGTTTTTAAATAATAAAATAATCATATATATTAATATGATATCATATATGATCTTGTAACATTGATTTGTTAATAATATCTTAGTATTATCTTGTTTCGGGTGTTAACTTACTCATTTTCTTTTATATGTTTTGTTACGTAAGCTGTGTTTTTCATGGATAGGTTGTATATTAATCATATCCATAATGATATCATGTCCTTAGATACTATTATTAATCATCAAATGAGAATTATACATGAATGGATACGATGGAGAATTAATCTCATCGCGTTCGTGGAGACAGTAGTCCATACGTACGCACGAGCGACAATATCATTCTCTTGATATTAAAATAATATATAATTGGATGGTATATCTTATATACAGAATCATTATCATGTTATATTATTTATTTACATGAATTACACATCATTATTATACCCATCCAAATAATAATTTATTGAATAACAGTTACACCACGACGTGGAGACGGTAAGTCGTTTGTACGCACATATGGTGACATGTTATTCAATGGATGGATAGAATACTGAATATGGTTGTACCATATTTATAATAACATCACAGTATATATAAGATAATGAAGTTATTATTTTATAATGGTAATAACAAAGAAAGAACAAGTGTAAGAAGAAAGGTACTTGGAAAAGGGTGGTGAAATCATTACCTCTTTTCAGATTCTTCCTATTGATTTGATCAAAAGGGCTATTAGGATGGCTTTCTGACTAAAGGAAGGCCTCTAGGATGAAGTGAGGGAAGTTGAGAGATTATTTGGGCAGAGTTTGGCCGAACCAAAAGGCTTTTACGGTTCGAGTTAATGAGAAGGGAGAGTGCCCATTTATAAGAGGGGTGAGGGGCACCTTTGGAAAAGCTAGAAATATTATTTTATAATAAATTCATATTCGGTTTCTAATGGCTCCAAAGTGGATTATTTAAATTATAAGGTTGGGATAGTTCGAAAACCACTTAACCAATAGAATATAGATAGGTTTGGGTTACTATAGTAACCTTATAATTAAGTATTAACTCTTAGTTAATTAGTTTCACTTTTACAATGTCTCTTTTTATTTTTATATTATATGGTTAATAAACATACTATACACATCCAAGAGACCCCCAAGTGGTCCATTAACGATACACCTATCATGATATAAGTCTTTTTTCCGATCCTTATACTTTTAGGAATTTAATATCAATTAATAATATAATATATGTTTTAAAAACTCTTTTATGTAAATTTTGACACTATTAAATAGTTGATTTTTTTGAAAATCATAAAAGAATGATTACTTCAAAAAAAGTCAATTAAATCAATCATAATATGTCATATTATCCTAGAAAATTAGTTTAATTCATTAAAAGTCTCAAATTATCTTTATTTGAGTATTTATAATATCAATTATTTTAATTTGTCACTATTATGGTAATTACCGCATCATCATTGTGTCATATAAAAATTAACTTATTTAATGTCTAAAAATTATAAATAAAATATACATATGTATGGAATCGTTTTATATTTATAATGAATATTTATAGTCTAAAATACAACATATATAACCCTATGTAAATTTTTTTTCTAAAAGATATATGCTTGTATCATTTTTTTATTCATTTTAACTTAATTAAAATAAAGTGTCCCTATCACTTACAACTGGAACCATGGGGTCCCAAAATTGACCCAAAGATGCCCATGGTCGAACGTGTATCAACCAATAAGGTTATGACACATTTTAGGATAATTATTTATTTTTATAATATTATTTTTTAACCCTTATTTACCGGATTTACCCTTTAACCATGGTAAATAAAATATTTACCGAAGTAATTATTTAAAATGTCTAAAAATAAAAGTTACCTATTTACAAAATTGGAAAATACTGACTCCAAATATGGAATCCATTTTTCCAAAATTCAAAACACAGAAGTAGCATAAATTAATTTAAAATTAATTCATGTTGTCAAAACAAAAAACGTGTTTTTAAGATATAATAACTATCAAAAGATTGATACTGGATTATTTTTGGTTTAATTGTGAAATTATTTTCAATGACCAACATTGTATTAAATGGTAAAAATATATTCTAAATATACTTTAAAACCACTCAAATTCATAATTTATCACTATTAATTATTTTGATTAAAAAAGTTGTTTTTAATTAAAATTTAGCAATTTTCACTATTCATCATAATATGAAAGTTATCAGAAAAGTACCAAAATTTAACCTTAGGATAAATTAGATACTCCCAATCCAAAAATGAAGTCCATTTTGAGAGATAAAATTTCTAAAATATTAAAACGTGGGTATTACTATTCATAATGGCTAGTTTGATCGGTTGTGGTGTGTGTTAGAACTCGATGTTGCGTACAACACACGCTATTCCATTATTCAAAGAGAAGCGTACCATAGAAGCTTGGGGTGTTACAATTAATGGTGTTGAAATTCATTTTTAGCATTTATCTAAAATTATCATATTTTACTATTCATAAAAAAATCAAGTATTTTATAAATATCCCAAAAATTCACTCTAACCATTTTTTGACTTGTAGAATCGAAAAATAAATTCTAATTATCAAAAATAATTTTTCTAAATATGATTAATTTAATTTAAAATTAAAAACATAATTTACTTGAAAAATACGGATTTTAAAACTGTAAATTACATTATGATTATTTAAAAAATTACATAAGGTCTTATAAAATTATATTAAAACCATATGAAATAAAATTGTTAATTTAGGAACTCATTTTAGTACAATAATGTTTCATTAAAATTAATTAATTTAATTTAATTATTTATTTATGATATACAAATGTACCAATACATTTACTATTTTCAAATTATAACTTATGAGATGCCAAATTTTTTATTCATTAATGTGATAGATTTATATTCTTTTTGAAGATTTACTATTCATAGGGGTCATATTACTATTCATAAGCATACATTACTATCCACAAAAAAATTATGTTGCTTCCATGAGACCCCAAAAATCACCTTAAACACAATTTTTTATGGTATATTATCATAATTCAAGACATGAAAGTTTGAAAATTATGTTTAATAGATAGGTTATAAATATATCCTTCAAGAAGTGTTCTTTTAGAGAGACATATTGTTTCATGAATTACATTAAATATATTTTTAAATCATTGGGGTGTTACTATCTCAGGAGTCATTTACCCCGACTATGTATTAAAATAGATAAATCGGTATGATCCAAATACTTAATGAGAATATGGGAGTTCCATAGGGGACTTATATATATATATATATATATATATATGAATTTCCATCCTAGTCCCATGGAATAATTTTATTTTTTACGGAGGATCACGGGTAATTACAAGGATATGCTAGTAGATTATTATTATATTGGTGAATGGGAGGTCTCAATTCATACCCATTTAGATCTACATATTGTTCTCATGTTGAATGAATAGTATGAGGATTAGTTCATGTTATATCAATTATAGGCATGTCATAGTAATAAAATGACGATTCAAGAAAAGATCTATGTTCATCTATAAATAAGTTATAAATTCCAAAAAAATCTATGTTTTAGTATAAATGGGAAACATTATTTCTTTTTAAAGTTTATAGGTTCACATTAACCCCTATCCAAGAAGACATATCATGTAAAAAAATTCATAGTCATCATGGTATCAGAAAAATATATAGTTAATATAGTTGAATGATATTGAGTTTTTATTGGTTTTTTACTGTCCAAATGGAATTGTTAATTAAGATTTGTTTTTTTAATAATAATATTTTGCTTTAATGTATGTATATTTCATATATAATATTATTTTATTTCAATATAATATAAAATAGGATTCCCATCGGTTTCTCACAATATTATTTTCTTATATTTTGGTATGTAAAACATACGATTGGATTAATATCAATTTTTATTAAATAATGCCATGAAAAAATAATTTTTTCATAATATTATACTATAAAAAAATATTATTTCATCTCATTAATCTTTTGTAAGCCTATTGAATAAAATGAGCCACTCATTGGGGTATGAAAATTTTATCCTTACCTACCGTCTTGGTTATCAATGTTTTATTAGTTATTTTATCAGATTCTTGGGTGTCTATGAGTGGAGTATGTAATAGTTAGATATTTAATAGTTGGACCTATAGGGTATGTTATATGTATATCATGATGATAAATAGAAATAATATCACATAATATACTTATATTTCATGACTGCGTATTTATATTATATTTGAAAATAATTATAATTAAGAATATTTTTTTAAATTTTATCCTTTTAAATAAATTTTATATAATTTAAATTATTATAATTTAATTAAATTTAATTAAAATATAATTTAACATTAAAATTATTAATTTTATTTCATTAGTGATATTTGATTGTTGTTGATTGAATGATGGATATGTAATAAAAAAATTATAAATTCTAAAAAAATATATTTATGGTCGATCTTGTAGTTAATATTGAAATACTAATAAATTTGAATTTATCTAAAACTTGGTTAATCATATAATTAAGTGATTTGATGATGAGTCATACATGTTAACCCTGAATTTTATTATCTCAAGAATTATGAAAAACATTAACCCTTTGAAACATTGAATAATAAGGATATAGTAAAATGTGGACATGGTAGTAGTAAATATTGGAAAAAGAGTAATATTATACTTTTAATGAATATATGAAGATGTCTATTACATATAAATAGATCACATAATATGATACCCATTTTTTTATTATCACAAAAAATAATGTCTAAATGAAATAAGGATGTCTCTAAATGACATAGGAGGTATCATAGGATATGAATGAATCAAAAATTATTATGAAGTGCCCAGATCAGTGTGAATCACTGAGAGGGGGAGGGGGTGAATCAGTGATCCCTTAAAACTTTTTTACTAATTGATTCTTAATCAATTAAACCTCTATGGCTGGTTAAAGCCTCGATCCACTCTTCTTGTATCTCTCACCTTTCCACGAATGATGCAGTAAATGTAAAGGCACTGGACACAAGGATTTACAAGGTTCGGCACCAAAGGCCTACATCCTTGCCATGCTCTCCCAGCATGGATTCTCCCATTATAATCTGTTAGTATTACAATGATCGATACAGAGTCCCACTGTATCTCTCCTGAGTCCCACAGGAGGGTCTTTATACTGCGTCCCACAGTGTTACCAGAGTCCCACTGGCCTGCTCCAGAATCCCACTGAAGACTTCTTCTCCCTGAGTCCCACAGGGTCTTCTCCTGGCTCCTCGAGTCACACGAGTATCTCTTCTTCACTTTAAGCTTCTTCAAGTATCCTCAGCAGCCTGGGATAAAGGCTGCTGGCCTTGCTCTTCTTCTGATCACTTGTGGTGAACAGGTCTTCTCATCTTGCTCGGGCTTTATCACCTTCTTCTAAGGATGCCCCGGCTTCTCTCCAATTACTGAATACTCAGACAATTGATGTCTTTAACTTCAGTCTGGTCCAGTCTCACTTCAGAACAACTTCATGCACTGAATGCATGGCAACACTGGTTCCTCATGCCCTGACTGCATGGCCTTCTCAAATCTCTTCAAGATCTTCAAGTCTTGGACTCCTCAGATGCACACCACTGATTTAGCACTGTTCACGTGTGCACGTGCATGCATGCATGCATGCACTCCCCTTCTTCTCTTCTTGGTGCAGTAAACCCTTAGAGGGTGTAGTCAACTATAGCACACACCTCCTTCACAATCTTCACACACTATATTCAAATTTCTCACACACTTAGAAGTGTGTTTTACTTTAGTGTGAGGGTCTCCTCTTTCTTCCTTCTTTTAAGTGTGTTCACTTCACTTAGTGCACACACACTAGGTTCGGCCTCCTTATCTCATTGCACACAAAACTTCTTCACTTTGGCAAACACTTGAGCTTGGCCTACTTCACATGCAAAGCACACTCACTTCCTTGTTCTTTTAATCTTCTTCAAAGTGTGCACTTCACTTATGCACACACTTGGTTCTTCATTTTTCACACACAAGGGCTACGGCCTTCTTCTTCAAATGCACACACAAAGTATGGCCTTTTCTTGCTCACACCCACTGCCCGTAGGGTACTTAGCACACACAAGATGTGTTCTTCAATTTGGCACACACACAAGGTGTGGTCTCGGCCTCTACGTGCACACACCCGAACAAGTGTGCTCTTCCTCTTCACTTAGCACACACAAATACACTTAGGCCTTGGGTATTCTTTGGTTGCACAAGGCTACGGCCTTTTCTTCCCTTCTTGCACACACACAAGGCTACTGCATTTTCTTCAAATGCACACACTAGGTGTGGCCTTCTTAGCACATGGCACACACATAAGTGGTCTTCCACTTCACTTGGCACACACACGAGGCAAGGCCTCGACCTTCTTCCTTGCCAAGCACCCACAACCAAGGGTGTGGTATACTGCCTCGGGTCTTATTATCCAACACTGCCAAGTAGGTGCACTTGGTGCAACCAAGCGCGCAAGGTGCACGGCACAGGGGCGCGCAAGACCTCCTACCCGCGGGGCGCGCAAGTGCAACACCCGCGGGATCTTCCTCCTACCGCGCAAGGGTGCGGGCAGAGAGGGAACAAGCCTCGGGCGCGCAAGAATGCTGCGGCCACGAGCTCTTCCTACCGCGCAAAGGATTAGCGCGCAGGGGACTTCAGCCGCGCAAATATAATTTTCGCGGGGCTTCAACTTCGCGAGGCAGAGGTGCACTCACGGTCCTTCGGATCTTCAAAAAAGGATCAGCAAGCTTCACTCGGCCTCAGACTCCTCTTTATATAGGCAGTGGAGGAGCATGGATGATCCGCGGGGAAATACGTTTTGAATGCCCGAAATCCGCGGGGTCTTTGAAAACTTCAAACGCGTTAAATATCTTCCGCGTATCTCGTTCTTCTTCTCTGTTTTAATGCGGGTTTTCCATTTTTCGGTTTCCTTCACGTGCATGCGACTTAGAACACATGCACGGCCTTCGTTTTGGCCATCCCATGCAAAACACGAACACCCCGAGGCCTCGGCACCTTCGGTTTGCCTTCGGCCAACATCGAATTCATTCATACGTTGCATGCATGTATATTTTTAAGCATGGTTCGGTTCAGTAGGTCCAGACGAGTCGGATGGTGCCTTCGGCTTCTTCAGAGGTGGCCGGAATCTCGAAATCCGGTGGTCGGATGGCCTCTGGTTCAGCGGCGTCGCGGGAGATGCCTCGGCTCGAGCTCGAGGAAGGAGATGAGCTACGGCCGTCTGATCAGGCGATGGAGATACATCGGGCGGCCTGGATTAGATCGTGGCGCCGCGGATGGATCGTGCGGCGCAGATCAAGCGCGCGATCAATCGAGCGGCTCAGATTCGCTCCTGGGAAATTTTCCGCATCCCACATCGAAACGGGACGCGGTTTTTCTGCATCTTATTAACTAAGCACTCCCCCAACCGGCTCAGTTGAATTCTCTCCCTCCACGGCGCCGCCCCGCACCGTGTTCTCCCTGCGGGCGCGCTCTGCGCCCACTCTGCCTCCTGCGGGCGCGCTCTAGCGCCCACTATGCTTCCTGCGGGCGCGCCACTGGCGCCCACTATGCACACTGCGCTCCTCCGGGCGTGCCCCAGGCGCCTCTGTGGTGTCTGCGGGTGCGCCCCTGCCGCCCTGAGCTCGCCCCACGGGTTCCCCCTTGGGCGTGGCGCCTTAGGCCCACATGAGCCTTGGGGTTGAACCCACAAGGTGATCATGGGCTGGCCATGTTTTTTGTTTTTTTTGGCAAAGTATAGAATAAGACTTTGTCAAAAACAAAGTCCTCCATCAAAAAATGCCAATTCTAAATGCCAAGCCATCTTCCTCTAAGCCATTCTTCTTCTACATTTTTCCTCTTCTCCCACATTTCTATTCTTCTTCTTCATTAGAATTCCTCCATTATCTTCAACATGTATTCATTACTTAGGAGTGAATTCTTTGAAGGTTCTCCATCAACTGAAGCTCCTGAATTAAATAATTCTTCAATGTTCTTCAATGATCCAATTAGAGGTCAAGTTGGATCACATTCACATTGTCATGCACTAAGGATTAGTACATGTTCTTCTTCAGCTCACTTCATCCACTTAGAAGTTGTGGATGGCTCTCTTCATCTCCTCATGCATTGTGAAGACAATGCATGGTCTTCTAAAAGTGTTGTGACTTTGTATCCAGTTGATACAAGTTCTTGGAACTTAATGATCAGCTCAACAATCGTCAGATTTTCTTAGAGAATGTTTCAACCATCAGCTCCTATGTCATTTAGTGAATCTCCTAAGTGACATGCATCTTAGTACTATGGCCATTCTCTCTTCATCACCAACACCATCACAACCTTTGTCATTCACATCTTGACATTCCTTGACTTCCATTTATTCCAAGACAACTTCATGCCTCATTGACAACAAATGCAACACAATGCACTTCAATCTCCCCCTTTGTATTTGTTGGAAATACACTCCTTTAGCACATATGAATGGGTCAATATGTGTGCCCAATCTTTTCTCCCCCTTATTGGCAATCAAATGCAAAGGTGTGGTGTGGTTCACTTTCACAAATCTCTTCCTCCCTTATAAAAGCATTTTCTTCAAAATCACTAAGAGAGGGATGATGTCACATGTTCACTTGAGCAATGAACCTTTAGTAAATCAGCTCTAAGTCTACTTGGGCTAACCCGGTGTAGAAAACAAGAGTGATGTAACCAAGTTACTCAATGCTGTCCAACATTCACTATACATGTGAGATCATGCTTCAGGGGTTTGAAAATTTTTCAGATATAACAACGAATTGCTAAATCCTGCACATACTTCACAAAACTCATTAGAAAGTTCAGTGCAATGATAAAGCTCCCCCTTTCATCCATTTGTCTTCAATCCATACTCCCCCTTAATTGACAAGATAAACTCAATTAAGAAACAAGGGATGAAAGCATGATTGGAATACCTTCACTTTTCTCAAGATGGTATTAATCTCAGAATCCCATCTTCTTCAGATTGGCTCCCCCTCAAGGGGTGCACTCCATTCTGTCCAAACCATCCTCCAGTTGAGAATGATCATCATCTTCAATTCCCTGCAATGTTAGCACATGTATGTACCAAGAGTATAAGGGAATAAGATGGAACCTCCTTGGTTCATCAATGTGAACAACAAGGTTGAGAAGATTCTCTCAACCGAGATGTCCCATTTTCACCATTCTTCACACTTGCACATTTAATCTTCATTGATGTTTGTACTTGTGTGGATCTAAACCCATATTCATGTGAAATCTTCTTTTTCCCTTTTTCTTTAGCAGTTGCCAGAGCTTCATCTTCAGCTCTTTGCAGTTCTCTGGCAAGTTGCAACTGATTCGGCCATATGACTAGTAAATCACTTGGAAGAGTGGCCTCAGTTTTGGATGTTCCACATGGTTCCTTAGATGCTGTCAAGCTACCTTTCTTAGGCAACTTGTTTTCAATCAATCCCTTCTTCTTCTTCTGGATTGATTGTCTTTTTGAGTCCAGTCTGCTTCTATTTAATTTCATGGCTTCTTTACAAAGATCCATGATGTGTCCTTTCTTTCCACAGTAGAAGCATGTCTTCTTGGTGGTCCTTCTAGATGACTCACCCTTCTTGGATTTAGACTCCAAGGACTTCTCTTCCTTTTTCAACATCTTCTTGGGAGCTTCTTCCACTTTCTTATAATTGCTTCCCAAGGAATCTCTTTTAGCCAGGTTCAGTGATCTTCTCTTCTTTTCATCTTTGGATACAGTTGGAGATTGACATATATCATTTTGACCACTTTTGCAAACATCCCAGATGTTGTCAAGCAATCCAAATCTGTTAGCAATAAACAGATGTCTCTGGACCTGTGGATGCTACTTCTTTTCTTCTGGCTTGCTCCCCCTTGGCATGGGCTTCCTCTGTGCTTTGGCATTCAGTGGATTGTACCAACAATCCTTTGCACAATGCCCATACTTGTTACAACACCAGCATTGTCCCACGAATCTTGACCTCTTCAGTCCTTCTGATTTTAGGGTACTTTTCTTGACTTGTTGTGCTGTTTCAGGAGAGCTCTCTTTCTTCACTGTCTTCATCCATATTTGTTTGGATTCATTCTTCCATCCTGCACTTTTAGTAGAAACACTTTTAGAAGCATCAGTACAAGATGGTATGGATGGTACCTTCTTTCTAGAAGATTTTGCACTTTTATTAGAGGATTTCTTTCTCTTAGAATCATCCTGCTCAAAGCATACTTGAGTAGCAACATGTCTTCTTCCAGCTGACTGGGAGGATTCAGCTTTGGGTGATTGCAGATTTTTCATTATCACCTCTAATTCTAAGCATTTCATATTGAGGGAGTTCTTCTCATCCTCAATAGTTCTTAGCCTTCCTTCCCATTTCTCTTCCAGCTGTTTTATCTGGTCTTCATGCACCTGCTTCATTTCAAGCAATGAGTTGTCAAGCTCCTTCACTAATTTTACTTTGTCTTCAAGTTGAGCATCTTTAACAACCATTGATACTCTATGCCTCTTCCCCAGTGCATGGTACACATCTTTGATTATTACTTTAAAGAATTCTTTCTCAGAAAGACTTCTTTGCAATTCTTCAGTAGTGTCTTCATATCTTTCATTGCAAAGAGATACTGTTTCATCTTTGGCATTTACCAGCTTTCTGAGAGTGTTGGTTATGCCAACCCTTTTAGCCAGCTGATCTTCCATAGCATTGGCCTCTTCTTCTAACTGTGATTTTTCTTCTTGAAGATCATGGATGCCTGTAGCTATACACTTTGCCACTTCCATGGGAACTGTCTTCTGAAGATATTTGAGTGCACTATAAAGATCATTCATTGTTTCAACTTCATCACAGCTAGGACAGGCCTTCTTCATCTTCTTGGCCTGTTTCTTCTTTCTATTTTTCTGAGTCTTGGAAGATATCTCCATTTGAGGCTGGTCACTCATTTCCTCAAATCTGCACTTCATAAAGACTCCCCTGGATCTTTTAGAGGCAACCTCCCTTTGATACCAATTGAAGTGCCCAGATCAGTGTGAATCACTGAGAGGGGGAGGGGGTGAATCAGTGATCCCTTAAAACGTTTTTACTAATTGATTCTTAATCAATTAAACCACTATGGCTGGTTAAAGCCTCGATCCACTCTTCTTGTATCTCTCACCTTTCCACGAATGATGCAGTAAATGTAAAGGCACTGGACACAAGGATTTACAAGGTTCGGCACCAAAGGCCTACATCCTTGCCATGCTCTCCCAGCATGGATTCTCCCATTATAATCTGTTAGTATTACAATGGTCGATACAGAGTCCCACTGTATCTCTCCTGAGTCCCACAGGAGGGTCTTTATACTGCGTCCCACAGTGTTACCAGAGTCCCACTGGCCTGCTCCAGAATCCCACTGAAGACTTCTTCTCCCTGAGTCCCACAGGGTCTTCTCTTGGCTCCTCGAGTCACACGAGTAGCTCTTCTTCACTTTAAGCTTCTTAAAGTATCCTCAGCAGCCTGGGATAAAGGCTGCTGGCCTTGCTCTTCTTCTGATCACTTGTGGTGAACAGGTCTTCTCATCTTGCTCGGGCTTTATCACCTTCTTCTAAGGATGCCCCGGCTTCTCTCCAATTACTGAATACTCAGACAATTGATGTCTTTAACTTCAGTCTGGTCCAGTCTCACTTCAGAACAACTTCATGCACTGAACGCATGGCAACACTGGTTCCTCATGCCCTGACTGCATGGCCTTCTCAAATCTCTTCAAGATCTTCAAGTCTTGGACTCCTCAGATGCACACCACTGATTTAGCACTGTTCACGTGTGCACGTGCATGCATGCATGCATGCACTCCCCTTCTTCTCTTCTTGGTGCAGTAAACCCTTAGAGGGTGTAGTCAACTATAGCACACACCTCCTTCACAATCTTCACACACTATATTCAAATTGCTCACACACTCAGAAGTGTGTTTTACTTTAGTGTGAGGGTCTCCTCTTTCTTCCTTCTTCTAAGTGTGTTCACTTCACTTAGTGCACACACACTAGGTTCGGCCTCCTTATCACATTGCACACAAAACTTCTTCACTTTGGCAAACACTTGAGCTTGGCCTACTTCACTTGCAAAGCACACTCACTTCCTTGTTCTTTTAATCTTCTTCAAAGTGTGCACTTCACTTATGCACACACTTGGTTCTTCATTTTTCACACACATGGGCTACGGCCTTCTTCTTCAAATGCACACACAAAGTATGGCCTTGTCTTGCTCACACCCACTGCCCGTAGGGTACTTAGCACACAAAAGATGTGTTCTTCAATTTGGCACACACACAAGGTGTGGTCTCGGCCTCTACATGCACACACCCGAACAAGTGTGCTCTTCCTCTTCACTTAGCACACACAAATACACTTAGGCCTTGGGTCTTCTTTGGTTGCACAAGGCTACGGCCTTTTCTTCCCTTCTTGCACACACACAAGGCTACTACCTTTTCTTCAAATGCGCACACTAGGTGTGGCCTTCTTAGCACATGGCACACACATAAGTGGTCTTCCACTTCACTTGGCACACACACGAGGCAAGGCCTCGGCCTTCTTCCTTGCCAAGCACCCACAACCAAGGGTGTGGTATACTGCCTCGGGTCTTATTCTCCAACACTGCCAAGTAGGTGCACTTGGTGCAACCAGGCGCGCAAGGTGCACGGCACAGGGGCGCGCAAGACCTCCTACCCGCGGGGCGCGCAAGTGCAACACCCGCGGGATCTTCCTCCTGCCGCGCAAGGGTGCGGGCAGAGAGGGAACAAGCCTCAGGCGCGCAAGAATGCTGCGGCCACGAGATCTTCCTGCCGCGAAAAGGATTAGCGCGCAGGGGACTTCAGCCGCGCAAATATAATTTGCGCGGGGCTTCAACTTCGCGAGGCAGAGGTGCACTCACGGTTCTTCGGATCTTCAACAAAGGATCAGCAAGCTTCACTCGGCCTCGGACTCCTCTTTATATAGGCAGTGGAGGAGCATGGATGATCCGCGGGGAAATACGTTTTGAATGCCCGAAATCCGCGGGGTCTTTGAAAACTTCAAACGCGTTAAATATCTTCCGCGTATCTCGTTCTTCTTCTCTGTTTTAATGCGGGGTTTCCATTTTTCGGTTTCCTTCACGTGCATGCGACTTAGAACGCATGCACGGCCTTCGTTTTGGCCATCCCATGCAAAACACGAACACCCCGAGGCCTCGGCACCTTCGGTTTGCCTTCGGCCAACATCGAATTCATTCATACGTTGCATGCATGTATATTTTTAAGCATGGTTCGGTTCAGTAGGTCCATACGAGTCGGATGGTGCCTTCGGCTTCTTCAGAGGTGGCCGGAATCTCGAAATCCGGTGGTCGGATGGCCTCTGGTTCAGCGGCGTCGCGGGAGATGCCTCGTATCGAGCTTGAGGAAGGAGATGAGCTACGGCCGTCGGATCAGGCGATGGAGATACATCGGGCGGCCTGGATTAGATCGCGGCGCTGCGGATGGATCGTGCGGCGCAGATCAAGCGCGCGATCAATCGAGCGGCTCAGATTCGCTCCCGGGAAATTTTCCGCGTCCCACATCGAAACGGGGCGCGGTTTTTCCGCAGCTTATTAACTAAGCGCTCCCCCAACCGGCTCAGTTGAATTCTCTCCCTCCACGGTGCCGCCCCGCACCGTGTTCTCCCTGCGGGCGCGCTCTGCGCCCACTCTGCCTCCTGCGGGCGCGCTCTAGCGCCCACTATGCTTCCTGCGGGCGCGCCACTGGCGCCCACTATGCACACTGCGCTCCTCCGGGCGTGCCCCAGGCGCCTCTGTGGTGTCTGCGGGTGCGCCCCTGCCGCCCTGAGCTCGCCCCACGGGTTCCCCCTTGGGCGTGGCGCCTTAGGCCCACATGAGCCTTGGGGTTGAACCCACAAGGTGCTCACGGGCTGGCCATGTTTTTTTTTTGGCAAAGTATAGAATAAGACTTTGTCAAAAACAAAGTCCTCCATCAAAAAATGCCAATTCTAAATGCCAAGCCATCTTCCTCTAAGCCATTCTTCTTCTACATTTTTCCTCTTCTCCCACATTTCTATTCTTCTTCTTCATTAGAATTCCTCCATTATCTTCAACATGTATTCATTACTTAGGAGTGAATTCTTTGAAGGTTCTCCATCAACCGAAGCTCCGGAATTAAATAATTCTTCAATGTTCTTCAATGATCCAATTAGAGGTCAAGTTGGATCACATTCACATTTTCATGCACTAAGGATTAGTACATGTTCTTCTTCAGCTCACTTCATCCACTTAGAAGTTGTGGATGGCTCTCTTCATCTTCTCATGCATTGTGAAGACAATGCATGGTCTTCTAAAAGTGTTGTGACTTTGTATCCAGTTGATACAAGTTCTTGGAACTTAATGATCAGCTCAACAATCGTCAGATTTTCTTAGAGAATGTTTCAACCATCAGCTCCTATGTCACTTAGTGAATCTCCTAAGTGACATGCATCTTAGTACTATGGCCATTCTCTCTTCATCACCAACACCATCACAACCTTTGTCATTCACATCTTGACATTCCTTGACTTCCATTCATTCCAAGACAACTTCATGCCTCATTGACAAAAAATGCAACACAATGCACTTCATATTATATGATCCAAACATTAAATAAATATCATACTCTATGACATGTGAATAATTTACATGTATATATATTAGTATATGATATGTTTATATCAATGGTCATGATGTTTTATTGATTATATATCATAAAATATGATATAGAAATATATTAGGGGTGAAAACAGTCAACTATTTTGATTGTATTATCAGTAAAATGACACCGTAATAATGTTGAGGAAATTATTAATATCAAATTCTCATCGGGAGGATGATATAATAAACAAAAATAAAAAGCTAGAATATAAAAATGCGAATTATGGTCCACTAATAATAATATCGTGATTTTATTAAGTACATATCAATAATTGAGTAATATGACACAATATATGATGTACATGGGACATGAGATATATTTTGAGATACTGTTACTGAAAATATAGAAATACACAACAAGATGGATATATATCACACACATAATGGAGGATAATTTGGAAGTGATCTGATGGATGATTTAATAATTATAGTTTAATGGTGTAAGATTATATTGAAAAATGAATATCTCGATGGTTATTGTGAACGGGTGGAGGAGTAATAAATAATTAATAAATCTGGATTAATCCAAGATAAATGGGAGAGAATAAAAATAAAAATATTGATTCTAGAAATGATAATTATATACCATAGTTAGGGTGTCTATTATCCACACATGTAATTTTGAGTTGACCAATGAGATTTTCCCATATTTTAAAAACTCTAGGTATTAAAGTATATGCTACACAAGTGGTTGATATATATGAATAAGAGAATATAACTGTAAATATAATATGGGATATGTTTTTATTTTTTAAATGATGGATTGTTTTTTTAAACTATTTAATGTTTTCATTGTGAAAATTAATATTAATAATTAATTGATTTGAAAATTTAAATCTTTAACATATTATTATTTATTAAATTCCATCCCCTGATTCATTCACTATATGGTGGGGTTTAATAGATATGATTATGAATTATTCATGGATTAAGTTTTGTATTCTTTGGTATATTAATTTTTATTCTATTTCTCGGTATATATACATTTTAGGTTAGATTAATTTTTTGAGGATGGGTTTGAATATATCATTTACGAATTGTTTAATATAAATTTATTTTTTAATAGTTAAGATTTAAAACTTGAATACATTTTAAATGTGGATTTTTTGAATTATTATTTAACTTCTATATTATCATAAACTAATGTATTAGTGGTTTTAAATTCCTTAAATATTCAAATTATCTTTAATAAAAAACCGAATTAGTTTACCTTAAGGAGACATATTTAGGGAAGTATCCTAAAAGAATGACCAGAATTTATTTAATTGATAATTCCATACTATTTTATTTCAATTTTTTAAATAAAAAAACTACACTCCAGTCACTTTAAAAACATTTTCATATACAACCAAAATTAATAAAAATCGAATCAATTTAAATTTATGGACTCCAATTATCCTAAAATAATAGTTTTTTTATAAATTTTAGCATTGATATGGACCTCAAAAACTACTCAACAATTCAATATTTAATCGTTGGAGGTATATTTTTTTAAATTTTGAAATAATATATTTCAATAGCATAAATTGGGTAAATTTCGTTTGAAATGTTATATAATCTATAAAATTGATGTACCTATATACACAATAAATTTTTATTCGGTAGATCTTAAATTTAAAAAACACTTCATTTGATATCAAGGATTATTGAGAGAGAGAGAAAAAAAATAAATACATAACCTTATTCTATTAAAAATGATAAATATTTTATAAAATGTTATCATGAAACCAAAACAATGAAAAATTCTTTACATAGATTGAATATATTATTCAATACATTTAACATATGGTATACCAAATAACCATTACGGAGTTTGCAAGTGATGATTTTGAGTAACAACAATCTAGCAATTAGTACCCTGAAATGGCTATTAGATTCCAAAAAATACATAATTAATTCATTTGTAACAGTAGTTTGATATATTTCTTATGCGAGGACCCTAATATGAATTTATATTAATTTGATATATTAGGTTCCCCAATGGAATAAAAAGTTTTTATAAGATAATAAGTTAAAATAAGTACTTCACATTTTTTAGAAAATTTAGTACGTATTGGAAATAAAAATTATCTCCAATATAAAAAAAGTAAATTATAATAATATTAAATATTATTATAGTACATATTATTCCCATATAAATATACATAACATTTTGGGAAAAAATATAGTATTTGGAAAAATATATAGGTTACATGACTACTAGGAATTATTTAATAATTTTTTTCCCAAACATCCCCATTATCAAAATTGTGACCATCTATGGATCAAATATTTGAATGAAAGTTTGGAATCAGTGGACCATTGTCTGATATATTTTATAGGTGTAGGATTCATATTATATAATAAAAAACTACTATTTAGTTCCTCATATATGAAAAAACACCCACAGATATGCACTATAAGATATCTACACAGATTCACTTTTATTCCATGTTTCAATAAAAATATCAAGAAAACATCCTGATATTTCATAGCAGATAAATCTCCCTTCCTTGGGTAGAATTGATGTTGTATGAACATCAAAAGAATTCTTACTTCTCTTTCAAATTCATTTGCAATTTTACTATTTGATTCTTCATTTCTAGTCAGCTCTTTCAAAGCATCTTCATAGGAATTGTTTTTGAAAAAGGTGGAATATTACCAGGATAGTCAGCATAGACACCTTCATGATGAACTTCTAAGCATTCAAACCATTCCATAGATGAAAAAACCACCTCCTTTCACTTTAACATTTATTTAATCATTGCTTCCATAGCTTCACCTAGTGATATATTCACATGTTGATAGAATATGTGCACTAGATAGGGATAATAGAGTATTTCCTTGTTGGTGAACCAACTGAGCCACCCTTGAGATTCAATCACTTTTTAAAAAAAATCATGACAAAAGACACTCAGCGGACACCTCCTTTTCACCTGTAACTACTCGGCTTACTAAGCTCGATTTTGCAGTCCCACTAGTCTCACCATTCTGAATCATAGCAGAAAGAGATTTTCTAGGATCATCCATTGCATGCTTAGTCCTATCCATGACAATGTTTCTGATTTCAATTGTGTTTAGAGGTCGAGAGTGGAGGGATAGTGTGGAAAAAGGTAGAAGGCTTTACGGCTGTGGAGATGGTGAAATGTCGGGATGGATTGGAATTAATAGATCATTTAGGGATTGTAAAACGTATTACATATGAATTTAAACACGTTAATAGGATGAATAAAAAACAACATTATTTTATTTAATGCAGAAAAAATTTACCAAACCACCCATAAATATATCGGTGTCAAAGAATCAGTTTCAATAAGATCAGTTTCACAAGATATCGGTTTGACAAGATCGGTTTCAAAAAGATTTATATGATAGGATCAGTTTCAAGAAGTTCTGTTTGACAAGATCCGTTTCAAGAAGACTGGTTTGACAGGATCGGTTTCATGAAGATCAGATTGACAGGATCAGTTTCAAGAATATTGTTTTGAAGGGATCGGTTTCGGGAAGATCAGTTTGACATGATCTGTTTCAAGAAGTTTGGTTTGACAGGATCAGTTTCATGAAGATCGGTTTGACATTACTAGTTTTAAGATGATCAGTTTGACAGGATCAGTTTCAAGATGATCGATTTGATAGGATCGGTTTAATGAAGATTGGTTTGGAAGGAATAGTTTCAAGATGATTGGATTGACAAGATTAGTTTCAAGAAGATCAGTTTGACAGGATCAGTTTCAAGTAGATCAGTTTGAATGGATCAGTTTCATGAAGATTGGTTTCTGATTTGTCATTCCAAATTCTTGTCTGATGTAATTCTTTTTCTTGGAATTTATGGGTTTAGTGAATAAATCAGCAACCTGATGTTCAGTCCCAATTAACTCAAGAGTTATATTACCTTTTTGATTATGATCTCTCAAAAAGTTATGTCTTACATCAATATTAATTGTTCTAGAATGAGATATTGTATTCTTATAAATATTAATAGCACTTGTGTTGTCACAATTTATGGGGATATTTCTGAATTTAAATCCATTGTCTAATAAGGTGTGTTTCATCCATAAAATGTGTGCATGACAACTACCGAAATCAATTTATTCTACTTCATTAGTTGATATTGAAACATAATTTTGATTTTTACTACACAATGATATTAATGGATTTCCTAAAATGTGACATGTTCTTGAGGTACTCATTCTATCTAACTTACGTCCACCAAAATCATCATCTGAATAGGTAATTAATCAGAATGTTTTCCTTTTGGATATAAAAATCCTAAATTAGTAGTATACATGAGGTATTTTAAAATCCTTTTAAACTATTAAGATGTGACTCCTTTGGGTTTTCTTGAAATCTCGCACACATACACACACTGAAAATAATATCTAGCCTACCTGCCCTTATGTACCGCAAACTCTCTATCATTCTGCTATAAGATGTTTGATCAACTGACTTTCCACTTTCATCAAGATCCAACATACATGTAGAACTCATAGGAGTTTCACTACTCTTAATGCTATCAAATTCATATATTTTTAACAAATCTTTTGTGTACTTACTTTGATATATAATAATACCTTCTTTATTTTGAAATATTTGAAATCCATGAAAATAATTAAATTCACCCATTAAACTCATTTCAAACTCAATTTTCATTATTATTGAAAATTCATTACATAATGAATTATTAGAATATCCCAAAATAATATCATCTACATATATTGGGATAATTAATACATATTTTGAAACTCATTTTATAAATAAAGTATGATCTTTAAGTCCTTTTATAAAACCATTAAAAATAAGAAATTTACTTAATTGTTCATACCAAGCTCTTTGAGATTTTTTCAAGACATACAATTATTTTTATAATCTGAACAAATGATTTGGAAAAATTGGATTTGTAATACATGGGTATTGTTCAACAAAAACATCCTCAATTATATAACCATTTAGGAATGCACTTTTGACATCCATTTGATGATGTTTAAAATCTAGGTGTCCTACATTGGAATGTAAGATCCTAATTGCCTCAAATCTAGATACATGAGCAAAAGTCTCTTCATAATCACTTCCTTCTTCTTGATTATATCCTTGTGGAACTAGTATAGCATTGTTTGTAACTATATTTCCACTTTCGTCAACCTTATTTCCAAACACACATTTGGTTACTATGGTCAAATCATCATTAGGTCTGTCTACAAGTTTCCAAACATTATTTCATTCAAACTGATTAATATCTTCTTGCATTCACATTTCCCAAAATTCATTATTGATAGCATCATTGATATTTTTAGGATCAAGTTGTGACAAGAAGGCTTGATGCTCAACCGAGTTTCTAATGGAAGCTTTGGTTTGGGTTCCTCTAACTAAATCTCCAACAACAGAATCTTTGGGATGATTTTTAAGGGTTCTAGTTGGTCTCGAGAAAGTATGACTCGATGTTTCAAGTTGATAAGGTTGATCTGGTTCTCTACGGTTAAGGTGAGGAGAAATTTCAGAACTAGATGTTATCATATATTCCTTCACATGAAGATTATCGATTTTATCATTAATTTTCAAATTGGACATATCCACTTCAATATTTTCTAGTGAGGTATTGGGATCATGGGGATCTGCTTCATCAAACATGATGTGTAAAAATTCCTCCAAACATTTGGTTTTCTTATTAAAGAATTTTTATGCTTTGCTTGATGTAGAATATCTGAGATTAATTCCTTCCTCTCTTTTGGATGAACATTTTTGTAAATATATTTAGTATTCAGAATATAAACATTACATCCAAACTCTTTAAAATTACATACATTGGGTTTCCTATTATTCCACTACTCGTAAGGAGTTTTCATAATAATGTGTCTAATTAAGACTCTGTTTATTTTGTAGCAAGCAATATTAACAGCTTCAGCCCAAAAATAAATGGGTAGATCATATTCATTGAGCATAGTCTAGGAAATTTCTTGTATGGTTCTATAACTTCTTTCTACCACAGAATTCTTTTGAGGTGTTCTAGGTGTAGAGAACTTATGATTATAGCCATTTTTTGTACAGAAGGATTTAAAATCTTGATTCTCAAACTCATGGCCATGATCACTTCTTAATGATTTAATCATAAATCCACTAAGATTTTCTATAGTCCTAGCATACTTGGTAAAGTAAGAACATGCCTCACTTTTATGAGCTATGAATAAGGTGTCGGTGTACCTAGAGAAATCATCTACAAGAACATAAACATTACGATTTCCATTAATTCTCGAAACTCTAGATGGTCCAAATAAGTCCATGTAAACCAACTCAAGATGTTGAGAAGTATTTAATTTTTTCATTGGTTTGAATGAGATTTTATGTCACTTTCCATTTTGACAAGGATTACATACTTTATTGTCAGGAAACTCTAATTTGGGTAATTCTTTGACTAAGCCTTTTCTGGTTAAGTTCCAAAGAGAATGTATATTACAATTTCATAGTCTTATACGCCATATCCATGACTCTTTGTTAAAGGAATTTGGACAAGAGACATTCTGTGAGATAGAGTGTCTATATTTATATCATATAAATTATAATTTCTAAATGCGGTAAATACTAAGTTATTCTTGGAATAAAAAACATGGAATGAAATTTTTTTGAATTTTACATTAAATCCATCATCACACAGTTTAGATATGCTGAGCAAGTTATACTTTAGTCCATCAATATATAGTACATTAGAAATTGAAATAGAGGTAGGGTTACCAATCTGGCCTTGGCCGAGGATTTTTCCTTTACCATTGTCACTGAATGTGACATGTCCTGCATCGATCATGAAAAGACTTTTAAATCATGAAAAATCCTCAGTCATATTTCTTGAACATCCACTGTCCAAGTACCACATCTTTTTACTGGATCACTTCCGAAAGTTTACCTACAAAACAGTGTATCCATGAAAAGATTTTGGTACCCATATTTATCTGGGTCCACAAACATTATTAATATGAGCATTAGGAACCTAGAACTGTCTTATAGGTTTCCTATATGCAGATCATAGAGTATTATAAAAATACACTTTATTTGATCCTGTGGAATTGGATACAATAAAAGAATTTGAGGGGCCGGAACTTGCAGTTCAATTTTTTTTTAAATAGTAGCCTATTTTGCCGATTTGGATACAAAATGTGATTTAGAAAAATTCGTTGACCTTGTTGATAGCCTATCCCAGAAGTATCCTTGGGAGCTATTTTTTTACCAAGAATTTCTGTAAAATTATTTTCCCCATTAGAAAAATTTTCTAAGTCTTTCTTCAATTATTCATTAGACATTTTTAGCTCATTGTTCACTTTAAGCAGTTGATAACTTTTCCCTTTTTCAGTTGTAATTTTAGATTTAATAGTCATAGTGGGAGCATGTTGTTTCTTCAATGATTTATATTTGTGTTTTAGTTCATTGAATGTTTCTTCAAGCATGCTAAATTATTCAAACATCTCTTATTAGTCATATTTTTAGAGTCACTCTCATCTCCAGAATAGTAAAAATTTAGTACATGAGAATTTAGTGTTACCTGAGATGTGATTTTGTAACACCCCAAGCTTCCACGGTATCCTTCACTTGGAATAAAAAAATAGCGTGTGTTGTACGCAACATCGAGTTCTAACACACCACAACCAATCTAACTAGTTATTATGAATAGTAATAACCACTTTTTAAATTTTATAAATTTTATTTTTCAAAATGGCCTTCATTTTTGGATTCAGAATGTCGAAATTATCTTAGGTTTATTTTTTGGTATTTTTTGGAAAACATTCAATTCTTGATGAATAGTGAAAAACCACTGATTTATTGTTTAAAACTGAATTTTTATTTAAATAATTATTTAATTTATTTAAATTTATTTTAGTCCAAAATATATACATAATACCTATATACACTCAATTTGATTCATTGGAGTGAGTTTATAATAATTTTAGATGTATAAAAATTTTATTTAACTTTTTACCATCTTTTACCCACCTCCTAGACGCTTTTTCAAATTTACATAAAACATAGTTTTACCACTTAGGTGAGTTAAATTTCAAAAATGTGAGTGACACAATTGTTATCAGTAAGTAAAATTTGTTTCAATAAGATGAAAATATTTTTTGGTGAATAGTATCTTTTTAATTTTATTTACCACTGTTAAAAGTAAATAGGGTAATTAAGGGTAGAAATGATATTATTTTTACCCTAAAACATGTCCTAATTCTATTGGATAAGTATAAATCAACCAAAAAAACCATAGGAATAAAATATGAACCCATTTTGTCGACTTGGTTTAGGTTAGGACTGTTATTATTATTTAATTCAAAGTAGAGTTAAAAGAGTTTAAATCAATGATTAATAACTAAAACATTTTTAATATAGGGTTACACAAAAGAAAAATTAGACTATAAATATTATTTATAAATATAAAATTATTTCCTACATAATGGTATTTAATTTATATTTTTTATAAATTAAATTATTTAATTTATTTATGACACAATGATGATGCAGTAATTACCTAATTAATGAAAGATTCAAATAATTGACAACATAAACATCCAAATAAATGTAATTTGAGACTTTTAATGAATTACACTAATTTTATAGGTTAATATGTCATATTAGTTTGGTTTATATGAATTTTTTTTGATGTAATAATGTTGTTAGGATTTTAGAAAAAACAAAAGACCAAATAGTGTCAAAATTGACATAAAAGAGTTTTTGATAGAAGTATTATATTATTAAATGATATTCTATTCATAAAAATCAATTGATTTTCCAAAAGACTTGTATAATTATAGGTGTATAATAAATGAACCACTTGGGGTTCTCTTAGAGGTATATAGTAAATTTATTAACTATATAATATAAAAATACAATGAGAAATGGTAATTGAGAAACTATTTATCTAAGAGTTAAATCTAAAAGATAAGGATAATATATTGACCCAAACCTGTATAAAAAATATTTTTGAGTGTTTTTGGACCCATCCCCAACTTATCCTTTAAATAATCTATTTTGGATCCATTACAATATGAAATTTATTTTATTATAAAATTATATTTCTAGCTTTTCCTAAGATGCCCCTCACTCCTCTTATAAAAGGGCACTCTCCCTTATCTTTAATTCACACCTTCAAAGCCATTTGGCTCGGCCAATACCTACCCAAATACCCTCTAAACTGTCCTCCCTTCATCCTAAATATCTTCCTTTAGTTGGAAATCCAACCTATGGATCCATTTTTATAAAAGCAAAAGGAAGAACCTGATAAAGAGGTAAATATTTCATCACCTCTTTCAAGTTCATTTCTTCCTACACTTCCTCTATGTTTGTTGTTTCCATTCTAAAATATTAACTATAGTATCTTATATATAAATTGATATTATAATAAATATGGTACAACCATATTTATTATTCCATCCATCATTCAATGACATGTCACCATACGTGGGTACGTACGACTTACTGTCTCCACGTCGTGGTTTAATTGTTATTAAATACATTATTATTTGGATGGATATAATAATGATGTGTAACTGATGTAAATAATAAATATAACGTGATAATTATTCTATATATATGATATACCATCCAATTATATATTATATTAATATCAAAATAATGATATTTTCGCTCGTGCGTACGTACGGAATACCATCTCCACGAACGCGATGAGATTCATTCCCCGTCGTAACCATTCAAGAATAATTTTCATTATATGATTAAAAAAATAATTAAAGACTTAATATAATTCTGAATATGAATAAGATAATTCCTGTAAATAAAAATCATTACCTACGTAACAATGAATATAAAGGAAAAAGAATCAGTTAACACCCGAAACGACAATAATACGAATATATTATTTACAAAGAAATGTTAAAAGATCATATATGATATCAAATTAATGTATATGGTTCTTCTATTGTTTAATAATAATTATTTTACCATTATACATGAGGAAAAAATCCTTTTGACCAAGGAAAAGTACATGGTAAGGGTAAATTTAACAATCTCTTCATTATCCAAGATTGTTTATATGTAATTATCTACTGGGACAACATTATCATCCAATTCCATGTTTATTAAAAATTTCTCGACCCGACCCTACCCAGGCTCGAGGCGCAACTACCCCAAACCTGCCTCCATAGGCCAAGGGCTGGCGACTGGGGCCGAAGGCACAACAACTCCGGGAGGCCTTTGCCTAAGTACCTGTACACGCACACACACAACACACTCAATGCAAAACTGAAGAGTAAAATAAAAGACAAGTAATGAAAAAGGGAAACTACTATATATAAACCACAAAGTGCATCGACCTCTACAAATACAAATAAATATTAAGGTACACTGAAAGGTAATGGGTAAAAATACACGCCCAACCAGAAAGGTGCCAAAACCCAGAAACAGGTAAGCAAAAAAAACAGCTGGAAGGGTTCCCCACCTGGAACCTGACTACGACCACTGCACGCGGTCCAAGCTCCCGAACTCCTATGCTCCACTAAAGTCAGGACCAACCTGTCTATCGTCTATAAAGTCACACCAAGTTCGGGAAAATCCCAAGCAAGGGTGAGTATAAAAATACTTAGTAGGATACCCCGAAGGCTCGAGGGAGCAAAAAATGAGGTATCTAAGGGTGAGAAGTAGAGCGGACAGGGAAAAGTAAAGGAGTACAACCGAGAGTGCAGTAAGGAGTACAGGAAAGAGTCTAGCTCAACCCAACAAGAGGAAAGGAGGTAGACTCGTCCATGCACAAGGAGCTGGAAACGGTGAGAAGATGAACTTCCCGTTGAGTCTTTGCTACCTATAGCAGGAGTGTAGACTCATCCAACCGCGAGAATCTAGACACGGAAAGTGCCTGGCATACCCCGCATGTCTTCACCTCTCTTGGAGGGAGAGTAACCAAACCCAGGAAGTGGGTACTGGAACAAGGTATATAAGTATCTTTATGCTCATCAAGAAGCCCAAAAAACATCGTAAGGGGTTCTCCGTCCCATAGCTCATCCAAAGAAAGGTGAGTCGCCAAAAGTCCCAGAAGAAAACTCCATCGATTCCCATCATCATGCACGTCTGCGCCGAACCGCAAGCCAAGCGGCTCAATCCCCACACCTTGACACTATCCGATTTGGGCGGCACTGACTCGCCCACACTGTTTTTGGTCGCGTCACAAGGACGCATGTCGGTGGGGGAAAGAGCTCCTCATACTTGAGAGTTCTGGGAGAACGTCAACAACAACTCGTCACTGCCCCGCAGTGGAGAGGTTTGCCCAAAGTCGACAGGCGACCCCCTGCCCAGCCCCGCTGGAGGGTCCCTAGAAGTCAACGGGTTCCCACAACAGGGAGACCTGGAAATTAGATGGGTTCCATACTTCCTAGTCCCGTAATAGGGTAATCCACTGGAGGGATACCCGACTATAGTTGGCGATGGGACCACTTCCCAACCCAGCTGGAGGTAACCCGGCATTGGGGACCACTGCCCAGCCCACCTGGAGGTAAGCCCGGCATCGGGGACCACTGCCCAACCTAGCTGGAGGTAAGCCCGACATCAGGGACCACTGCCCAGCCCCGATGGAGGTAATCCCAGCATCAGTGACCACTACCTAGCCCTGCTGGAGGTAAGCCCAGCATCGGGGACCACTGCCCAGCTACGCTGGAGGTATGCCCGGCATCGGGGACCACTGCCCAGCCCAGCTGGAGTTAAGCTCAGAACTTTTCTCTCCATTACTACTGGATGGTACTGCTGGGTGAACACTACATTACTGGCCATCCCTACTGGATGGTAACCCACCGGCGAGCCCTGCTCGAAATAACCTCAGCCCTGTTGGAGAAAACCTCAGCCCTGCTAGAAACAACCTCAACCCTGCTGGTAACAACCTCATCCCTGCTGGTAACAACCTCAGCCCTGCTAGTAACAACCTCCTGGGTAGAGGATCGGTTCCCGTGTAATGTTTTGGTCACACCGAATCCACAAGAACTCTACCAGGGAACACTGGTTGACGGTAGAACTCCCCAGGCCTCACAAGATGATCCCGCTCCAATCCTCTAAGTTACTGTCGAAGTGGACTGAGGCATATCATCCCAGAAAGTGGGGAAAATTCCCACGCTGCATGAACAACAGTAGTCGTAAACGGTGTCGCAGTCTGGTGAAAGGGCACGATACTGAAGCCCCTAACAGCTGAAGAAACAGAGGAAACGAACCATCTCTTCCAGCCAAACCATCAAGGAAGAAACCATGGGGAGACCACTCAACCCTGATGGTCGAACAAACGAGCACAGAGGGACCCTCTACATTGCGAGAGGTCAAAAGTACGTAAGCAAAACACGACACGCACATGGGGCCCACACAATGTGTGGCCCCAAGTCCACCCCAACAGAGCGCACAAACGTCCTCAGGTACAAACAACCACATGTACCTCCACGCATTCCCATATACTCCCAGAGTATACCATGTTCCATCCCAAAGGCTATCGTGCACACGGAACCCAACTTCAATGTGAAGTCGTGACGTAACAACTCCAACCTTCCACCACAACGGCTGAGGCATAGCCAACCACATCTCTTCACTCACAAGGGAGTGTACGCGATCACACACCAAGGGTTCTCTGCAAATAGGGCGGGAAGAACCACCATCAGGGAGCCTTTAACATTTCCAAATTTAATAAGATTGTGCAAGAGGCTCTGCACAACCAAACAGAATGCACCGTTGTAATCCTCGTGGAAAAACACGCGAGATCAACTACTTACTCGCCTCCAACAAATATCTGATGGAAAATTCACCAACAGCGCCTCACGCCCGAACGACGTCCCGTGATCCCGATCCCTCGACCCCAAAAGTAGTCGGGCGCATCGCACCATTGCGATCCTCTCGGGAAAACACGTAAAAATCACTACTCACTTGAGTATAATGGATATCCGGAGAAAAAGATATGTTCCAGCTCCCCGCGCACGAGCGATACCACGCGGGGCCCGCACCCCGGTCCCAATGCACTGCCAACGGATCATACCGTTGTGATCCTCTTGTAAAAGCACACAAGATGGACTATTCACATGTCCATAATGGACACCCGGTGATAAAGATGGAAAATCACCGTCAACCCCGGAAACGGACCTCGCGGGGCCTGCACCATCGTGCGGAAATAGAGCGGGCGAATTGCACCATTGCAATCCCCTCAGAAAAAAATCCAGAAACGACTGCTCGCACACCCCGAACGGACGTTCGATGAAAAAGTCGCTAAACGTTGCGCGCAACTCAAAAGACGGGTTGTGGGGCCCGCGCCTCAACTTCGACCTCAATGCCTGAAACCACCTTGGAAAGCTCCGCCTCGGTGCCAGGGTTACAATGCCACTGACGGCGCTCAAACAGACGTTGGATGCATCCGTGCCGTCCAAAGAAAGATTCCCAAAAAAAACGGCAATTCACATAAAGACGTGTCGCGCCTCCGAGGCCCCTCATTTCGGGAATTAAAAATTCGCGAAACCATCTCAAAATATCTGTCTCATTCCGCGGCACGTGCCGCCACAGAAGGCTCACGAAACCGACTCTCGGTTTATTATTTATTAAATATAAATCATTTTACAATAATAATAATAATAATAATACATTATTATTATTATTATAACTTCTTTATTTTTAACAAAAACCAGACCATCCAGGAAGGCCGGTCTTCTTCCACAGCCACCAGTAGGACTTGCTTTCTGAGGGTCCTCATCTCCCAACAGATCGGCCAGGAGGGCCGGTCCTCCTCCACACTCCCGAGGTCGACGCCACGGGCTCCCCCGCTGACCACGCCAGGCCGGCGCACGCCTGCTCCCTCGCCCGGCCGACGCCGCCTGCAGCCCCAGCGGACCGCCGTCGCAAAAGGGAGCCGCCCCTCCTGAGGAGACCCCCGTCACCGCATCACCCGCCGGAAGCTGCCTCCACCGTCCTCCTCTCTCTGTCTGCGAGCCCCGACCGACACCCTCAGCAGACCGAGGCCGAACACCCCACTGCCGCGCGTCGCTTCTCACCCGGCCACCGCGCTCGGCCGCTCGAACCCGCCAGAAAAACTCAAAACCAGCCAAAAACAAAACAAAAAACCGCAACATTCGCCAGAAAATGGATATCGTCTCCAAATTATGAAAAGTACGATGGAAAGTCCATAAATTATACTACACAATTATGGGATTTGTTTTAAGAAATAGCAACAATTTGATGCAAATTATCGAGCTCAAAGAGGGGTTCGGGATTTAAAACTCAAATGAACACCGCCTACCTTGATGGGCTTCGCCCGACGCTTCCCGCGCGATCCACCGCCTCCGCAATGCACCACCTTGAGGAGGAGAGGATGGAGGAGTCCTTGGTTGAGACTCCATCCACCAGGAGGAAGAAACAAGGGAGGAGGGGAGGGGTTTGATTAAATAGAAATTAAATAAATTTTCATTAATTTAATTACAAAACACCCCAAATTAACCCATAACCAAAACTCTCGACGGGGAGAAGGTTAAGCCTCCCTAGGGTAAACACCACCTCCCGAGCACAACGGTGGTCTCAGAATTTTATTCTGAGCTTCTGTTTGGATGTTATAAAATTTAACGTCTGAAGCCGCTAAATTACAAAAATGCCCCTGGTGGCATTTTTCACAGACGGGTTGTGCCCGTGAAAGTTACACCCATCCTAGGGTAAACAACATGTTCCGACGGTTCACTCGGTTTTCCAATCCGAGCCACTGTTTAAGAGATACATGAGCTTTACCCTTAAACGAATAAATTAATTCATTAATTTATCCGTTTAACGTTCCGAAAGTGAGCGAGGTGTCCAAACATCCTGCACCGACATGTTTTATGTTGTTACTAGTGTAAAAAGCCCATTCCAGACCCATCCGTACACTCAGATCTCTGATCTGAAACACTGTTCAGGAGTTATCCCATTTATTTGGCATTTCCAGTGTAAACCCACTTAAAATTTAATTCTGGCCACACCATGGCTCAGAATCGCACCCCGTCGGAAGGAGCTGCTTTGGGATAACATCAAGAATCTTTCAAAGTGTTTCGCAGCAAAAACTAGGTTCTTAAATCATTCCCTCCTTCAAGATTTTCATCCCCGAAAAGCAAAACCAGGGAACAACTCAGGGTACTAAGCCAACACCTGGCTCTCCCATACCCAGAAGAACTATCTCACAATTCTACGCTACCACACACAGACCAAAGGATTTGATTTGTTCATGGTAGGTTGGCCCTTGTCGTTGTCGTGCATTAGAGCACACACACCTCTTCTCGGGTGAGTCACGGGGGATTCGTCATGCACCCAAACCAGCCTTTGTGGTTAGGGCAAGGTGGTAGGGAACCTCGCCATCCCTCTGCACGGTCTCAAACAACCCAAAGGATCTTGGGGGTAGCTCACCTCCCTGACCGAACCCCCACGTCGCACGCAATGACTGGAATCACCGCCTGCACCTGGAACAGGGCCCGGTGATTCCCTCCTTTTGAATATCCATATGGTGAAACACCAAAGGATATCTGGTCATGCAAGATTTCACAGTCTATGTCTCTCAACCAAGACTCTCTTACATGCCCGGAGAGCGATGAAATCATCACCATCGACTAAAGAAAAATGGTCCTACGCCTTTTATCATACCAACATAGGGTTAAACCGACGCCCTGCGTCACCCTGGTAACACCTCTAGCAAGGAGCAGGGAGGAAATCATTTCACAAGAAGAGTCTAACAATTCTACTGCAAAAGGTAGAAGAGCTGTAGAGTGTACCTCTTATCACCACATGCTCTGCAGGATCGTAGACATCCAAAGCTCGCGGCTGTCCTCGGTCCCAAATGTCATCTCCCAATGCCTGACGTGGGCCACCTAGTGGTGATGGGAAGACCTCATAACGTCGTCCCCCACCTCCATCTCCTCCCGATCCTCTTCTAGCACCAACTTTCTAGGCACTAATCCGATCACGACGCTGCCTCTGCCATGGTGGAGCATCTACTGCCTGCCCGAAGCTCTCAGCAACTCGGGTCGTGCAGCCTATTGCCAAGTGACCTCGACCATCACAAGCATTGCACCGACTCTCTATGGGCTGAACTGGTGCCCTACGGAACCACTATGGTGTACGACCACGCCCTTGAGTCTGGTTGTCAAGAAGCCACCTGCGTCGAGGTTCTGCTTGCCGACGCCTGCTAGCTGCGGCAGACGTCTCGGCTCCGACGTGCCTGCTGCCACCACCAACTCCAGAATTCCACAGGAAGCTCTCTGTCACCATCCCCTACTCTAGCACCCCGAAAAATGTGGAAATGCCCAAGGGTAATAAGACAGCACGAATCTCTCAGCGGAGACCCTACTCAAACTTCCGCACTCAGAGGTTGTCGTCATAGACCAAGTCCAGGTAAAAGCGTGCACGGTCTTCAAAAATAGCCTCCTACTCGACCACCGTCATCCCTCCCTAGTGGAACCGCAGGAGCTCTTGAATCCGAACGGAGCGCAAGTAGGAAAGGAAAAACTCCTCATGGAACAACAACTGAAAGTCACCCCACGAAAGTGATGACTCTTTAAGAAACTGAGTCACCAAACTCCACCAATTCCAAGATGCTCCATGAAAAAGGGTAGCGGCCAAGGCCTATCTCTAATCTGTCGACGTCTGCACAAGCCTAAAAAGGCGGACCACCACCTCAAGCCAAACCTCTACTGCCTAAGGTTCTGGCTCACCACTGAACCTCAGCGGTCTCTGCCGCTAGAACTCACAGAGAACGCTCAACCTGCGCACAAGATCAGCCAGCTCTACTGGAAATGTCTGCTGCTCAACAGGAGGGGGTGCTGCTACCATCCCACCTAGAGAGAGGGGCTCACATGATGGGTCCTGGATTGTGCCCTCGTTGTTCATAGGGTCGTTGTCACACACCAATGTTGGTATCCTGGCTGGCTGTCGTCGCGGAGACATCCTAAAAATTATCAAGGAGTGACGCGGTCAGATGATCATATTTTTATATACCAATAGCAATGATGGGGAGTTGAATCACGAAGGACAGTGAAAGACTCAATCCTATGTGATGCAAAAACCAATTTTCCCTAAATCAACTGTCTCAAAATGCCGAGTCGACAAGAAGGTTGTCAAGGTCCTGGTGAATGGATACGTCGGCCGCCGCACCATCACTGGACTCCCTGGCCTGAGAGCCGCTCTCAAGACACATTAACACTGTTTCCCTAAATCCAAACAAATTACTTTTATTTTAGGGACGTCCGAACAGCGTCCCAAGGAACAAACCACCTTTGATACCACTTTGTCACGACCCGACCCTACCCGGGCTCGAGCTCCAACTACCCCAAGCCCGCCTCCATAGGCCAGGGGCTGGCGACTAGTGCCGAAGACACAACAACTCGGGGAGGCCTTTGCCTAAGTACCTGTACATGCACACACGCAACACACTCAATGAAAAGGTGCAGAGTAAAAGAAATGACATGTAAAGAAAAAGTGCAACTTCTATATATAAACCACCAAGTGCATCAACCTCTACAAGTACAATGAAAGCTAAAGGTACACTGAAATTTAAAGGGGAAAAACACACGCCCAACCAGAAAAGTGCCACAACCCAGCAATAGGTAAAAAACAAACAGATGGAATGGTTCCCCACCTAGAACCCAACTACGACCACCGCACGCGGTCCAAGCTCCCGAACTCCTATGCTCCACTAAAGTCACGACGAACCTGTCCGTCATCTGCAAGGGCACACCAAGTGCGGGAAAAGCCCAAGCAGGGGTGAGTATAAAAATACTCAATAGGATACCCCGAAGGATCGAGGGAGCAATAGAGGAGGTACCGAAGCTTGAGCAGTAGAGCGGACAAGGAAAAGTAAAGGAGTACAACCGAGAGTGTAGTAAGGAGTACAGTAAAGAGTCCAGCTCAACCCAACAAGAGGAAAGGAGGTAGACTAATCCAGGAACAAGGAGATGGAAATGGTGAGAAGATAAACTTCCTATTGATTCTTTTATACCCATAGCAGGAGAGTAGACTCATCCTACCATGAGAAGTTAGACACAGAAAGCACGTGGCATACCCCGCGCATCTTTTCCTCTCCTGGAGGAAGAGTAACCAAACCCAAGAAGTGGGTACTGGAACAAGGTATATACATATATTTATTCTCATCAAGAAGCCCAAACAATGTCGTAAGGGGATCTCCGTCCCATAGCTCAACCCAAGAAAGGTGAGTCGCCAACAGTCCCAGAAGAAAACATCATCGATGCCCAACATCCCGCACGTCTGCCCCAAACCACAAGCCAAGGGGCTCAATCACCACACCTCAAAACTATCCACTTTGGGCGGCACTGACTCGACCGCATGGTTTTAGGTAGCGTCACAAGGACGCGTCTCAGTGGGGGAAAGCGCTCCTTGTACTTGAGAGTTCGGGGGGAACGGTCACCACAACTCATCACTGCCCTACAGTCGAGAGGTCTGCTCAAAGTCAACAGGCGACCCTCTGCCCAGCCCCGCTGGAGGGTCCCTAGAAGTCGATGGGTTCCGACTACAGGGAGACCCGGGAAGTCGACGGGTTCTATACATCCCAGTCCCGTAACAGGGTAATCCACTAGAGGGCGACCCGGCTAAAGTCGGCGACGAGACCACTGCCCAGCCCAGCAAGAGGTAATCCGGCATCGTGGACCACCGCCCAGCCCAGCTGGAGGTAAGACCGGCATCGGGGACCACTGCCCAGCCCAGTTAAAGGTAAGCCTGACATTAGCGACCACTGCCCAGCCCCGCTGGAGGTATGGCCGGCATCGGGGACCACTGCTCAGCCCCGCTAGAGGTAAGCCTAGCATCGGGGACCACTGCCCCGCCCCGCTGGAGGTAAGCCCGACATCAGGGACAACTGCCCATCACAACTGGAGGTAAGCCTGGAAATGCTCTGGCCATCCCTGCTAGATGGTATAGCTCGGTGAACACTGCTGTACTGGCCATCCCTACTGGATGGTAACCCACTGGCGATCCCTGCTCGAAACAACCTCAGCCCTGCTGGAGACAACTTCAGCCCTGCTAGACACAACCTCAGCCCTACTGTTAACAACCTCATCCCTGCTGGTAACAACCTCAGCCCTGCCAGTAACAACCTCTTGGGTAGAGGATCGGTGCCCTCATAAAGTATTGGTCACACCAAATCCACAAGAAATCTACCAGGGAACACGGGGTGATGGGAGAAACTCCCCAGACCTCATAAGGTGATCCCGCTCCAATCCGCTGAGTCACTGTCTAAGCGGACTGAGACATCTCCTCCCAGAATGTGGGGAAAATGCCCACACACCACGAACACCCATAGTCGTAAAAGGTGTCGTAGTCCCGTGAAAGGGCACAGTACTGAAACCCCTCACAACTGAAGAAACAGAGGAAACGAACCATCTCTGTCGGCTAAACTATCAAGGAAGAAACCAGGGGGAGACCACTCAACCCTACTGGTCGAACAAATGAGCATAGTGGGACCCTCTACGCCACGAGAGGTCAATAGTACATAAGCAGAACATGTCATGCACATGGGTCCCACACGACGTGTGGCCGCAAGTCAACCCATACTGAGCGCACAAATGTCCTCAGGTACAAACAACCACATGTACCTCCAAGTGTTCCCGCATACTCCCAGAGTATACCACGTTCCAACCCAAATGCTATCATGCACACAGCACCCATCGTCAACGCGAAGGCGTGACATAACAACTCCAACCTGCCACCACAATTGCTGAGGCACAACCAACCACATCTCTTCACTCACACGGGAGTGCACACGATCACACGCCAAGTGTTCTCTGCAAACACGACCGGAAGAACCGCCATCAATGCACCTTTCACATTTACACATTTAATAAGATCGTGCAAGAGGCTTTGCACAACCAAACGGATCGTACCGTTGTAATAATCATGGAAAAACATGCAAGATCGACTACTTACTCACCTCCAATGGATATCCGATGGAAAAATCACCAACACCGCCTCATGCCCGTATGGCATCCCGTGATCCCAAGCCTCGGCCACGAAAATAGTCGGGTGCATCGCAAAATTTCGATCCCCACTAGATAACATGTCAAAAGAACTACTCAGTTGAGTGCAATGGATATCGGGAGAAAAATATACGTTTCGGCTCCCCACGCACGAGCGGTACCATGTGGGACCCGCACCCCGGTCCCGAAGTGCTGCCAACGGATCGCACCGTTGTGATCCTATCGTAAAAGCACAAAAGATGGACTATTCACTTGTCCAAAATGGACACCCTGTGATAAAGATGGAAAATCACCATCAACTCCCGAAACAGCCCTCGCGGGGCCCGCACCATCGTGCATAAATAGAGCGGGCAAATTGAACCATTGTAATCCCCTTGGAGAAACATCCAGAAACGACTTCTCGCGTACCCTGAATGGACGTTCGATGAAAAAGTCGCGAAACACTATGCACAGCTCAAAAGATGGGTCGTGGAGCCCATGCCTCAACTTCGGCCTCAATGCCTGAAACCACCATGGAAAGCTCCGCCTCAGTTCCAGGGTTCCAACGCCACTGACAGCGCTCAAAACGGACGTCGGACTCGTCCGCGACATCCAAATCAAGATTCCCGGAAAAAATGAAATTCGCTTATAGACGCGTCGCGCCTCCGAGGCCCCTCATTTCGGGAATTAAAAATTCCCGAAACCATCTCAAAATATCTCTCTCATTCCGAGGCACGCGCCACCATAGACGGCTCACGATACCCACTCTCGGTTTATGATTTATTAAATATAAATCATTTTATAATAATAACAATAATACATTATTATTATTATTATAACTTCCTTTTTTTTAACAAAAACCAGACTGGCCAGGAGGGCCGGTCTTCTTCCACCGCCGCCAGCAGGACACGTTTTCTATGGGTCCTCGTCTCCCAGCAGACCGGCTAGGAGGGCTAGTCCTCCGTCGCACTCCCGAGGTCGACGCCTCGGGCTCCCCAGCTGACCACGCCTGGCTGGAGCACGCCTGCTCCCTCACCCGGCCGATGCCGCCTGCAACCCCAGCGGACCGCCATCGCAGAAGGGAGCTGCTCTGCTTGAGGTGACCCTCGCCGCCGTGTCACCCGCCGAAATCCACCTCTTCCGTCCTCCACTCGTCGTTTGTGAGCCCCGGCCGACACCCTCAGCAGACCGAGGCCGAACCCCCCACCTTCGCGCGTCGCTTCTCTCCCGGCCACTGCGCTCGGCGGCTCGAACCCGCCGGAAAAACACAAAACTGGCCGTAAACAAAACAAAAACCCGCACCTTTCGCCAGACGGGGATCGCCTCCGAACTTTGATTTAAATTCCAAAAAGGGCAATGGAAAGCTCATAAATTATACTACACGATTATGGGATTTGGTCCAAGAAATAGAAAAAATTTGATGCAAATAATTGAACTCAAATAGGGATTTGGGATTTAAAAGTCAAACGAACACCGCCTACCTCGATGGGCTTCGCCCGACGCTTCCTGCGCGATCTGCCGCTGCCGTAATGCACCACCTTGAGGAGGAGAGGATGGAGGAGGCCTTGGTCGAGACTCCATTTTCCAGGAGGATGAAACAAGGGAGGAGGGGACGGGTTTACTTGAATAGAAATTAAATAAATTTTAGTTAATTTAATTTCAAAACACCCAAAATTAACCCGTAACCAAAACTCTCGACGGGGTCAAGGTCAAGCCTCCCCAAGGGTAAACACCTCATATAGAGAACAACGGTGGTCTTAGAATTTGATTCCTAACTTCCGTTTGGATGTTATAAAATTTAACGTCTGAAGTCGCTATATTATGAAAACACCCCTGGTGGAATTTTTCATAGACGGTCCGCACCTGCGAAATTTTTACCCCTCGTAGGGTAAACGACACGTTCCAAACTCAACGGTGCAATCGGTTTTCCAATCCGAGTCACCGTTTAAGAGATACTTGAGATTCACCCCTAATTGAATAAATTAATTAATTAATTTATCCGTTTGACCTTCTGAAAGAGATTGAGGGGTCCAAACGTCCTGCGATGACATGTTTTATGTCGTTATTAGGGTAAACACCCAATTCCGGACCCATCTGTACACTCAGATCTCTGATCCGAAACACTATTCAGGAGTTATCCCATTTATTTGTCATTTCCAATGTAAACGCACTGAAAATTTAATTTCGGCCACACCAGGGCTCAGAATCGCATGCCGTCTGAAGTAGCTGCTTTGGAATAACAACAAGAATATTCCAAAGTGTTTCGCAGAAAAAACTGGGTTCTTACAAAAAAATTATTTCAAAAAATTCTTATTATTTTATTGACTATGGGTTACCTTCATTTATATCTTTTTTTGACTTTTATAATATTTTTATAAAGGAATCATTCTGCCATTTTCCAAACAAGGTACTTTATGCCCTTTTCAAAAAAATTAAGGTAATAATGTTTTTATTAACTTATACAGGGGGTGAATCTATTTTCCACCATTATAACATCATCGAAGCTTCTATTACAAGCATATAAGAATATTTTCAAAATAAATTTTTTCATTAAAATTATGTGACTCTTAAATGATTTCAATATATAAAGAGATATTTCTCTAAAAAAGGTTTTTATTTCATCTATTTCAACATCCTTTGATAGATTTCAAGTTTATTTGGAGTTGATTTATTATGATACGAAACCTCCATAATGTATTGAAGTCTTTGTTATATGTTTCACTGTGGATGTGCAAGTTTTATACCATTCATGGTTTATAGTTAATGTATTGACATTTCTTCTGCTAATTTTAATATGAATTTCTATCATATATTCCATCCTTTTCATATGTGGAATGCATTGAATTTAGCTGGTGATGGGTGGAGCCCGCTATAGATCCTCAGTTCATCGGTAGGTCTCACGAAACAACTAGATGTGGAATTGGTCGAGGCCTTTCCCAATTTGATATATGGTTTTGGACGAGGCCTTAATCGTTTTTAGACGTCTTATCTTAGGCCTTGAGAAAATGATTCATAATGTAAGACATTATACATTCCCTCATTAGGAAAATAATATTGATGGTTTATGTGGTCATTCGACTAGTAGAATACCCATGATTATGTTTTATTATGGAATTATTATTCATCTCATATTCCTGGCATAAAAGTATTCATGTTTATTATTGGTAAAGGTATGTAGTTTAAATTGTTCACCATGCTTAATATTTATGTTATCTTCCACTGTATTGCTTACCCTTACTGAGCATTTGAGCTCACCCCTTTCTTTTGTTTCACATTCCCAGGATATGAAGAAGTTAGTTATGAGTGACTTGCATGCATAATCTAGGAGGATTGGATGTTTCATATGGAATAAATTCATGTTGTATTTATTTTAATGTTGTAAATTTGAACTTATCTATGAATCTTATTTCCAATAATTCTAAAGAGATAAGTCATTCGAGACATGATTTCCTTGTGATCATGCCCATGTTATGTAATAATGCACTGACTCCGGGTAACTAGGTTTAGAGCGTTATAGTTGGAATTAGAGGATGTTTAGTACAAAGCATGGTAACTGGATTTAGATAAACTCTGATTAGAGCACATTACCTTAAAATAGACTTTAAGGATTAATCTAGAATAAATTCCTAGAATTTTGTTAATGTAGAGATTTTGTGAGTTTTCCAAGCAATACATCCCAGTATGGATATGGGAAGGTAGAGCCCTAGAATAGATGTACCTAGGGGTAAAACCCGAAAACACCACTTTGAGATAGACTCGAACAGGAACTGTTGCACGACAATGGTCCATGTTGTAATCTTGGTTTCGACACTCTCGGGGGGTATACATAGGATAATTCTCATTTTATTTACAAACCATTATGAAAGGTTTATGAGTATATACATCCTCATAGAAATACTTTTTAGGATTATGGATTATATCCATAAACTGTTCAATTTATATTTAGTGTTTTATATGTTTGGATTTATGTATTGTGATTCATAAACTAATATAGTGTATGCCATTATTTAGAAATAGATTCTAGTGGAAGGAATGGAAAATGTATCAATGCACTTAATCCATGTAGGGATTCAACTCCTACTAAAGAAAATTATTGTTTATCTGGTGATACAACTAGTTTTGACCATCTTATAACCATACTGGTACAACTCACACAGGTTATTAATAATAACATTACCCGTATAGAGCACCCTGATCCACAACGCGGAGGATCAATGTTATACCGCTTAATGAGGCAATTAACACCAAAATAAAATGGGGGTAAAAATCCATTAGTATCTGAGAAATGGATAAATTCCATATAGAAAATATTATGCTCCATGGGGAGTAGCGAAAGCAAAAAAGTTTTCATGGCAGCTTACAGCCTCACGGGAGATGCTGATCAATGGTGGTCATTGATTCAAAACACAAAGGAAGATGATGATGTATCAAATATGGAATGGAGCGAGTATAAATAAATTTTCTTAGAAAAATACTTTCCTCATGACCATCAAGAAGATATGGAACATCAATTTCTGAGTCTGAGGCAAAAGGATGATGAGAATGTCGTAAAAAATAAATCTAAAATTACAAGGGTAGCGAGGCATGCTGCAAATTATATACGTAATCAAATAATTAATATTGATCATTTCATTTATGGTTTAAATCCATTTCTCCATCTAGAATTAGTATCAAAATACTTCTCATCATACGAATATATTGTCTCGTGTGCTATCAAGACAGAAAATGAATTCTCTACGTCTTATGACTTTAAAGAAAATCAAGAGAAGAAGAGATCAGCTGAACACTCTGGGAAAGGAAATAAGGAAACAATGAAGAAGGGAAGAATTGTACTTCCACTCTGTGAGAATCACTACTACAAATATGAGCTATAGACACGGACCTATAGCCACAGTTTTATAGGTCTGTGGCTATATATTTTATACTGACACGGTTAATTATATCATCCGTGGCTATATCCAGCAGCCCCGTTTTTTTCCAAACCCATCGGGCTCCTTCTCCTCCCCCTCGTGATTCCTCCTCCTCACCACGCCCTCCCCCTCCCCAACGCCTCCATGCCGACGCCTCCTCCGCGCCACACCCTCCTCGCCGCACCCTCCTCACCGCGCCCTCCTCCTCGTTGCGCCCTCCTCCCCGACACCTCCTCGTCGCGCCCTCCTCCCCAACGCCTCCTCTGCGCCGTGACCTCCTCTCTGCGCCCTCCGCGCCGCGCCCTCCCACCTTTATGAAGGTACACACCGGTTAAAATTTTGTGGATCCTTATGTAACTTATCTTAACGAAGGTTTTTAGGGTGTAGGAGGCATGGTGGAGGTGTCCCAGGAGGAGTCTGAGAGAAGCTGGGGCTGCAACATGTCGCTACAACACCACTATCTAGTCGGTGGCCTCCTTATAAGAATTTTAATGGGGTAAGCCCCATAATTGTACATGGGGGAATCCCTTTAAACCCTTATTCGGGATTGGAACCACTCTCACAACCGGTAGCAGCACCCCAAAGGGGATTTCCTTTTTTTCATCAAGCATGGTGGATCTCCTTCATCCGAAGTCCATTTCTTGTTCTGCCTAAAGCATTAGAGAGATAGAGGTAAGCCTATGAATCCTCTTACTTCCTACTTTTGTATCTCTATCAAGTGAACACTCTCTGATATTTTCTAGTATTCCATATTTCCAGGGATATTGTTTGATTTCTCAATTTTTACCTTTTTAGGTGGAACCGAGGTTTGGTATTGGGAAAGTGAACTCTTATAAGGCTAAGGTAGGTGATATCTAAATTATAACCCATAGTCTTTCTAAATTTTTAATGTGCATCAGTTGTGTGGTTTCACTGGTTGCTGAGTGATGACCATGAAATTATTTAGATATTTTTTTTATGATTTTCCTCTATTAAATACATTTTTTAAATGTGCAATAGACCTATTGTATTGGAAGGTTCCAATGGGGTTTTATACTTGGATATTCACCTTAGTTTGTCCTGTTGGAATGTCATAGCTTATAAGAATATAAATGCAAGAATATTGGATGCCTTGTCTTGTTAACATAAAATGGGTATGTCTTATTTAAATGGTTGAAAATGAAACCATGTTTTATATTGATGATAATGAAATGTAATTTCACAATCATTGAAAACCTTGGATTGGAATTTAATCTTGTCTTGGTTCTTGAAATGAAATTTGGAATTTATAAGTTGATACTAGAATAATTTAAATAATTGGTAGAATGGTCCATAAATAGGACCCTAGATGTTGTGATTGAAAATAATAATTATTTAATTTGAAATAGGTGACTACTTGGTAACCTACTGATTCAAGGTGTTTTATATGGTCTTGATGTAGTCCATGTAAATGAGTAAAGAGATAATGAGATGACCTTGGTAGTAAATTATTGAATGGTAACAATGGAACATTGTTTAATAATGAATTGAATGTTTTGAATCAAGAGGAGATTACTTGAAAAGTAAAGAAGTAATTAAATGAATGAGTTATATGTTATTCTTTTTGTTTATTGGTGATTTTATAGGAATTACCTTGGAGAAATCCCATAGATTTCATATGGACTTGATTGGTGTGGAATGTCATGAGTGAGCCCTAGATTCCAATAGGGGACTCAAATGAATGTCAGGGGTGTGATAACACCCTTTGATTCATTGAGAGTCGTTGATATAGAATGACTTGAGCAAGCCATTGGATTCCACTTAGATTTGTTACCATTAATGCTTTGGGGTGGGACCCCCTTAGTATTAGGTAAAATCTTTACTTGTTGAATACCACAGATTCATGCCATGGATTATTGTAGAGAGAACCCTTATTAAATGTCGCAGGACAAGCTTCCTATATTAGACTTGATCTTTTTGGGTAGAATAGCTTGGTCATGATCCATGGATTCCAATCAAGTCACACTTATAAATGTCAAGGACAATTCCCTGAGTTTATACCGGTAGATAGGATCAGTGAAATGACAAGGGTCACCCCTTGGATTCCCCATGACCTTTTTTGGGAGGTAATTCTTGCTTGAGACACATGGATTCACTCATATTATTATTAATATGGTTTCATTGGTAGTGTACCTTGGAAACAATTGATCCATATTGTATTCCATGATTAGAGAACCATAAAAAATGGTTAAGAAATGTTGTTCTGACATCAGGTGTCATTGTGGAGCCTGATATTAGAGTTTTGTATGGTTCATTTATTTTGTAATAATTTAAACTGTTAATAATAGTACTCTTACATTAAACTCTATATAAACTGGTTATTTTAGAGACAATGTTATTGGTGACCTACTAGTTCGTACTCACACCCTGCTTAGGCCGCTTTGGAACTTGGGTACTCGAGCAGCTACCACTATTTTATTGCATGTATAGGTTTGGGCAAGTTTCCAATGTTGTTGATTTCTTGGTTACTAGGATAGGGCATGGGAGTTTGGGATCGAACCAAGACTCGAGACTGTGTATGGAGTTTTCCATAGTTTTTTATTTTGTCCCTTGAGTCCTAATGTATAGGGTTTATTATTGATGTATAACTTTCCATACATGTTTAATAAAATTTATTTTTTATAGAATTGGTTATTTGGATTATTTATCAGCACTGACATGTTGTCGTTACACTATTTATTTATATGGATAGTGTAGATAATTGACATTATTTTTTTTTTATCTTTCTCTAATGTGTGGGTATAATCTCCCCATTGTATCAACATAGACATGCACTACTAGTCAAAAGCCTCTGGTGTATGGGGAGGCCCACCTGAGGCCATGTGGCGCACTAGCCCAGAGCACCGATATAATGGCTTCCAGGTTGGGGAATTACAAAATGGTATCAAAGAATTGTTTTTTTACTTTTTTGTAAAGGTATAAAAGAGATAATATATTTTCAAGACATGGTATGAGACCTTTTCTGGGGACTGGACAACCCATATATGAGGAAAGTCCATGTCTCTAGGGATAGGATTGATGTTCATGTTGATTTCTATTACTATTGATCCAATTTCACCTCGAGTAACACACATGGTTATGAGGTTATGATTTATGGGATTTGGAAGTCATGTAGCCTGTGTTCATGCATCATATAAGGAATATAGGATTCAAATGTAATTTTCATGATGCCTATGATTGATTACCTAAATTATGACATAAGTCGGTTATTTAAAGTGTCTACAACCATTTATATTTTTTTTCATGTATAAGTGTTTTGTGGCATCTTACATAACCAATCATCTAAAAGGATAAAATCATTTTATTTGATTAATTACCGTGATTACTATGAAGTCTCAAATAAATAAAATTCCAATACAACTTATAGGGTGTTTTCCTCTATAACTTGTAATTGACATTTCATTTAACTGATTCTCAGTTATAGAAAACTTCTGGATGAAGTGATTGGTTAAAAGTGAATTACATGATCACTTGTATTGATTATTATGTGGAATTAACAAAATAAAATTCCATGTAAAAATTATAAAAGAATTTCCTCTTTCAATTGTACTTGAAATTTCACTTAACTAATCTCTTATTATCGAAAATTATGGTTAATTTAAAATGGGATAGAGAAAAATTAAGAATTATATATGAATGATATAGGCCTAATGGGTATGTGGTTGAAAATATTAATGGGTGGTTGGGGCTGTGATAGCACCCGAGTTATTCACTATCCCTTGTGTCCTTGAGACTTGTGGTCTGTTGGGGTTTTTGGTGCTCTTAGGGCTTGTGCTTTTCCAATTTGGATGGACAAACAGACCGATAATCCAAGTTATGGACATTATGTGAGGGTATTGGTGGAAATTGATATTTTTAACACTCTCGTGGACGAAGTGGTGTTATTAACTAGAGATGACACAATCAATTTATCAACACAATATGAGTGGAGGCCAAAGTTTTGCGTGAAATGCATGTTTTTTGGCCACATGACATCTGAATGAAACAGAGACAGAGAGTGCTCCCTCTAAAATATGAAGGGGCATGAAGCTTCCCAATGTTGAAGGAAGAAAGGAATGGATCCCACATCTAATACAACTGGTAACAACCCTGTTGGCCCTTATAATGTGGAAAAGCAATAAAATGGAACTGTGATAGATATAATTGTTCATGGCATGGGGGAGAATTTAGATAGGACTGCCCCTCTCTCTGGTGACTTCCACCCTGAGCATAACAAGGATGTTCACTCTGAGCATCTCATGAATGTGCAGGATTCTCATACTATCCAATCTGTGTCTATCAATGATGGCCAATCTGATCAGTTGGAGGAAAGAGCATGTATTTTGGAGACTATCCTTCCGGGAGATTCTAGGAATTATGGACCTTCCTACCCTCCCTCCATTAATAAAGTCCCTGATGAAATCAAAAATGGTGGATCCAAACCATATGGGGAACATGGAGATCATATTGTGGGATCACACACTGATGGCTCTGTGGGATATTCGTTAGCCAAGGAGACCTAGGAACAGGAGATGCTTGTCAGGGACTCACAAGATAGGGACAATTTCATTCAATAATTCACAGTCTCCATCAATGAGAAGGAGACACATGTCCCCTGCAATCTTACTCATAAAAATAAGTATTCAAAGGCAAGTATGAAGGTATTTGTAGAGGAAACTCAGCCTATGAATAGCCCAAGGAGACCTACTGATTCTAAGCAGCAGATGGAAACTACAGATTTGTCTATAGCTGGTCACAAGGGGGATCATCAGCAATGCCTCATGGAGAGTTCATATAGTTCTGTTAAACCTAAAAATCATGCCTTTCATCATGCTAGTGGTTGTGATAGGGAGGAATCCTTTTTACAGGTTCCCTCATCCAAGTTAGCCTGGAAGCAGATCATCACCACTTAAGTATCTTCGCCACTGCATTCTCAAAACAGGTTCACTCCCATATGTGGAAAGCTCTGGAATGATGAATATGAGGAACCCCAACCCACTGAACCGGGTAGTGATCAACCTGAAGCAAAGGAGGACCTAAAATAAGAGAAGAAAAAGGCCGAAAGAAAAAGGGGAAAGGTCATGTTACCATGACACAAGATGAAGGAACTACAACTAGGGGCAAGGCCCTAAAATGATGAAGCTATTCTACTAGAATTTCAAGGGCTATGGAATCCCCTTACGGCCAAGGCCCTTCGGCATTTTATATTGGCCAATAAACCAACAATTATTAGGATTGCAGAACCCAAAATGACATTTGGGAAATGGAAGACTTTCAAATGGGGAACTCTGGGGTACCACATTGTCTCTCAGAACTCTCATAATGACAATATGGATCACTTATTGGTGTTCAAGCAAGAATGAATTCAGATTGAAGCATGTAATCAGGGAAACCAAAGTATAACCGTTACTTTTGACAGCCTAGGCCAAAAGGTGAAAGTCTATCTTCTGTATGCTTAAACATCTTATGTCAGGAGAAGAGATTTATAGAAGGAGCTTGTAACAATTTCTTGGAATGAAACTCACAAGTGGGTGATTATGAGTGATTTCAACACAGTCCTCACACCTGGAGAAAAAACCAGGCCAAGCTTCAACAGAATAGCAGCTGCGTAATTCTCAGCCTACATTGATCAATGTAACCTAGTTGAAGTCATAATTGTCGGAGTAGAGTTCACCTGGAGTAGGTACACTTGAAATGGAAGTCAAGCCATCATGATTGACAAATGCTTTACTCAAATGGATGACATGAGTGTTTCTAGGGGCCTCTTAGGCTACACTCTTCCCAAGCATCACTCTGATCATAACCCTATTATTATGGAACTTTTGACTGTGGAAAGAGTCACTCCGCTCCCTTTTCAGTTCAACAATGGATGGGTCACCATTCCGAGATGCAGTGAAATCATCTTAGAAGCTTGGAATTCAACTCCCATTGGCAGCCCATTGCAGAGGATTACTGTAAAATTAAAACACACTAAGAGGCTCCTTAGAGAGTAGAGAAAGAACTCCTTTTCAAAGCTCGAAATTGAGATTCAGAATGCTGAGGCTCACCTTTCCAGTGCCTAGAACCAATATTAGGATCCTAATTTCCCCTCATAGAAGAAATCCAGGCCCATACAAAATTGGATGATCTTATGACTGTGAAATAAAGACTGAAACAGAATCAGTTGAATGTAAAATGGTTGAAATAAGGGGACAAGAACTCAAATTTTTTCACAATCTCTATAGGGAGAAGAGAATCAAGGCTGGAAACAATGTTATTAGCATCAATGTCCATCTTTATACCTCAAAAAATGATGTATCTAAGGAAGTGGTTTATTATTTTTGTAACCATTATATGGATGATTGGAAGGAAACCACTTCAATGATGGTTGGAAACATCATCCGCTGTATTGATGATCATCATAATTGTAACCTTGTTAAAGAACAAGACAAAGATGAAATCAAAAAGTCCCGGTTTTCCTTAAACATGGAATGTGCTCCAAGACCAGATGGTTTTATAAATCACTTCTTCATGGCCTATTGGGATATCATACAAGAAGACCTTGTAAGTTCAGTAAGGGACTTCTTCACTCACGCTTATTTACCCTATGGAATGAACTCAAATTTCACCGTCTTGATTCCTAAAAAAGAAAATGAAGTTGAAATTAAGAACTTCAGGCCTATTGCGCTTGATAATACTATCCCTAAGGTCATCAATAAATTCATGGTTTCTAGGATGGGGGAAATCATCAAAGATCTTATCACTCCAAATAAATATGGGTTCATTCCTGGAAGATGTATCTAGAACTGTCTATTCACAGCCACAGAAAGTGTAAATATCATGAAGAGAAAGGCGAAGGAAGGGAACTTTGATCTGAAGATTGATATCTCTATGGATTTTGACACACTTAAATGGAGCTTCCTGCTCAACATTCTCAAGAGATATGTTTTTCATACACTTTTACAAGGTTAATTAATTCTATCCTCTCATCGGCAAGGCTTTCCATTTTAATTAATGGGACTCCAAGAGGGTATTTTCAGGGCACAAGATGAGTGAGGCAAGGAGATCCACTCTCATGAATTATTTTAGCCCTTGCTGAAGATTATCTTAGTAGGTGTATTAATGATCTTGCTCAATTGATATTATATAAACAAATCAATGTAGGGAGAAATGAGCCTATCGCATCACATTAATTATATGCAGATTATATACTCTTATAAGTTCCCCCTTTATATATATTCACTCATGGTAGTATGAATATATATATTGGGGCTAGGTGTGCTTATATATAGATATGAAAAATGCATATGCGTGTAAGTATAAAGGGGTACATTCAAGTATAAACATATATATAAGGCCCCCCTTGTGCATATTTGGCCATGAAAATATGTACATAGGGGCTAGGTGTCATTACATATATGTTAAGTTGCATATGTGTGCAAGCGGAAAAAAGGATGATTCGAGTTGTCGTCATCAAAAGCAAACGTGCCTTGAGGTTGAGGTAGAGTCCCTCTACCTGGGATTTTCCTGATCCCATGGGGTATTCCTCTAGGTATTCCTACACATTTCTAGATCTCCAAACCTCACCGAATTAGGTATATCAGGGGTCATACAATCCTCTAGTCATCACAGATTAGCATTCATTTCTTTAAATATTCTGAGAAAACATCCTCTCATGCCATCCATATCATCCTATTTGAAACTAAGTGGAAGATGTTGCCCCGCAGATGTCGCTGGACCGGGCCGACACGTTTTGGTCACGCTGCAGTCACGCCGCGGTCACGCCGCGGTCATGCCGCGGTCACGCCGCGGTCACGCCGTGATTTGGCCTTGCTCCAGGATGACACCCTACGGTGATAACTCCTCCAGGACGACACCCTGTGGCGGTCACGCCGTGATTTGGCCCTGCTCCAGGACGACACCCTGCGGCGGCAACTCCTCCAGGACGACACCCTGCGGCGGTCACGCCGTGATTTGGCCCTACTCCAGGATGACACCCTATGGCAGTTACTCCTCCAGGATGACACCCTACGGTGGTCACGCCGCGGTCACATCGCTGTCACGCCGTAGTCAGGCCGCGGTCACACCTCGGTCACACCGCGGTCAGGCCGCGGTCACGCCGTGGTCACACCGCGGTCACGCCGTGGTCACGCCGCGGTCATGCCGCAGTCACGCCGCGGGCACGTCGCGATCACGCCGCGGTCACGCCGCGGGCACGCCGCGGGCACGCCGCGGTCACGCTTCTGTCACGCCGCCGTCACGCCACGGTCACGCATTGGTCACGCCGTGGTCACGCCGTGGTCACACCGCGGTCACGTCGCGGTCACGTCGCGGTCACGCCGAGGTCACGCCACGGTCACGCTGTGATTTGGCCCTGCTCCAGGACGACACCCTGTGGCGGTTAATCCTCCAGGACGACACCCTATGGCGGTCACGCCGTGGTCATGCCGCGGTCACGCCATTATTTGGCCCTGCTCCAGGACGACACCCTGCGGCGGTTACTCCTCCAGGACGACACACTGCGGCGGTCACGCCGTGGTCGAGCCGCGGTCACGCCGTGGTCGAGCCGCGGTCACGCCGCGGTCACGTAGTGATTTGGCCCTACTCCAGGACGACACCCTACGGCGGTTACTCCTCCAGGACGACACTGTACGGCGGTCACGCCGCGGTCACGCCGCAGTCACTCCGTGATTTGGCCCTGCTCCAGGATGACACCCTGCGGCGGTTACTCCTCCAGGACGACACCCTCCGGCAGTTACTCCTCCAAGACGACACCCTGCACACAATCTGTTTGATGCAATTCCAAAGAGTCTATTATATTATGAGGGCCTATTTCATGCTGGAGTTCCCACATTTCCCCCACAAGCTGGAAAAGGGAGGTCTGTTTGGGCCTATGCAAAAAGGGCTTGTTTGTTATGGACAGAGATGCAGCTGGAGACCTGGTTTGCTTGAAGAGTTTCCCTGAACGGTCTTCACTGTAGAGGAGACAAGCTCTGGGTTGTATTTGGTAGTTGCTTCCATGATGGTTCCCAAAACCGTTTGACTGAATTTCACACCAAACCAAGCCCTACTAGTGACTATTTTTCGATGCACTATAAAAATCCCATGGCCAACCCACCAAAATCAAACCAGCAATTCTAGGGCCATTTCCACTCTCAATAAAAAATCCAAACTCAAGCCCTAATACAATTCCAATCTCCTACTTCAATTTAGCCACTATGAACTCCTTCCCAGTCCCCCACCATTTTTCAATCCACCTAGGCAACCCATCCACAACTTGACTACCAATCAGGCCTACCCACCCCTCAACTTCTAAGCCACCAACCCCACATTTTCCACTAGGAATCCCACGTTAAAACCATTCCAAACCTCACCCAATTCTAACCAATTAAACCAGAACCCTTAACATTTGAAGCCCTCATCTAAATTCCTATTCAACTCACTTATTTTAGACACAATCAGCCCTGCCACTTCAGAAAAACAAGAGCAGCCTACTTAAAATCCAGTCCAACTTAGTTTCCTTCATGCTTGCACCCATGAGTCCACATCCTCACCTCAACCAAATTATTAACCACCTGGAAACCTGGAAGCCACAAGAGGAGAGAGAAGGTTTATAGATTTTTTTTTAATATTTTATTCCATTGGAAGAGAATTTTTTGGATTCTGCTACTTGTAATGAGGTACTTAATTTCCTCTCCCTCTTTCTTCCATTAAATATTAGACAGATCCTATGTAAAAAAATCATTCTCCACCTCCGGGGAAGGAACTCTCAGCTACCGTTCTTCTGTTCTTCTTCCTACTGATGAATAAAATTCCCCAAGTATATTGGGAAAATTTGATTCATTTTTCTTCATTTACCTCTTCTTACTTACTGCTGATTTCAGCAGCCGGATTCGGTCTTTTAGCAATAGCCCATGACATCCATCCGTTGTCTAGGGGGTCTAGTGGGGGGGGGGGGGTCCAGTGGCGGGTGGGGGGGTCTGTCCTAGGGTGTCCAGGGTCTAGGGGGGCTGTCCTGGGGGGTCTGTCCATGGGGTGTCTAGGCGGTCCAGTGGGGGGGGGGGGTCTGTCCTGGGGTGTCCAGGGTCTGGGGGGGTCTGTCTTGGGGGGTCTGGGTTTGGGGGGGTAGGTTCTGGGGGGCTGTCCAGGTTCTGGGGGCGGGTCTGTCCTAGGGTGTCCAAGGTCTGGGAAGGGTAGGACTGGCAGGGGTGTCCAGGGTCTGGGGGGGAGGACTGTCCTGGGGTGGGGTCTGTCCTGGGGTGTCCAGGGTCAGGGGGCAGGGTGAAGGGGTGTCCAGTATGGGGAGGGGTGTCTAGCAGGGGGAGGGGTGTCCAGCAGGGGGAGGGGCTGTCCAGGTAGGGGGAGGGGTGTCCAGCATGGGGGAGGGGTGTCCAGTGGGTGGTCCAGGGGTGTCCACGGGTGGTGGTCTAGGGGGAGGGGTGTCTAGAAGTGGGGTCTATTGCTGGTATTCTTTTTTGGACTTCAACAGATTATGCAAGGACTCGGTGAATATTCTCGGGCTCCTCCTACGGAACCCTCCCCGACTCACTCCCCTCCCCCGACGCACTCCCCTCCCCGGACGACCGTGCCTCCCCCCTCCCCGGACGATAGCACCTCCCCCGACGCCGACGGACTCCCCTCCTCCCTCGACGCACTCCTCTCCTACGGATGACCTCTCCTCCCCTGATGACTGCGCCTCCCCCGACGGACTCCCCTCCTCCGGTCACCATTAATATATTTGATGGCTAACTTGGATTCTCCCTTCATATCCATTTGGGGGAAATAAATATCATCTGATAACTGATGACCAGTAATGAGAGCCTAATAATTTTCCTCATCATCAGTGAAACCTTATAAAAATAGGAAAAAGTATGATTGGACGTCTTGTGTTCATGTGATAAATACAGCCACCTGGCCTACTCAATTAAGATTGGAATTGTTAAGCATTATTTCAGTCGATCTTTGAAAATCACCATCAAAATATGTTTTCTAATACTCTTTGACATGATACACTAAGAGGGTAGCCTCATTTGGGAAATCAACATTCAGGGGTAGTTCTTCAGGGGTGGATGTGTGTCCAGTGGGGCTGTCTAGTTGGGGCAGGGGGGCTATCCAGTGGGCTGCAGGGGGCAAGGGGCAGGGGGCATGGGTGTCTAGTAGGGGGAGGGGTGTCCAGCAGGGGGAGGGTCTGTCCAAGTAGGAGGAGGGGTGTCTGGCAGGGGGGAGGGCTGTCCAGGGGGTACAGGGGGTGTCTAGTGGGGCTGTCCAGTTGGGGCATGGGGGTTGTCCAGTGGGGTGCAGGGGGGCATGGGGGAGTAAGGGTGTCATGGGGGATGCAGGGGGTGTTCAAGGGGGCTGTCCAGGGGGTTTCAAGGGGGTGCAAGAGGGCTATCCAGGAACCTAAGCCCATGTAGGTTATGAATGTCTCTATAGAGAAAATTTAGTGCTATCCAGATATGGAAAATATCATAAAATATCCCATAGATACTTCACAGGCACCAGGTATAACTATTTCACCACCTATAGATAGTGAGAACGGTGCTATAAAATCTGGTAACTCTATTTCAAATCATAATTCCAATGTTTTTTTAATGCAGTACTACATGAAATGCAAGCATATTTTATCTGTGGATGATCATGTGTGACCATGATTTCACCAAGTAGTTTGTTTAGTTGATAAACCGTTTTTCTGGTAATTTTTTCCAATTTCAAATATGATTTATTTTATTTCCATAAACATTTTATAATTTATTCTATTTTATTTTCCAGACTGATTTGATGTTTGTTTTCCTAGATAACTCATATATAGCTACTTCTGAATTTTGATTGAAGTGTTTCCCAAGTCCTACTAAGAACCTATAGTATGGGGTGGTCTTACTAAGAACCTATAGTATGGGTCCAGTGTCTAGCAGGGGTCCAGTGTCCAGCAGAGGTAAATATACAGGGGGAGTCCAGTGTTCAGGGGCGAGTCCAGTGTCCAATAACGGTAAATATGATTTGGGCATCCCAAGAACTAGTTTCCAGGGGGAGTCCTGTGTCCAGCAGGGGTACAAGGGGGCTGGTAGGGGTGGGGGGATTATGGGTCCAGTTTCCAGCAGGGGTCTAGTGTCCAGCAGGGGTAAATATGCAGGGGGAGTCCAGTGTCCATGGGGGAGGGAGGGGGTGCTTTCCATGGAGGGGGGTGCTGTCCAGGCAGGGGGGGTGTCCAGAAGGGTGGAGGGGTGCTAAACATGGTCTGTAAATCTGATGTAGTTCAGTCTGTTCATGTCTTATCTCATGCTGCTAAACATGTCAGAATTGGTGAATTGGTACCTGTTAAAACTGAATCTGGCAGTGCTGAAGATGTTGTGGTTATCAGATCAGATAAACATGGTTATCAGATCAGGGGGCAGGGGGACTAGCAAGGGACTGACAGGGGGCCTAGCAGGGGGCAGGGGGCCTAGCAGGGGCAGGGGGACTAGCAGGGGGCAGGGGGCTGGCAGTGGGCAGGGGGGGCTGGCGGGGGGACTAGCAGGGGGGACTAGCAGGGGGTGGCAGGGGGGACTTGCATGTGGTAGGGGGGAAAGGAAGGGGGACAAGCAGGGGGTGGCAGGGGAGGGGTGTCCAGGCAGGGGAGAGGGGTGTCCAGGCTAGGGGAGGGGCTGTCCAGCAGGGGGACAAGTAGGGGGTGGCAGGGGGAGGGGTGTCCAGGTAGGGGGGAGGGGTGTCCAGGCTAGGGGAGGGGGTGTCCAGTAGGGGGGGTGTCCAGGCAGGGGGAGTGGCTGTCGAGCAGGGGGGAGGGGCTGTCCAGCACGGGGGGGGGGGGGGGGCTGTCCAGCAGGGGGAGGGCTGTCCAGTAGGGGGGAGGGGTGTCCAGCAAGGGGGAGGGGTGTCCAGGCAGGGGAGAGGGGTGTCCAGCAGGGCGGGAGGGGTGTCCAGACAGGGGGAGGGGGGGGGGGCTGGGAGGGGGACAAGCAGGGGGCAGGGGGGCTGGCAGGGGGACAAGCAGGGGGCAGGGGGCTGGCAGGGGGACAAGTATGGGGCATGGGGGGGTGTCAGGGGGATAAGTAGGGGGGTGGCAGGGGGGACTAGCAGGGTGGATGGGGGGACTAGCAGGGTGTAGGGGGCTGGAAGGGGGACAAGCAGGGGGGTGGCAGGGGGGAATAGTAGGGGGTGGCAGGGGGCAGGGGGTGGCAGGGGGGACTGGCAAGGGGGACTGGCAGGGGGTGGCAGGGGGGTGTCCAGGGGATGTCAAGGGGGTGTCCAGGGGGTGTCGAGTGGGGGTTGGGGGGTATTTTTTATGGTTTTGGACACCCTATAGCCACGGTTTAAACCGTGGCTATTGGTTTATTACCACGGTTATTAACTGTGGCTATAGACATAATGCCAAGGTTTTAAACCGTGGCTATTAAGTCTGTTCGGCCTTTAGTATAGCCACGGTTGCAGCCATGGCTATAGTGTTAAAGCCACAGTTTGGAACCGTGGTTATAGGTCTAGGCCTATAGCCATGCCAAACTTAGCCACTGTTTGAGGAATAGTGGCTATTACCTATAGCCACGGTTTTAGGGCCTATAGCCACGGTTAGAACCGTGGCTATAACCCGATTTTCCAGTAGTGAATTGTGGAGGGAAGCACCATGGTGCATGTCTAAGTGGAAAAGAACTATGCTACAAATATGGACAGAAAGGTCATCTTACTGGTGATTGTAAGGGAAAGAAAGATGAAACCAATGTTTAATTCTCCAATGACAGGGAGATGAGACATTATGCAAATGAATGTCCTAAGTGTCTGTGAAACATACCTCAGAAAAGTACAATGGATCATGGACAAGTATTTGTGATCACTACTACTGAGGTTGAAGCCTCGAAAGATGTGGTGGCGTGAAATTTAATGGTATCCTCAAGATTAGCCAATGCTTTATTCGATTCTGGATCATCACATTGTTTCATATCATCGTTGTTTGATAAGAAAATTATATATTTACAATATGATTTAACAATGGAGTTTTTAGTCAAAAATCCTAAGGGATGTATCATTGCTGTAATAGCCCGAGATTTTATGAAAAATATTCTTTTTAATTTCATTAATGTCTTGTGTTGTACGCTACACCAAAAGGAGCTTGCACAACACGCAATCGCGTCCTTCCTCGATAGCGTGTGTAGTACGCAATAACGAGTTTCACTAAACAACAATATGCTATTAAAATATTATTAAAACTAGTCGTTATGAATAGTAATAACCACCTTTTAAAATTTTAGACATTTTCGATCTCAAAATGGACTTCATTTTTGGATTCGGAGTATCGAATTTAGCCTAAGGTGAAATTTTGGTACTTTTCGAATAACTTTCATAATCTGATGAATAGTGAAAATTACTAAATTATAATTAAAAACTACTTTTTTAATCAAAATAATTAATAGTGATAAATTATTAATTTAAGTAGTTTTAAAGTATATTTAGAATATATTTTTACAATTTAATACAATGTTGGTCATTGGATGTAATTTCACATTTAAACCAGTCATAAACAAGTGTCAATCTTTTGATAGTTATTATCTCTTAAGAACACGCTATTTGTTTTGACGACGAGAATTAATTTTTAAATTAATTAATTCAACTGATATGTTTTGAAGTTGATAAAATGGACATCATTTTTGAATTCATAATATCAAATATATATTAGATCTAATTTTTGGTATTTTTCTGGAAACATTCATTTTTTTGATGAATAGTGAAACCACTAAGTGGTAGTTAAAAATCTGAATTTTTTAGAAAACTTAATTTTACCGCTTCTGTGAGTGGAATTTCGAAAATCCGAGAGACACGGTTGATGCCAATAAGTAAAATGTGGTTCAATGAGATGAAAATAATTTTTTGGTAAATAGTAACTTTTTTCTTTTTTTTACCCCGGTTAAAAGTAAATAGGGTAATTAAGGGTAAAAATGATATTATTATTACCCTAACACATGTCCTAATTCTATTGTACAAGTTTAATTCGTCCAAAACAACCATAGGAATAAAATATTACCATTTAGGCCCACTTGGATTAGATTAGGACATTTATTATTAATTTATTTAAAGAATGGTTAAAATAGTTAAAATCAATGTTTAATAAGTAAATAATTTTTAATATGGGGTTATACATAAGAGAAATTAGACTATAAATATATATTAGAAATATAAAATTATTTCCTACGTAATGGTATTTTATTTTTAATTTTTAGACATTAAATAATTTAATTTATTTATGACACAACGATGATACAGTAATTATCTTATTAATGAAATATTGACATAATTGATGTTATAAATACCCAAATAAATATAATTTGAGACTTTTTATGAAAAAAAATAATTTTATAGCTTAATATGGCATGTTAGGATTAATTTAATTTACTTTGGCCGAAGTAAGCATTCTGTTATGAGTTTCAAAAAAAAAATCAACTATTGAATAGTGTCAAAATTGAGATAAAATACTTTTTAAAACAAATATTATATTATTAATTGTTATTTTATTCCTAAAAATCTAAAGTTCGTCCAAATGACATAGATAAGGTTATATATATTAATAAAACACAACTTGGGGGTCTCTTGGATGTATAATGTAATTTTATTAACTATATAATATAAAAATACAAAGTGACATGGTAAATGTCAATCTAATTAACTAATAGTTAAAACTAAAATATAAGGTTAATATAATGACCTAAACTTGTCTAAATTCTATTATATGAGAGTATTTCTACCCATACCCACCTTAGATTTTAAATAACTCAATTTGGAGCTATTTAAAACCGAACTTGACTTTATAATAAAATAATATTTTTTGTTATTCCAAAGGTGCCCCTCTCCTCCATTATAAAAGGGCACCTCCTCCCCCTCTTCCTCACACCACTTGGAGCCTTCACGCTCGAAAAAACCCTGCCATTTTCTCCTCTACGCTTCCCTAGAGACATCCTAGAGGTCCTGGTCTTGTTCAGAGACCAATTTTAGTGCCCTAAAAGGAGGTCTCAAAGAAGCACTTCAAAGAAGAGGTAATATCCATTACCGATCCTTTCCAATTTCATTCTTCTTCAACTTCTTCTTATTTAGTTGTTTCATTATGAAACAATAACATAAGTATCACTCATATACTGATATGTTATTATAAGTATGAAACAACCCTATTTAACCATCTATCCATCCTACGGAAAATGAAATCACCGCGCGTGCGTACGTACGGAATACCGTCTCCACGCCGTGGTGTAATCTATTTTCCACCACCACCTTACTTGGATGAGTATAATTGTGTAAATAATAACTATATATGATTATTGTAAAGTGATATTGATTCTTAAATAGTATACATACACTACAATACAATTCAGCGATCAAGAGAATGATATCATCGCTCGTGCGTACGTACGGACTACCGTCTCCACGACGCGATGAGATTCATTCTCCACGTTAACCATTCATGAATGATTATAAAGTATATATAATAATTAGTCATGAAATATATAACATAATAATACTACTGTATTTATGTATATATATATTTATGTCATCTAATTAATTCCACTCAATTCAATAAGGAAACGAAAACAGCGTTCATGCGTACGTACGACCTACCGTCTCCATGAACGGTGTATTTCATTCCATTTATCAATCCATTATATATGTGTATATTCTGAATATATATTATATATAAATCATGTTATATATTCTGTAATTAAGTAATAATGATCTACGTAATCATATGAATAATTACAAGTTAAAACACGAACGACAAATGAGACAATTTTACCCAAAACGCTACTTTAACATGAATTTACAAAAGAACGGGTAATATAAAGTCATAAGTGAACCATATATGATATAATAACAATGAATATAATTCTTTAATAAGTCAATGAAATTATTTAAATCATTATACCATAGGTTCGGACACTTACGAAGCAAATCGGACCTAAGGTAAGGGAAAATATCACAATCTCATTTTTATCCGAGATTGTTTATACTTTGGCATTTACTGGGGTGCATTTTATCATCCACATCCATGTTTCCTCAATATGTAATATTATTTCCATCCACCTACAATTGTTTAAATCCAATTTTACCCTTCGGTGAGTTTTTAGTAAAGGATATGAAAGGAATCTTTTGTCATTTTTCGTACGAGGTACTTTTTGTCTTTTTCAACAAAAATACGAAGAATGTTTATTTTAACTTATACGGCATGAGTGGATTTTGAAAAAATTATTTCCAAGAAGCTTCCTTTACATGTTTTCAAGTTTATTTTTAATCAACTTCTTTTAGTTTATAATTGTACGACATGATAAGAAAGAAAAAGTGTTTTTGAAGCAGAAAGGATATTTTCCCCATGAATGGAGTTCAAGTGTTTTATCAAAATTATTTTCCCTATAAGATAATAAAGGGTTCTGTTTTTATCCCTATTATTACATTTATTTAATTATGTTATGATGGAATTATATTTTTATGAATTCCATTATCTTATATGAATTGTTTTATGATGTCACGATGTTTAAGATTCCCATTTTTATTACATGGGTTATGCTATGATATATGGTTTTATGATTTTGTGGCACACATAAGAATGGTATAATTATGAGAAGGGTGGGACCTATATCTCCCTCCAATTAATTGGGTAAAGATTTTATATCTCATGAGATAGACATGGCTGGAACGGTAGGTTATACCGGTTTAGTGAAACAGGACTGAAACGAGGAGTGAACTCGGTTCAGAAATAGACTTTGTCCACTAAGATAGTCTTGGAAATGTGTCTTGACTAATAAGAAATGATTCCCTATGATTATGTGCGTGTGAAACAAAGTTTCATGTTTTATGTTTTGATTATTGGGATTTCATTTCACTACTATGATTTATCCCATGTTATGAAATAATGCTCTCTTTTGCAGGTTATGATTTCCAAAATGTTATGTTCTTATGAATATGATGTGATTGATATTTCTTTTGTTTACCCTTACTGAGCATTTGAGCTCACCCTTTTTTGTTTTCTTTTCCCCAGGATATAAAGAAAGGTTTTAGGTAAAAAAAGGAAGATATTTATGGGAGATGTTGAAGATCTTTCACCTCGATTAGAAGATTATATTCCGAGTTTCCAAAGGCACTAAACTATTACGATCATTGGGTCTGTGTTTTTGTTATATACTAAGTATTCCGCAAAAATTAATGTAATGTCCATGTACGTCAAGCTTCAGGTCTCTACAGTTGGTATCAGAGGAATGGTTTAGTCAACCTTTGGAAACTAGGATTCAAAAACGTTAGTGAGATCCCGAGATATATTTCTAAGGTATGTCTAGGGATGTCCTTAAGGATAAGTATACGTATAGGATACAGTCCTAGAACTATGGTAAAAATATTTGAATTTAACCTAAGATGTTAGATATTGAGGGTGCTCCCCCTTTATTATGTTGTTTTCCCTAGCATGATTTTTGCCTCTCACACTATTCTTTTTGGGTTTTAGTCGATGGATGGAACCTGAAAGAACCGTGTTGATCAATGCAATGGAAAATGAAATGATTGTCCTCCTGAACAAAAAAAAATTTATGGGAGATGGAGTGTAAAATCTTATTTCTATACTCACACAAGCTATGAATCATTCTGGACTTCCAAATGAGCAAATAAGGGAACAATATTCTATTGAGTCCTTCATGAGGCAACGTCCACCTTCTATCAGTGGGTCTTCTGATCCCCTTGTTGCTGAACAATGGATCAGTACCACTGAAAAGATATTTTCAGTTTTTCAATGTTCTGAACATGATAAAGTCATCTTAGCAGTATATCGTTTGGAAGGTGAAGCTGATCAATGGTGGAATCTTATCAAGAATACGAGGCAAAGAGATGAAATTGATTCTATGGAATGGGACAAGTTCAAGAACTTATTTTTCAATAAGTAATTCCCTTGTATTCTTCAAACAAATATGGAGAAGGAGTTTCTTGAACTAAAGAAAAAGGATGATGAATCGGTTGGTATATACGAAGCGAATTTTACAAGTCTTGCATGCTATGCATCTGGATTTATCATCCAACCTGAATGTAAAGTTGATCGATTCTTCAGTGGCTTAAAACCAAATCTTCGAAGGGCATTAGCTATAAGAGACTTCAGTAGATATGACGAAATTGTGTGTTGTGCTATCAAGGTAGAAATGGAAGTTGGTGTTACTTATCCATCTCATAGTTTTGAAAAGAAACGAAAGATGGAGTTCAAGGAGAAATCTCAGAATAACGGTGAAAAGAATATGAATGTTTCCTTATGCTCAAGGTGTGGAAAGAAGCATGGTGGAGATTGTCTTAAAGGGACAAGTAAATGATTCAAATGTGGAAAGGAAGGTCATCAGCATTTGAATGCCGTAATGATGGGAAGAAGATTTCTAATGATGTAAACAAAGGAAGGGATACACAAAATGAACCTACTACACTTCAATGCTTCAAGTGCAAGGAAATGGGGCATTATGCTAATAAATGCCCTTATCCAAGGGTTAGTGATGATCGACGTGAGCAACCACTTAAGGAAAAGGACAAAGGGAAGTCACATGGGATCACCATTGGAGATGTTGAATATGAAAACGATGTGGTGGAATGATTAAGTGTTTATGTAATGGGATTCCAGAATAATGTTGTATATAGTATCGTGGAATATTGGAATATTTATGTTTTGGGCTATTGTGGTTTTCAATAATTTTATGGCATCGGTAACCATGAAAAGGGATTGAAATATGTTTGGAAAGTAGATGATATGCACATAATGAAGGGATAAAGAGAATCTAATATGTTTGATAGTATTCATGAGCCCATGATTGATATAAGGACTAAGTGATATCATGGTTTGAGTATATAGAATTTTGAGGATTTTGGTATGTGTAAAGTGTTAACTTTTAACTACATTCATGTTTTCACTAAGGATCAATGGGTATTCAAGAGAATACATGATTAAGGCCTTCGAATGTTTGGAATGTGACCAACAAGACATATCTTATGATATATGGGGATCAACGATGGTATTTAATCTTTGGTAATCGTTTTCACTATATTATGAGAGTGGACTGTAGTATTTTGGATAAGCCTAAAGATAGGAATGGATTATGTTGGAAATAAGTTAGTATTGATTAAGGATAGAAGTTTTTTTTCAATATTATTGATGAGATGTTATAGTAATACAGTTTTAAAAAAGGACAACCTGCAGGATGGGCGATAGCCCATCGCGTCGGACAAGGCTGTGGGAATCGAACCCACTACCGAAGTGCGACTGGCCTTTATCACCTACCACTGGCCTACAGGAAGTCCATGTTTAGTAGAAACTAGTTTTATTATATTAAGGAGTATGATATATGAAGTATATGTCCATTTTAAGAACCATATATGATTAATCTCACTATAGATGGACTTATGTATTTTTTGATAACTTTTCTAACCTTTTGTTTGAGATAGATGGAATGACCCATCATTTTATCACATGATATGCTAACACATCACGAATGACAAATTCAACTTCATTTCTTTAAGAGATGAAGTGGAAATTTTCCAATGAATGAAAAATAGTGACACTATACCAAAATCACGAAAGTATTTCTTCTAATTCCAATTTCATCAACTTTAGGGAAATGATCTTGAAAACAAAAAATGTTTTCCTAGTGCTCTTATATCTGATGAATCAGATGGTACCTTAGATCGTCACAAATTTATGGCTTTGTGATTGCTGGATTTTCCATAGCCATGTTCTCTACCACTCTTCATCAGAACATGATGGTTAGATTTCTCTTCCATATCCATATTTTCACCTATGTGGAAACCCAGTGATTAATTTATTTGGGTAATCGTTACATTTCATACTTTAGTTTTTAAAATCCAAGTTTTGTTATTCCTTTTTACGATGTGGGTTTCTATTAAAGAAACTTTCGAGTAGTAAACCATTTATGACCCCGACGAATTTCGAGAGCGAAATTCATTTTAAGGGGGGTAGAGTGTAACAGCCCGAGATTTTATGAAAAATATTCTTTTTAATTTTATTAATGTCTTGTGTTGTACACTACACCAAAAGGAGCTTGCACAACACGCAATCGCGACCTTCCTCGATAGCGTGTGTAGTACACAATAACAAGTTTCACTAAACAACAATATGCTATAAAAATATTATTAAAACTAGCCATTATGAATAGTAATAACCACCTTTTAAAATTTTAGAAATTTTAGCTCTCAAAATGGACTTAATTTTTGGATTCGGAGTATCGAATTTATCCTAATGTTAAATTTTGGTACTTTTCGGATAACTTTCATATTCTGATGAATAGTGAAAATTACTAAATAATAATTAAAAACAACTTTTTTAATCGAAATAATTAATAGTGATAAATTATTAATTTAAGTGGTTTTAAAGTATATTTAGAATATATTTTTACAATTTAATACAATGTTGGTCATTGGATGTAATTTCACATTTAAACCAGTCATAAACAAGTGTCAATCATTTGATAGTTCTTATCTCTTAAGAACACGCTATTTGTTTTGACGACCGGAATTAATTTTTAAATTAATTAATGCAACTGATATGTTTTGAATTTGATAAAATAGACATCATTTTTGAATTCATAATATAAAATATAGCTTAGATCTAATTTTTGGTATTTTTCTGGAAACTTTCATTTTTTTGATGAATAGTGAAACAACTAAGTGGTAGTTAAAAATCTGAATTTTTCATAAAACATAATTTTACCACTTTTTTGAGTGGAATTTCGAAAATCCGAGAAACACGATTGATGCCAGTATGTAAAATGTGGTTCAATGAGATGAAAATAATTTTTTGGTGAATAGTAACTTTTTACTTTTTTTATCCCGGTTAAAAGTAAATAGGGTAATTAAGCGTAAAAATGATATTATTATTACCCAAACACATGTCCTAATACTATTGTACAAGTGTAATTCGACCAAAAACAACCTTATGAATAAAATATAACCATTTAGGCCCACATGGATTAGATTAGAACATTTATTATTAATTTATTTAAAGAAGGGTTAAAATAGTTAAAATCAAAGTTTAATAAGTAAAAAAAATTTAATATGGGGTTATACATAAGATAAATTCTACTATAAATATTAATTAGAAAGATAAAAAGAGTTTCTACATATTGGTATTTTATTTTTAATTTTTAGACATTAAATAATTTAATTTATTTATGACACAATGATGATGTAGTAATTATCTTATTAATGAAATATTGACATAATTGATGTTATAAATATCCAAATAAATATACTTTGAGACTATTTATGAACTAAAATAAGTTTCTAGGATAATATGACATGTTAGGATTAATTTAATTAACTTTGGTTGAAGTAATAATTCTGTTATGAGTTTCAAAAAAATCAACTATTGAGAAGTGTCAAAATTGAGATAAAATAGTTTTTAAAACAAATATTATATTATTAATTGTTATTTTATTCCTAAAAATTTAAGTTTCGACCAAATGACTTAGATAAGGTTATATATATTAATAAAACACAACTTGGTGGTCTCTTGGATGTATATGGTAAGTTTATTAACTATATAATATAAAAATACAAAGTGACATGGTAAATGTCAATATAATTAACTAAGAGTTAAAACTAAAAGATAAGGTTAATATAATGACCTAAACTTGTCTAAATTCTATTGGATGAGAGGATTTCGACCCATCCCCACCTTATCTTTTAAATAACTCAATTTGGAGCTACTTAAAACCGAACATGACTTTATAATAAAATAATATTTTTAGTTATTCCAAAGGTGCCCCTTTCCTCCCTTATAAAAGGGCGCCTCCTCCCCCTATTCCTCACACCACATTGAGCTTTCAAGCTCGGAAAACCCCTACAATTTTCTCCTCTCCACTTCCATAGAGAAATCCTAGAGGTCCTGGTCTTCTTCAAAGACCAATTTTAGTGCCCTAAAAGGAGGTCTCAAAGAAGCACTTCAAAGAAGAGGTAATATCCATTACCGATCCTTTCCAATTTCTTTCTTCTTCAACTTCTTCATCTTTAGTTGTTTCATTATGAAGTTATAACATCAGTATCACTAATATAAGGATATTTCATTATATGTATGAAACAACCCTATTTAACCATCTATCCATCCTACGGAAAATGAAATCACCGCGCGTGCGTACGTACGGAATACCGTCTCCACGCCGTGGTGTAATCTATTTTCCACCACCACCTTACTTGGATGGGTATAATGGTGTAAATAATAACTATATATGATTATTTTAAAGTGATATTGATTCTTAAATAGTATACATACACTATAATAGAATTCAACGATCATGAAACGATATCATCGCTCGTGCGTACGTACGAACTACCGTCTCCACGACACGATGAGATTCATTCTCCACGTTAATCATTAATGAATGATTATAAAGTATATATAATAAGTAGTCATGAAATATATGAAATAATAATACTACCGGATTTATGTATATATATATTTATGTCATCTACTTAATTCCACTCAATTCAATAAGGAAACCAAAATAGCGTTCATGCGTACGTACGGCCTACCGTCCCCATGAACGGTGTATTTCATTAAATTTATCGATCCATTATATATATGTATATTATCAATATATATTATATATAAATCATGTTTTATAATCTGTAATTATGTAATCATGATCTATGTAATCATATGAATAATTACAAGTTAAAACACGAACGAAAAATGAGACGATTTTACCCAAAACGCTACTTTAATATGAATTTACAAAATAACGGGTAATATAAAGTCATAAGTGAACCATATATGATATAATAACAATGAATATGATTCTGTAATAAGTCAATGACATCATTTAAATCATTATACAGGAGGTTCGGACATTTACGAAGAAAATCGGACCTAAGGTACGGGAAAATATCACAATCTGATTTTTCTCCGAGATTGTTTATACTTTGGCATTTACTGGGGTGTATTTTATCATCCACATCCATGTTTCCTAAATATGTAATATTATTTCCATCCACCTACAATTTTTTAAATCCAATTTTACCCTTCAGTGAGTTTTTAGTAAAGGATATGAAAGGAATCTTTTGTCGTTTGTCGTACGAGGAAATTTTTGACTTTTCTGACAAAAGTACGAAAAATGTTTTTTTAAAATTATACAGCATGAATGGATATTTAAAACATTATTTCCAAGAAGCTTACTTTAAAAGTTTTCAAGTTTATTTTTAATCAACTTCTTTTAGTTTATAATTGTACGACATGCTAAGAAAGGAAAAGTGTTTTTGAAGTAGAAAGGATATTTTCCTCAAGAATGGAGTTCAAGTGTTTTATCAAAATTATTTTCCATATAAGATAATAAAGGGATTTGTTTTTATCCCTATTATTACATTTATTTAATTATGTTATGATGGAATTATATTTTTATTAATTCCTTTATCTTATATGAATTGTTTTATGATGTCACGATGTTTAAGATTACCATTTTTATTACATGGGTTATGCTATGATGTATGGTTTTCTGATTTTGTGGCACACATAAGAATGGTATCATTATGAGATGGGTGGGACCTATATCTCCCTCCAATGCATTGGGTAATGATTTTATATCTCATGAGATAGACATGGCTGGAACGGTATGTTACACCGGTTCAGTGAAACAAGACTGAAACGAGGAGTGAACTCGGTTCAGAAATGGACTTTGTCCACTAAGATAGTCTTGGAAATGAGTCTTGACTAATAAGAAATGATTCTCTATTATTATGTGTGTATGCCACAAAGTTTCATGTTTTAAGTTTTGATTATTGGGATTTCATTTCACTATTATGATTTATCCCATGTTATGAAATTATGCTCTATTTTGCAGGTTAAGATTTCCAAAATGTTATGTTCTTATGAATATGATGTGATTGATATTTCCTTTATTTACCCTTACTGAGCATTTTAGCTCACCATTTTATGTGTTTTTTCCCCAGGATATAGAAAGGTTTTAGGTAAAAAAAAGGAAGATATTTATGGGAGATGTTGAAGATCATTCACCTCGATTAGAAGATTATATTTCGAGTTTCCAAAGACACTAGACTATTACAATCCTTGTGTGTGTGTTTTTGTTATGTACTAAGTATTCCGAAAAAAGTAATGTAATTTCCATGTACGTGAAGTTTCGGGTCTCTACAATTGCTACAAGGTTTTGTGAATCAGTTCTCATTATGGCATTTAAATGTTCCTCATCTATTGATCTCATCGTCATACCCATGATTGAATTTGATATTATCCTCGGGATGGATTGGACTTCGGACCATGATGAAATTATTTATTTTATGAAGAAGGAGGTCACTATTTATTATATCGATTATAATGAACACCTTATCTTTAGAGAAGAATCGTCACCACCTAATTATTATTTAGATCAACCCCAAGTAGATCAACTAAATTCAAATATTGGGGAGGAAGAGAATGAAATAATTTTTGGTAAGGAAAATAATGTTCAAATAGAGGATGTACCTATTTTGAAATGGTATTTTGATGTATTTCCAGAGGGCTCACCTAGACATCCTACAGAATGAGAAATTTAGTTTTCCATTGATTAAATTCCTAGATCAAGGCCTATATCGAAGACCCCTTATAGAATGGCCACTACGGAATCAGTGGAACTAAAGAAACAACTAGATGAATTGACTAATAATGGATTAATTCACCCTAGTTTCAATATGGGGAGCCCCTGTCCTTTTTGTTATGAAGAAATTTGGATCTATGATGTTTTGCATTGACTACAGGGAGATCAATGCTATAACAATATAGAACAGGTATCCTCTACCTCGCATTGATGATTTATTCGACCAACTTCATGGAGCTCAATACTATTCAAAGATTGACCTTTGATCTGGATATCATAAGTTTTGTGTGACTTAGGAAGACATTCAGAAAACAGCATTTCAATCCAGGTACAGACATTACGAGTTTATAGTAATGCCTTTTTGATAGACTAATGCACCCTCTGTCTTCTTGGATCTAATAAATAGTGTTTTTAATGAATATCTTGATGAATTTGTATTGATATTTATTTATGATATCATGGTATACTCCAAAATCTACGAAGATCATGGAAATCACATGCGCAATATCTTTAAGACTCCGAGAAGAGATTAATTATATGGGAAGTTTACCAAATGTGAATTATGGATTCAGGATATTTCTTTTCATGCCCATATTGTCTCCAAGGATGGAATCTCTATTGATCCTTCTAAGACCTATATCATGAAAAATGTTTTAATTGAAATAGTAATTTAATACATATTGTGTTTAATTTAAAATTTAATGTTTTAATTTCTAGGATATTAGTTATATTTTATTAAAAAAATTTATTTAATTATAAAATTTCTATTTTTTTTTAAAAAAATTTGTTTTTGAAATTTTATAGTGTAAAATTGATTTCATAAATAAAATATGAATATAAAAATTATCTAATATGTTTAATTTCATTTTTGGTCATGAAAATAAGTTAAGGAGGTTAATTAGTAGTCACTATTGTAAAGGTAAATAATAGAATAACGTTAAACCTAACATTTAATTCCAAAATACCTGAAAAACATAACCCATATTATTCTGAATGAGAGATATGTCAAATATAAATCAACCCCATTCATTTATGTTTATATTTTTATAGGAAAATCTCTTTTAAAATGTTTTCATATTAATTTAATGGTACCAATAGTTTTAAAATTGATACACCTCAGGCATAAAAGGATCCCTTCTCCACACAACTTATCATCATAACATAACCACTATAGATCGATGAAATTATTTCAAAATAAATATAATATTATTATATTCACATATTATATATTCTGTACACCTCTAAATCCAACTAGAAATAAATAATCAAAGTTTCAATGTGGTTATCTATAGAGTATGGAAAATAATTTCAATTACCCATTCTCTATTTCATTTCCTTTATTGTATATTATAATAAATAATGATTTATTATAAGAGTTATAAAATATTTAAATTTGTATCATATTTTTATTTATATTTTATTATTTGAATTAAATTTCCTTATTCAACCATCTTCCAAACCATTCAAAAAAAATGAAAACATCACTCATGCGTATAAGTGGACTACTACCTCTAAGAATGGGGAATTTATTTTTTTATGAAATCATGAATGGATGGTTGTAAAATATTATTTATTATATTAAAAATAAATTAATATCTTAATTATGATTCTATGATTATAATTTTTTCAACCTTTCTTCTCCTCTATGAAAAATATGGATATTAGTTATGTTTAGGTTTAGAATACCACCACAATGGAGTGATGTGTTTCATTTATTAATAACTAACTAAAATTAATAGTTTAATGGTGGTATTTAATGATTAAATATTATATTTATAACAAATTGAAGATTCAATAAGGATAAATAAATTTATATATTATTTAGGATCTAAAAAAATGGAATCTATGTCTATGTTCGGACATAAACCTTTATTGAGAAACACCTTCCAATTTTATCACCTATATAAAATAATGGTTCCAAAATTAATTTAATAAATATATATGATATTATATATTAATATAATTCATTTATATTATTCTTAATGGATAGATAAAAAATAATGTTCGTTATAAATTAATCAATTTATATCGATAAATTATAGTAAATATGTTTTTCAGGAATTCATTTATCAAGTACCATTAACATAGTTTCTATTACTATTACAGTTTAAAAAAATAATAAGATGTAATTATACCATTATAAAACATAAGAAAAACATTGAAAATCTTTATCACTTGATAAATAAAATTTACATTAACTAGAAATTGAACGTATAATAAATTTTTCTAATTCATTATTAGAAATTTTAATTTTTATGAATATGGTTTTAATTTTTTTATTTATATTTTTTATGAAACATAAGATTAAATAAAATTTAATTATGTTTAGGGTAATAGTGAGTCTTTCATCATATCAATTTATCATCATTGAGATATGTTTTTTTATTAACTTATTATTATCTTTCTGTGGTCTATTTAAAATAAATGTATGTATTCATAATAAAATTATAATTATATTTAGTGGATTTTTTTAATGAATGTTAATTTATACAATTCATTGGTTTTTTGGTGAAAATATAATAATGTTGCAATGGGTTTTCAGGACATAGCCACTCTGCTTGACTCCTAATTGTTCCACTTTCACGTTTTTTACATAATATTTTTTCATCTAAAATATTTTTGTATTAAATTACATTTTGTCTTTATATTTTATGAGTATCATTTTTAAATAAAAATATTTTTTTTCCAATCATTTTAAAATTTGAAAATTCTATGAAAATTAACTTCTACTACAAAATAACCTCATTCCCTTTCATATCCATGTTCTCTCCTCTATCTGTTATTCCCATTATAATTTTGAAATCTAGATATATATTATTTATAATTACATTGATATTTATCCTTAAAAATATTCAAAATGATTGTTTATAACTTTTATTTTGTTGTGAGTATCAATAAATGTATTTTTTAAATAATGAAAATTGATTCTTTCAATTCCAATTATTACATTTAATCGTTAACTATGAATTTCTTAGAGATACATTTTTTTATCTATTTTATTTATCAATTATTTTGGGTTTTAAAAAATTAATTTTCAAAATTTTTTCATTTAAAATTTTAAAAAATTATATTTTTCAAAGGGACACATAACAAATATTTTTTCCAATGATGTAAATAAATTTTTTCTAAATTATTTTTTATTTCGTAAAAATTTTATTATTTTACTACACAAGGACCATATCATGTAGTGTTATGTTTTACTAACAATCCACTTATTTCATTCACTAAATTTTAATGTAAGGAAATAAATTTTCATTTAATCTATTTATTATGATTAGATTAATGATTATTTTCATTTGGCACACATATGGGTGGTTAATTGAGGTTTAGAGTTCCATATATCACTTAAATGAAATGGATAATGATTTATATATTATGAGATCAGTATTTTGGGATATGAATTTGTTTGTTCCCATGTGTTTGTCTATCTTTTTTTGAGTGGATCAAGAACCTAATGATTCCTTATTCACAGATTGTGTCAACATACATCATTATACTATGTTGCCTAGATTTTATATATTTGTAATTTTATCATAATTCTAATATTAATCTCCCATGAATCATGATTAATATTATATTCATATATTACTTAGTATAAACATTATGATTTACTAACAAACTTACTGGTGTCTAATGTTTTAATATCATGGTTCTTAATGTTTTTACAAGTTTAGTTTTTATAACCTAAAATTAATTATTGTTTTAAATAATCTATTTATCACATTTCTATGTTTCCTCAGATGTTTATGATCTATCATATAGGTGTCAAGGTTTGTTTTTCTTAATTGAAACATTATCTCACCTCCTTATAATGTTTTCTATCAACCAAGTTATAAAGATATGTATAAACTAGATGGAGTTAATAATAATTATTTGAGTGTTAGAACTATAAAAAATGTTCAGATTTTTGTAATAAAGGTCTTTTCTTTAGATATTCCTCAGAGAAAAAAAAACCTTCAGTTCTTGGGATTTGGTGGTTATTGTAATGTGTACTATTTTTATCACAAACTAATCCTAAAAAGTGTACCACATCTAGGAAAATAATGAGATAAGGGATATAGTGACTGCCCAAGTGTTGTCTCTTGTAGGCCCCATGTTGTTGATTTCCACCGAGGGTATAAGAAACATATATTTTTGAATCATTAAACTATAAGAGAATAAGTAGAAGAGATATATTAGAAAAATAAACTAAATATATATATATATATATAATAATTTAATTCCAATGAAAGCATATAATTCTGCATATTACTAAAAAAACTACAAGGGAAAAAATTATAGAAAGGAAAATATGCAAGTGATCATGTAGCCAAAAATGATCTGGTCGAACCACAAGCTAATAATATTCCTCATAATCTCAATACCACTCATGTAGACATGAAAAATAGTTTATGTATACATTGAGTGATGAAAACATATAATCATTAGGACCATCATTGGATCCTCTCATGAGAAAGGTAAGGAATCACGAAAATATAAAATGTACCATAGTGAAACGAACATGTCACCTAAATTGGAATAATATGTTTCCATCCTTACTATTAATATTTCTCATTATAGATATCTTAAAAGAGATCATATATTATATTAATAAAACATCAAGGGAAACCCACTTCTTCTTCCCAAATAGCTTTCCACTCTTCCCCAACATCAAACATTATGGGTCGTATCTCTCCAAAATATGTCTTCACATAAACTCCTAGACTATGTACAATAATATTCATGCCATTCGTCACATCATAACATCATCCCATATTAAATCATCATATATTAACTGGTTCTTTTTTGGTATCCACTACTTCACAAAAGATGTGTATCATATATCAGGTATTATACCTCATGCATTCATAGTTCACACATCGACTATGGTACCTCAATCCATCCCATCATATACACGCAATACCTATAATGATCCATTGGAAACTATATCTTGAGATATATGTTTTTGATTTAACCATAATCCATCACATCCCCAACAAACCAATATTTTGGTAATCTAACCTCCATGAATACAATAACGTGAAATACTATGATAAGATAGTTAGGATGAAGGAGATGTCATATTTCCTTCCTCCGACTGGGATTTTGGTAGAAAAAACTCTCCCAGTGTCCACTAGGTGTTAGTGGCCCTAACCGAAATGGGTGGGGTATATTATGAAATAACGGAATGTACAATATATAATTTTTTAAAACCACAATATAATAATGAACTGGTCTTAAACACAACTATAGCTAAAATTTCCAAAATTACTGGACATCACCACTAAAAACTACTATACTATACGAACACATGAATTTTAATGATATAAATTATACTACTTAATCTTTGTTAATCATCTCACTTTATATTAAATAATTCATTATCCACAAATTATATATCAATGTTGTTGCACATTAAAAATTATTATCCCCCATATCCAAGTCCATTCCCTCCGATCATATTTCAAAAAGAGTTATTCGATTATCAAGAGTAACATGTAATCATAATTTATTTCCCATATCCCCAACCCATTTTTATGAACATTTATTTTTCATTGTTAACATAATTCCATAATTTGTCTATAATATGAAAATTTCCGATGTTTCCGCATTGAAATGCATTTATGAATTTCGATATACATTTAGTAGTTGGGAAAGGAATGATGATAAAAAAGAAACCAAGACATTTTCCATTAAATAGATTCATGTAAATAAAATATAAATCACTTTAAAATTAATGATCAAGCCTAGTTTCATCTAATTAAATCATCTTTTGTGTCTTCCTCGATAGCCCCAAGCTTATCCAGATGAATCTTACCATCACATGAATCAAATGATTCTTTTTAATCCTAACATTCTGAACTAAAATCATATTAGAAATCACATGATCATCCATCAGAATAACATATCACAATGCTAGCACCCATAGCACATCCCAAGGAATCAAGAAAACAATCATAATCAACAAAAACACCAGACCCTAAATTAAGGCATTAAACCATCAAATGAAAATGATCCCTAAAAGATCCATACACTAGTCATTAATCCATAATAAATAAATAGGAATTCATATCCCTAATAATTTATCGTAAACATATGAATGATGATTATTCCTTATTCAATTAACTAATACCTTATTTGTAGGTGAAAAAATTTTTAGCTTAAAGAATTATCTATAATAATATATCAAAAGTTTAACATGATATCACCATTACTCACATTTCAATAACCTTGATAAATTTTCATTCACATTTACCATACCTTTTTGTTCAATAATTTTCATTATTCATTATCAAGAAACATGTTATTTTTCAGTTTCATTATCACATGGAAGATCACCTTCAATTAAACATGTGCATTGTATAATTTTGATTAAAATTAATTTATAAGAAATAATGGATTACTTTAACATTTAATTTTTTTAATTATCTATCTATCCAATAATAAATCTCCATATATAAATTCACTACCATTTTAAAAATTAAGAAACATGTCATCGAATAAAAAATTCCAGTTAAACAATAATAAAATCGCTAGTAAAAAATCTAGAAAATAAATAGTCAATTTGTTGTTATATAGGAATGAAAAATAATTGGATTTCCAAATTTTTTTAAATATATATAAATATTGATTAGTCCAATTTATTTTCAATAATAATGTAGGAAACATTTCAAGAATATTATTTCATGTAAATAAATAAGTGAATAAAAGATTCCCTTTCTTGGGTGGCATCAATGTTCTCCCAAGAAAAATGTACCTACATTGCAGATCTATGATCACATATCCCTCAAGTAAACATCTATATAAAATAGAAATTGGTCCTTTAATGCACAATGACTGAATAAATAAACCTCATTAATATGGTGTATACTAAATACCAAATCATTGAAATAATAAATTAGTGGAAAAAAATGAAAGAAACCTCTATATATATATATCATATAACACACCAAGAATCATTCAATAATTGTCTGTATCCATCCTTATTGCTAGGGGATTAAAAGGATTTCATAAAACAATCTTGGTATCATGGGGTCTGATGGAGAGAAGAAGAAAATAATGATGTTTAAAGGAGATGTAGTTATTTAGGGGGAGCCTAAAAATTAGATGACCATGACAGAACCTCGTAGACTATGTAGCTATATTGGATTACATGGGGATTTCATTGGTTCATCATAAATGATAACATAGTATTCCACCATGGTCAATGGTTATATCATGAATCCATGGAAAATATTATAAAAGTGGATATGGGGGTTATGACTTAGCAATAAACGTAATGACACCAGACCCCCTATTCTGTTAGAGACCATGCCACAAACTAAATCCCATGACTTAACAACCCACCTAATTCGTATTATCCATGAAATCCCCTCGAGATTAAGTATCCACATCATGGATCCACTAAACTATATCCATCATCATAAGGACACTACTCACTCATCCATTCAACATCCCTTCCACATTAAGCATGGCTAACAAAAACTATTCAAACATCATCTAATCCACAGATAACTTCTTATAGGTACCAGATACATATAAAAATTACTTTTTAAATTATATTTTAGATTTCACACTTTAAATATATTACATGTAAAATATTCTTGTCTCAAATAACTCCAAATTAAATCTGAAGAGAAAGAATGTGAATATGTGTCATCTGAATAGAAACCGTGCATGTTTCCATTCATGGATTATACCATCAATAGAGATCATAAAAAAAAAATTGGACAAGGAAACAACCATGAAATTAAAAAAAAACTCCTAAGTGCTCTTCTAAGAGTGATACCATTCAAATAAGAGTGAATCCATAAAAAATAAACAATAGGAAATCATCTCATTAATCGGAAAAAGATTTTAAATCCAAAATGGGAAAAAAACTATAGAAGATATAAACAAAAAAATCAGTGTAGTAATAATTTATTTATGAATCAAATTACAATGTGATTTCATCTAAACCATTGTATCTCCATAGGACACAAACTAGAGGAATATCATGTCTAGGGAACACCTTCTTTTAAAGCTCCTAGATCTCCACATGCTGATCATCAAAGGCATAATTCTCATTAATATAATTGTTTCACAAATAAATGTTGTGAAATTTATCATGATTGTATAAGAAGAAAATAAAAAATCATGTATTTCTCTCATCTGTAGGGTAGTTATATTTGATACGCTGTGACTCCAATGCGATCTAACTCTGCAAATGGAACAACAAAATAAATAGAAATCACACTAATATTACCAAAAATTTACTGAAAAAAATGTGGCGTCACAATTATGAACACCTGACCTCTAATGTTGAACTCTATATTCAGGAAAAACATCACTATGTAGCATTCTTGTCAGTACATTTTCCACACAATTTCCCTTTCAGGGCGTATATGATATCTCAATGACATAATAGTTTTTGAATTATATCCACTGTCAATAAAAAAAATTCATTTCACACTAGGAGAGGACATATATTAGGCTCTTATGAATGGTGAAAACAAAAAATCTCTCTAATGGAGTATTGACTCCAAAAAATGTAGTAAATCACAATAGTCGTGAATATAAACTCATGGATTCAATATTTTTCTCCTGGGAAATAAAATATGGAGGCCCATAAAAATATTCACTATTTTATCAAATCATACACATCATGATGTGGTAAGTAAACATTGAAAACCTCAAAATCAAATCCCACTGGTAGAAAACATTGAAATAGAGTGTTGACTAACTTATACTCAATTAATTTAAATAATAATAACACTAGTTGGTCCATAATAAAACATCATCCATTATAGTTAAGGATTTCAAATGTGTTGAAAACAAAGAGAAATTAGAAATTAAAATACAGTAAAATATTTCACGGTCATGTAATATTCTCACCACTATAACTATCATGGGGTTTGTCCATGTCATGATTTATTTAGTCATTGAAGGGTCTATAATCAGTAACTATTGGGAAATGAAATTCCCCATGAAAATAACATCACAATATTAGGAATAAAACATTATAAAATTCCATAATAGAGTATCATAATTAATTAATCCCAAAAGTAAACACAACTTCTATGAAAGATTCAAATAAAATATGGTTTATAAAAATATTTCATCGCTGAAAACCACCATAATATTTTCTAAGAACACTATGAATAAATTTTTCAATAACAATATGATCATTGATTGATTATTTTTAAAAATTGAAAAAAAATATATTGAATTTCAATGACAAAAATGAAAATGATTCTTCAAAAAAGCTTCATAATTAACCTGTATCTTATTATATAAAAACCACAAATCGATTTTTGAGAACCAACATGTTCCATTAAGCGGGTCAATTAAATCATCAATCTATAGAAGAGGATAATAATTTGTCATAGTCAATTTTTCAAATAAATGAAATTAGATACAATTAAACACATGGCCCTTATCATTCCTCACAAATAAAATATGTCAACCCCAAGGTGATAAAGTCGGTAGAAGAAACCTCATTGAAATGGATCACCGAGTTTTACATACCTCTCTCGAAACTCCAAAGGAACCATCTTATACTGAGACATAAAAATAAGATACACATTGTGTTTTAGTTCAATACCATTATAGATATCTAATGAAGGGGGTAATCCTACATCTTCCTTAGTAATGATATCAGGGAACTCTTCCACAACATAAAGAAACAAAAACTACTAATCCTTTGATGAGCTCAATATAATCTCGATCATCAATTATGACAAGGATGACACAATCCTCTAAAACATTTGATGATCTCTTTCATTAATGAACACCACTAAATCTTTAGATCATCATAGAATAATACCTCTATCATTATAAAATATTTGGTTTCCTATTATAAATACATCTAAATCATGTTGTGAATTTTTTCTTATGCTTATATCTACAAACATAAGAAGTCTCCCAACGATCAGGGATTCTATAACACATGCTCATAATATCAACATACTTCATAAATTTCATCTCCACCTCCAAATATCATGCTTAATTCGAAAGAAACTAGAATCCCCTTTACATAAAGTCATAAAGAATGGATGAGGGTTAGTGACATGATGAACTTCATAGATCGTAAATCAATCAATGTAGCATGCCATGAAGAACATATATGAATAGGTTACATATGAAAATGAATGTATTTCCTAGAATTGGAAACAATAAGTCATTATGTCAACCATGAACTACTTTATGTTCTCTTAGATCCTTCTAACAACCACCTCTATGAACACACACTTCTCTTCGAGTACGAAGACAATCTCATGGTTTTCATATGACCACTCCATCTCCTCCATACTAATTCCAAACTGGAACACCTAGATGTTGATACCTTAGTATAAACTACCTCAATGTAGTTACATGAAGTTGAATAAATTTAACACACTTGATACTCTGAAATTATGGCCAATATAACAGGTGATGACTTTAGCCTCAATTAGAAAAACATTCCTCTGAACCTGTTTCATAATTTTGTGACTTGCCTCCATAAGAGAAATGAGATAACGTGGTCTGAGACCTACCCAAACGGACCAAAAACTCATTTGTCCTTATAATTGGGTACCAGAGATCATATATCCTCTTCAGGATAAATATGGACAACTACCCTCTTATGATGATTTGATTCATCCCTACATCCTCTGATCAACTATTATTCCTACGAGAACCTCGTGATATGTTGACAATAAAAACAAGAAGAGCTAGTTCTTGATATCTAGATTCAGAACCTCTTTGAAATTAATATCTCATGCCTCCTCACCTGACAACTGGTCTGATGTATATCAAATTGGGATTCATAATTCGATCCCAATACCCCGCACACAAGAATTCATTTGTCAATGTGTATGATTCTCATAGTGACTGGTCATCCTAACGATCAATGATAAGAACTCTACTCTGAACTTCTCTTAGAAAAAATCCAATGATACCATTGGATCCATGTCACCTCCATGGAAAAATATCAATAACATACCTGGTTCTTTGAAAAGTATCACCACAAGAACCAAATCCTTGTGTACCTCATGATAAAGGACCAATGAGAACATGATATCAACCTCCTCGGACCAATCATCTGTAACTAAATGTAAAATGGTTATCTCATAATTCTCTAGACTCTAGTGGTGAATCTTTCATAGTTACCCCCTCTATTTTTCTTCACTGCTGACTTCTACACTATGGTGATATGATGGCACAACTTGTAGGGGATCCCCACTATAAACCTGATGAGTGAATGAACATGTAGAAATGAATGATAAAATAAAAATGGTCAAAGCTCCTAACCTAGGACTATGAAATACTTAGAATTAATTAATTAATTATTTTTATTATTTCATATAATGATTATATTATCTAATGTTCTATCAATTTCAAAAATAGTAGAAAATAAGAATGAATAATGATCCTTTCCTATGAACCATCTCTACAATTAGTATCACTTCATTTTGTAGGAAATGTAAACATTAATGGTATGTGAATCAAATTTTTGGGGCATAAATAACCATGTATCAACTTATCTCACATGTTCACATCACTTACTAAATATTGTTGACATTATTTCACTAACAACTTATGAAATATTGCTTATTTATATAACTAAACACTTTCATATCACCCAACTCAAACCATTGATACAATCCTTTGAAAAATAAACCCCCATATAGTACCTCTCCTTGGATCTAAATAAGATAATGATTTTGGTAATTTCCTATGACCCGTACCGCGTATTATATAGGATAGTGACTATTATCAAGGGTGTAAAAAGCATTCTTATTGGTTTCATTACCCTTTAAGAGAAGATCTAGAGAGATAAATAAATCTTATTCAAAAATAAACTCTTAATTATATACCAATAAATGTAATCCAAATAACTTTATTTAATTTAATAAAATACTAGAACGACTGAATGTAAAACTAACCATTCAAAAAAGTAAATGATGAAAATGACAATGACTCCAAAATAGCACATGTAAAACCGTGAGCTAGTAATATCCATCTTAATATCCGACATACTCCTAGGGGCCTAAAAACTATATATAAATTGGGTAAGAAAAATATTTTACCTATTAGAATCTTCCCCGCAACCTCTCATTCAACAGATAGGGGAATAATGATAGTGATATGTGAACAACATTGAAACCAACGCTCACCAAAATAGGTATACTATATTCACAACATCAAAATAGATATTTCTCACTATGCATCATATATGAGAGATCATGTTTTATAGTAATAAAACATAAATGATTCCCCACTACATCTTCCCCACGTTTTTTCACTCTTCCCCAATCTCACTTGTGTTGATCCATATTCTTAAAAATAATACAGCCCATATAAGAAAATTAATTATCAAAAAAAGTACAATGTGTATCACATCATCCCATATGAAGTCATTTTATAGGAACCAAGTTGTTTCCATGAGTCCATATCTCGAATGGCGTGTATCATACATCACATATTTTACCACATGTCATCACATGCCACAAACAAAGTAAGGATTCAAAATCCCTTAAAACCCACACAGGTTATACATATAATGATAATTTGGATACTATATCTAGATATACATTCACGTGAAAAAACCCAAAATCCATCCAAAACCACTACACACACACACACACACATATATATAATTATGTACATTGAATCTTTTTCCATGCATAGAATCACATAAACTACCCTGGGAAGAGTGGAGGACCATTGGGGGTAGTAATCCTTCTATCCTCCCACGATAATGTTGGGTAAAAACATTTCTAGTGTCGACTACGTATCATTCACCCTATCCAACATCAGTGGGGTAGTGTATAAAATCATAGAATATACAATACTATAAAATTGACATTAAAGTTGATGACCTTTATCAATGATTTTTTAGTGTTGATAAATTTTACCCTTTAACCTCATCATTATTAGAACGGATAATAGGTACCCTTTATCAACACTATATTTTTATCACTGAAAAAAGGTTCTCTTTTCGGTGAATTATTTTTAGCACTGGTCAAGGGTACCATTATATCCACTTTTATTTTTAGAGAAGATAATGTGTACCCTTAATCATCACCTTATTTTTACCACTGATAAATTGAACCTTTATTGGTGATTTTTTAGCCCATATAAAGGGATCCTTTTTCACCTTTTCTTTAGCTGTAAAAAATGTCAGAATAAAATGGAATAGTGTTATAAATAAAAAATAAAAATGAAATTATTAAAAAAATATTAATTTTTTATTAATTAATAAATTATTAATATAAATAAATAAATTTATTATAGTATATACTAATTATAAAAAATAATTATTATTATATATTAAAAACGTAAATTTATGTAGAATGAAAATTAAATAAAAACACTAAAAAATAAGTAAATTGAAAAAAAGAATAATCATTTTATTTTATTAAATAATTATTGATATTGTTTATAAATTGTATATATTAAATATATAGATATAATAATATATATTAAGGTATATAAATATGATTTATATAATAAAAAACATTTATTTTTTACATAAAATTATCACATATTTAGTGAATAATGTTATAGAATTAAAAATTAGAATGAATTATAAATATTGACTAATTACATCAAGTAAAGTAAATAATTTAATATCATTTTATTTTTTAATTTAGCATAGATATAAACTGTGTTATATTGAATTCAAATAATAGTAATTAATGAATTTTTTTATATAATGTGTAAAAATAAATATTTGCGCAATTAATGATATATTATATAAGAACACAGACACCAAATATTTATGTTATTTATTAAAATTGTGTTACTAATTTTATAATTTCATTATAACATGAAACATTTGATATATCACGCCATTAATTGTGTTAAATATTTTAAATTTATATTTTAATTATATTAGAGTTATGCATTAATTCATTCTTAATATGTTTTACATTTTATTTTTCTTATTTTAATCCATTTCTATTATTTATTATTTATATATTTATATTATATGTTTAAATATTTTCAAAATAAATTCATCATTATTTCAATATAAATCCATATTTTTTTATAATTGTATATTTAAGGATAGAAACCAAACTTTTTCAGTATTGTTAATGTGTACTCAATAGTAATTATTCAATTGCACTCATTTGTAACATTAATGAACATAATATTATATATTCCTTAAAAATATTAAAATAAATTGTAAAAAATTATTGATAATTAAATATATTTTTTAATGTATAATTATAAATTTAAATAATTATAAATTTATATTTAAAAATAAATAAATATAATTTTTTAAAAAAAATCACAAATATAAATATAAATATATATATAAATATATATTTCAATAATTATAATATTAATAATTCATTTGATTCAATAATGTATAAATTTAATATATATATATATATATATAATATATAAATAATTATATAAACGTATTTAAGGAAAAAAATACTATTTCAAAGTATTTATATATTAATAAATACAGATGTATATATTTAAATAATTATGAACCAATAATAAATATATTTAAATAATGAATATATGAACCTTAAATATACAATTATTCAAATATATTTACAGTTTCTTTTATTTGTAATTATAATTATAAATTCATTGCCATTACTTATTAATTTTTCATTTATAAAGGGGATCTTTATCCTTATTTATGGAAGTGCGGATAATAGAGTTATGATATTTTAAAAAATCCTAACTAATCATGAACTCATCACAATATCTAACGATTTCTAGATAACCTACCCATTGTTGGAACTCCCCCTCAATTAATCGAAGCTGTAATCAAGTCTCAAACAATTCCACAACTCAAATTCAAGGTTCAAATGATACAAGGGTCGAATAAATCCAAGGAACAAAAAAATCTTGGTTCATGATATATATACATTCTCAGAGAGTAATTTATGACTGAAATAACTTTTTAAGACATGATAATCGAGATTTACTGATTAATTCCTTACAATGCTATACTCGACTATAACAAATGAAAATTGTTTTTTAAAAAATTAGAAGGTGGATGAAGTTGATCCCATTGTAGAATTGGTATTAGTGGTAGGTCATGCATGTCCTGACAATTGGAAACTAGGTGGGATTACATCCCATATTTCTAATTTTTTTTGGGAAATTGGTGACCAACAATGAGATATATTAGCTCCCATAGTTTAATGGATTCAAGATGTTTTTATTGATGAAGTATCTATTTTAACACAAAATAATGATGTTGGTTTTTATATAGAGATTTTTCCCCGAGATCAAATTATTTATAATCCAGCTTATCAAATTGATCTGATGGGGCATTGTGAGCATACGTCTCAGTTATAGTACATAGAGATTAAGAGACATATTCATCCAAGAACGTCATGTTGAGCTCTCCCAATTTCATATTCTGTGATGGGGTATTTCTCATTGATGTAATATGATAAGTACAGGAAGTTCACAATTTCAATCAAATGTCCATAATCACCTAATAGAAAATACACAAGAGGATTCCTCACTAGGGTAATCCCAAGGGTTGTTTCAATTAAATATGCAATTTTTTAATAATTAACTATATCAGCATTATAATTAGTAGACAATATCTGTCATGACTATATTGACTTTATAAAAACCAATCAACCCACCCATTTTTTGTTAGGATTTAAATTTCTTGCCATCTAATATGATAAAAGTTTCACCAACAATAAACAATTTCCCATTTCAATGAAAATTTCCAGAAATCATTACCGACCAAAAATTAGAATATCTTTTAGATAGTTTTCTAAAACTGTTTATAAATTTAGCATCATTGAAATAATAAACCACTCATTAGTAATTATTAAAAATCACTTATTCTACTACATCTCATAACTATTAAAAACTAAACATGATTTATTTTAATCGATCTAAAGTATCCCATTGATGAAAATTTACATTTATTTACATCAGTGTTTAAATTATAACTATTTATCGTAAGAGATCCACCATTTCCAATAATAATAATTAAAAAATTTACACGTGATTTTTTTTAATTACATCAATTTAACCTATTATTTTATATAAACATCCAATGTCAAATATAAAGGCATTCATCCATTTTAAATCCTTTATCATGACATCAATTATATATTCCTCTTAAATTACATAACATTTCATATAGTGAATCTCTAATTATTTCTTCAAATTCAAAAAATCATTGAGAAAAATTTTATATTCCTTCTCACAACTATTTAATTATTTATAATGTCAATCGATTTCATTCAATGGTTTATATTCATTATCCAAATTTATTTATGAAGAATCATCTCAAATCGATAATTTTTTAGTAGTGGGTCATATCCCATTTATCATATAACCCCAATATCTTCCACAATTACAATTATTTTTTCTCATTATGACTAAAAGTTTATACAAATTGTCCAAAATCAACATATAACAGATAATTTCCATGGAAATAAATTTTTTTATATAGCCTACTCTTTGAATTCATCAAATTAATTCATTTTTCTAATGTATGTAGATAGAAATCATGAATCAATTTATCATCAAATAATATTTAGATGTTTAAAACAAGTATCATTATTAGGTATATTATTTTTTTAAAATTATTTTTTTTCTATTATTTATGAATTTTAAATTTAAATAATAACATTGTGATGTCTTCCAATATATGACATACCATTAACTTAATTTTTTATTATTACACATTTTGTTAAATTTATTATTTCAAAAAATGGGATGGATGTTATGAATTTCTATAAATATTGGTATAATTAAAAAAAATTAGTTATTCATAATTTTAGGTATACATGCATTGGTTCCACCACTTGAAATATTTTATTACCAACCATTTATATGAAATAACTCTTTATTTACTAAAATATTTTATCATCACATTTTAATATATTCTAGTTGTTTGAATGAGTTTTTATAGTTATTTTTTATCATATTTTGGTTTCATTGTATGTTTTAATTATCTATATTACATTTTAAGTTTTAGTGGATTTAAGAGAGACTCAATCGATTTTTTTATATAGGTGTAACTAGACTTACTTAGAGCATTGAAAGTATTAAAAGTGATATTTTCTTATAAATATAGAATTCATAAAGTCCCCCAGTATTCATATGTAATAACATGTTTCCACTAAGACCATGTAAATCATTTAATAGAATGTTTATGCCCTAAAATATTACCATCAATAGGACACATTATAATAAATTTTTCTAATTTTATACTTCTCACCGAGGTGAGGAATTACACACTTCATTAAACATCATTCAATACAACTTTCATCATCATCATCTTCATCTCCGGAACCGTTTTTATTTCAATTTGTTTCTTTAGAGTCACCCCCATATCTTTTATGATTCTTATTCTAGTATGAGTTATAGTAATCCCATTTATGACAACTCCTTAATCTATTTGATACAACCGATCTTTATTTCAAAAATAGATGGATGATATTTCTCAAATAATGAACTGAAATGCTAATTGACTTAGATATGAGATGACGAGGATGAATGTTTTATATAATATTAAAATTTTAATTATTTTGTGGTATAACAAATTCCATGGTGGAGTAATTATTTTATTAAATTAAACTACCTATTTTGGTCCATAAATACAAATTTTCCACAAATAAATTCATATATTGGGTTTCCCTTATTATTATTATCATTGACATTCACCATTGAAATTGTATTTTTTTTTTATTTTTTTCATTATTATAAAAAATAAATATTTTATAGACCCAATAAGAAGGATATGACTAACAAATTTATATATTCTAATCATTTGACAACATATTATGAATATGCAGTTAATGATTTCATCATGTTTTTAATAGAGGATGCATATTACGCTTCTAAAATCCATTGTCTGTGATTAAATTGTTATTATTGAAAAAAATTTAGTATGGATGAGTTGGGGGAAAAAAATTTTATTTATCTAATAGTCCATTTCTATAAATTTTTTACTACACCCATTGATAAATTGACTGTTCACACTGACTGGGATGATAATCCATTTTCTGGATCAATTAACAGGAATACTAGTGTAATTGATAATAATGGTCATAATGAAGTAATGTCAAAAGAATTAGTTGAATTTTTTATTATACAATTTCTTTAGAAGATAATTGGATTTTTTAAGATACCATTTTATATCTATTGTATTGAATACACAACATTTGTAGCTATATTGATGTTATATAATTTGAAACTTGTAGCAGATAGAGTGACCCATGTTTTACAGATCTACTTGGTCTTCAGAATGATATTCTTCTAGAAGAAAATGAACTACCCTGTTTAAGATGTAATACAATAAAAAATGATATGTTCAATGGGATTGATCTATAAAAAATACCATCTTGTCCAAAATTATGTCATATTTTTTTTCAAGGATGATCAGATAGTACTAAAATCCAAAACTGTGGAATGAATTGATACAGGAAAAAGGAATCAAGTCCATCTAAATCATTATGATAATTTCCTATCATTCCATAGTTTAATAGAATATATGGATTCCATGAAACAATAAGAAAATTACACAGGCATACTGATAGAACATTTAAATTTGGGAACCTTCTTCATCTAGATTATTCTCTTTAATAGAATAAAATTGGTTACTAGTATCAAGAATATGTAAATTATTTGACAAAATATCAACTTAAATTATCCAAATATAGAATAAATACTACTGGTTTATATAATATTACACATCATTCATGGCCCACAATGCTGGTAAATGATAACTTTCTTCCATGGTTATGAATGAAGAAAAAATACATTTTGTTGAATCTACTTATATTTGGACTAATGTATCCTATTAATGATATTTATTTTTATTATCATGTCAAATATATGGAATTGATGTGAGATACTGGTGTTAAAATGTTTGATTCCTAAAAAGTGAATAATTCTCTTTAAGGACCATGTATTTTGGGATGATAAATTACTTCCCTGATTATATAAATTTATTAGGTTATAACGTTAAAATAATGTTGGGCTATCCCATTTCTAAAAAACACATAAACCCAATTCAGGTGAATTAATTCTCTATGAATATGTTTTTAGAACATTAGAAATTTTTATCTCGATGCTATATAAGTCGATCAGGGATTACAACATTCTACGGGAATATGGAACAATGTACAACACTATCTTTAGTAACTGGTGATCATATTTTCGATAAAGTAAAATATATTGACAAATTTTTTGTATACCATTTTCAAAAAACCATATAGAATAAATTTTTAATAATTTAACAATTTTCATTGAAATATAGTTTTTTAATTGTGTGTATATCAAATATTTTCTTAATGTCATTCACGTAGAAAAACATGTATTTTATAGGTTTTCCATGATTTACATGTTGATAAGGGGAGAGTTGGAACTAGTGAAGGGTAAAGGGTGTACTTTTATTCCTTTATCATCTTAAACTCTATCTAGGAAGGAAAAATTTAAATTTCGTCCTTTAAACAATTTCCTAATAGATGCAGAGGGTTATTCATCAAATAACAAGAATTGCGTATCACGGAATAAATTTATGTTACAAGATCTAAAATAATTTTACAATCATGTTTTGAAGTAATATTTGATTACTATTTCTTTTTGTTGGATTCTTATTCAAAATTTAATGAATAAAATAACCATACAATGATTCATTTTCAAATATATATCCATTAATGTTATAGACCCAACAATATTTCCCATCATTTATAAGCATGTTGTTTTCATAATATTTTACATAGGTATTTTCTGCCGATCATAATTCAGGGATATAATGGTCCACATAATTGATCACTTGGTCCAAAGGTTCAATAATGTGGCCCTATCAATTAGATTTGTATGTATCATATTGAGTTGTATATGAATATTTTCAATGACCATGGAAATAATTGAACTTAGCTAGAAGGTTGAATTGTAGAATGATATATTGTTGAAGAATCTATTGAATTATCTAATGATTACCTATCATATAATGACATGATTAGTCTCCCAATGTCTTATCATAGTGTATTTATTATTTTAAAAGGCATTTGCAAAATAGATGTTGTTATAATGACCTTGACATAGTGGAAACAGCTGCACCGTTACATTTTGTAGAATAATAATTATGCCGATGCATATAGAAGCAAAAAAGATAAATTTTTATGTTATTGAGTCCATAAAGGGATTATGGATTTGTATTAGATAAACATTATCGATTGTTTATAGGATGGTACTTGAATAAAATTTATAATTATTTATGTGATAATCCTAATTCAACTGTCGTTCGGCTTCAATGGCTAGCTAGGGGTCCAAATGATAATGCTATACATAATAGCAGTTTCTTAATAACTGTTTATACATTCTATACAAAAGAACACAATGACTACAGTCTGATAGAAAGAAGTGGTGTCATGCATGTGGAAGAACAGATTCCCATGTCTGGTTCTAAGGATATAAATCCAACTATTTAAAATATGACATATTGGGAATTATTGAAAAGATATACGAGTTGGATTATACAACATTTAATGTTCAAATTTTTCCTGGAAAATGTATTGACAATATGAGTTCAGTGAATGTTGATTATGCGGGCTTTATAAAGGTGAATATTAGTATGGAAGAAGGAAAATATGATCCATTCATAATTACATCAAATGTAGTGTAATAAATTTATCTCTTAGATATGACAATCTTGAACCAGTAAATTATTGATCTTGTGACTGAAGAAATATTTAGTTAGATAAAAATTAAATTGGGGATGTCCCTTTCATTGGGATATCAAAATAATTTGATGTTGTTTCCAATGTGTACAATGTTATGTATGTAAGAGGGGACCACATATAAAGGATTCAATTTATAAATAGAAGATCCAAATCCCAAAAATACATTAAAAAAGAAAAAGAGTTCAATGAGAAGGTAAAAGTTTTTTTTAATATATTATTCCCCCCAGATTTGATATGTTATATACTTTATTAACGTAATCTAAATAAATTTTTTGAATAATCATGTATGAAATGTATTAACCACATGATGATGTTACTAACCCTATGGATGAACAAACTATAATGAAGTAAACCCATTTGGAAGATGTATGTGTGATGTTATCATATAATTTCACTATTTTACCCAAACATTTTATAATGATGTAGTGATTAAATTTTTATTATTCCATCGAGATGTTATTTATATTACATTATTTATATCCATATTTAATGAATTTATACACAAAAACGTCCATAGACATGTTCTCCACCAAAAACAATTCACCTTAAAAGTGTTGTCATTTATCACATTCATTCAGGTTGCCTCTACTTTGTAGGAATTGAAATGAGGTTGGCTCTTCTCAGTCGTTGAGGTACCCTTGATGTTTTCACAATAAAATCATTTTCTATAGAATTAATGGTTTTGTTTAATTTCTATGTTTAATTTTTTTCTCATTATTATTACTCACAATGGAATTGTTAGCGAATAAAGGTGGATTTAATTGTTCTGGTTGGAATGTTCCATCCTTTATTCATGCCTTTATTCCCAAAAACATCCCTAAGCTACTTCTCCCTCAAAATCATTTCACACATAGAGTCTTGGAATTTATCACTTTCCTTCAAATTTCCTCCATTTCCTTTATATGAATAGAAATGTATATAGCTCTTCTCAATCATGTAGGTAATCCTGATGATTTCCTAGTAAAATAATTTTCCATAGAAATAATTTATAGTTTAAATGTTCATTTTAATTTATATATTTTTATTATTAATTATATAAAAATTGTTTTCTTATATATGTGTATTATTATTATTATTTAGTTTGGGTGGTTTGTTCAAATCCATTCATGCTCATGTGGGATTATAAATCAACACTACGACATAGATAATGGCTACAATGAAATTCTTTATGAATTCATACAACCATAAACAAGTTAATTCCTACTCAGAATTTAATTAATTTATTCTCCCTTTTATGTAATATATGTATATTAATTTCCATATAATTTTTATCTAATATTTTTTTTATTTTTCATATATATTTTATGGTTTTCAACCTTTTCATTCAAATATCTATAACAAGCCACAAAATAGATTAAATTTTCCTTTCATCCAATATAACAACACTTTTCATTGTCTTTATTTTTCAAAATGCAATACTACATATTTATACAATTTTTATAGATGAATTTTATTAATTACATTTGGTCAATATGATTTGAAGGTTTTTTGGTAAATAAATCGAATGGAAATAGTTTTAAAAATAGAATTTATGATTGTTTTGATAGTTGAGGATGTTTATAAATCATAAACATCTAAATCCAAAATATGGTGTGTCCAGTATGACTCATAGTAAATCTTTTTGTTAAAAATTTACATTAATTTTTTTAAAAAGAAAACTGACATACTCAAAACAAAATAATCATATTCATATTTTTTGATATTTTATTAATATTTTCTACATGTCTTTTATGACTTTTAGGAATCAACCACACCTCAATCTGATACATGGTGATTGAGGTATGAACCAATTTATTTGTTATTAGTTTAAAATCAATTTTTATTTCACACAATGTCACTCCATAAAAATAGGAAAAACATGCTTGTATGGTCTTTATAAATTATAATAAAAATTCATACATCTTTTTTATTATTTGGAATCAATATCACATAAAACTGACACATTATGGGAATGATATGTGTCAATGTGCATGTTTCTATCTTAAATTAGAATTATAATTAAAAAGACAAGTAAAACACTGAAAACAAAGAAAAAGACATTTTATTGTTTTGATTCATTAGTATAATGATTCATATTTCATTTTGGGAGACTAATAATTAGCCACACATCTATCCAATGCATGGATAGACTAATATCACTCCAACTACATCTTTTTAATTAAAATTGACATCAATTTTTGAATAATAATATAGTTAACATAAAGAAAACCAAGGAAACACATTTATATTTTTTATAAACTTTGGAAAATAATCCATATGTCATTTTTATTTGTTAGAATTAGCCACATCTCATTCTGATACATGATGTTCCTAGTATGAATCAAGTTGGCCATTATATGTTTTAAATCTGTATTTTTGTTAAAAATGTGTAACTCACTCAAAAAAAATCACACACAGTTTTATTATATATATAATATTAGAAAAATGATTCCTAGATCATTTCTATTGTTTAGAAATTAGCCCCATGTGAATCTGACACATGATATGACCGGTATGAGTCAACATGTGTGTTTCTAGTTCAAAATTACATTTTAGTAAAAAATATAATTGAAAAACTCAAAATGATGAAAACATAATCATATTGTTTTGAAAATTTACAGAAGAGGTCCATATTTCAATTGGGACATGTAGGAATAATCCAAACCACAATCTAACACATGATGTGACTTTTATGATGCATAACACATTTTTTCATTAAATTTGACATGAATTCTAGAAAATAAGAAAACTAATCTAATCAAAACTGGTTAAACACATTTGTATCATTTTGATTCATAACCAAAGGTACATATGTTATTTATGATTATTAAGATGTAGTCACACCTAAAATTTCCTTGCTAGAAATAACTCATAACCTTCAGAATGGGTTTGAATAATTTCAGCTCTATGAAGTGCGATGAATACTCCATGATTAATGGTGTACCTTGTTCTAAACTCTAGAACCCTTGGGCTTGGTTGGCCCTAAAAGTCTTCGGGTAGAAGTTTTCATTGAAGGTACGCTGAAACACAACCCAAACATAACTCGCTCGTGTCATGTATATGATATCACATCCTTCCATATGTTGGAGGAATACCGAAGCATATATGTATATTTCTTCAACCTCCTCTGTGGAGGCATGTCATGATACTCAATGATAGAAAACATGGCTTCTTACTATGCCTTTGTAGCCTATGGTCCTCCATCCACTATGAATGTGGGAGGATGACGATGCTGAAAAAACCCACATCAACTCATCAATAGGTGGGGTAGGATGTGGTACTCCCAAGAATTTCTACATAAAGCTCATGAACCCTTCTCGGATCTATGTATCTCTACCTATATATGTAATGATGGTTGGTGTCAAAAAAGGCATGATGGGAGGATCTTCTAGTAGTCCATGATATACCTTGTCTGGTATCTGATCACAGCCACGTATCAGGTGTACAACCACATGGCATCTCAATGTCATGACTCTACTTGTTCCAATGCACACTATAGTTCAGGATTATGAAGGACCGAATCTTAGAGGTCAAATAATTAAAAATGAGAAATAAAACATTCAATTTTTTCAAAAAATGGATGTATGGGGTGTATGATCTTTACACGACATGATCCGTTTATCCTTTACATGGGTGTGTACTCCTACCAACCCTAGTCTTATAACAACCAATACACACAATGTGTTCTCCTTTTACATGAAGTGTACTTGAATCATTTCCCCCATCCTGAGTTCATCAACCTGACTAAACCACATGGTTCTCTTAGAACAAAACTACATGGTGTGTATAAACCTGAAACAACATGTACTAGAAGGATTTCACCGACCTGTTTCATTATCCACACGGCCAGATACCTGGTTGACTCTACATGACATGTTCATGCAAGAAACGACGTGTACTACATGTGTTTCATCCACTCATGTCGTTGGCCACATGGTTGGTTACACAGTCTATACAACACTGCAATTACGTCTGGTACACGGTGTGTTCCACCAATTATTAGTCAACCCCATGTATTTTCCCACACATTCTGTCTCATGGTCATGAACTACATGTTATATACAAAATAGGGTGTACGTATGGTACAATACGTGTTGCACCAATGATCTATCAACCTTGTGTCTCTACCCACACAGTCAGTCACACGGTCATGATCTACATGGTGTGTACATATAGTACACGACGTGTAATGAAGAAAAATATTTTCTTCTTGAATACAAGGATACATGGAAGGTATTCATATTCAGAAAAATTTTATTATGGGTTTTTTCGGATTGTATGTCTCACAAGCTACACTAGAATCCCATAAAAACACTAAAACAATCATTAAAGTGCCAATTTCTGATCCTTGGGGTCCCATATTCCCCATGAATCAATTATTGGAATTATATTCATGTAACATCACAGATAAATTATGATAATGTTCAATATGATCCCTCAAATTATGATCTATGTGGGCCCATAACCCACATGACGAATGATTTAATCCTCTGACTAATATGACTTTTAACGTCGTGGTTCAGGGTGCCACCCAATAGAGCCCCGAACCTGGTTGGTCACAAGGTCTGAAGCTCATTTCCCTAAATTCCAGAGGCTAAACACCATATGTGAGGGCCTTGGGTGTGATTCTAGGGAAACTATGCCCTCATTGGCATAATAACACATTAAAATTGAAATAATATACAATAGTAGAAGCAGTCATACCAAATAATAAATAAACAATGGAAGATTAAAAGTTAATAACAACTAGGGCACATATATAAATGATACTTGTCACATATTTCTTGGATATAAGGAAAACATTTCACAATTCTAGAAATACTATACTAAACCAATGTAAAATGAAAACATGTAAACTCTATCAGTATTTCAGGCCTCAACTTGGTCCCATGCTCCCCCACTCCACAACAATCAAGTACCTAAAGTAGAAGGGGGCTTTCCCTTATCTATACCTGCAACAATATAATCTCTTTTGAATAAAAACAATGACCCAAAATGTGTGTGAGACAAATCCCAAAAGGAAACCACACAATGATCAATGACTATCTGTCAGTCAATATATATAGCAATCTATATGAAAAATGATATAATATACATGGAATTAATTAAAAGTACACAATAATACAGTTTCAACTATATTTATTTACAATTGAAAATTATCCAACCAATCATTCACAAGCAATCCTCTTGTAATTGTTTTATAGCCTATCCCCTCTGGTTCAACTTATCATTTAAAAAATAATGATATAATGACCCTCAGGGAATGTTTACCCAGTCTTACCCCTTTGGTCTCATGAAAACAAAGACTCTCTAAGGATGTACTCAATGTAAATTCCCCCATGTGGCTTCGTAAGGGTATATAATAGAAAATATTAAGGAGAAATCAACATCAATCCTCCCTTTTGTCTTACAATTTGAAAAGTATAAGAGACACTCTAGGAAAGCCCAAAATGTCAATTCCCCCTATGGTCTAAATACATGTGGTTTCACAGCCCTGTGTAACATAATTGTGCACAAACCATATCCTGAAACCAAATTAAATATCAAATTCTACATGGCTAGACAAATACATTTCATATCACTAGCATGTCATATAATATCAACTCAATCGTAACATCACTAGGCATGGAAAACAAAGCATCCTGACATAATGTTCTAGGAACAATAGCCAATGTCAAACAAATATGGGAAAACACATCTATAGAATGGTAATAAACCATATTCATAATCAAACACCCTTACTCAAGTAGACAAATAATATCAAGCAGTAACAAGTTTAAATTCCCAAAATAGGCAATACCCTAATCTAGGGTATTGGGAACTTTTTCCACATATAATTCAATGACAACAACAGGAAGGCACAAACCTCCTACCATGATGTTTTACAGTTGATATAGTTGAATCCCAACCTCTGATTGGACCTAGAACATCACAGATCTACAAATACATAAAAAATTCTCAACCACAAATATCTTAAGAATGTTGAGAAATCAATTGGAGGGGATATAGAAGAATGAAGAACTCACTGTGGTGATTCCAACGAAATTGAGGGTGTTCAATTTGGAGAACAGATGACTGATCGGTGGCTCATTGAAATTTCAGTGATTCCCGTTGCACTAGGATGAGGCAGATTTGGAAGAATCCATTTATGTAAAATAGAAATAGTCTTGGTATGATATGTCAATTAAAAATAAAAATACATGGAGTGTTCTTTAATAATACACAATGTATATTTGCCTTTTTTCAGGACCTACTTTAGGTAGTCTCTAGGTCACCCCACACGGCCATGTACTCGGTCATTACACGGCCTGTACACAGCTACCCCGTGACAACAACATACAGAACAAGTACTTCTAAGAACACAATTTGTACACATGAAATTCCAAAAACTCATATTTTTCTTAGGAACATAAGAAAACATGATACATACCTGAAATGAATCTCCAGGTTCTTATATATCGTAACCCAATTTCATCAACTACAATAATCTATAATATTTTTTAGAAGCTCTCAAAATAAATTTTGATTTAAAAAGTGTAGAAAAATTGCATTCTAATTTAATATTCCATTTCATTTCATCTTTCCCAAAAAGAATTATCATGATAAAAATTATTTTTTAATTTCATTATCACATGGATTATCACATTAAATTAAAAATCACCATTACATAAAATGGAAAAACCTAAATTTACAATAATGACAATATTTTTCAAATAATCTGATTTTTAAATAATAATATATCCATTAATAAATAACATTATTTACATTCCTTAAAATTTTCAATGAATAGAATATGTAACTAATCATAATAATATTACATAAATATATTGAATAAATATAAAAATATATTGAAAATCAATAAGAATTTTGTTATCACCTTGAAAAGTAACAACTTTTGATTCCCAATCTAATTATATATTAATACAAAAAAACTTTATTATGATTATCCCATTTCCTTACAAAGGAAAAATCCATGATAATTTTATAGTTTCATGTTAATAAATTAGATAATAATGATTCCCCCTTATCAAGATCATAAAAATTATTACAAAAGTAAAAAACCAATTTTTTGTATATTTGATCACCTCTCTTGAAAAGATTCTATTGTCCTATTTAGACATTGTGACACAAACACATCAAAAATTAAAAATAAAACAACATTAGATTATTTGATATCAATATAAATAGAATAGAAGAAATAAATATGAGGAAATGAAATTAAAAAGAGAGAAACATATCAATAAAAGATGTATAACTCACAGTCAGTCATTATTTTTATGCGGGGATTAATCCACATTGAAACATGAATCAGTGGGATTTGAAACCCTTCATTTCGACTTTTAGTTCATGGAAAATAATTTAAAAATAATGGGGTTCAGATGTTCTATAATTGTTTTTAGGAATAATGAAATTTATTAGACCAATTCTTATCCTCATATACCATGTTCTAGTAATACATGTCATGGGGTGATCTCTAGTGCATCATGAGGCACCATGCCATAACTTACCGATGTCAAAAGAAGTTTCATGAATCCTAGAGAATTCATATAAATTTTTATCTCAGTGTTACAAAATGTTCATATTTGCTATTCTATAATACCCCTTCTACTAAGAAAGGGATCATGTCGTAGCCTATATCCCATAGGAATGCTACCCGACCAATTTTGAATTTTCCTTGAAATCCAAGTTCCTTTACAACATAACATTGATCAACTATCTCTCAAATTTATGAAATACCACATAGTTCATGCCTCCACACCTAACCATGCTAATTTTGGATGTGGATACCCCTATACTCCATAAAACCCTCCTAACCACAGGGAACCTCCATATGGGTTCTCTAACACCCGAAAAATGCAATGAAATGAGATTCATGGATATTATCACATTCAAGTTATCTTATGAATATTTAGAAAAAAAATTAATGGTTTTTATAGGTTCAACTAATTTTAGGTCAAATAATATTTGTAAGAAATGTTTTTTATATCTATTCCAAGGTGTATCTGTCCTTCGATCCTTATTTAGTGTTAGATAAATTATTTGTTGCATAGTTATTTTATAGATTTGGATGGGGGCACATTGTTGAAAACAATAGGTATAAGCCAAAGTAGTGGATACCATATACAGATATTGATAATGTGTAGTTTGTGTGGTGTATGTGGACTGAAATTCAATCATAGATTCAAATTAGTGGATTAAACATATAACATAAATTCACCCATTTGTAATAACATTGAAAATAATGGTTGGTTATAAAAGGAATCATCTCCTGGAATATTAAAATGTTCCCAAACGACACAATTATATTTAAAACATTGTGGAATATTCTATGGATGTTTAGAAAAACATTACAAAATATTATGAAGGATTCATTTTATTCTAGTAAATAGGTTCTTATATATGAGAGATCATTATTAAAGGGATCCTACATTTATCTGTGAGTGATTTATGATGAACAGAATGATAATGTGATAGTTTCTATGATTAATACATTTCATGTTCTATTTTATGACGGAATTTATTATGATAATGTTATTGTGATTTTTACAATTAATATCTCATATAAATGGTCTATAGACGTCGAAAAAATGCTCAAGGGGTGATTAAGGTTCGAGCATGACAATGCGTAGCCATATTTTCAAATGGGGATCCATTCCAGGGTGGGGGCAGAGGGGCCGCATGAAAAAAATTCATAGGTACATGAAAAAAATATGACCCTCTTGAAAAGTATAGGATTCAAGAGAGTTTTACGTGTGGGTGTGGAATTTTTTGCGCCACATCCCCCTGTAGTTGAATTTATGCGTTGCCAACGCAGGAGAATAATATTTCGCACCGGCTTGTTGTTCAAGCAGATCCACGACCCCGAGATCCTATATATAGAAGTCCACCCCCTTCGACTTCCAGGTTGAAAAATCAGAACTGTCTCTCCAGTGAGAAATTCACCTCTCTTGTGCGTAAAAAGATGTCTCTTAGGGACTAAATTTTTCACGCAAGTTCTCCTGGGGGTCTGCCATTGCGTGCAACCCCTCAGGCTGGATCCATGTCAGAATCCCATCGATCCCCTTAACCATCTGTCAATTTCTTCCAATTTCATGTGATCAGTTTTTCAGGGTGTAATTCCTTTTTCATGCAACCTTGTCTGTTTCATGTGCGCAATTCCATTTTCACGTTGCTGCATCATTTTTCGTGCATACAATTCCATATGTGCACCGGGCTGACCTTTTTTGTGCTCGCCGCTCAATTGAATGACGACCCGGCCATTTTCACGTGGGCACCATAATTCCGTGCTGCCTCCGCCTTTTTTCATGCAACTGTCCCTTTTATGTGCAATACTCCCACCTTGTGCGCCCATAATGTCCCTCTTCCAGGCATCATTTCTGGGTGCCTCCTGTGTAAAGACAGGGCCCCACGAGTTCCTGGAGCCAGTGACCATGATAAATAATGTACCATAATTATTACATTACATTTACATTTATCACATCATGTCTCATGCTACAGTGGATCGTGAGGTTTGGGTTCTGGGAAAACTAGTTGCGTTCTGAAACTTATTTGAATACATTATGGAAACCTGAAATTTTTTTATTCAAAAAATAGGGTGAGAATTTTAATACCCATTAAGGGTTTTTGAAAATTCTTAATACAGCATTTGTAAACTTCCATTGAAAATACTTTCACAAACATCAAAATTATTTCTTTGATGAAAACATCCTGACATTTCAAAGGTCACTATAAAACAATTAAAGCATTTCATACACACGTATTTGAACATTTAACTAAATTCTAGTAAGCATGTTTGTACAAAATTTCATGAATTCTACCATATAAATTAAGCATAAAATGAAAATTATGCAAGTACTACTATGCATGAACATTATCAGAGTTGTGCATAAACAATTTCTCTAAATCTTGAAAAATGTACATTATGTAATGCTAACATTTCCATTAATATTCTGGAAAGGTAAACTAAGCATGCATAATCATTGTGTCATCATGTTCCATGTGAACTTAATCCTCATACTCATAGGTAATGGTTCTATAACCAAGTATATTCCACTTGTCGAAATAATCACACAGTTGGTCATATACTGAAACATAATGTGAAAATGTATACAAAAGGACTTATGGTCAATATGTCAAGGCCTTGTGCCATAAACTACGGGTAATAACCCAATATCACTATCTCGGGGACTATCGATGAACCGAGGAGCTTACATTTATAGTTATCAAACCCAGAGGGATTAATTTAACCAGTTCCCAACTTGGAGGGCTTAATTTAACTAGTCCCAACCCGGAGGGCTTGCCTTAATCAGTCCCCAACCTGGAAGACTTTCTTTTAACCAGTCCCCAACCTGACAGTCAAATAAATTCCTTATATGTCAATGTGGTCAAAAATTCAAGGATTCCCATACCACCTTGAATATTTAATTTTATATATCATTACCCATGGTGTCCCATATGACATTGGGTGATTTTGTTCTTAGTTAATTATCATGGTATGTCATATGCATGCATGGTGATCAATAATATGGACAGGAATCCATTATACAATTGGTCAACAAACACATGACAGATAGCAAGATGAATATGGAAATAATTAATCAATGGAAGGCATGTTTTAGTAATCAATCATTTCTAACTGGATAATTATTATAGCACATTAAATGTTAGAGTATTCCACAAGAGGTGTTAAATGATAACTTTTTAAGAATTCTCACTAAATTTAAATGAAATACTTAAAGAAAACATGTGTCATTAATTATTGTGATAAAAGTGTCACTGAACATGAAATTAATCCATAACTACACTAATTTCTAACATTCACTTCAATAGGTTTATTATTGAATAATAAAAGAATACAACATGATAACTAGGTTCCATAAATTCATAGTCCTCTAGTACCTAGCCGAAGTACATTCTTTTAAATCATAAATTACCTCAAGGGTATATGTTATATTTCTACATTAATTAATCAAGATAAGTAGTGTATAGTCATATAAAAAATACATATTGGCTATGAAAACACTAAAATATTACATGTATCAAAACATTAACTAAGTCCTGACGGTTATTACTTGAAATTAGGGTTTTGGAAATTGAACTTATAAGTAAATATATACATAACCATATATAAAAAATGTGTATATATGGGTTTTGACCCAAATTAAACATGTTCCACTAAATTATTATGGTGTGAATGCCACTAATAATTAATCATTTATTTGATTGAAACCAAAACCATATAAGGTTTATTATTCATATAACTGTATGTACATAATTATGTATAAAAACTATCGTTTTATAATATAACATAATTAAACTTAAACCCATAACCTAGTTCACAACTAAAATATTATTTTAAGATTAGTATTCATTTCATAAAAATCATAATTGAATTGTATTAGAAAACATATATATATGACTATATAATTATACATATATATATACACAAAGTGTACAAAAAGGGAATTTTCCAATTAAAAGTAGATTCAAAACAACCTTTATTGTTCTTAGTATAACATCCTAAATTATAAAGAAACCTTAAAAAGATTTTTATTGAGATTATATATATGTATATACACCTGATTATACACAATGTATAATTTGGGTTTTTCTTAATGAAAAATCTTTGAAGATAAACTCTAATATAACATATTCCCTTATGAATTTTAATCAAAATTTTAATGTCCCATTTTGAAAACTATAAAACAGAAGAGGAGATGAAATATATATACATATATATAAAATATACCTGATTATACACAAAGACTGTATAATCACTTTTCATAACAAAAATAGGCAAAATAGTCCCTTACAGAAACAAGATTTTAGATAAATATAAGTTTTAAAATTATTAATCTATCCCTTACTTGGATATCATGGGACTAAAACATGAGGCGTGGTGACTACCAAACTCTAAACGCAAATCAAGGAGGTTTTCCAAATCATTTTTGAATAAGCAGGTGTGCAGTCAATGAAGAAAAACATAGGCAGGATACTACTATTTATAATGTTTAAAATCTCACAAGGGAGAGCTTGTAGTGTATGTTGTGTAATAGTTCAAGACAAAAAAAGTAGTTGCATAATTGACATGATACAACCAGTGGAACAACACTATAGAAAAATTGGCAAACCCAGATTAATAAATATGCCAAACAACAATGAAACAATAAAAGAGAAAATCGTCGACATGATTTTGGAGAACAGAAACTCCAAACCTAACAAGTAGATTGGAAAACCATAATCCTACCTATGATCTGGACTAGGAGAACCCTAATCGTGGACTGACCATGAACTCACATGAAGACAAACCATTCGAAAATGCTCAGCCTTGACTTAGACTCCTTGTGCACCCAATCTCTGGATGATATACAAGAACCCCTTCGGCCTTGACCGCTGCTCGGGAAGCGCACGACCTCAGACCACCCTCTACATGTGGCCATGGTAGCACACAACTAGTCTCACTGCGCAGCCTCAGGCCTCCTTTCCTCGACCCTCCCTTGCGAAGCAGCCTCTCCTCTGCGCACACCACCCGAAGGCCGAACCCCAATCCCATATTTTCTATTCCCCCAATTATTCCACCTGTGAATTCCTCACCTCATTTGTTTTTATTATTTTATCAATTATTATGATTATATTATCTAACTTTATTAAATTTCTTTTCTTTTATTATTATATATTTTTTTCATATAGTTTTTGTCAAAAGTTATTTATATATAAATAATAATGAAAATATTTTATCCATACATTTAAAAATTAAATGTTTTATATAATAATCACTACTTTTTACAAGAAGATATTATAATATTTTTATTTGTTAAATTTATAATCATATTGTTTTATATATAAATCATAATATAAATAATTTTATTAAAAATGAATCCAATTATATATATAATATATATATTTAAAATTCATATTATAAATGATAATATAATTTTTATTTATTTAATAACATTCAAATTAATTTCAAACCAATAAAAATGTGTTTATTAATATTTAAAAACATAAATATATATATATGAAATTTCAATATTAATAACAACAATTTATTAAATTCTTTTATTTTGATAAAACAAAATTATTTGATATTATTTTAACATAATAAAATTTATAAAAACAAATAATAATTTCTTTTTATAACAAAAATGGTTAAATTAAATAGCTATAATTTTTATTAAACAAAATACATATTATTAATAATTTTATAAAATGCTAATCTAAAAAAAATAATTTTATATAAATATATATATCTATCAATTTTCAAAATGTTTGAAATCATATAATTATTCATCTATTTTAATTAATTAAAATAATGTATATCACTACAAAATGTCATATAATAATCTCAAAATAGCATGCATAGTAAAATTATAATTTTATAATAATATTTGTTTTATTTATAATTTTATAAAAAATCAATTTAATCAAAATTTTATAATGATAATAATCCAAAAAATAATATATAAAACAATTATATATATAAAATAAATTGGATTATTATTATCAAAAAATAAATATTTTTTATAAGTAATCATATTACATACATTTATAACATATTTACATAAAATATAATTTATTTAAAATTATTATTTTTACTGCAACATGTGGTGTTACAATATACCCCTCTTAACAGAATTGCGTCCTCGCAATTCTAAAATATTTTTACATAAACAAAATCAACACCAGGCACACGTCACTTCCAAGGCCCCTTTATCAGGGACACCACTAATGGAAGGGTGCCGATGACCTCAAGTGGATTCTTAATGTAGTATTCAGATGCCTGATTTCTTTGGCCCAGAAACACTAAGAATAGCTAGGGTCTAAACTGTGCCTAAAGCACTCTACCTTCCATAAAGAGGCATGAGTGGTGTGGAGGCTGGAAAGTTAAGAGTGAACTAAATCACTATAAGTCCAACACACCACTTCGTTCTTGAAAATATCGATGTCGTAGAGTTCTCCGTACATACTAAAACATATGATCTGGAATATATAGGCTGGTCGATGGTCCCCATACATTGTAGATTCTAGAAATTTAATGAATGCTCGGTAGTTATCTACCAAAGTAATAAATAGAAAAAGAGCTTCATGAAACTTCCCTCTTTTCCTATATGCCGCAAATTGTGAAATTGTTATGCAGTAAAAGATAAGATTTCTTCCATGGTAAAGATGGAGAATGCTTGGGTGGTTCCACCCCTGATGGAGTTGTTGACAAGACAAAAAAATGTTTTCGAACGTCTCGTAGTCCCTAGGACATGACTTAGACACGATGATTTTCACTATCTCCATTGGGAGGGACAAAAGGCGTGATTCAATAGCCATCTGAAAATTTAAGGAAACTACTACTTAGTAACAGATAACCAAATTTTCATTATTGTTATAATATTATCAAGTGTCTCTGAAAAACATCATACTTAGTAGTGTTTAAATAAATTTTTCTTGTTTTAAGTTTCAGTTTTCCAAAGTTAACTAAACCAAATCCACTGATACCAACTCTAAACACCCGAACCCTCAAGTGCCCGGAGCATGTGCCCATGAGAAACGATGTACCATAACTATTACATTACATTTACATTTATCACATCATGTCTCATACTACACAGGATCATGAGTTTCAGGTTCCTGGAAAACCAGCTACATTCTGCGACTTAATTGAATCCATTTCTGAAACCTAAAAATTTTTCATTCAAAACGTAGGGTGAGCATTGAAATACCCAGTATGTGGTTTTGAAAATAATTAATACAGCTTTGGAAAACATACTTTGAAAATACTTTCTCATACATCAAAATTATTCCTTTGAATAAAACACCATGACATTTCAATGGTCTCTATAAAACAATTAAATCATTTCATACACAAGAATTTGAACATTTAACTGAATGCTAGTATGCATGTTTGTACAAAAGAGAATGAATTAAACATTGTAAATTAATCTTAACATGAAAAGAATGCACGTACTACAATGCATGAACATTATTAGATTTGTGCATAAACAATTTCACTACATATTTTAAAATGTATATTATTTAATGTTAACATTTGCATTAAAATTATGGAAAGGTAAACATAGAATGCATCATCATTGTGTCATCATTTGAGATGTGCACTTAATCCTCATGCTCAAAGGTAATGGTTCTATAACTAAGGATATTCCTCTAGTTGAAATAATCATTTGGTTGGTCATATACTGAAGCATAATGAGAAAATGTATACTGAATGAATCATGGTCTCTATGTCACGGTCGTGTTCCATGACCTACGAGTAATAACCCAATCTCACTATCTCGAGAACTATCGAGGCATCAGGGAGCTTACTTTTACCTGTCTCCAACCTAGAGGGATTACTTTAACCAGTTCCCAACCTGGAGGGCTTACATTAACCAGTCTCCAACCTGGTGGGCTTACTTTAACCAGTCCCCATCTTTGAGGGATTTCTTTTAACCAGTCCCCAACCCAACAGTCCAATACATTCCTCATATGTCAATATGGTCCAAAATTCAAGGTTTCTCATACCACATTAAATATTTTATTTTATTTCTCATTACCCAAGGTTTCCTATACCACTTTGGGTAATTTAGTTATTAGTTCATTATCATGGTATGTCATATGCATGCATGATGATCAATAATATGGACAAGGAAACCATTATAAAATTTTTCTACAAACACATGACAGATAGCGTGATGAATAAGGAAATAATTAATCTATGGCAGTCATGGTTTAGTAAACATTCTTTTCCCACTATAGAATTATTATAGCACATCAAATGATAGAGTTTTCCACAAGAGCTATTAAATGATAACTTTTTAGAATTCTCACTACATGAAAATGAAATACTTAAAGAAAACTTGTGCCGTTAATTATTGTGATAAAAATGTCACTGAACTTGCAATATGTCCATAACTAGACTAATTTCTAACATTCACTACAACAGATTCATTATTAAACAATATAAGAATGCAACATGTTAATATGGTTCCATAAATTCTTAGTCCTCTAGTACCAAGCTGAAGTACATTATTTTAAATCATAAATTACTTCAAGGGTATATATTATAATGTTTACTTTAATTAAACAAGATCATTATAGTATACTCATATACAAAATACATATTTGCTAAGAAAGCACTAAAATATACAGGTATCAAAACATTAACTAAGTCCTGACATTTATTGCTTGAAATTAGGGTTTTAGAAATTGAACTTGTAAGTACATATATAAATAAACATATATACACATAGTGTATATATGGATTTTGACACAAATTAAACATGTTACATTAAATTCTTAAGGACTAAATTCCATCAACCATTAAACAATTATTTGATTGAATCCAAAACCATATAAGTTTTATTATTCATGTAACCGTATGTACATAATTATATATAAAAACTGTGGTTTTATACTATAACATAATTACAAATAAACCCAAAACCTAGTTTTCTTCTAAAATATTATTTTAATATTAGTATTAATCTCTTAATAATCATAATTGAATTGTATTATAAAACATATATGTATGATTATATATTTATACATATATATATATACAAAGTTTACAAAATGGGATTTTTCATATTAAAACTAGATTCAGAACATCCTTTTTAATTCTTAGTATAACATACTAAAATATTTGGAAACCTTAATAATATATTTTGATTGAGATTATATATATATGTATATACACTGGATTATACACATACTATAATATGGGTTTTTTCTTAGTGAAAAAGTGATCAAGTTAAACTCCATTATAACATATTCCCTTATCAATCTAAATCAACATTTTAATGTCCCATTTTGAAAACTATAAAACAAAAGAGGAGATGATATATATATTCATATATATATAATATACAATATACCTGATTATACATAAAGCATGTATAATCGATTTTCATAACAAAAATAGGTAAAATAGTCCCTTATAGAAACAAGATTTCAGGTAATTATAAGTTTGAAAATAAATGATTTATCCCTTACTTGAATATCGTGAGACCAAATCATGAGGCGAGGTGACTTCCAAACTCTAAAATCAAAGCAAGGAGGATTTCCAAAGCATTCATTATTAATCAGGTGTGCAGTCAGTGAAGAAAATCATATGCATGCTACTACTATTTATAATGTTTAAAATCTCACAACGGAGAGCATGCAGTACATGTTGTGTAACAGTTAAAGAAAAAAAAAGTAGTCAAAAAATTGACAGGAAACAACCAGTGGAAGAACACTATAGAAAAATTGAGAAACCCAGATAAAAAAATATTCCAAAAAACGATGAAATGGTAAAAGAGAAATTCTTAAACTTGATTAGGGAGAACAAAAACTCAAAACCTAACAAGTAGACTCGATGACCACAATCCTACCTAGGATCTGGACCACAAGAACCCTAATTGCGGACTAACCACGAACTCAGCTGATGGTGAACTATCCTGGGATGCTCGGCCTCGGCTTGGTCTCCTCGCGCACCCCATCTCTGGACGAAACCCACGAACCCCTTTGTCCTTGACTGCTGCTCGTGAAGCGCACGATGTCGGACCACCCTATACGTGTGGCCATGGCAGCACACAGCTCGTCTCAACATGTGGCCTCAGGATACCTTTCTGCGACCCTCCCTTGCGATGTAGCCTCTCTTCTGTGCACACCACCAGAAGGCAGAACCCCAATCCCCTATTTCCAATACCCCCAATTATTCCACCTGTGAATTCCTCACATCAGTTTTTTATTTATTTATCAATTATTATTATTATATTATCTAACTTTATTACTTTAATTATCATTTATTATTAGACATTTTATCTTTTCATATTTTTTTAGTCAAAAGTTATTTATATATAAATAATATTGAAAAAATTTTACCCTACCTTTAAAAAGTAAATGTTTTATATAATAATAACTACTTTTTAAAAGAAAATATTATAATATTTTTATTTGTTAAATTTATAAACATATATTTTTATATATAAATCATAATATAAATGATTTTATTAAAAATGAAGCCAAATATATATATATATATATATCAAATATATAATTACAATTCATATTATAAATCTTAATATAATTTTGATTTATTAAATAACATTCCAATTAATTTCAAACCAATAAATATTTGTTTATTATTATTTATAAACATATATCTATATACATGATATTTAAAAATTAATAACAACAATTTATTAGATTTATTTATTTTGATAAAACATAATTATGTCATGTTATTTTAGCTTTATAAATTTATTTCAAAAAAATAATATAATTTTATAAAAAAAATGGTTAAATTAAATATCAACAATTTTTATTAATCAAAATACATAATATTAATAATTTTATAAAACACTAATCTAAAATAATAATTATATATATATATATCATTTTTGAAAATGTATGAAAGCATATAATTATTCATCTGTTTGCATAAATTAAAATAATGTATATCACTACATAATGTCATATAATCATTTCAAAATGGCATGCATAGTAAAATTATAATTTTATAATAATATTAGTTTTGTTAATAATTTTATAACAAATTAATTTAATAATAATTTTATAATGATAATAACAAAAAGTTAATATATAATACAATTACATATATAAAATACATTGCTTATTATTATCACTAAATATATATTTTTTATAAGTAAACATATTACATACATTTATAACATATTTACTTAAATTATAATTTATTTAAAATTATAATTTTTACTCCAACTCGAGGTGTTACATCCCGCGCCCAAAGCACCTTCGCCATATACTCGTTTCCCATGCAACCTCCTAGTTTCGCACGACGTAAAATCAAAGTCCCCTGGAAGATACCGCCCGTTGTGTTTCTTCGCCACATCCTTCCTCGCATAGGAATGCTAATGGATGTTGCTTCTTTTCATAGCCATACTAACGTGGACCCCCCAATGGTTCGCTCCATAACACCCCCTAGCCCCAACATTTCATGTCCCCTCAATTAAACAAGGTGCAGAGGGTACCCGTAATATCTGTTCTAGGGGTGTGGAGGGAAACCACCTCATCCAAGCTGTAGGACATTAAACTACCAATCACCATCGTCCTCAAAACATGATGTTAAACTGTGACCTCTCCCCGTGCCTCGCACGCAGGGTTCCCCCACCCTGGACATTCTGCATGGCCACTGGTCTCCACAAGAGTGAGATAGTTCCTCACATGGAATGAGATCCACTTTATTAGAGCAGTGTATATCAGTGGGGAAAGGGAAACCACACTAGTGTATGTCCATAGATTTCTTGTAGGAAGAAGCATCCTTTCTCCTCCTATCTTCTTCGGTCCCAAGGACCGAGGGGGTGGGGAATGGACACAAGACCCCTCTTTTCTTCAGTACCAAATCCCTCTCCCCCTGGGCTTTTTCACCACCGGGTCTCCATCCTGGAGTAATAACCAACTTATCTGGGTTGGTAACCACACAAAATCCCCTATTTCCTTCTTCGGCCGCTAACTACGTGTATGCCCCCACATCACCTCCAACATGAAATCATTTAGTGACACGATCATCAGGTATCTACTACCTATTGATTCTCACACAGTGAATTACTCATGTGGGGTTTGAGTGAGCACCGACCATGAAAACTTCCCTGGGCAGCCTAGAGTATTAGCACCACACTATCCACACTATGTGGACATTGATCCTTGCCAAGGTGGGGTATGTAGGAAGTCCCCCTAAGGTTCAATCTCAACAACCATTCATCCCGAACATCTTCACGCCGGTGCACCAAGCCCCCATAACCTTATCTACGAGGTCTTTGATCCTTGCTAAGTCATGGATTTTAGGAATCCTCTACAATGTTCAATCCCACCACCCATTGGTCGCTCTGACCCCATTCATGTCACTTCAGAAACACCTTTGGCTTCCTGAAAGAGTAAGTCCCAAATTCCCCCATGAACTATGAGGACTTTGATCCTTGTGAGGGAAATGTACGTGGGAAGCCTCCCTGAGGTTCAAGCCCAACATTCGGTCACTCCGCCCATCTTCATGTCAGTTCGCCACCATCCCACATGACGTTAAACTGTGGACCCCAATCAGCTGTAAGCAGTTGTTTCCCTAGTCAGTGGTTTGTCGTTGCACACAAATCCTACCCTGAACTACGTGAAATTTTATCCTTTCCAAGGTTGGGTACGCCGGAAACCTCCCTGAGGTTCAATCCCAACAACCATTGGTCCCGACCATCCCCATGTCGGTGTACTAAGACTCTTCTGAACTACGAGGACATTGATCTTTTCTAAGGCAAGTATCGTAAGAAACCTTAATGAGGTTCAATCCCACCATCCACCAAGACCCCAGGTTCTTATTAATTTATGTTCACCGACACCTTCCCCATATCCAGACTACTTGGTCTTTGATCCTTTCCAAGGCAGGGTATGTAGGAAGCCTCCCTGAGGTTGAAGCCCACCATCCACAGGTCGTCTCGACCATCGATCTGATAGTTAGCCCCCATCCAACGGAATTCCATTGCGACCCCATCCACCATCAAGTCGTTGGGAACTCAATCAGTGGTAAGCCATTGTGATCCTTTTCAGTGGTAAGCCGTTGACATTATTTTCTAGTGGTAACCCATTGTAACCCCATCCAGCGAGAAGCCATTGAAAGCCCCAATCGGGTGGTAAGCCAACACCAGATGAACTACGTGGACTTTGATTCCCTACCATGGGGATATGTAGAAATCCTCTTCGAGGCTCAAGCCCTGATCCATCACCATCCACATGATGGTTTCATCCCATTCACCATCCACTTCATTCAACCGCTCCATCATCAATCCTGATTCTTATTTGGGCTGCCACAACTTGGAGAAATCATGTCACCTCATACCCCATTCCACTCAACAGTAACCGGGTAGTCAACCATGCATTGGCCCCAACATCAGTGTTCAATCCGGGGGTTGCTCTCTTCTAATCCATTCTAGTCAGTGTTCTGATCAGTCCGATCCGTCTCCACTATACGTTAAACATGCGGCATACCCTGTGTTAAACATGGGAACCTGAGGAAATTCTCAGATACATTCCCACAACATATGATTCCCCACGTTTGATGTGGGGTACCTCGGGCTTCCGCGCCCTTGAGAAGACCTATAACAAGTGGAAAAAACCCAGATGTGCCAATGTACCAACGTCCGGACACACTAGTGATTCCCAATGTGACTACTCCCCTAACTGATGGTTGCTTCCCTAAATGGACCCCTGATAATGTCTTAATAGAGGCAATTTAATTAACTGGTTTCCATGAAGATATTTCCCTATGAAGAGTTTCACAAACAACGTATTAAATCTATAAGGGAGACCCTGACCATGTGAAGAGTCCCCAGGAGGAATCTATGGAAGGCAAAACCGACATCCCATCGTCCTATTTTGATCAATGAGAAAACGTCCCTGAATAAGGAGTGGATGCCGCCTGCCTTTTGAAAGAAGGAATTCTAGGAAACAGACACCACCACCATCCCCCCAAAAGAGACGGACATGCGCGCCCCAGCAAAATCAACGGAAATAGATATTGGGATGTCTTCAACATGGAAATTTTAATACGTCATACGTGTATGTTTTTTGAGGTTGGAATTAACAAACTCATGCCGAAAAACCCCTATTTCATTGATATCATCAAGTGTGGCCACTTTGGCCAAAGACCAGATGGGATCGGGACAACAACCTTCATTTCTATGGTTTCAGCAGTACCTGAATCTCCCGATGCAGTGACCACTGCTAGTGAGGCTAGTACCAGCTTCCCATAGGGATCTGGTACAGGTCAACTATGGTAGCATGGCAGATCCGAGACTCACCTTGATCAGTGTCGCCATGTCCCTCGAAGATCAGTAGTGGTACGTGGACGTCCTTAAAAAGCACTGTGACATGTTTTAATGGAGTTATGATGAGATTCCTGGACTAGATCCTCAGGTAGCTGTCCACCACCTCTGTCTCCCAACAAATCATCACGGGTTCAAGCAACATCCCAGGATGATGCACCCTATTCATGGATAAATGGTCAAGGCTGATGGTGACAAGCTCATCAGAGACAACTTTGTCAAGGTGGTCCAGTACCCCAAGTGGCTAGCCAATATTGTGTCACTCAGGAACAAGAATGGAAAGATCATAGTATGTGTCGACATCTGGTATATCAAACATCACTATCCAAAAGATGATATTACCCTTCCTGTGATGGAATTTCATATTGATGCTACAGATGGGTTTCATGACCTCTCCTTCATCGACAGGTACTATGGATATAATCAGATCTGGATGGCTCCCGTGGATTAAGAGTCTATAGCCTTTAGGGTGCCCCAAGGTACTTTCTGTTACCAGGTTATGCCCTTCGTCTTGAAGAATGTAGGTGCCACCTATCAGTGGGAAATACATCACATATTCAAAACAGTCCTCAGGACATTGGTGGAAGTTATGTGTACGATATGGTGGTCAAATCTCGCCAGCGCCAGGACCATCTCAAGGACATTGAGAAAGTGTTTGGATTCCTCTATTCCTTCCACTTGAGGATGAACCAGTTGAAATGTGCCTTCAGGGTCACCACTGGGATGTTCTTTGGAATTATTGTTTGGTACTAGGTCATCGAGATCGACCACGAGAATATTGAGGACATCAGGCTGATGCCTCCCCCGAGCAATATTCCGGAGATTCGAGGATTCTATATCCAATTAGCCTACATATGCAGATTCATTGCGAATCTGGATGGAAATTTTAATCCTATATCCTAGATCATGAAGAAAGGATCAGCCTATGAATGGGACAAATACTGCAAGACCGTGTTGGATGAATTCATGAAGTATCTTCCCCTTCCTCCGGTCTTTATACCACCCATCTCCAAAGTCGTTGATCCTATACGTGACATGCCCTGGAACAATATCATGGTTCCCTTCTCTCCCAAAAGAACAATGAGGGGAAGAAAACAACCTCTACAACCATAGCTGCATGCACCCTGATAAAGAGACCAGATACTCCCTCATAGTGAAAAACTGCATTTCAATTGTATTTTCCATGCAGAAGTTACGACATTACCCACTACACCACAAGGTATAGCTAGTGTCTCGGGTGGACCCATTAAAGTACTTTCTGAACTACCCCATGTTGACGGTCCGCGTAGCACGGTGAGAGGTAATCTTCCAGCTGTTCAACAACAGGTTCATCCCTCAGAAAGCTACCAAGGGACAAGTGTTGGTAGACATCCTTGATGACTATTTGGATCCACCAGACCAGTCCCTGGATGTAGATTTTCCCGACGAGGTAATCCTTTCTGTAGGTCATGTCATCCCGTGTTGGCAGATTCACATTGATGGTGCGTCCAGGAGCCCCACCAGTAGGAGGCTCAATGGTCCCAGACTCAACAAAGTAGGCCTGGGTATTGTCATTATTACCCCGAAACAAGACATTCTGTCGTAACCATTCCTATTTTCATAAGGCTGCATTAACCATGAAGCAGAGCATCAAGCTCTTATCACTGTCCTTGAGCTGGACGTTGATATTGATGTGCCCCATTTTCAAGTGAAATGGGATTCTGAACTAGTCATCAAGGAAATAAATGGTGACTAAGTCGTCAGAAATCCAGAGCTTGTAACATTTCTTGAGTGCACCCTCCAGCTAATCGCCCAATTTTCATCTTAGCCAGAAGTTACTCATGTTCACTAATCTCAGAACGGTCGAGTCGATGCCCTGGCCAGCATGGCTGCATCACTCTCCAATCCCAGGTAGGATGATATGATTATACATGTGGAAAATTAGAGATTCATAGCACCCATCACCCCAGATGATAATGACTGCATGCGAGTAATCCATATTACCACCGAAGCCTCCATGTCAGGAACCCTGGTTTCCTTAGATATAGTCATTGATGTGACCCCCGACTAGAGACCCCCCTTTGTCAAGTATCTCCAAAATGGTTACCTCCCTGCTGATAGGGCTGAGCGCGAGTGATTTCGATGTCACGCACTGCATTTTACCCTCCAGAGAGGTCCCTGTATTGAGAAGATCCTCTACCAGTGATGGTTTGATGGTGTGCTCCTCCATTTCATCCAAGGAGTTGAGGTTTCTTAGGTCATGTAGGAGTTACATGTCGGTTCTAGTGGGGCACACCAGACTAGGCCAAAGATATCTCACCATATCCGAAGACTCAGGTACTTTTGGCCTTCCATGATCCATGACTGCATCAAGTTCACTAAGAGATGTCATGCTTTACAAATTCATGCTAACATCATGCATCGGCCGCCAGAACCTCTCCACTCCACCAAGTACTCTTGGCCATTTGCAGTGTGGGATTTGATGTCATGGGGCCCTGTCCACTGGAGATAGTTCGCCAGTGCATGTTCATCTTGACCGCTACAGATTTCTTTTACAAGTGGGCAGAAGTAGTTCCTCCCAAAGAGCTCAAGGCCCATTCTATCATATAATTTGTGAGCTCCAATATCATCTACCAGTTTGGAGTCCCACACGTCATCCTCACAGATAACTAAATGAACATACGAGGAGGTGAGCTGACGAAATTGTATGCCAAGTACAACATCCGTTCGAACCATACCTTCCGCTATTACGCGCAGGAAAATGGGCTGATTGAGGCGTTTAACCAAACCCTCTCTAAAAATTTGAAGAAAATTATTGGTCAGAAGAAAAAGAGTTGGCCGGACAAGCTCCTCAATTCCATCTGGGCTTATTGGATGACAAATCATAATTCCACCTAAGTGACCCCATATTCCATGGTGTACGGTGTTGAGGTCGTCCTACCCATCAAGATCCAGCTGCGATCATTAAGCACAGTTGTCTACGCCTAGCAGGCACCAGATAAGGTAGCCGAAATTATTCTGGCTGAATTGGAATCACATTACGAGAATATCATTTATTCCCTACACAATCTCTAAAGGAATCATAATAAGATAGCTAGAGACTTTAACAAGAAGGTTTGCCTCCTCTCTTATCTACAAGGTGACTTGGTATTTTCCCTCTGGACACCAATGATCCATGGAAGGATACTACCCAAGCCGGATCCCAAATGGGTAGGACCTTACATAATTCACAGTGTTTACACAAATGGAGCGTACTCCCTCGTGACCATGGATGTTGAGCATATAACTCCTCCCACGAATGCTAGGTTCCTCAAACAATACATTGACTGAGCCTGCTGGTCCAACAGGACCCTAAACCGTTTGGTCCTGGATGACCGTAAACTGTTCGGTCCCACATGACCCCAAACTAGATGATGGTCCAACATGACCGTAAACAGTTCAGTCCCACATGACATGAAACTATGCATCATCATGCACGACATTAAACTGCACGTTGATAACTATGTACGGATTGATTCCCATCTGAATGGGATACGTATGAATGCTCAAGTATTTCATCTTGAGCCCAGCCCCTAGAGGGGTCCTCCTCTTTCACCACCTTTCTTGACATTAAAATGTATGGGAACAACTATGCTTCACCCATTCATTTGATTGGGACTCCATCATCATTCCCATCCAGAAGGGCCCCTCAACAGTAGGGATTCTTGTCCCAAGGGATCTCCTACCACTTCGGGCCAACGCCATTAAAGATGTTGAGCAACAAATTGCTACAGGTCCCGAGTTACGAATATGGCCAGCGATCTATGCTCATTAGTTATTCCCAGTACAGGTCACTATAAGGACGATGGGTTTAGAATATGGTCAACTGTTATCCTTTGTCATCAGGGCCACCACAAGATGTCCCAAACATTGAGTGTAGTGGTTCATTCCACCCCACTGTGTATCCAAGTGTCGAACTCTAGTCAGGCAATGCCAGCTACTAGACCACTATGTGGAAGGGAGAGTAGAATCCATCTCCTTGTTTTCCACACACAGCACTACTCACATGGGCTTTCAAGCTTTTATGATGTAGTAATCACACAAGATGTAATTTGGATACCATCAGCCGAGATGCCATGTCTCAAGAAAATTGGCCTTTTCCGGACCCTTGGCCCTTTCTGGACCCAAGCCCAATTTCTCATTTAAGGTTGTGTAGTGTACAACAGACTTAGGTCCTCATTCACATCAGGCTATTTTGGCATGCCACAATAATATCCCCTTGAGACATCCTTCCCTTCATTTATCATCCATACCATGATCACAGGCCCTGTTGTGCTTCCCATGCCCAGTTTTGGGCCCCCGCCCTGGTTCTCACTTATGGGATTAAATGGTGTGGTTTGGGATTATGTCATCATTCATGTCGGGTTACTCACAATGTCGTACACCTACCCAGTTTGGGGTATCTTACCCCTTTCTTCTTCCTCACTGCATGTCGTTAAACTGCAAACTGGTCGTGCCTTTATGACTGAGGCCTAGCCTCAGGCCCCCGACAATTTCCGTCCCCTTGGCCTTCTCGGGCCCCGACCCATGTTCTTACCTAGAATTGTATGGTGTGGTAAGGTAGTATGTACTCATTCACGTTAGGTTATTTTCCGCATCATAAACATATTGTATGTGGGGTATCATACCCATTTGTGTCCTTACTGTTTGATGATAAACTGCCCATTTCCCCTTCAAGGTCTATGTGTGGCTTGATTCCCATCCTCATGGGAAACGTAGGATCGTCCGAACATCTAGACATCGGGTACAACCCCATCTCTCAGAAATCATACATTCAACTTGGCCCCTTAGCCTACCCTTTCCTAGGGAGGGGAGTATATGGTGTGGTATTTTACTATGTCCTCATTAACATCTGGTTTGTAACGACCACTCCACGTACCTCTCCCTCCTGAGAGTTATCTATTGCCTTATTCTATACTCATCCAATCAAATTGGTTACTCTCAAGTTGAGAACCCTCCTATTCCATCTTCGATGATTCACCAATTTGTCTATGAGTACTCTGGTTTAGTGTTTGTTGTGTTGGATTTAATGTGGGCATGCTTTCGCCTATTTTTCTGGCTTTGGGTTCCCCTTCATTTAGGCTTCCATAATCTTCCACAGTCGAATGGTCCCCCAAATGGCATGGATTCTCGGCCTATAGTCTCTCCTATCATCACTGGCCAACGTCCTTGAGGGTTTCAGACAAAAAATCGATACAAGTCCCGTGTTGAAAATCTGGTCTGGGGATGATGCTCATTTGTTGGTCCTCATTACAGGATAACGAGATATGGATGTTGTGTTTCGAACACGGTCAACAGTCATCCTCCATTGTCACGCCAGCCCCATTAAGCCATGAATGTTGGTTACACGATTCACATCATTGTCCACCCAATCATGTCCAAGTGGAATTTTGACACTCCTGACACTATCCCCCAGTGCGCATTTGCACGTTGGGAGGAAAAAGGTGCAGTAAAGGAAGAATTTGGGGCTCCTCACTAACTTCCCATTGACGTGCATCCTAGGTATTGCAAAATATATCTTCTTGCCATGTTTCCCACATTTAGATTGACTAACGTGGGCTTGGGGATCGGGTTGATGTCTATGATTACTTGGAAGTGTTTCTCTTCTCAATGGTCTGATCTCTAAGACTATAAACTAAGATCTCTTTTTGAACTACGTGTGGCTTGATTACCATCCTCATGGTATACATAGGAATACCCAGACGTCTTGTTTTTAGGTCCAGCTAAATTGGGAGCTAGTTTCTCCAACCCCTTACCCTCTTACCTCTATTTTGGCCCCATGGCCGAAGGATTATTTTTTAGAATCTCATACGGTGTGGAATGGGATTATGTCTACATTCACACCGGGTATGTTTTATTACACCTTTCACATTCCACCTTTAGCCTCGTCTCTACTATGTAGGTGTCACATGAAGTAAAAATGCATTCCTGGTCCCATCACATGACCCTAATCTATGACATCATTATCCTGGCCGCACGATAAAAAATGGTACCGCATCATGATGTCCTCAATCAAGGGGACACCATGGTTGGTATCCGTCATACGCCATACCATTTTTCAATTCCTTCATATGATATGATTCTTATGGCGATTCCAAGACATTCTGTCCAAGGAATGTCACTACACAAAACACACTTTCATATTAATGGAAAATAAGATACAACAAATTCCATTTCCATTGGTGTAAGGGCCACATATGCATTCCCCTTTTATCCATGGCATTGGTACCTAACCGTGCCACCTCTTCGAACTATGTATGTCTTAATTCCCATCCTTATGGGATACATAGAGACACACATGCATTTTTCCTTAGGTCTAGACCTATGAATAATAAATTCCATTCCTCTTAATTTTTGGCCCCTTGGCCTGACCACTTGTGGGAAACCATGTAACTTCAGGTATGCCATGAAAAACTTCAGGATGCCCCACGATGACATAGGGAAGTGACGTCTCCCTCTCCAGAGAGGTCCTGTCTAAAAGAAGGAATGATACATGATCATACTGATGTTCCCCTCTAATGTGATTCCACCATGGTGGCATAATTTAAAGAGTATTGGATTCTGTATGAACAAACCATCACTCAAAATTCTAAATTTTCATGCCCCTTATTCGGACCTCCATCCCCTTTCATGTCTAAAGGGACCCCTAACAATACGAATACTAGTCATATGGATTGCCTAATATCCTGGGACAATGTTCCGGAATAATAATGGATGACATTCTATGTCAGGCCCCATGTTTCAACCATGGTCAGCGGTCGACCCTCGTTTTTCATCCCCATTTCAGGCTAATACAATATAGATTTTGTTTTTCGAACATGGTCAGCAGTTATCCATTATTGTCGTGTCACCCCTGTAGTGTTCCAAGTGTGAGGTATTGTGATTTACATTTTCCATTCCCCTATGTTCTGATTGATTCTAATGCCACTGGTGTTACCAGACTCGTGCACTAGCGCACACTGGGAAGACGATGTGTCAATTGTTTTGAGGCCGAATTACTTTAATCAGACCTCCCACTTAACTTCTCTAGAATCCAGATTGGCTAATTGAATATCAAAATCCCGAAGCTTGATTGACACACCTACGATCAAACGAAGTAATATAATGAACATCCCTTGTTTCTCAAGTTGGGTGCGACCCGCGTGAGCTTGGGAATGGATTGATATTTATTTTTGGATTGTGGTTGAATGCATTAATACAAATGAACATGTAAGTAAATTTATCCATAAATGCAGTTCAGAATAATAACCAATAAGGAGAAATGAGGATATGAGTTCAGCCAAAATAGGGCCCCTAAGGGTCATCTTCTTGGATAGAACATTGTAGCACCGCTACATTATGGTTGGTAGCCTTTAGGATTGCTTCCCACCCCTTGAGGATCCTCTCTTTATCAGCGGCCACAGAGCGCAGTCCACTAAACCTTGCCCATGCTTGCACCTGTTTAGTTTGAATTCAGGTTATTTGGTGACCTGCTTCCACTAGTTGCTCTTGGGCATCTTACAGCTGGTCCCTCAACTGCAGCACATGTTCAGAATAGTTTCCAATGAATATCTCATTTTACATCACATTTTCTTCAAGGAGTTGGGCCTCTGGTTCTTCCTTTATGAATTCTTGGGTATTCCCTGACCCCTCTCGACATTGGGCAATGTCGGAGCATCAACTGCTCTCAAACTGCTTCTCGGACACGTAGTCGCAGACCATTGAATGAAGGAATTGATCATCCACTCCGCAAACACAGAGAATGTGCAGCCAGGTGTGGAGTGATCCCATCCATTTTAGCCATTCCATCACAAGATGAACGAGAAAGCGCTTGATGCACCTTCACCATTTGTGTCTCATAATCCGGCTCTCCTCAGCTGCCTCCAAGTATGAAACATTAACTTCCCCAGGGTCTATGGTCCGATAGTCAGGGAAAGTAGGCAAAAGGATAGCAGTAGGGTCCTCTTTGAGTATTCCTCCCACGGGCTTAGGCTCTTCAACGCCAAGGCGATCTTCCTTTCTATCCTCAGTCCTGGTAATTTCTTCATCTTCATCTGGCCCCTGCCCCGACCTTGGTACCGTTGATGACTATGACCCTTTGCTCACTGAGCATTGGGTTTAGCTCGTTGTAGATGTGTAGGACGACACATTTTTTGTTGAATTAATTGCGGATGACTCGGGTTCAGCAGCCTGATGAGCCTCCATGGCTGTTATTATAACACCACCAATGAACACCCTGATTAACTGATCACTCTGATAGTAAATACAGGTGTTGATGTAATGAAAATACAAGATCCCAAAGAATCAACCTCTAGTGTTCTAGCCACTACAGGATCTTCCATTATAGGGGATCCATAGGCGCTCGTCAGCTCAATAATGGGTGTCAGCTTCCAGCCTTGTTCTATCAGTGCCTCCTCCCCTTCGAATGGAGACCCTTGTTCGGATTCCATATGCACAAGAGTAGGATAAAGAGATATATTTTAGGACTACCGAAAATGATGATGGGGAAGGTTAGATAATGGTTGAGACGTAACTCAAGAAGCTCAATTATATCTACATCAGAGCCAATGATCTCGCCGCACTCTTGGAGACTCCCTTGGTAGGACGCCCCCTGAGACCCTCCACCTTCAGGATCCACTTCATATTCACCCCCTTCTTCACCTTCTCCTTCTTCCTCCTCTTCCTTCTCAGCACCCTCCAGCTCATCATCACTGTCATCATCCTCTGACAGTATCTTTTCTGGATAATTTTTCTGGATGAGCATTACTTTCACCAAGAATGATGGTTCCTCATGCCGACCCTGATGGTGTTCATACACATCCATGGCCGTCAGATACACATGCCAATGATTAATGTTCACCGTATCGACAACCTGAATGAGTCTGACCTCAGGAAGCTAGATTCCATCTCGCACTATCTTTTTCCAAAGATTTTCAGTACCCATCTACTATGGCAGGGTCATCCTGGCTGACCACAAAGCAGGGATGATTGCATCATTATATGGTGGAAGCAGATTACATATCTGCTTCGCTGGGAGTTCCGTGTATGCTACATTATCCCCTATCCCCTAAGCGATGAGGTCCCGGCCATGCCACACGATTTCCCATCTACTGAAGTCCCGTCCTCTGTGGGCCTAGTTTCCTGACATGCTTCTAACATCCCCCCCCCCAACATCACCATGTCTACTCTCTCACTGCAAAAGTTCTACATTGGCTAGCTTGAGTTCCCGAACTCACTTCCGCAAAATCCCCTCAGGGTATGCTATGTCCCAATGCTCAGAATATTCATTTGAGAGGCCATCATCAACTCTAGTGGGAGGAATGGTGATATTGTCTCCAGAGCCATGGGTCGTGAACATCATCCACATTTGGTGAAGAATGCAGGGATGACTTTCCTCCTGAAAATATCTGTGCACCTTATTTGGCATCCACTGATGGAATTCGAACTTCCTGGAGAACCTGGATGTTATGTAGGGCTCAGAAAATAACTTCCCATCAATTCAGGCCACGAGAACCCCACCTCTGATGCTCTGGAAGTATTCCCTTTCCTCCTGTGAGCCTTTCCCGTTATCTATCATCTGGCCAGTCAGGGTGGGGAATGGGATGAAAGTGAAGTACGCATGATTTCTGATTCAAACCCTTACTCCATCCACATTCATAATCAATGGCATGACCCATGTGTTGTTCTGCAAGGAAGGACAAGGGCCATTAACTAGAAGACGAATGGCGTTCAGAATGGTATGCCACCCGCAATGAGCCGTGACCCATCTATAAAAGATTTGGAAGGGACCACATATCCTCCTTGGTGATCCCCCTATAAAAATGAATCCCAAAATGGAATAAAAATGGGCAAACACGGGGACTCCCAGATTTAATCTTTGATTGGAGGCCATGATGTCGGCCATCACCCGGGTCGCTGGATGAACTCTCATCCTTGCGTCCCTCATCAGTAGAATAAACCCACTCTGAAATGTGGCAAGAAATCCAGCGTACCAAACATTTGGGTCCTGACTCACATTTATGTTGAATCCCCATGACTGATAATCCCCCACTTCTAGGATCCTCCAGTACAATCCGCTTTTGCTCCTCTATGTCGTGGTGGGACACCATCTCCCTCACCCCGACTTCTTGACTTCTGGGTCTTTTTGTAGGAACAAGCAAGACCATTTCTTGAAAGAGATGAACTTAAAAAATCCTTGACCCGCAACCTCTCCTTAGCTAGCTCCAACAGGTGCCATGTCAGTATAGGGGTTCATGATCAGTCTCCCCAGATGTTCATTGGTGAGAGGAATTCATCATACTATTTCCCATCCAAATGGATACCCACGATGCAATGAATGTCCCAAAGGCTGATGCCAAATTTCCCATGATGAATATGAAAGGTATTGGTATTGGGGGACCATCGAGTAAATAGCTCTATCCTGAGCTCAGGATGGCGATAGAAGTGAAATTGCGACGTCCACATCGCCTCAAACAAACCGATGTGCCGCAGTTCGGCCCCAAACTGGTCGCTTGTATGGAGAATATAATAATCCCATGCCCATTTACTCATGTAATTTACACTATACCATAGGTCCCAGTCCTGTATCCATCCTTTAGCTTCACCAATAACACTCTGACTGAAGGTGATTGCATAAAGGGTCGGAGAATTCTCCGTGACAGGGTTACTCCCCGAATTAGTCCTGGTGTTGGGATTTAGGATGTAAAGGTCCATATGTCTAGATTCTCTAGTAGGATGGCCATTTTAGGTGATATTATACAGGGGTAGGTCATCCTCGTGGGTCACCCATGACCGCAGTGTGTTGACCTCAAATCTTGGCATGAGTACCTCCTCTAAGATACCAGAGTCCCATTTTGGCAGGTTGGAAGAAAGTACATTCTCCTTCTATGATGGGGTCTTCATGATGAAAAGAGTATGGTTGTTGGATAAGATCCTTCAGGCACCATTAAACTCTGGGTCGGTGAAAATCTAATTCCTTCATACAGCGAATGTAGCATCCCCTTCAATTTCGGCCCGATTAGCGACTATATTCCACCGGAAAAGACTTAAGAGATTTGCGCGAAAAAAGAGAAGATGGAGCGAAATATCATAGGTCGGTGAAAAATATAAAAGGATGACATGATATATCAGACGCAGTCGCAAAATATCAGAGGCCAATATGAAATATCTTATGCTAGAGTGGAAAATCAAGTGTTGTATTGTAAAACTACAACTGACCAAGATGAATTTCGCGTAACTGAAGCATTTTTCACATAGGGGGAAAGAAACTTTTTCATCTGAAATAGATCCTATATTATCATGAGAGAAAATCCACATGGAATGAGGGATCCAAAGGGCTTTTATAGGCCCAGAGATTGGTTTTTTTGTGCACGTGAACATCGTATTGCGTGCTCCGGACCGGTTTTACGTGCCGCTCTGGTTTTAAGCATGCGCGGGCCCCAGGGAGTATCACTTCAGCATTCCCTCAGAATCCAACCTTTGCGGCCCCTCACCAATATGATTCCGAGGGGGGGAATTTTTAGATGCCAAAAAAATGCTCATGGGCTGATGAAGGTTCGGGCGCAACAAAGAGAAGCCATATCTGGATCCGGTGATCCATTCTGGGGGCACTGAGGGGCCGCATGAAAAAAAAATTGAAGGTGCATGAAAAAAATTATACAGTGCAAAGAAAAGGATTCATGATAGTTTTTTGGGTGGGTGAAATACTTTTCATGCCACCACCCCGGGTGGTTGAATTTACACGCTGCCGATGCGGCCACATAATATTTCCTTCCGGCTTGTTTTTCGTGAGGATCTGCTACCCCGAGCGCCTATAAATAGAAGGTGGTTTGACTTCCGAGCTGAAGAATCTGAACCATCTGTCCGACCTTAAATTCACATCTAGTGCGTGAAAAAATATGGATCTTAGTTATTGAAATTTTCTCTCACGGTCACCTAGGGGTCCGCCTTTGTGTGTGACCACTTGGGCTTGATCCTTGTTCGAATCCCATCGAGCCCCTTTACCCGCACATAATTCCTTCCAATTGAGCGTGATCGGTTCATTGGTGTGTAATTACTTTTTCACGCCACCCCCGGCCATTTCGTGTGTGCAATTCCTTTTGTGCGCTGCCATGAACTTTTTCATGCGCACAATTCCTCTTGCATTCCCACCTGGCCTTTTTCACTTCCACCGCTCAATTGTGCATTGGACCGTCCTTTTTCACGCGTGCACCTCAATTGCGCAAATGTTCCACTATTTTGTTCGCAGCTATCCCTTTTACGTGCAAGACTCCCACCTTGTGCACCCATGATGTCCCTCTTCCAGGCATCATTTTCAGGCACCTCCCGTGCCCAAAGAACCTTCTCTATATACTCATTTCCCATGCAACCTCCAAGGTTCGCACAAAGTAACTTCAAAGTCCCCTGGACGATACCGCCCGTTGCGCTGCTTCGCCTATTTCTTCCTCTCATAGGCACTCTAATGGATATTACTTCTACGTATAGCCATGTTAACATGCACCCCCAATGGTTCGCTCAATAACACCCCCTATCCACGACGTTTCCAGTCCCCTCTCTTCAACACGGTGGAGAGGGTAACAGTTATGTATGTCATATGGGTGTGGATTGAACCCTCCTCGTCTGATCTACAAGACGATAAACTGTGAAGCACCATCGTCATTAGTACATGACATTAAACTATTACCTCACCTCGTGCCTCACACACGGGGTTCCCCCACCATGGACATTCTGCACGCCCACTGGTATCCACATGAGTGAGATAGTTTCTCCACATGGAATGTGATCCTATTTATCGAAGCAGCATCTGTCTGTGGGGAAAGGGAAACCACCCCTACTATAAGTCCCTAGCATTATTGTTGGAAGAAGCATCCCTGATCCTTTCTTCTTCAGTTCCAAAGACCAGAGGGGAATGGACACCGGACCCCTCCTTTCTTCAGTACGAAATCCCTCTCGTGATGGGGTTTATTGACCCCGAGCCTTCATCTTAGAGTAATCCCCAACTTCTCTAGGCTACTTACCACACATAAGAACTTGTTTCATCATTGGGCTGCTAACTACGTGTATGACCCACTTCATCTCCCACGGAAGAACCTTTCACAACGTGATCATTAGGTCTCTTCTATCACTTGTTCCTCACACCGAGCATTACTCACATGGGCTTAGAGTGAGCCCCGCCCATGACAGCTTCCCTGGGCAGCCTAGAGTATAATCCCCACACAATGCAAACTATGTGGACAATGATCATTTCCATGGAAGGGTATGCAGGAATCCTCCTTGAGGATCAAGCCAAACAACTATTGGTCCTGACCATCTTCACGTCGGTGCCCCGATCCACCATAACCTGATATATGAGGTCTTTGATCCTTTCTAAATCATGGTACGTAGGAATCCTCCATGAGGTTAAAACCTACCACCAATTGGTCACTCCAACCCCATTCACGTCGGTTCACCATCACCTTGGGCCACCTCAAAGCGTAATCCACAAATTCCCCCATTAACTACGATGTCTTTGATCCTTTCCAAGGAATGGTACATAGGAATCCTCCATAAGGTTCAAACCCAAAATTTGGTCACTACAACCATATTCACATTGGTTCTCCCTCGTCCCGTATGATGTTAAACTGTGGACCCCAATCAGCAGTATGTCATTGGTTCTCTGGTTAGTGTTAAGTCGTTTCACAGAAATCCTACGCTGAAATACATGGAATATGATCCTTTCCAATGCAGGGTACATAGGTAGCCTCCATGAGGTTCAATCCCAACAACCATTGGTCCCGACCATCTCCATTTTGGTGTACCAAGCCCCATCTGAACTATGATGACTTTGATCTTTACTAAGGCTAGGTACAAAGGAAGCCTTCATGAGGTTCAATCCCACCATCCACCTAGAACCCATGTCCTTGTTCCCGACGTTTCACCTACTCCTTCCCCATATCCTAACTACGAGGTCACTGTTCCTTGCCAAGGAAGGGTATGCAGGAAGCCTCCCTGAGGTTCAAGCCCACCATCCACAGGTCGTCCTGACCATCTTCGCGATGGTTCGACCCCATCCAACATTATTCCATTGGGACCCCATCCAACGGCAAGCCGTTGGGACCTCAATCAGCAGTAAGCAGTTGTGATCCTATTCAGCAGCAAACCATTGAAATTATTATCCAGCTGTAAGCCATTGCGACCCAATCCAGCAGTAGGCCATTGAAAGCCTCAATCGGTGGTAACTTGTTGTCAGATGAACTATGTGGACTTTGATTCCTACCATAGGGATATGTAGGAATCCTCTTTGAGGATCAATCCCAAAGACATCATTATCCTCATGATGGCTCTATCCCATTCAACATCCACTTCATTCAACTACTCCATCATCCAACCTGATTCATATCCGGGCCACCACATCCTGGTGAAATCATGCCACCTCATACCCCATCCCCCTCAGCAGTAACTGTGAAGTCAACCACACATTGGCCCAACATTAGTTTTACCTCCGGGGGTTGCACCCATCTGATCCACTCTAGTTATTGTTCTAATCAGTCCGATCTATCTCCATTGGATGTTAAACTTGTGGCATACCCTTTGTTAAACATGGGATGCTGAAGAAAACTTAGATACATGCCCATGGAATATGTTTCCCCATGTTATATGAGGGATGCCTCGGGATTCCACGCCCTCGATATTCCCTACAATAAGAGGAAAAAACCCAGGAATGCCAATGTCCCGGCGTTCGGACATGCCAATGATGCCCAACGTGTCTACTCCCCTGACTGAAGGTTTCTGCCCTGACCGGACCCCTAGGAATGTCTGGATAGAAGTAGTGTAATTAACTGGTGTCCATGAAGATATGTTTCTAGGAAGAGTTTCACAAACAACATTTTAAATATATAATGGATACCGAACTTTGTGAAGAGTTCCGAGGAGAAATCCACAGAAGGAAGAACCGACATCCCATCATCATGTTTCGATCATGGAGCAAACATGCCTGAATAAAGAGTGGATGCCGCCCACCTTTGGAAAACGGGAATGCGGGGAAACAAGCAGCACCACCATCCCCCCAAAAGAGACAGGCGCGCACACCCCACGAAAGCATCAAAAACATGGTTTTCTTATTAATGGATGGAAAGTAGAAGAATTGAGTAAAAAAATAATTTAACCAGAAATTTTGAGAATCTCTTTATTGGAAACTAAAATAGATTTGGGTATCTTTAATGATTCTTATTATTATTCATAACTACATATAATGAAATATGACTAACTACATGATCATATTTTAAATTAAAAAAATCCTAAACATATAGAATGATGTAATCTTAGGTATCGTTAATTATTAAGGACCAATTGGGAAATTAAAATAAATTATACATTTAAAAAATTCCACAAAAATCACTATATAAAATATGTCAGTGGAATTGGATGATTTTTTTCTATGTGTAATATGGGGAATATAGTATAAAATTACATAGGTTTTTTTATGAATTCATATAACACCCCTCAACCCACAGTCATGGATTTGGTGGGGAAATACAATATTCAAATTTATGAAATTGTTATCGATTAATTTAGACCAGTTTTAGATATCTAAAACATTAAACATTTCATTAAAATATTGTATCACATACATACTAATGAATATTTTAATATTATAGACTAATAAAATTTGAGAAAAAATTACATATAATTAACATTGTCTTTATGTAAGTATTTTTATCACTATACCCAGCTTCTTTGTCCCAAAATATGTGTGTATTATCCCCATCATGAAAATATTCTTAATATATATTACATGTTATACTACATTGTGACCCATGCTAAAGATACATATGAAGATCGATATTTATTAACTGGAACGTGCTAAAATATACATTAAAAAATTGAATAAAATCTATGAGAAAAAGATATAAATAAGTTTGAGAGGATATATTAACAGTTCATGACAACTAATTAAGATAAATATGTGACATAAACACCAATTTAATTAAATATTTAACATGGAATATTTATTTGTAATGTAATTAGTGAAAATAATTAATAATTTTGAGCCATATGAAACAATCTGGATATGAGGAACCATTAAAAACTCATATAAAATACATAGAAAACATTTCACTATTATTAAAAATTTTCATAATCACCCTTGTTCATTAATATAATAAATAACTAGATCCCAGTAAAACCCATAAGATATTCTTCCCGAGTTCGATAAATACGTATTTCCATTAATGATTAGGGAAATTTCCTTTTTCATTATAGAGTTATATAAAGCTACCTAATTATATAATATATATTTCTCTCACCAATCATTAGGGACTATATCTGGCTCAACCATCATCATCATGAATTTCCATGTATTACCTATAAATAAAACATATAGAATCATTCATTTCCATCAGCATTCATTTAATATCTAAAATCCTTTATAGATTGACATACCCTTATAAACAATATGGGTTCATGAATATCAAAAAAAATATAAAGAAAAAGGTGTATGGTATATATAGATCATATTCCAGGTGAAACATTGGAAACGTTAAAATTGATTGAGGTAGAATAAAAAACATTCAAAAACAATTCGTTGAATACAAGGGGAAAACATTTTACTTCAATAACATTAAAAAATTAAAATATTTTGAGATATTCAATTATTTTAAATTAACCATGTAATATATTAAATTATGATTCAATATAAATAATACTTATGATCTTGGGAGTGACCGTTTTCCGGTTAAATGTTAATAATAATCATTCAATCTCTCATGAAAATATTATTATATGAACCATGTGTAATATGATATGTAATTTTATTTTATAATATTTTATTAAAAGGTTCATGATAATGTAATCTATATTTAATAAATAATTCATGTATAGAAGAATGATTCATGATATAATATTGACATTCAGGAGTATGAGTTAGGATTATTGTCTTTAAAACATTTAAACATTGTTTTTTGGAAGACATATGTATGAAATTTTAAAAGGTAAAACAATTTTAAGGGAAGAATATAAGAATTAAAATATATTAAAATGAATATAAAATGTTTAATTATATTATATGTCAAGATTAAGTATGTAAAAAATAAAAATAAATATAGCTTCATCAATCAATGCATGTCTTAATGAAGAATGCTTTATATGAGAAACACTTGCGATATTTGTAATTCTTGAACAAAAAATCCATTGAATGAAGGAAAAAAATTTATTATATAAAACCCAAAATTTTTATGAATGAATATGTTTAATAAAATAATGTGGGGTATTTAAATCAATTATATCATATCCTGTTACATTACATGATTTATGTCATAGAAAATTAAAATTGAGACTGTAACATCACATGATTTTTTTACATTTATTTTTTATATATTAGAAAATAATGAACATAAAAGGAAACTTTTTATCATATAGAAATATTAATTCCTGATATAATATCTCAAAAGGAATAATACACTAATTATAAAAGTATTTAGGTCCATAATACAAGGCATGTTCTTAGAAAAAATATTGAGATGAATATTCATTATAAATTTTATATCATTGAAGTCAGTATCAATTAATGATGTGACATTGTATAACACATTTTAAACCACAGAATAAAATTTGAAATATGATATTATAAAATCCTATGTAATTTCACACATAATCTATATATGACATAGTAAATACAGTACAAGTATAAAAAGGTGAAGAGAAATTAAGTTAAGAACCCCATACCTCTATTGAAGACAAATTTTTTATCTCTGTTAACTACTAGAAAATAAAAATATATTTTTTATATAATATATTTTATAAATTTTTCTTATATTATTATTTTATTATAAAAAATTTATTTAATTCCTTTAAATGTCATACATAATTACATAATTGATAAAGTCAACATAGCGTGTTCTTAGGATATTAAGTTGAAAGTTAAAAAATGTAATTGATTTGTTCACTAGGGTAAAAGAGGTATTGGTTCCATAAAATCTATAATATTATATATTATATTTTTTTTTTATTTTCAATCAAATAAATTTTCATATCAATCCATGATGCGAATTCATGAAAAAAATACACCGTCTCGTTTGTTGGAAGTCTATAACTGCACAAAAGCTATGTTTTTACTATCCTTGTTATGGAATTAAAAGTATAAATATATAATAATATATATCTATAATAATTATAATGTTTTAAATATCATATAATTTCTCTAAATCCATTAAAATTACATTACATGATATTAATTTTTTCGAAAACAAATTACATCTCTATGTTGAAACAGTTTCTCGTACATACGCATGTGCGATTATTCGGTTTCTAATGATTATAATGCTTTGATGATGGATGATATAATATATTTATAAAATCATAATTAAGATATGAATTTATTTATTATAAATTTATTCCATCATAACAACCATCCTTGAGAGGTGGTTATAAAAATGAAACACAATTCTTGATGGAGGATGATGTACACATGTATGCAAGAACAATGTGTAAATTTCCCATTGGTATAAAAATTAGGAGAATTAGGGATATACCTTGAAAATAATAAAATTCTATAATATGTAAGAAAAATATGTTATTATATAAAAATTATTTTGTGTTTTTCAATAGGGATTAAATTATAAATTAAAATAGAAAACACCTAGTAATGAACGCTACCTCGTCTTAGGACAACCCATAGTATTATCCCTAAAAACATCATAAAATGATTTATTGATCAGTATAGGACCTCGAGAATAATGGGAATGATTTTAGTAATGTAATTTTTTATAAATTCAATGATATAAGGGGTTCTCCATGTGTTAATAATAGTGGACAAGTGGTTTTCTTTTATAAGTAATGGATAAGACACAAATGGAACTTTTCAAAATGTAAATTTATAAGAATTTAGTACACAAAAAAATCATAGAAAAATGAATCATTATTAAATATTATATTGTATATTAAATTAATATTAAATTATAATAAGATTATATATATATATATTGTGATTTTTGTCCTTTTCACATTTTTTGTAACCCTTCTGAGATGATTTATCTCTTAAAATGTTTAGCATATTTTTCTCATTAAAATTACAATCCATAATTATAAAATTGAAATGATAAAAATTATTTGAATTTGATTGGATAATTAATAATAAGAATTACATTTAATAAAATTAAATTTCTATATGTTTCATAAATTAAATCTAAAAAAATACCTAAATATTTTATGGAAATTTTTTTAAAGATGAATTTTTATGTATAAAAAAAATATCCTTCAAAAATTATGCCTAATCTAGATTATAATATCCTTAATTATAATATTATTCATTAATATAATCATAAATTATTTTAAAATAAATTTAAAATGGAATGTTTCACTGTATATTATTTAATAAAAAATAAAAAATTCTAAAAAATTGATATTTTTCAAGTACTCACTAAGAAAGATTCCATTATTAAAAATTAAAAAATATCAACCAATAAAATTTTTAATATTTTTATTTGAAAAATTATACATTTTTTATGAAATAAAATTTATAAATTTTTCATATCTTAATTATAAATTTTTTTCAAAAAATAAAAGTAAAAATCATGTTTGAACAAAATGTATTATTGAAGCCTAAAACGACTTCACAAACAAGTGAGATCATTTTTCGTATTCATTTATAAAATATGTTAAACGAGTATTAATTATATATGTAAATAAAAAATATATATATAATAATTATTTTACTCTAATTGATATACACAAATATAATGGCTATGTGATAACAATAATATTTAATTAATAATATTTCATGGTCATTAATGATTAGTGTTCTGTGTCGCATATGTTATCGAACATAGAATTAATTTTAAAAAAATTTAATGCATACGAATATGAATTTATTATTTTGTAATACTATATAGAATTATTACGAGACTAGGACATGTGATCGCGTGCGATTCCACGACTCAGTGTGTCTAGAATATATTTTTGAAATAATTTAAACTCTAAATAGTACATGTGGGAGGTTTTACTATAAAAGTGGGATACCATTAAAATGAGTTACCATTTCAGAAATCTGGGTGCACAGTTGTGTTTAGTGATACAACTTTACCTTAGGTGGGGCCTATTATTGACCAACATGGGTCAGCAGAGAAGTAACATTTTGATCATCTTAAAGGAAATGAAATAAATTAATCATTTATTTAATTATAAATGTTTCCTTAAAAATAGCGACCTAATCCTCTCCAATTAATACCTACTTATGTAATGTTGGAAGGGGTAGCTGCATAACCTATAAACATGAGGATTTTCATTGGATCTTCATAGGGGAACTCGTTGGAAGATGACAACAACACGATAAATCGATGCACCTCATATTTGACGAACATCACCAACGAACGTGACACGATGATCAATCTTCAACTCAAGGAAGATAGTTTTTTTGTTTTATCATATTTTTCACTTTACATGGAATACATAAGTACGTGGATAGAACCACAAAAAAGTTCATACATTAATCGTGTGATCATGTGGTAGGTGATTGTTTTCTATTTCCTTAGGGTTCTGATTTGGTTTTAGATCTATTTATGATAATTATTGATTATTTTTTTTATTAACAATTAGACCAAACAACAACAGCAGATCAAAATCATGACGAATGACATCAGAGGTGTGTTCCTCCTTTGATAATTATTTTCTCCATCCCCCACCCTGTGTTTTTTACGTTCGTCGTGGGAGAATGACCAAAGTATCATTGAACACCCATTCCTCAACCCAACGATTCCAAATTGTACATCATGTATACCGATGATCTAACTGAGGTGAGATGATGACGGTGGCGGGCGAATCGACATGGTTCTGGAGAAATATTTTTTCAATAATTATTTATGTGGGTGGATTGAGACATGTTTTGGTGCCATTAGATGTCCGGAAACCCAGTGAAATGGACTTTCGATGTCGGGCTGAACATGATCCTTGAGTTTCAAAGTGATTGGACGACCAGATCGAAGATAGGGGGATTATCTGAGGAATGAAAAATAAGTACAAAGATTCTATAAAATCATGATAAATATAGTGTGTATCCCGAAGATCACATCATGTGGGATTGACATGGCGACGACTACGGTTTCTGTGGTGTACACGAAGAAGAACACGATGTGCTCCCTGGGGGACATGGCATGTGGGCGCCACCCAACGACAGTTGGTGTTCCGGGTGACAGGAAGTGTAGACACGACGTGTGGTCATTGTCAACGGGCATGGGGGTCCATACTGGGGACCCGTCATGTATCTCAGACGATACATAGACATGGAGTGGAGTACATTCCATGTACTCCACCGCATGACAATAAAGATATAAGTTACACAGGTCGCTCCAAATACTGGTTACATGGGCTTTCACACATAGGTTGAGGCCGTGAATGGGATCATGGACAACATAGATGAATCAGACCCTTGCTTCCACAACACGGAATATTATCCTTCCTACATATAAAGTATATGATTTTTTTAAATAACATGTTCTTTAGACTTGGTCGTTTGTACACAGGATATACCCGAAGTCAAGGGACTTGGTCTGTGGCCACTTCTACACACTGTGTACTCCCTTAAATATGAATTGTTCTTTTTTGTCCACCATTCCATTGATAGGATTCATTTGGGTGGGTTCCCATTCATTCGTTCCCTAGAAGGTAAATTATCATTTCCATTACCACGACCCTTCTGTTGTACATTACGAGATAGAGTCATGCATCCCTTTAAGAGGCCCAGAGTGATATCCTCTATACATTCTTGATCCTTGGTTGAATCACGTATCGATGAAAAAAATCCTATAGGACATCAATCGTCAACATAGAAGGTGAATTTGGGTGAGTCATTGTATCCTCCAATGCCCTGGTAGTGTTTATCATCTATTTATCATGGTCTTTTCCCACTTATGTGTATTTTCTCCCAATGTGAGTCTATATATTTTATATTTAGATATATCAATGCATCTATCTCTCTCATGGATTTTCCCGATGAATGGTGCTTCTCAGACAAATGTCATTAGAGTTATCTGACTTATAGAGTGAGTTTTCCTGGAGGATTGCTTTGTGTAATATTTGAATTGAATTCCTATCATGGGCATCAATTCATTATGACATGACTCTAGACTACGGGTATGAGTTTTGAGTATATCGGGATGTTATTCTCTTTCTTTAAGATCAGAAAACATATACTATATAGATATGAAAGTACCCTCACATTTCATATTTCTTTGTGGTTTTGGGGTCCCCTATTGAGTATTGATAAATTCACGACTGCACATGCTTTTCTAACACATGTTGTGTCTAGTGTAGACTAGCTACATTTTGATGGAGTCCAGGGCATACCAGGGATGGACAAGGATTTATATGTTCTCTACCGGCTGAGGTGTTCCTTCGACTATGATCAGTATTCCCAGTACCTCTTCTTGCTTTTAGGTTTGACTTTTTAGTTTAATTATTCTTGTCTTTTGGTGGGATAGTATTTTATCCAAATTTACATTCTACACATTAGTTTCGATTGTCCTATGTTGGCTGGGTTTAGATGTATGCAAGAATTTTTACCTTAGTGGGTTGTACTTTTTAGAATTTGTGGGCTTAGAGATGTGTGTGTCTGTGTACATGTACTTAGTAAATTCCTCCCATGTTAGCGATTTTCCTACTCTGTTCTAGTCACCCGTCAATGGCCTATTAGAGGAGGGCTTGGGGGTCTCCACGTGGGACCCACTAGGATTTTTTGTGATAGAGTGGTATTAGAGGAAGTTGATTCTACCTTAAGACCATGTTTCTAGGATATTGGTTTGGGGAAATGGTGTTATATGTTTTGAATACATATTTCATGGCTGGGACTCCAGTGTTGTTGCAGGCGGCCGACAAATCCATAACCTAGGACTCCGATAACCTTTTTTCAACTCGATAGATGAGAAAACTAGTTGCGTGGAAATGAATGAATGTTACATGAATCATATAGTAACGTGTTGTGTCTTCCATCTCCTTTGTGTCATCTAATCCAGATATAATCATTGACCATGGTACATCATGTTTCATTACGGGATGCCTCCGTGAAGTATACGAGCTAGGATTCAGTATATCCTTCATGGGGATGACCCCCTAAGTGAATAGGTATCAATAAAGGGACTAGTTCCCAAATGTTACCTCCAGGAGGTGCACCTGATATACCACTAAAATTGGACCATCACGTGGTACCTATAGTACCATAAGATAAAGAGCATGGCTGAGTAAACACTATTAGTTTCAGGGATAGAGACCCCTAATTTTCTATTGTGACTATGTCCCTCGGGTGGTGGGGGACTGCCTTGAGGAGGTTAGCAAAGTTTACGGTCTAGTGAGGACACTAGTGGACCTAATTTTTATCCTAGTATTGAGCCTTATTTAGAGTTTGGTGGGATTATGGTGGAGTTTGACCACACAATCTCACAATGAGGACTCTTTTGTGGATGAAATTCGAGAGACTCTTTAGGGAGGATTTCTCTCTAGTGATGATATGTGTGGTGCATATCCAGGAGATTCATCAACTCTAGCAGGGCAGTTTCATTGTGGATGACTATTCATTATGGTTCACCAACATTTCTTTGTACTCAATAGATATGGTCTAGGATTAGCACATTATTGATCAGAACTATGATTAAGGTATACAAAGGGGTATCTAAGCTGGTGTCTTGCCTCTAAAAATTATGAATTAAAATGGATTAATTGATTCGGCCTTGGTGATCGAGAGATTCATGTATGAGTAGAGACAACCAGTGGAACTCAGCAGAAGGAATATAGGTGTAGAGACCTTGGCATCATGGAGCCGATGTCATACATAGAGATCATGATGTGGGGGACATACTAGGTGGACCTTGGATAAGGGATCGAAACTCTAGTGCTCTCATGATAGATCCTGTCAGCCTAGGGATAGACAATTTTACAAATGTTATGGTATAGGACATCTCATTAGAGAATAACCAACCCATCTAGCTACTGACAGGAAGGTGGTGGATGAACCACTGAGGTAGAGGCAGAGAGTGGAGCAGACCGAACCACTAGGAAGAAGATGTGGATGAGGAGCAGGGGGAAATTCATGTCGTAGAATATTCTTTGATATAAATCAACCCCTACCCCTTGGTGGTCCTAACTAGGCTCAGGTTGTTGGGGGACAAGGTTGGGGGGGAGCTACATCTGGATGTGGTGTATGACCGAGGGACTTTAGGAAGGATTCAAGGTATGATCTATGTCTTTTATACCTTATCCTCCATACTTATAAACCTAGGTTCCATTCATTCTTTCCTCACCACATGCCTTGTGCGCAACCTTTAGATTCTAGTAGTGGCATTGAATCGACCTTTAATATTAGATACTTTTAAATTTGGAGACTCGACTATCACACAACATTTTAGACAGTGTGATATTTCCCTTTCAGGTGATAGTTTCAATTGGATCCTTTTTGAGGAAGCATTGAGGCCTTATGATGTAATTCTTTGAATGGATATGTTATCTTCTGTCCATGCCTAAATTGACTACTTTAGGTGAAGAGTGAGGTGTGTCTTTAGTGATGGGACAAGGTTTACCTTTTTTGGTGAAAAGGAAACCCAGAAAGCATAAAATGGCCTTAAGAATAAGAGGGTGAAGCCGATCACTAATGAGTTGGATAGACATACCATTAGAGCTGCAGATGTTGTGAGCTTCCACATCCTAGAAGTAGCGGAAAAGTATGAGTATTTCTTTTTAGAATATGTTCCGGGATTACATCCTCACTGGGAGATTGAATTATGCAACTACATGCACCCTGAGACAAAACTAATATCCTTATAAACATCACGGATGTCTCCCACAATTCATTGCGCGCATAGGATGTAGTTTGAGGATTTTCAGTGTAAGGACATCGTAAGACCCGCTGTTTCACCTTGGGCGACCCGAGTACTGTTTTCCAAGATGGAGTAAGGGAGTATGAGTTTTTGCGTGGATTACTGGCACCTCGGTTAGGTAACAATGAAGAAAAAGTGTCAATTTTTTATGATCCCTAAACTATTCAATTTTCTGAGAGGGCCACGATGGTTCTCAAAGGTTGACCTCAGGTTGTGTTATCACCAGCTTCGAGTAGTTGGCAATGACGTGACAACGATGACTATCAGATCTCAATACGATCACTACAATTACGTGGTGATGCATTTCGGCATTATGAATTCCCCCTCAGTGTTCATGGGACATATGAACTAGATATTCTCACCATTCATATACTGGTTCATAGTGTTCTTTATCGATGACATCATTGTGTACTCAGCATCAGAGGGGGCGAACTTGAGACACCTACGAATGGTTATAGACAAACTCCAAGATAACAAGCTTTATTGGAAGCTCTCGATGTTCCAGTTCTAGATATTGGAGCTCCATATTCTGAGACATGTTATTTTAACAGATGGAGTAGTAGTGGACCCCACCAAGGTCAAGGCTATGTTATCTTGGGATCTAACATGGAGTGTGACATAGGTGTGAAGCTTCAATGCGAAGGCATGATACTACTGTAGATTTATCCCTGATTTATCTCAGATATCAGCACTGATAAATGTATTGAACCAGAAGGGGAAAAAAATTATGGATAGAGAAGTTCCATTAGGATTTATAGAAATTGAGGTAGAGTTTTACGAGAACACCGATATTGAGATTTCTAGAGGAGGTTGTTGAGTAAGAAATGTTTTGTGATAGATTCGAGACCGGGCATAGCTGTGTCCTAAGGAAGAGACATGCATTGCTTTCTTATGGTTCAATCCAGCAAAGGCCTCACGAGAATAACAAAGTGACCCATGATCTTGATATGGAAACGTTATTATTCTCTATTAAGATGTGTCGAAACTACCAGATGGGAGAATGGTTTATTGTATACTCTAACCACATGATCCTTAATATCATATTCTCATAGAAGGACCTGAATTTGAGGTAGAGGAGATGTATAGAGGTCCTCCACGATTACGACTTTGAGATCATCTATACTCTTGGGAAGGGGGACATTGTGACATATGCACTCAGCATGAGATCATGTTCACTACTACTGAGTAAGGAGTCTGTGCTATTGGCCTCATTATTTTTTTCCCTCTTCGATGGATATGATGCTGCTTTACTCCAGTATTTGGTTTCCACCAAATCACTATTATAGAGAGTTAGGGATGCACACCTAGGGGATTTCATCTCTGAGAAATTACACTCCTAGATGTCCACATGGCATTCTCTTTATTGATATTCACAAGGTGGGGAGAAAAACGTCTTTTTCAAAAGATTAATGGTTGTTCTAGTTGTATTTCAGGTGGATGTTCTAAGGGATTTTAATACATCCCCATTGGAGATACATCCTAGGGAGGAGAAAATGTACCAGGACCCCAGGAATGTGTCCTTATGGAGATTCATAAGGAATGAATGGTAGAGTTCATTTCTCAGTGCATTAGGTGTCAGCAGGTGGAGGCTCAACACTGGGTTCAAATAGGGTTAGCACACCCATGGACGTTCCAAAGTGGAAGTGGGATGATATATCAATGATCTTCATGATGGGATTGCCACAAATGTCCAAGGGACATGACTCCTTATATGTGATCATTTATTGACTCATGAAGGTTGACCACATCCTAGCTATCAAATAGAATTGTTATGTAGAGAGCATGGGATGCCTCTATGAGCAGGAGATTGTTCGACTTAATGGGGTCCCATTGAAGAGAGTCTCTGATGGATAGACTCTTATCACATTATGGTTGTGGAAGGAATTGTAGGAGGGAAATTGGTACCCAATTATGATTGACCATAAAATTCCATCCCCAGACAATGGTCAGACATTAAAAACCATTCATGTTCAGGAGGATATGTGAGAGCTTGTATCATGGATTTTGGTCGAAGTTGGGAGGACCTTTAAACGATGGTAGAGTTTGAAAACAAAAACAACTACCAATCCACCACTGATATGTCACCATATGAGGATTTATATGGTTGACCCTTTCTGTCACCACTTTGTTGGACTGACCTCCGAGATTTAGCAATCATGGGTCCATAGTTGGTGTGATAATACACTGAGGTGGTGCAGGTCATAGAGGAGTATATGAAGACTGTATGGATTCGGCAGAAGTCTTATGCTGATAGATGACAGTGACATCTGGTGTTTGAGGAGGGGACTATTTCTTCCTTTGGGTCTCACTATAATTTGGGTTGAACATATATGGTTGGGGATGAAAGTTGTCTCTAAGTATCATCATCCCTTTTTAGATACTAAGTAGAGTTGATTCTATGGAATACCAAATAGCTCCATCACTACAGTTGCTATGGGTACAGAATGTATTTCATGTGTCACAACTGAGGAGGTATGTTCATTACCAATTTCAGGTCACTGAGCAGGGATATCTAGACATTTAGGATAGTGCAACCTTCATAGTATACATAGTGGATATTGAGGACAGACATGAGAGGATGCTTCTTGGGTGAGAGATTTCCAATGTACGTGTCCAGTGGAAGGAAATGAATCTTCATGAGAAAAGATGGGAGCGGGAGGCTCAGATTCATTCGCAGTACCCACATTTGATTGAGTAGTCTTTTGTTTTGTATTTTTGGGGATGTAAAGACCTATGGTTGGAAGAATATAATATCTCATATTTTCATGTATTATTTTTAAATATTATATGGAATTATTATGAGACCAAGCCTTATGACGACGTGTTCTGAGCCATAGGGTGCCCATGAATTAATGATTTAATTATTTTAAACTCTAAATAGAACGTGTGACCAGTTTTCTGAAATAAGTGGATAAATGTATGAATGGGTCCCCATATCCGAAATCTGAGGGCATCGTTTCATTTATAGTAGCGAATTTACCTTAGGTGGTTCGTAACATTGAGTATCATGTCTCACTTACAAATGTTATGTTTTGAAAGTTTAAATGGAAATAAATAAATAAATACATTATTTAATTTTAAATGTCTCCACAAATTCAGTGACCTTGTTGTCCCATATTAATACATGCTTGTCTAAGGTTGGTAGGGTTAGCTGCATAACCCTACAAATTGAGGATTTATATTGGAGCTTTAGATGAGATCTCATTTGCCGAAAATTATGGGGCGATTGATCAAAACATTTCTAATTCAACGAACCCCACCAACGAACGCGAAACGACAATCATTCTTCAGTAAAATCGTGGTAGGGGTTTTTCTTATTCCATCTTATTTTTCTTCATAATTGGATTAAATGACAAACTTAAATAAACATATGAACAGGTTGATCTAGGGATCATGTGTTCTCACAGGAGGGTGTAGTTTTCCTTTTCATTGATGGTTTGATTCGGGATTTGATCTATATATATAAGTTGGTGTATTATCATTAGATTCACCATTCCACCTACTAATGAGAGCAGATAGAAGTTGTGATGAATGATGGTAGAGTTGTGTTCTTCCTTTACTTACTATTTCTCTCTGCCCCACCCCACATTCATCATGCTCTTCATGGGGTGACGAACAATGGATTGTTGCACATTCGTTCCCCAACGCAACGATCAAAAATTGTAATTCCAAAATCATGATTAACTAATGTAGGTGAGACAATCACGATATCGAACACATCAACATGGTTTGATAGAAATCATCCTTTAAAAATGATTCATGTGGTTGGATTGAGAGTTTTTTAGGGGCTGATTGGAGGCCTGAAACCAAGAGAAATGGCCATAAAATGTCGGGGTGACATTGAACATTGACATTCAAATCAATAGGATGATAAAATCAATGATCAAAGGATCACCTGATGCACAACAAGGAATAACATCAATTCTAGAAAATTACAATAGAAACAACATGTATCCCAAATAACACGATGTGTGGGATCAACATGGAGGTGCATAGGGTTTCCATGATGCACACAGAGAAGAACACAACATCCTACCAGGAGGACGCAACATGTTGGCCCCACCTAGTGGTGGATGCAGTACTGGATGATAGGAAGGGTAGAAATGGTGTGTATCCACTGTCCCATGGAGTGTCGGTCCTTACAAATGACTCAGTGTGTATCATTGATGATACACACACGTGTGGTGTAGTATATTCCATGTACTCCACCACACAAACATTTGAGGCCAGTTGCATGGGTCACCCATTGTACCAGTTACACAGGTTGGCAGACAGGAGTACAGGCCATGTACGAGCTCATGGAATGAATACATGGATTGAACCAAAAATATCATGACACAGCTTTTGACCCTTCCTACATGCTATATATATGTGTGTTTTTACATGACATGTTCTTCACACTTGGGACGTTGTACATGTGCACTACCTGAAGTCAGGGACTCAGCGTGTGACCACTTCAACATGTTGTGTACTCCATTATACATGGATTGATCTTATTATACACTATTACTTGGTCAGTCTTCATTTGGGTTAGTTCACCTTTTCTTATTCCCCAAATGGTCAGGTATCATTTCCATCTACAGTAGTATGATCCCTTCTGAAGGAATTTTTGAGATAGAGTCAGGTATCCCTCAGAAAGGCCTGGAGAGAGATCCTATATCCATTGCTGACCCTAGGTTGAGTCTTGTATTGACATGAATAATCTAATAGAACACTGTCCCTCTAAATATAATGTAAATTCAGGAGAGTCTTGGTATCCTCCAAGGCCATTGCAGTGATCCTCATCTGTGTATCGTGGTCTTTTCCCACTCAGGAGTGTGTTCTCCTGGAATGATTGTATCGGTTCTCTGTTCAGATCTATCAGTGCATCTTTCTCTCTATTTTATTTTCTCGATGAATGGTGCATCTAAAATGGATGTCATCCAATATATATAACTCATGGAGTGAGTTTTCTCAAACCATTACTTCATGGAATCTTCGAACATAATCCCTATTGTGGGCTTGTGGTCTTGGTGACTTGTCTCTAGACTACAGGTCTAGGTTTCGAGTATACCTGAATGTGATTCTCTTATTATATGTTCAGTAGTCATATATTTTTTATATATTAATGTACCATTATGATATATATATATATTTTTTGTTTTCAAGGTCCCCTACATAGTATTTTGTTTTACTAAACCATGCACGGGCATTGCCCGCACGTGTCGTATCTTGTGTTGACGATCTTCCTTTTGATGGAGTCTAGGGCAGACTGAGACCAGACCAAGATTTATGATATCCCTACAGACTAAGGTGTTCCTACGGCTATGAGAAATAGTCCACATACCTCTTCTTGCATAGTGGTTAGAATTTCTGTTATGTGGACTGTTGTTTTTTATGGGATTGTATTCTGACCAAGTTTACTTTATGTGCATTACATTTCATTGTAATATGTTGGTTGGGTTTAGTTTTATGCAATTTTTAGTTCCGTAGTGGATTGTAGTTTTTATCATTTGTGGGCTTGGAGAGGTGTTTGGGAGTACATGTACCTATGAAATTCCTCCAATTTTCACAATATGCATACTCGGTGCTAGTCACCATCCCCTTTCTTGTTGCAGGCGGGCTTGGAAAGTTGTGGCATGGGCCCCACTAAGATGATTCGTGACATAGATTAACTAAAATTTACCCATTATCCCATTGGACTGAAATTTATTCCTAGAAATTTTATATCACATCTCTTTAGAATGTTTTAGAACCCTTTTTAAAGTCACTTTTAATGAGAGCCATATAAAACATATTGTCATTATGGGGAATATAGTTTCTAATAATATGTTTTTTTATTCATTGTTCAAAATACCATAAAAAATGGGATACTGTAAAATCATTATGAAATCGGAAAATGGAAATAGTAAGGTCACCTATAATAACACATTATTTAATTTATTAATAGGATACCATTGGTGATATTTGAAAATATAAACATAGAGAAGAAAAGTAATTTCCCAAGAATTATGGAATGTGATACAATATGTGACCATGGGAATGCTAATGAGCATAAGAATTTGAATACATAAGAGATAAATAAGTCAATAAAACCATTTTAAATTATTGTTAAAAGAAAAAAATTAATTTATGTGCTATTCTACTATTATCCTGTAGAAAAAAAATTTGAAAAAAAACATCAAGGAATTTATTCAATTTAATTTATGGAGTTTCATAAATTAGATGTGTTTTTAATAATTTCCCTATTTCTCTTATATCATTTTCCAATTAATGGGTATCCATGATTAGTCATTATTATTCCTAATAAATCAGCATTTAATAAATCACATGATCTAGACAAGGATTAAAGAATAATGCTTCGGTATTTACTAAAACCCCATTATTTATAGTATGGTCTGAAAGTATTGAAAATTATTACACCATTTTATGATTAAATAATAAATTAAACACAAAAATTCACCTAAAAATCCAACAACCAAACAAGATTACTCCATATATAATGATCACTATATCACAATTAACATAAAACATTCAATATTAAATAATGTTCTAACACCAATGGTAATTTAAAAATATTTAGAACACATCAACGAAAAAATAACCAATATTCATTAACAATTATTCATGAAAAATCATTTGGGTTTCATATTCCTAACCATAAAAAACATCCCTAAATCAACATTATACATTATAAAATCCATTAGTTAAAAAACAAAATGGGGTGTCTTTTATATAATACATTTAATTAACCATTATCATATAAACCAGTGATGGTATTCATAAAAAAAATTTATTCTCACATTAAAGCATTATAACCACCATTTTTATTTAAACCCCCATTTGATAACAACTATAACATCCTCAAATCCACACTCCAAAGCCTAGTTCATAAAAACCATTCATTACTAGTATGTTATAATAAAAAAAATTACTACAAATTTATCCATTCAATACATTTGAAAAAAATATAAATATTTAATCAATAACATATCAAAGGATCCTTTAGGAGCAGGGGTCTAGATAATTAGAAAAAAATCTTATATAACAATATAGAAATCATTAATTGTCAATTTTTTCAACTTTACCAAGATTCATTCCTACGTTATTAATTCTTAATCATCACCCACAAACATTAATACATATATTAAATAAAATATTTTTTATTACATATATAAAATAAATATAAGATGGGTGAAAAAAATTTGCATTAATGGTAAAAATTATAATTTAAATATGAATATAATCGTAGAGAATAATATGATAAAAATTGTTTAAGAGTTTATTAAATGATCCCGACCATTATATAAGATACCTCATTCCAAAATAAACAAGAATCATTAACTATGTGACATGTAAAAAATTATTAAAAATTCTTGATTCATAATAATTATTATTCCTGAGAAATTTTCTAACAACCATGACGAATGGAACCATTAAAAATTGAAATCATGGATATGGAAATTATTCACTACATTAAAGAGATAAATTGGGATCACCAATCAAATAAATTATAATTGTCCCACTCATCACATGATCTATATCATGCTCACTCATTATTATCTATATTGTTTATGTTCTATATATTATTATAATACATGGAATATTTCATTTTTTCATCAAAAGATTAAAATTATATTTTCATCTATTTATAGAATGAGTTTCCTATGAAAACAAAATGGATTGAATGAAAACAATAAAACATCTTTAGAGAAGTGTAACATGGAATCATTAGACTATATCACTGATAATTAATATTAATTTTTAAAAGATATTCATCTAGATAAAACATATTTTCAATATAAAATATATAAATATTTTCAGGAAAACAATGGAAAATAACCATTTTATTTCAATATCATTAAAAAAAAGTCGCAATTTTTTTGATGAAATGAATTTACAAGAATATAAAAATAAAAAATGTAATTTAAGAAAAAAATATAACATGATTTTGGGAAATGCAGTTTTGTTTTAAACAAGAAGAATAAATCTTCTTTTCAATCCATTCAATGAATATTCAAAGGTGACCCCTAAAAATGTAAATAAATTTCATTTTAAAATAACATTAAAGTAGGCCATTGGATAGTGATATTAAAATTAATAAATATTTTTTTATTAAATAAAATTATTGTTATTATATAAAAAACATAGAAGATTTATTTATTTAAAAGGTCTTTAGAATCATCAAAATTATATTTTTTAAAGGATAAAATCATTACAAGGTTTTATAACCAAAAATCATTTTAAAGAAGGAACATAAGAATGAAAATAAAATTACAAGATTGTGAAAATATCTATGATATTATATTTCAATAGTCATTTTTTACAATATATAAATGTTTATAGGTTACTGAATTTAAAAGTGATTCCATGAATGATGATTGAGACGAGAATCCCTTATAATATAAGGAAGGCATGATTGCAAATTATGTGGATAGAAGGAACATGACATGATTAAATAAAAGAACATGAATGAAATAATAGGTTAAATCATATTTATGGTGTATTATATACACTAAATAAATGAAATCATTTTTCATAACACGAATTATGTCTCAATGAATTGATATTGACACTATGAAAACCCATAAAATGTATATAACACATGAATCAATGTATCATGAATAATAAAACATAAACATAAGTTTAAATATCATATAAATAGAGTTATTAATTGTATAATATATAAATTTTTATCATATAATTATCATAAAATGATGGTCTTGATCAATACAGGGCATGTCTCCAAGAAATAATATTCAGATGAATAATACTTACTATAATCATATCATGGAATTCATAAGTATTCTATAAAATGTTAATGTGTTAAAAATGTAAACAAAAAAGGATGTAAATCATTAAAATAATGATCGGTAATTTAACATATAAAATTTTCATAACATTATTAATGAATTATAAGTATAAATCAATGAATGAATATTGTGTAAAGAATCGTCTTTCTACATGCCCATACATGTTTTTCACAAACATTATGTTATATATAATTAAATTATAATAATATCTTTCCTAGTTAATTTTATTTTATAGTTTTATTAATTAATCAAAAAAACATTTACTTATATTATTTATGTCAAGTGTTTAATTACATAGTCATATAACTTCACATCTGGTGTTTTGTGGATGTATAGTTTCAAAAATCATAATGAATTTTTTAAGATCACTAGCAATAATGTCGTCCTAGTTCCATCATAATGAAAGTATTAACCATGAAATAATTTCAATTAAATACATAAATTACAATTCACAATTTATCATTGAGTAGTGTAAATGAAAAACAAAATACATTCCCTCACGAGATGGTGGTCTACAAAATCCTAAAATAAATGTTTGGAAATACCAATAGATAATAAATAAATAAATAAAATAATAAATCATTAATTAAGAAATTTTATAATTATTATAAATATAATAACATTTTAAAATACATCATCATAACCATCCATTAGTGGTTTTTAAAAAAAATGATTTATATTACTATGCGGAGAATGTAGTCCGTACTTACGCACATGAATAGATTATGATTTTAATGATTTGGAATGGAATTGTAATAGATGATATATTATAATTATAAATTAGTAATTATTTCACTAATATCATATATATATATATATAAACTCATTAAATTTATCATTCTAACAATCATTGTGTGGAAGCGACGGAAACGAAACACATCCCTGTCCGGAGGAGGTACTTAATACAGACACACACACACAATATTTCTATTTCCTATACGATTGGTACAGAGATGAATAAATGATATTTCATAAACCGATTATAATTTATTTATATGGTATATTATAATGTTATTAAATTATTGTGGTAATTATTATTTTAAAAAAGGTAAAATAATAAATAAAAAAGAAAGCATTCACTTATAAACTATACCTCTTCTGTCGGAATCCTTTTCAATTTTATACTAGTAAACGTCATAGGACGGTAAAATAGTTAAACATGTGAATCATGGACAATGGGAGGTGTAATTTAGTAATGTATTTGGGAAGTTTTTGGTATTCCTATTAGGCTCTTGAAGTAGGTATAATAGAGTATAGGGCTGATATTATATAATTGTTTAGGATGATACACTTGGAATATTTTAAAATATTTTATTATATCATTATATCACTAAAGAAAATTGTCTTCAAAATGACTTGTAGTAATATTATATATGATATTGTATTTAATTTTTAATAGAAAATATTATTTAAATATTTCTACATCATTGAATCCTTTTCATTTTATTTTTCATACTTTTAACTCATTCCAACTCTTATCATGAAATATGTTTTTTTACTAATGTTACTATTCATAATCACCAAAAGTGAAAGTGGAATCATTAATACAATCTTACATTGTTATATAAAATATAGTGTACATATTATGAAATTCTATTTTGATTATTGGAATAAATTATTGTTAATAAAAACACGAAAAATGAAATGAAAAACACTTTTCCAGAAGTAACAATTTTTATATATAAAATGGTATTTATAAAAAAAATATTATTAATTTTGTAAACCATTTTAGATTATAATTAGTAAATGAGAATTAATTATATTTTATATTAAATAAAAAAATGGGGTGCTTCAATTAATTTAAGGGAAGATTCATCTCTTTATAATACTGGAATTAATTAAATATTCCATAGAATATAATTTTTCAAAAAACAATAAACAATTCTACCCAAGAAAATTTTAATTTTATGGGATAATTAAGTATAAAAATTTTTCAAATAAAATTTCCATATATTTTATAAATATTTTAAAATAATATCTCACAGTAACCAATATAACACATTTTAGGAAAACACATTTTTAAATCATTAAATTAATTTGGTAAAAATTGAGAGTTTTTTCTAAAGTATTAATCAATACATCTACTTGTGTACGAAATTTATATATATTTATATCATATGGTTTTTACTATTATTCATATCACCTAATTCAATAGATATGTTTTAACTATATAATTTAAATAAAAATAGTGCATAGTCATTAAATATTGGTGTTGCATATCCTATATGTCATTAAAAGTATTATTCATTGAAAATTTCAATTTATGATATTCAGAGACCATAATGAATTTATTTCCTTTTAATTTTATGTCATATGTCATAATAAATTTCAGTAAATTTTTTTTATATAAATCTAAAGGAGTTGAAGATAAAATAAATTATCATAAATGGAATCATTTTTTAATTTCTTCTTAAACAATACTTGTTAAGAATCCTCAACCAAAAAGTCATTATAAAACACCATTTTCAAAATATGAAAGTGTAAATATGATGTTCAGGGGTCATTACACATAAATAGGATTCAAAAAATGAGAACACTATTCTGATGTAAGATTATTGAAAGGCAAAAGAAAATTATTATCAAAATAATGATTTGTACTGATAATGAATGTGATGAAAAGAATGTTATTGAAAAAAATGTGGTGAGTTAATAAGGAAGAAATATTTCCACCAAATCATTAAAAATGACTATACAAATGATAAAATATTTTAATTTATGATTAATTAAATTATTATTCATACTATGAACATTATAAAATAAACATATCTAATTTTATTCAAATCTAGAAATTCTATTTCATTCATTGGTTTAAGGTTATAAAAAATGTATCCTTTGTAAAATCAAATATTCTAATGATGAAGATACATCATGAATATTTATTATTTCAAAATATACACCTATTGAAATATCATCAGATTTAAATAATGAAAAAAATAATCATCATGTAATTACTAAATCCGAAATGTATTGTTTAGGGTTGGACAATTCACAAAATGACAAAATGATAATATGAAGAAATAATACATTTAAATATAATAATTTTACAATAATACCCAAGGTTCCAAATTTATTATTCCATAAATAATTTACCTTATATCATGCTTAATATCAATAATGTCAACATTAAATAGTTTTTTGACAATAAAAGATGTCACTTAAAATTAAATTTAAATCAATGGGAGAAACCTCCTTAGTTATATCTCATTATATCTCCTCTATGGACATGGAACAATTACAAATTAATTGGAGTGGTATATTAGGATCACCGATCATATATTCCATATTGGAATCACCCATAATCATAAAAAATTTTCATTACCATATATAATTATAAAAACTGAAGTTTTTTATATTCATTATAATTTTTTAAACATGAATTGATTGATAGCAAGGTTTACCCAAGGAAAAGAAACTAGTTTCGTGTAAATCATAAAACATCCTGATAAAAGTGATTGATGTTATAATTAATGAAAATTAAAGGGGAAAAAATAAAATTTCTCAAGGATATTATTATTTATAAAAAAAATTCATATAGAATTATAAATCATTCCCAAGAAAATAAAAAAATATAACCCTTTTATAACGATATAAAATAACATTTAACACAATATTATGAAAATGATATATCTAGAAAACAACCATAGAAAAAATTAGTGGAGGTTTTTAAAAAATAGTTATTATAGAGGAAAAGTCCACTATTCATGTAATTATTTAAAAAACATTATTTTCAAACATTTGTAAGGGGGGTCAAAACTGACCCATTTAGAAAATTTTATGATGATTTTTACTAAAATACATTAATAGAAAGTATAATATCATTGAAAATTATATAAATAAAACCTTTATATCAATAAAATAACATTTGATAAATAATATAAATAACAAAAAGGATAGGTTTGGGTGATATATTCCAAAAAATTAAAACAGTTTTATTATAAAAACATTTTGAGAACTTTTAAAACAAATAAAATTTAAATAAAAAATATAATAATGAATATAAACTAACATGAGGATAGAAATATTATAAATATTATGTGTTAGGATCCATTACCTATGCAATATTGATGAATATACTGGAATCAATGAAAATAGATCTGAATAGATGATGTTCTTGATGAAAACCCTTCCTACATGGGTAATTCATGAATTGAAAATTATTTAAATGAAGAAAATAACATGAATGTGTAAAAAATTAAATAAAATAATCTGATAAAAATAATTCATTGTTTAGTAAGGACACCTTAAAAAATCATGTTCCATAATAAGATATTTTTCTTAAATAATTAAAATTGATAGTATAAAACCACTTAAATTTCAATTAAATTTTAGTCTATATGTCATGAAATATAAAACAAAAATGGAACATTTATTATAATTATCAAATATTCCTTCATGGTATTCAATATTAAAAGGTATTATATATACCTAATAAAATGATTTAGTTTTATAATACTAGACATGCCTACTAGAAATATAATGAGATGAATAATAAATTAAGATACATTATCACTAGAGTTCAAATTATTTAGTTGTGTGATAATGTGTTAAAACTATAAAACCAAAAAATAATATATGAATATTACAAAATATAATCACAGGTTATTTATAGTTAAATTAATCTTAACATATTCAATAAAGAGTATATAAAACATAATTAATGGATATTTTGTTAGGAGACACAATAAATAAAAGCAATGTATTCTATGTATGACCTTTATCATATATATATATATATATTTATTTATTTATTTCAAATAGTTTATAAAAATGTATTGGATAATTATTTTATCATTAATAAAGTTATTTCATTAATTTCATAGAAATATATAATTACTTAATAGGTCAAGTCCATGTAAGGTTTTTTGGGGACATATAGTTCATAATTTCATGATGACATAATTATATTGACTATGGTCTTCTAGGCTATGGACTAATTATCTTGAAAATATTATACATCAAATTATTCTCATTTATAGTCATAAAATAAAAATTTATAGACACACAGGAAGAGGTCCTGTAACAAAATATATCATCTCATGAGACGGTAGTCCTGTTGTACACATCAGTATTGTTTGAACATTCCATTGGACAGGAAATTAATTAATAAAATAAAATATTTCCTTTAAATTATAATTAAAATGTTATAAAAAGGAATTTACATCATTAAATTTATACAAATAACCCACAATAAGTGATTTTTTTTAAATTGATAAACATCGTTACAGCGAAACTCTAGTCTTTTGGTACACAAATGCTCTTTCATTTTAATTATTAGAATGTTATAATTATTAATTATATAATATATCTATAGAATATTAAATATTTATTATATATATATATATAATAAATCATAATAACCATCCTTGTGAGGTGGTGATGTGAAACAATACAAATTTCGTCATGGATGTGGAAATCCACATATACATAGAAATAACGATTTCTTTCCAATGTATCCGATTTTGTTGTGTTTTAGGTCATTTGATCTTATATAATTTTTGTATGAACCCTTTCAACCTGTTTTAACTCTTATCAGGGTATCATAACTTTTTTTCAAATGTATATATTCATAATGACCACAAATTAAAGTGGGATAATTACCACATCGATAAAAGTGGATTAAAAATGTTTATTATATTTTATAAAATTCAATTTCATTAAGTTGTTTAAATTACATTTTAAAATAATGTATAAATTTATATGAAAAGTACGTTTCAAATACAATGCCATTTTAAATATAAAAAAGTCATTACATAAAAATAATGAGTAATTTATAATAAAAAGAAAATAATTTGATTATTTAAAATTATAATTTTATTCATAAAATTAAAATCAACTCATAATAAAAAGAATAATTATAAATTATTTTACATAAATTTATTTTTTCCATAAAATTGGCATTTTTTAGTATTCAATGAAAAATTCATATTTACAAAAAATTTAAAAAAAATCACTAAAATGTTGATATGATATAAAATTTTTAAATTTAAAACCTTTTAATCAATTAAAATTTATTAATGTGGTTTAAATTAATTGTCATTATCACACTCAAAATATAAAAACCATTTTTGAAGATAACATATTTTTACCAAAAAATGTCAAAACAATTAATGCTTTTTTCATAAGAATTAATTAATACATTTAAATATAGTTGGAATATTATATATATATATATAATAAAATATTTAAGAAATTTTATATCAAAAAATTCAATTGATTAGACAGGATGGTCATATTTTAATAATTATATTTTACATTCATTGAGGCTTGGTGTTTTGAGTTTTATATGATTTCAAACATAGACATATTTTAAAATAATTGGTTATTTCACTCTACCACATTAAAGGAATTGTTACCTCATAATTTTTTATCATTCATTATAATGTGGATTTAAAATTTTTTAAGATAAAATCCTATTATGTAAGATATAACAATTTCTCATGAATTAAAACAAAGAATATAATTTTTTTAGAAAACATTCCTTGGTGAAACCCCACATTATAAAAATTGATAATAAACCATCCATTTGAATATAAAAGTAGCTAAATTGAATGGAATCATATTTTAACTCATAATAAGGATACCAAATAGGATTAAATTAGTGATAATTGAAAATATACAAATAATTGATTATATTAATATCCAAATATTGATGGGGAGTGAGAGAGACTGAAATAATGAGAATGATAATAACAAAAAATCATGAATTAATAACACATTTGATTACCAAAAATTAAAAATAAAATTTTAAAAATATAATATTTATATTTAATGAGGGGTTATTCTATTTCCCAAATTACATCCAATAGATAGTATCTATAATGATTTTATTCTATTCTATTAATGATATTTCATTCTTTGTTAATTTTTCATACCTGATTTCACTTCTATCTTGTATCAGATTTGAAGTTATGATTATCTAAGATGAATCAAAATTATTAATCAAATAGAACCATTTAATATATCATATGATATATATAAGAATAAAAAGGATTCCTTCATATATTTACAAAATCATAAATAGGAATCTCGAGGAATGATGATACCCATAATTCATAAACCATGTAATGAAGACAAAATATATTTAACTCCGAAATATCTATATTAAAATACAAAGTTCAAAAGTGATTATTATATAAATAACTAACTATATTCCATAATTCATAATAACCAAAACAATGATGAATGTTTTAACATAAAATTTTATCTAATACCATTCAGTTTACATCCACAGAAAAGTAATATCATTATTTTAAAAAATAAAGCATTTTAAACCTAATGGATAAATAAAACCTAAAATGTATTCTTGTTCAATTAAATGTACGATAAAACTAAAAAATATTATCCCATTATGGTATCTGTAACTCTTATATTGATCTCAAATTAAAACTCATTTATCATTAATGTAATCTAATAATATTATTGATATAATCTATTGATGCCCTAAACCCACACTCTAATATATAGATCAAGGGAAAAAAATGTTAAATTTATGGCATTCATACCAATAAATGTGACCTTATTTTGGCTATCCAAAATAATATAATTATATAAAAATTGGGTCACCAACATTCCCAATGATGATTTAGGTTTAGAGTTTTAGAAAATGTTTATAAAATATAAAAAATAAAATGAATTTTAATGAGAAAATTTTCAACTACACCAATATTATTATATTTCACATTAATTATTACTTATAAAACACATGAAACACTTTTATAAATAAATTCCATTGAATGTTTTATCATAAAATAGAATAAATAATCATAAATAGGCGAGCTCACATGGTTAGTAATGGTAAATTTAGGAATTATATTTACTTATCATTTGAGAGTCTAGGAAGAGTACAAGGGTGTGAAAACATATTCAAAGTGCATGTGAACAACATAAGATAATTTTTAAATAAAAAATATACTACCTTAATAATGTGAGATGGTATAATTATCCAATAAATTTAATCTATACAGAAATATATGATAATGATCCATGGGATGTTAATGTTGATTAAAGGTACCTTTAAAAACTATTATAACATATATATAAATATTTTTAGTATCATAGAAAATTATCTTTATCATAGCTGCTGACCCATGTAAAAAGTAACTATATCCTAGTAAAATTCAATAGTGAATCCTCTATCATTATCTCCATCCTTCTTAACATTAATTTTATGTAACATTATAGAATGCATTGGAGGCCAATTTCTCGATGACCTCAAATGTATGTTATATCGAGGTCACTCATCAAATTGAGATATATAGATCATTCCCATAGTAATCAATAATATATATGTACAACATATGAATATAAAATAGTCCATTATGACTATTCATCAATAAACTTTTTTAAAAAATTAAATTAAATTATTTAATGATTTACCCATGTAAAATAAATTGTGTTCATAAAAATCATAAAACATCAATTAAAAATAAGTGGATGGTTAAATTAGGAAATTAATATAGTGATATATAATAATAATTCAAATATGTTGATATGATGACAAATAAATTTAAAATAACATTAAAAAACATTTCCGTGAACACAAATAAAATTATCACCTTTATTTCACTATCTTTAAGAAAACAAGGAAACTATTCAAAAAATAATTTTATATGAAGATAAAAATTGAAACCAATGAATATATCATAAGAACAATGTATTTTAATGATACAGGGAAAATAAATTATTTTTTAAACATGAAAAATCATCATTTCATGATCTCTTATATTGAGAGTGAGAAACGAATTCTTATTGAAAATGACAAGAAATATCCTTTAAAATCCATTTACAATAAGCTAAATAGATTTTTGATATATGTTTATGAATAAATTTATGGGTCAAAATTGAAATTAATAAAATATGATAGATATCATGGAGGTAGTTCTTTTTTATATGTCTATTAATAACAGAATACATTTTTATTAAAATAAAATCATATACATCATTTTAAAACAACAAACAATTTGAATGAAATATTATTATACTCCAAAATTATTTTTTGACATTCAAAATAATAAAATTTATATGTTTTAATGGGAACCTGTAAGACCATGTAGTGGAACACCAAATAAAACAAAAAATAGAACAGAGAGGTCAACATTCAAAACTTCATGTAGTAACATCACACCTATCAAAAGTTCAGAGTATAAAAAATCTATTTTGTCAGACCACCGTGAGATGTATATTCCAAACATCATCATCAATCATCACAATGAAAAATAAAAACCATAATATAGAATGGAAAATTCATCATCAATTAATAAACAAAAAAATAAAACAATAAAACATAAGAAAAATAAGGATACACCACCTCCACTGCCACAACCACATTCCCAGACCATCTTGCCAAAACCGACACACCTGAATGAGACTGGTTCATGTCTGTTGGACTAGGATTGTAGAGTAGTGGTGGGAAAACATTTCAAGAAGGAAAATGGTCAAATAAAAAATAGTTTGATATTGAAAAACATTATTATATTAATCAGACAATATCAATGAAATAATATTGAGAAAAAACATTAATGGGGTAGTAAATATATCATTAAAAATAAAATGTGGGGGAATAACCTAAATTATATGACAAATAATTGATATTGGGACCATGAAAATATTTCAGAATTTAATATATTTTGAATCAATCCCTCATAAATGATAAAATTCCAATATCTTATTATATATCATGCTGAAATTGTAATTCATATATTATATTTCAATATAGATAATATAATGGAAATTAAATGATGCACATGAATAATAAAATTTGTTTCCAAGAAATAATATAGAGAAGAAAAATCCTTAAAATGATCACATAATTGAATATATAATTATTCATTAAGAGATGATGTGTAAAAAATATAAAAGAACATAAAATATGTTCAAAAATAACATAATTAAATCAGATTTAATTTCCAATAGTCTTTTTATATTATATTCAATTTTGTTAAACTATAACCCAATGAATGGAAATTGAGTTATGAAACTATTTATCATAAGTAATGACATTATTTTTACATAATTTAGCTCATAGATCATGAATGTATATTAATTATTTTATATTTCAACAGAAATATTTTGTTTTATTATGTTATCATTATAAAATTAACCTCTTTAAGTCAATGGTATATTTAAATACATAATCTATTAATTCCAGTTCTGAGGTACTGAGGACATTCATTTCATAATCAGAATATGATTTTGGTATGTTGAATAGGGTCAATGTGGTCATGGTTCTATCTAGTATGAAATATTAATTACAATATAATTATTATTTTTTACATAAAATATAATTTATATCTATCCATGAATATAGCTCTGGATAAAAAAAAATATACTGGCCCACATGGCGGTAGATTTCCCATTCAGAAGACGGATGTATTTATATTTCAGACTCAAAATATAAAAACAAATAACATAATATAATTATACAGTCTCTATAATTTTACAAAAATAAAAAAAACTCATCCCCTCATTTTTTATTACCACCCTTGGAAGGTGTTTTCTTAAAAATTATTTACATCGCTACGTGGATACCATTGTCCATAAATTCACATGTTTTATGATTTTGTTTTTCAAATTTTGAATGGTATGATGATAGATGATATATTTTAAATCCTAAAGTATAATTGATTCTTTATAATAATATATATATATATATATATTAAATCAACAATACTTTCAAAACATGTGAGTTGGTAATGAAAAATGTAACACAATACTTCATGTAGGTGGTAGTCCACATGCACACCTGAACGATGTTTCCCTTCATCATAGGGTGGAAATGTGGTGAATAATGGTTATAAGAACCATATAAAAACATTGAGTGAATGGGAGATACTGATGGATTTTTTTTATAAAATTGATTATGATATTTTTTTTATGAGGTAATAACTGAAATATAAATAAGACACTCAGTTAGGATTTATTCCACTTTATTATAAAGCCTTCATAAATTTTTACCTATAACACTATCAGGATATAATTAAGATCAATAAATGTACTATATGTAAATAATATGGATTTCATTGAGGGATATGGTAATTTATTGGATGATCATATAATATCATTAAGTGCATAGTATAAAGGAGATGATAAGTTCTTTTAAATGGGAGAGAGGTGACATGATGCTAATGTTTCCAAAAATTTAATTATATTTATTTCTTACACAATAAATGTTGATAAAAAATGAAAACTAATCCCAATGGATATTATATAGGGTCAATAAATGACCATGATTTAGGATTTAAATATACTTGAATGTCATTTTAATAGTTATAATTTATGTTTTAGCTTGTTTTAACTCAACCCATGGAAACCAATTTGTATTACCAAATTGACTATTAATAACGGAAAAAAAGATATTGGATTCAATAAAAAAATTATCTAAATATTCCATATATAGATGAAATTTTATCTAATATAAATTATTTAATTTTAAAAATTATTTTTTAAATAAACCTACAAAATTTGATGAAAACGGGTTTTCTAGATATATGAATTTTAAGTATAAAAACATTTTTCTACCTAAATTAAAAATATTTTCAATTAAGATGAATATAATTATATTATGATAAATAAAATATATATAATTAAATTTGAAGAAAAATTCAAAAAATAATTTTACCTATATATTAATTAATAAAAAATACTTTCTTCTAAAAAATCATTTTATAATCACAATTCTTGGAAAAATTAATTTCATAGAAATTTCTAAAATTTACAGTAACATAATTTTTATTGTATCATATCAATAATTATATATATTATTATCAAATAATATTTTTATACTATTATAAATAAATTATATCTTTTATTAACCCAAATTATAAAACCATTTTTAATACATATTATATTTGATGCAAAACATATATTCAATTAAAATTTATTGTTTAATTTTTAAAAAGTGATAAATACATTTCTATTGAGTTGGATAATTATAAATATATTCATAATATAGTTCATTAAATTCATATCCACCAATTCAACAAAACATTTGTAACAGTCATGATAAAAAAATTATATTTCATATTTTGTAATGCTCGGTGTTGCATGTCATATACACTATCGAATTTACTTTTTTATAAAAATATTTGGGTATTACAGTTATATTTAATGTATGGAATTACATTGATTAATTTATTTGTTCTAAATAAAATTTCTATCTATATAATATGGGAAACATCATTATTTTACATGTGAATACACTAATCCATTTGTGAATGAGGATTATGGGAATAAACATCCACCTAAACCAAGGGAACATGGTTAATTCAATCCAAAATCAAATAATAACATCGATCATGGTTATGTAGGAACACGTATCCTACAAAATTAATTAGAGGATGCCATTTTGGATTTTAATTTATTATATATATGAGGCTTTACTGTAGCATTAAATCACAACACTAATTATATGATTATCAATGTGATCATCTAAATTAACCATATCAATAATTAATGTTTATAGATTCATAATTTATGAATGATATATTTCATTATCTTATAATATTTTATGGTACATGATGTCTTAATATTATTTAATTTTTTATTTATTTTTATTATATTTTCTATTATGTGGGTTTTGGAGTCATGATTTTAGTAAAAAATAATGTATTAATAGATAGGGAGATGATTTGAGGCTAGGATATGAGGTTGCTATAGGACAACCATGGGATATCCTATGGAGTCCACAGGCTAGATGGTGGGGTTACCACAGGTCTATATAATATTAATGATACCAAAATCAAGAAGGTGGTGTTGGTAGAACCCATGTTGTTCTTCCATGGACATCGTCCTACTGGGGGCCTTCCAGGACCTAGCTCGTGTGGTGCACTGGCTTTGCCAGTGGAGCCTAGATGAATGTTCCTTAAATTCACCAAAAAAATTCTATTATAGTTTTTTATCCCTCATTAATACCCAATTATGACCCTAACCAACCTATTTAAAACCAAATACATCCTCAATTATCACTTTAGTTCTCTCATTCATATTCTCGTGGGATTTTGATGTTGGGTCAATTTTGTGATGTTAGATCATACGATTTTCCCATGATCAACAAAAAAATAATCATCTCTCATAATTTATATTAAATGTTATTTGATGGATATATCAATTCAGTGTGGGATTAATGATGACTTCATCCCTCCATTATAGACCAGTGATTGATAATGTGGATTGATGACAACCCTTGATTGGAAAAAGATCTACAATTTAATATGGAAATATTTTGGGTATGTGACTATATATATTCTTAATAAACCTTATAATGATGATGGTTTGATGATAGTACTATAGTTCATTGATAATATCAATGATAAACTTCTAGATATAAGGATATATTTATGGTAATTTGGATGTTTGATGGTGGAATCGACATGTTGAGGATATTACCTTAATATATGGTGGGTATCTCATGAAGGGTGTATTTTTCCAAGTATGTTATAATACATTTATTTCCCTGATACTTTTTTCATCTTGAATCCAAAAGTTCATGTCTATTCTAATGATGGATTGAAGGTGGATCTAGGTTTTTTTAAATATATAATTTTCTCTTAAATTTTTTTTAAGGAATTCTGGATCTTTTATTTCCTAGATAATGGATATGGTGTATTGGAATCTGATACTACTACAAATCTCATGACTAGTTTTCTTGATGAACTACATTATGTATGTGATTCAGTAACTACCATTATTATATTGGAATGGCCAAAGGTATCTATTCTATAGAAATTAAATGATGAAGCGAAACCGGATATTTTTATTCTTGATGTGTGATCTAGTTTCACATGGGTTATCAATGTGATATTTTCTTTAATAAACTGATACATATATCATTGGATCATCAACTATATTGAGGTATGATTTTCCTTCCCATTTTCCCCCATTCTACTCTTGAATCTGTGGTATGAATATTTTGATAGAATATCATCATCGAACATACATTAATGTGATCACATTACTGTGTTTATATTTCCCATGACACCCATATATGTTTTTGATTTCCAAGAGTATTATTGATCATATAGTTATCCATGTATTATTTTTATCAAATATACTATAATATTTCCACTTCTTCTCATAATTTCATTCTAGGTTATTCCATTACATGATCTACCATATTAGGGGATATTTACGTTTTAGAGGAATTTCATTGGCATATAAAATAGGTGGACCATATTGATATATTTATCCATTAAAGGTGGAGTGGTCCTGACATCTGATGATGAGGATGATGATTGACCTGAACATAGAGTAGGGGCTTGAATTCAATGAGGCCAGAATTTTTGCATCAAAATTGGGAGAATGATGGAATTATGAAATGACTAATGGTTTAGACATGATACAATTACCATGAGGGACATCCTATAATGGAGTTAGTATATATATACCATGTTCACCGATCTAACCAAATTCCATGATGATACTAATATATATGTTCATTACGAATGTGGCTAGTTCTTGGTCACATCTAATATCATTAGGATTTTCTTTCTTGAATGCAGTTGGGGTAGGTATATCTAGGGATTATGATGGAATTTTTAAAACATGAGAGTTCACATTATGATTCCTTACAAATTCTTGGTAATTTTTAGGAAATATGTAAAACATCTATTATAATTGTGTACACATGTTAATGATGCATTAGGGATGTCATACTGAGTTTTATTACTCAAACAATTTACATGTATCTTGATTCACCTATATAATTCATGATTCAAGAAGTTTTTATGGGTGAGGGTTCCATAAAAGAGAATGAATTATTGTAAATAGAGTTGGAAATGGTACTGGGTGGATTTTGGAATAATTACACATCAATTTAATTATATATCCTCATATGATAATAATTATCTATTTTATATTACCATATTTGGAGACATGTTATTTAAATGTCTGATACAAGTGCCATTTTTATCAAAAAGTCATGATATGTAGTCTTCTACATGATATTATTATTTTTATATTTTGTTAAAATATTTTCGGTATGTATTTGAATAATAAATGTATAGTCTCACCATATATGATATTTAAATTCTCACGACAAGTCGGAAGCCTATTACGTATGAAGAGGAACTCATCGAGTCTTGTAGCTCTCTAACATGGAGCTCGTGGTTTAGGTTGGGAAATTAAAAAATGATTTTGGAACCCAATTTAAATTATTTATTTATTTATCCTGGAACATTTTATAAAGGAGATAGGATGGGTGGAACATGAGTTTGGGAGTTTCCATGTTCCGGGAGAGCTCATGTATAGTGGACCTCTATGTTACCATTTACTATATCAGTGTCATTGTTTAATAGAATTTGTATATTCTCATGTATCGTGAGTAGGAATGTACGATCATATTTTATATGTATGGTCAAAATGGCCTGAAGGAATTTAGTTTTTATTAATTTTGATAATCCACATTTCAAGGGTTGAGGTGGAACCCTTACAAGGCCCGAAGGCTTAGAGGCAATTACATACCCCGTATGTTTTAGAGGAAATCACACAAAATAAAAAGAATTGAACTGCCCCTCACTAGTATATTTCATGATATTATCACTCCACCTTCATAGAGCTGGTCAGCTAGCCGTCATATTCAATTATGCACATGCCAGATATCAATGGCAATTCCATACACTCTCGTTCTTCAACTTTTACTTAGCTTTTCTATGATGAATCTGTCTACCATGAATCCTCATATGAAACCTTATCACTTGTATTCTAACTAGTACATCTTTATTCATGTGGACCTAATGCCTTGGGGTGGCCTTAATACATTAAGGTGTCCCGAAGGCCTTCAGAAACAACTGGCCCAAGTGCCTTGGATGGCCTGAAAGCCTTGTAGGACCTGAGGACCAAACCGGTCACCCTGAGGCCTAGATGGATGAATAGTTCCACCTTCTATAGTAAAAAGAATACGTAATACAATACTCCTACAATACATATAACTGTACCCTAGAAATATGTCTCAACCCATATTTGATTTCGTGTCCTTTGGGTTCATTTTCCATGTCCCCACTAATCGGAATGTGCCTCATGTGGAAAACATGTGTATGGTTAATGCTCACCTCCCCCTATAAATAAAAAAAATATTTACCAATTTCATTTATATTATCCCAATATATCATGAATTCGTTTTGAAGAACACAGATGACCATGCATGTGACATCGAGGTTCAACATCTACCAACCGTTTAGGACAGTGGACGATCATAGGATACTGTGTAATTTTTATACATCAGTAATGGAATAATTGAATAGCTTGTGAGAAATAAATACTTATAGGTAATCGTAACATTTATTATTTGTTAGAAAACATTCATGTGGTCAAGGAGTATCCTGGGTAGATAAGGTATTCAAGATGTGTTTTTTTGATAATCTATCAAGAAACAGTTCCTTACTAAATTATTTCCATACACTAAAAATCAAGGTCAAGGCATTGAATTCATAACGCTTCACTAGTGATCCATAGTGGTTTTATCATAATCCTCACATTTCGTTGAACACCATTATTTTTATCCAATTGTGTTCAGAACCAAGGAACATATGAAAAATATGTATGACATTATTATTAGTTTTTGGAATCATATCTATGGTTTTTAGATTTAGCCTAACTAAAAACCCAATTTTTCTTCATAGTCATTGACTATTGATAAGAGCTTGGAGGATGATAGATCATTTATTCATTTATAAACCATAATTACATTGGTAGGTGGACCCCTTACAATTTTGAAGAGTGCCAATTATTGATGGAATATTATGATGACTAAGGATGTATTTGTGGGTAGGTGTAGAGATGTGGAGACAAGTATAAATTATTCAACTCCCAATAAAGTTGTTCTATAGTACTCCATACCTTGAATGTTAAGACAATATGACAAGTTCAAACGTGTACCTGTATGAATGCATCATCATTTATGAAAGATGGGTAATCATTAGATGATCTACTCTAGAGAAATGTGTTCAGGTTTCAGTAGGGGACAATGAAAAAATATGTTGTAAATAAGGGATTTGGATGTCTACCTCTATAGGAGGATCAGATCAAGTTGACTCAGGTGAGTCTTGTACCTCGTAGTCTCAAATATAGAGATAAGGCATGTTTCATGTATGGAATGGATTTGGCTCCAATATAAGGTTGTTAAGGACCAACTAATATTCAATTTAATTATTAATTTCATCATGTAAATCTATTTTATTGTTTTATTTAGGTTCCCTACATTCAGTAATTCCATCAATTGTTCTTTCTTGACATGTCAAAGTATCCAAGTTGAATTTCTTAGTTTATTTCTCAAAAAACAACCTTTTTAATGAAATTTTATCATCTTTAGTGATTCGTATATGATGAGCCTGGATGATAATATTTTAAGGGACCGTATAATAAGTTGTAGAAACCACATAAAATTATATATGATATGGGTATCATTTAAATCTAATTAAGATGAGATATTTATGACAACATGTAAATGGGAGTTATTAGCTGGAAGAGCTGGTCAAAAATTAATATAGCTAAGGAGGATTATACTATATATTATAGGCATGGATACTTTGAAAAGGATATATAGTGATTCCCTCTTCTTTTTATATAGTTTTAGATTTCTATAAGGATGTCTCCACGGTTAAATTCATTTTTATTCTCCCATGTCTGGATTTTGAGCTTAATATAGAACATGTGTGTAGTGTGTTTCCATTATCAATATCCTATTATCAAATAGAATTGTACATGTTGAAGGATCTCACTGTATTGCTCAAGGGATTTAATAAAAATAGTTGCATCAAGCAGAGTACATCACCATGGAGTGAAGCATTGTTTTTCCTCTATGATGGAATGTAGAGACCCGAAGCATAACGTACATGGACATTACATTACTTTTGTGAAATACTTAGTACATAACAAAAACACTCACACAAGGACCGTAATAGTTTAGTGTCTTTGGAAACTCGGAATATAATCTTCTAATCATGGTGAAAGATCTTCAACATCTCCCATAAAGATCTTCCTTTTTTTACCTAAAACCTTTCTTTATATCCTGGGGAAAAGAAAACATAAAAGATGAGCTAAAATTCTCGGTAAGGTAAACAAAAGAAATATCAATCACATCATATTCATAAGAACATATCATTTTGGAAATCTTAACCTGCAAAAGAGAGCATAATTTCATAACATGGGATAAATCATAGTAGTGAAATGAAATCTCAATAATCATAACTTAAAACATGAAACTTTGTGGCATACACACATAATCATATAGAATCATTTCTTATTAGTCAAGACTCATTTACAAGACTATCTTAGTGGACAAAGTCCATTTCTGAACCGAGGTCACTCCTCGTTTCAGTCCTGTTTCACTGAACCGGTTTAACCTGCCGTTCCTGCCATGTCTATCTCATGAGATATAAAATCATTACCCAATGAATTGGAGGGATATATAGGTCCCACCCATCTCATAATGATACCATTCTTATGTGTGCCACAAAATCATAAATCATACATCATTGCATAACCCATGTAATAAAAATGGGATTCTTAAACATCATGACATCATAAATCAATTCATATAAGATGAAGGAATTCATAAAACTATTTCCATAACAACATAATCAAATCCATGTAATAATAGGGATAGAAACAAAACCCTATATTATCTTAGATGAAAAATAGTTTTGATAAACTCTTGAACTCCATTTTTGAGGAAAATATCCTTTCTACTTCAAAAACATTTTTCTTTTATAACATGTAATAAAATTTTTAAACTAAAAGAAGTTTATTAAAAATAAACATGAAAACTTGTAAATGATTATTCTTTAAAATAATGTTTTAAAAATCTATTCATGCCGTATAAGTTAAAAAAACATTCTTCTCGTACTTTTTTCAGAAAAGTAAAAAACTCCCTCGTACAAAAAACGACAAAATATTCCTTTAATATCTTTTACTAAAAACTCACCGAAGGGTAAAATTGGATATAAAAAATTTTAGGTGGATGAAAATAATATTAAATATAGAGGAAACATGGATTTGGATGATAAAATACAGCCTAGTAAATTTCAAAGTATAAACAATCTCAGATAAAAATGAAATTGTGATATTTCCCATACCTTAGGTCTGATTTGCTTCGTAAGTGTCCGAACCTCCTATATAATGATTTAAATAATGATATTGACTTATTCCAGAATCATACTCATTGTTATGATATCATATATGGTTCACTTATGACTTTATATTACCCATTCTTTTGTAAATTCCATGTTAAAGAGTGTTTTGGGTAAAATTGTTTCATTTGTCGTCCGTGTTTTGACTTGAAATTATTCATATGATTACTTAGATCATGATTACTTAATTCCAGAATATAAAACATGATTTATATATAATATATATTCAGAATATATATATATATATATATAATAAATCAGTAAATGGAAAGAAATACACCGTTCATGGATACGGTAGGCCGTACGTACGCATGAACGCTGTTTTCGTTTCCTTATTGAGTTGAATGGAATTAAGTAGATGACATATATATATATATACATAAATCCAGTATCATTATTTTGTCATATATTTCATGATTACTTATTATGTATATTTTATAATCATTCATTAATGGTAAAGTGGAGAATGAATCTCATCGGATCGTGGAGACGGTAGTCCGTACGTACGCACGAGCGATGATATCATTCTCATGATTGTCGGACTGTATTGGAGTGTATGTATAATATTTCAGAATCAATATCACTTTAAAATAATCATATATAGTTATTATTTACACCATTATACCCATCCAAGTAAGGTGGTGGTGGAAAATAGATTTCACCACGGCGTGGAGACGGTATTCCGTACGTACGCATGCGCGGTGATTTCATTTTCCATTGGATGGATAGATGGTGAAATAGGTTTGTTTTATACTTATAATAACATATCTGTATATGAGTGATACTGATGTTATTACTTCACAATTAAACAACCTAAGAAGAAGAAGTGGAAGAAGAAATAAAGTTGAAAGAATCGGTAACAGACATTACCTCTTCTTTGAAGCGCCTCATTCAGATCTCCTTTTAGGAAACTAAAATTGGTCTTTGAGGAAAACAAGAACCTCTAGTATGTTTCTAGGAAAGTGAAGAAGATAATTTGGCAGGGTTTGGCCGAGCTTGAAGGCTTAATGTGGTGTGAGGAAGAGAGGGAGGGGGTGACCTTTTATAAGGGAGGAGAGAGGCACCTTTGGAATAACTAAAAATATTATTTTATTATAAAGCAAAATTCGGTTTTAAAAAGATACAAATTGATTTATTTAGTCGCTAAGGTGGGGATGGGTCCAAATCCTTTCATCCAATATAATTTAGACAAGTTTAGGTTCCAATTTTAACCTTATCATTTAGATTTAACATTAAGTTAGATAATTTTACTTTTACCGTGTCTTCTTGTGTTCTTTCACTATATGGTTAATAAACATACTATAAGAAGCCAAAATAACCCCAAGTTGTTTATTATTAATATATATAACCTTATCTAAGTCATTTGGCCGACCCTTAGATTTTTAAGAATAAAATAACAATTAATAATATAATATTTGTTTTAAAAACTATTTTATGTAAATTTTGACACTATTTAGTAATTGATTTTTGTGAAAATCATAACAGAATGATTAGTTCAAAAAAAGTTAATTAAATCAATACTAACATGTCATATTAAACTAAAAATTAGTGGAATTTATAAGAAGTCTCAAATTACATTTATTTTGGTATTTATAACATCAATTATGTCAATATTTCATTAATAAGATAATTACTATATCATCTTTGTGTCATAACTAAATTAAATTATTTAATGTCTAAAAATTAAAAATAAAATATCATTATGTAGGAAATATTTTTATCTTTCTAATGAATATTTATAGTCGAATTTATCTTATGTATAACCCTATATTACAAATGATTTACTTAGTAAACATTGATTTTAACTATTTTAACCCTTCTTTAAATAAATTAATAATAACTGTTCTAATCTAATCCACTTGTGTCTAAATGATCATCTTTTATTCCTAAGGTTGTTTTTTGTCGAATAAAACTTATCCAATAGAATTAGGACATGTTTTAGGACAATAATAATAAAATTTTTACCATTAATTACCCTATTTACTTTTAACCGTGGTAAAAAAAGTTAAAAGTTACTATTCATCAAAAATTATTTTCATCTCATTGAACTAGATTTTACTTAATAAAATCAACCGTGTCTCTCGGAGTTTTTAAATTCCACTCACAGAAGCGGTAAAATTATGTTTTATGAAAAATTCATTTTTTAACTACCACTTAGTGGTTTCACAATTCATCAAAAAATGAAAGATTCAAGAAAAATACCAAAAATTAGGCCTAAGCTATATATGATATTATGAACTCAAAAATGATGTCTATTTTACCAAATTCAAAACATATCAGTCGCATTAATTAATTGAAAAATTAATTCCCATCGTCAAAACAAATAGCGTGTTCTTAAGAGATAATAACTATCAAAAGATTGACACTTGTTTATTTCTAGTTTAAATGTAGAATTACATCCAATGACCAACATTGTAATAATTTTAAAAATATATTATAAATATACTTTAAAACCACTAAAATTAATAATTTATCACTGTTAATTATTTCGATTAAAAAGGTTGTTTTTAATTAAAATTTAGTAATTTTCACTATTCATCAGAAAATGAAAGTAATCCAAAATGTACCAAAATTTCACCCTAAGCTAATTTCAATATTCTGAATCCAAAAATGAAGTCCATTTTGAAAAATAAAATTTACAAAATTTCAAAAAGTGGTTATTACTATTCATAACGGCTAGTTTTAATAATATTTTAATAGCATATCATTGTTTAGTGAAACTCGTTATTGCTTACTACACGCTATCGGGGAAGGTCGTGATTCCGTGTAATGCACGGCAAGTCAAGGATGCATGTTGTGCAAGATCCTTTTGGTGTAGCGTACAACACAAGAAATTAATGAAATTAAAAAGAATATTTTTCATAAAATCTCAGGGTGTTACATTCTACCCCCCTTAAAATGAATTTCTCCCTAAAAATTCGTTGGGGTTATAAATGGTTTACTACTCGAAAGTTTCTTTAATAGAAACCCACATCGTAAAAAAGAATACCAAAACCAATCTTCAAAAACAAAAGTATGAAACGTAACGGTTACTCAAATAAACTAATCACTGGGTTTCCACATAGGTGAAAATATTGATATGGAAGAGAAATCTAACCATCATGTTATGATGGAGAGTGGTAGAGAACATGGCTATGGAAATTCCAGCAATCACAAGGCCATAAATTTGTGACGATCTAAGGTAACATTTGATTCATCAGATATAAGAGCACTAGAACAACATTTTTGGTTTTTAGGATCATTTCCCTAATGTTGATGAATTTGAATTAGAATAAATACTTACTTTATTTTGGTACTATCTCACTGTTGTTCGTTCCTTGATCAATTTCCACTTCATCTATTAAAGAAATGAAGTTGAATTTTTTTATTCATGAAGTGTTAGTAGATCATGTGATAGAATGACGGGTCATCCCATCTGTCTCAAACAAAAGGTTAGAAAAAGTTATTAAATATACATAAGTCGATCTATAGTGAGATTAATCATATATGGTTCCTGAAATGGACTTATACTTCATATATCATACTACTTAATATAATAAAACTCGTTTATACTAAATAGGGACTTCCTGTAGGCCAGTGGTAGGCGATAAATGCCATTCTCATTTCGGTTGTGGGTTCGATTCCCACAGCCTTGTCCGACGCGATGAGTTGCCGCCCGTCCTGCAGGTTATCCTTTTTCTAAAAGTACATTACTATAACATCCCATAAATAATATCAAAAAAAGTTATATCCTTAAACAATATTAACTTATGTCCAACATAATCCATTCCAATATTTAGGGTTATCTAAAATACATCGGTCCAAGCTCATAGTATAAAAAAAGATTATTTGAAATGTCATCATCCAAGCATGTGAATACCATAATTTATCCCCCATATATCTTGTTGGTCACATTCCAATCATGTGAATACCTTAATAATGTATTCTATTGAAAAATGAATACCCATTAAACCTTAGTGAAAACATGAATGCTGTCAAATGTTAACTCTTTCCACATACCAAAATCCAAATATTCTATATACTCAAACCATTATATAACCTTGTCCTTATATCAGTCATGAGCTCATGAATACTACCAGACATTTAATTTTATCCTTATCCATTCATTATGCGCATATCATCTACATTCCAAAAATATCTGAATAACCTTTCATGGACACTGGTACCATTAATCATACACTTTCAAAACTCAAGGAAAGTCAACATTGTAACAATCCTTAGATGTCTCTTTATTCCATAGTACCATGAGATTACTTATACAACATTACACTTTATAAACATGTAATCATTCCACTATCTTCTTATACCATTGATCGAGCTTCAACAATTCTTTCATATTACATATCATTTTTAGTCTCTTCATCATCATCAACATAAATACTACCCATACGGCAGTACTGATTCTCTTCATGATACATTCCCTTAGGGAATTGGTTTTCATAATTCCCGTACATTCCACATTTAAAACATTTAACCATTGTTGATGTCGTAGTAATACCATTATCCTCATCCATGATGTTAACTGAAACTTTTCCTTTGCACTTACTAGCTTTGTGTCCTTTTCCACACCCAAAGCATCTTCCAGTTCCTTTGAAACAATCTTCCTGATGCCTCTTCCAACATGATTTACATGATGGAAACTGAACATTCTTTCCTCTATGATCGTCATGAAACTCCATATTTCTCTTATTATCTGAGTCGGGAAACTTACCAAAGTTGAGATTATTGATCATATTATGAGATTGCTGATTAGGCACAATAACGATGTTTGGACTTCCAGATCCCGTTTCATTTGGTTTCTCATGAAGAAAATCATTCCATTGTCTATAATATCCTCCATTGTCCTGAATCATCCTGTTTCCATCCATTTTCTAAAACCCAGAAAGAATAGTGTGAGAGGAAAAAAATCATGTTAGGGAAAACAACATAGAAAAGGGGGGGTATCCTCAATATATAACATCTTAGGTTAAATTCTATGGTCGTTACCGTAGTTCTAGGACTATATCCTATACGTATACTTATCCTTAGGGACATCCCTAGACAAAATTTAGAAATATCTCTAGGGATCTCACTAACGTTTTCGCATCCTAGTTTCAAAAGGTTGACTAATCCTTTCCTCTGATACCAATTGTAGATACCCTAAGATTAATGTACATGGACATTACATTACTTTTATGGAATACTTATTACATAACAAAAACACACGCATAAAGACCGTAATAGTTTAGTGTCTTTGGAAACACGGAATATAATCTTCTAATCATGGTGAAAGATCTTCAACATCTCCCATAATGATCTTCCTTTTTTACCTAAAACCTTTCTTTATATCCTGGGGAAAAGAAAATATAAAAGGGTGAGCTCAAAAGCTCAGTAATTGTAAACAAAAGAAATATCAATCACATCATATTAATAAGAACATAACATTTTGGAAATCATAACCTGCAAAAGAGAGAATAATTTCATAACATGGGATAAATCATAGTAGTGAAATGAAATCCCAATAATCATAACCTAAAACATGAAACTTTGTGGAATACACAAATAATCACAGAGAATCATTTCTTATTAGTCAAGACTCATTTCCAAGACTATCTTAGTGGACAAAGTCCATTTCTGAACTGAGTTCACTCCTCGTTTGAGTCCTGTTTCACTGAACCAGCTTAACCTGCCGTTCCAGCCATGTCTATCTCATGAGATATAAAATCTTTACCCAATGAATTCGAGGGAGATATAGGTCCCACCCATCTCATAATGATACCATTCTTATGTGTGCCACAAAATCATAAATCATACATCATTGCATAACCCATGTAATAAAAATGGGATTCTTAAACATCATGACATCATAAAACAATTCATATAAGATAAAGAAATTCATAAAAATATTTCCATCACAACATAATCAATTCCATGTAATAATAGGGATAGTAACAAAACCCTATATTATCTTAGATGGAAAATAATTTTGATAAAACTCTTGAACTCCATTCGTGAGGAAAATATCCTTTCTACTTCAAAAACATTTTTCCTTTCTTAACATGTCATACAATTTTTAATCTAAAAGAAGTTGATTAAAAATAAACTTGAAAACATGTAAAGGAAGCTTCTTGGAAATAATTTTTTAAAAATCCATTCATGCCGTATAAGTTAAAAAAACATTCTTCATGTACTTTTGTCGGAAAAGTCAAAAAGTACCTCATACAAAAAACGACAAAATATTCCTTTAATATCTTTTACTAAAAACTAACCGAAGGGTAAAATTGGATATAAACAATTTTAGGTGGATGGAAATAATATTACATATTTAGGAAACATGGATGTGGATGATAAAATACACCCTAGTAAATTTCAATGTATAAACAATCTCGGATAAAAATGAAATTGTTATATTTCCCTAACCTTAGGTCCGATTTTCTTCGTAAGTGTCTGAACCTCCTGTATAATGATTTAAATAATGTTATTGACTTATTCAAAAATCATACTCATTGTTATTATATCATATATGGTTCACTTATGGATTTATATTACCCGTTCTTTTGTAAATTCCATGTTAAAGAGCGTTTTGGGTAAAATTGTTTCATTTGTCGTCCGTGTTTTGACTTGTAATTATTCATATGATGACTTATATCATGATTAAATAATTCTATAATATAAAACATTATTTATATAGAATATATATTTAGAATATACATATATATAATAAATCAGTAAATTGAAAGAAATACACCGTTCATGGAGACGGTAGGCCGTACGTATGCATGAACACTGTTTTCGTTTCCTTATTTAGTTGAATGGAATTAAATAGATGACATACATATATATACACATAAATCCAATGTCATTATTATGTCATATATTTCATGATTACTTATTATATATACTTTATAATCATTCATGAATGGTTAAAGTGGAGAATGAATCTCATCGCGTCGTGGAGACGGTAGTCCGTACGTACGCACGAGCGATGATATCGTTCTCATGATCATGGGACTCTATTGGAGGGTATGTATACTATTTAAGAATCAATATAAATTTAAAATAATCATATATAGTTATTATTTACACCATTATACCCATCCGAGTAAGGTGGTGGTGGAAAATAGATTTCACCACGGTGTGGAGACGGTATTCCGTACGTACGCACGCGCGGTGATTTCGTTTTCCGTAGGATGGATAGATGGTGAAATAGGGTTGTTTCATACTTATAATAACATATCCGTATATGAGTGATAATGATGTAATTACTTCATAATGAAATAACCTAAGAAGAAGAAGTGGAAGAAGAAATAAAGTTGAAAGAATCGGTAACAGACATTACCTCTTCTTGGAAGCCCCTCTTTGATATCTCCGTTTAGGGCACTAAAATTGGTCTTTGAGGAATAACAGAACCTCTAGAATGTTTCTAGGTAAGTGTAGAAGATAATTTGGCAGGGTTTGTCCGAGCTTTAAGGCTTAATGTGGAGTGAGGAAGAGAGGGAGGGGGTTCCCTTTTATAAGGGAGGAGAGGGGCACCTTTGGAATAACTAAAAATATTATTTTATTATAAAGACAAATTCGGTTATAAATAGCTCCAAATTGATTTATTTCGAAGATAAGGTGGGTATGGGTCGAAATCCTTTCATCCAATAGAATTTAGATATGTTTAGTTTAATATTGTAATCTTATCATTTAGATTTAACATTAAGTTAAATAATTTTACTTTTACTGTGTCTTTTTGTGTTCTTACACTATAAGGTTAATAAACTTACTATAAGAAGCAAAAAGAACCCCAAGTTGTTTATTATTAATATATATGACCATATCTAAGTCCTTTGGACGATCCTTATATTTTGAGGAATAAAATAACAATTAATAATATAATATTTGTTTTAAAAACTATTTTATGTCAATTTTGACACTATTTAGTAATTGATTTTTGTGAAAATAATAACAGAATGATTAGTTCAAAAAAGTTAATTAAATCAATAATAAAATATCATATTAACCTAGAAAATTAGTATAATTCCTAAAAAGTCTCAAATTACATTTATTTGGGTATTTATAACATCGATTATATCAATATTTCATTAATAAGATAATTACTGCATCATCTTTGTGTCAAAAATAAATTAAATTATTTAATGTCTAAAAATTACAAATAAAATATAATTATGTAGGAAAACTCTTTATATTTCTATGTAATATTTATAGTCGAATTTATCTTTTGTATAACCCTATATTACAAATGATTTACTTATTAAACATTGATTTTAACTATTTTAACGCTTCTTTAAATAAATTAATAATAAATGTCCTAATCGAATCCAAGTGGGCCTAAATGATCATATTTTATTCCTAAGGTTGTTTTTGGTCAAATTACACATATAAAATAGAATTAGGAGATGTTTTGGGATAATAATAATAACATTTCTACCATTACTTACCCTATTTGCTTTTAACCGTGGTAAAAAAAGTAAAAAGTTACTATTTACCAAAAATTATTTTCATCTCATTGAACCACATTTTACTTAATAACATCAACCGCGTCTCTCGGAATTTTGAAATTCCACTCACAGAAGTGGTAAAATTATGTTTTATGAAAAATCCATTTTTTTTAACTACCACTTAGTGGTTTCACTATTCATCAAAAAATGAATGATTTCAGAAAAATACCAAAAATTAGGCCTAAGCTATATTTGATATTATGAACTCAAAAATGATGTCAATTTTACCAAATTCAAAACATATCAGATTCATTAATTAATTTAAAAATTAATTCTCGTCGTCCAAACAAATAGCATGTTCTTAAGAGATAATAACTATCAAAAGATTAACACTTGTTTATGCCTGGTTTAAATGTAGAATTAAATCCAATGACCATCATTTAATTAAATTGTAAAAATATATTCTAAATATACTTTAAACCCACTAAAATTAATAATTTATCACTATTAATTATTTCGATTAAAAAGGTTGTTTTTAATTAAAATTTAGTAATTTTCAATATTCATCAGAAAATGAAAGTTGTCCGAAATGTACCCAAATTTTACCCTAAGTTAATTTTGATATTCCGAATCCAAAAATGATGTCCATTTTGAAAAATAATATTTATAAGATTTCAAAAAGTGGTTATTACTATTCATAACGGCTTGTTTTAATAATATTTTAATATCATATCATTGTTTAGTGGAACTCATTATTGCGTACTACACGCTATTGGGGATGGTCGTGATTGCGTGTAATGCAAGGAAAGTCAAGGATGCGTGTTGTGCAAGCTCTTTTTGGTGTAGCATACAACACAATAAATTAATGAAATTAAAAAAAATATTTTTCATAAAATCTCGGGGTGTTACATTCTACACCCCTTAAAATTAATTTCACCCTCGAAATTCGCCGGGGTTATAAATGGTTTACTACTAGAATGTTTCTTTAATAGAAACCCACATCATAAAAAGGAATACCAAAACCAATCTTTAAAAACAATAGTATGAAACGTAACGGTTACCCAAATAAACTAATCACTGGTTTTCCACATGGGTGAAAATATGGATATGGAAGAGAAATCTAACCATCACGTTCTGATGGATAGTGGTAGAGAACATGGATATGGAAAAGCCAGCAATCACAAGGCCATAAATTTGTGACGATCTAAGGTACAATCTGATTCATCAGATATAAGAGCACTAGGTCAACTTTTTGTTTTTCAAGATCATTTCCCTAATGTTGAAGAATTTGAATTAGAATAAATACTTACTTTATTTTGGTACAATCTCACTGTTGTTCCTGCCTTGAAAAATTTCCACTTCATCACTTAAAGAAATGAAGTTGAATTTTCTTATTCGTGAAGTGTTAGCAGATCATGTGATAGAATTATGGGTCATCCCATCTGTCTGAAACAACAGGTTAGCAAAAGTTATTAAATATACATAAGTTGATCTATAGTGAGATTAATAATATATGGTTCCTAAAATGGACTTATACTTCATATATCATACGTCTTAATATAATAAAACTAGTTTCTACTAAACAGGGACTTCCTGTAGGCCAGTGGTAGGCGATAAAGGCCAGCCGCACTTCGGTTGTGGGTTCGATTCCCACAGCCTTGTCCGACGCGATGGGTTGTCGCCCATCCTAGAGGTTGTTCTTTTTCTAAAACTATATTACTATAACATCCCATAAATAATATCAAAAAAAAAAATCTATCCTTAAACAATACTAAATTATGTCCAACATAATCCATTCCAATCTTTAGGCTTATCTAAAATACTTCGGTCCATGCTCATAGTATAATGAAAATGATTACTTGAAATGTCATCATCCATGCATGTGAATACCATAATTTATCCCTCATATATCTTGTTGGTCACATTCCAATCATGTGAATACCTTAATCATGTATTATCTTGAAAAATGAATACCCATTAAACCTTAGTGAAAACATGAAAGATGTCAAATGTTAACTCTTTCCACATACCAAAATCCAAAAATTCTATATACTCAAACCATGATATATCATTCTCCTTATATTAGTCATGAGCTCATTAATACTATCAAACATTTAATTTTCTCCTTATCCCTTCATTATGCACATATCATCTACATTCCAAAAATATTTGAACAACCATTCATGGACACTGGTACCATTAATCATACACATTCAACACTCAAGGAAAGAAAACATTGTATCAATCCTTAGATATATCTTTATTCCATAGTACCATGAGATTACTTATACAACATTACACTTGATAAACATGTAATCATTCCACTATCTTCTTAAACCATTGACCGAGCTTCAACAATTCTTTCATCTTACATATCATTTGTAGTCTCTTCATCATCATCAACATAAATACTACCCATACGGTCGTACTGATTCTCTTCATTAGACTTTCCCTTACGGAATTGGATTGCATAATTCCCGTACATTCCACATTTAAAACATTTAACCATTGTTGATGTCGTAGAAATACCATTATCCTTATCCATGGTGTTAACTAAACCTTTTCCTTTGCACTTACTGGCTTTGTGTCCTTCTTTTTCACACCCAAAGCATCTTCCAGTTCCTTTGAAACAATCTTCATGGTGCCTCTTCTTGCATGATTTACATGAGGAAAATTGAACTTTCTTTCCTCTATGATCATCATGAAACTCCATCTTTCTCTTATTATCTGAGTCGGGAAACATACCAAAGTTGAGATTATTGATCATATTATGAGATTGCTGATTAGGCATAATAATGATGTTTGGACTTCCTGATCCCGTTTCATTTGGTTTCTCATGAAGAAAATCACTCCATTGTCTATCATATCCTCCATTATCATGAATATTCCTGTTTCCAGCCATTTTCTAAAACCCAAAAAGAATAGTGTGAGAGGAAAAAATCATGCTAGGAAAAATAACATAGTAAAGGGGGAGTATCCTCAATATCTAACATCTTAATTTAAATTCTATGATCATTACCGTAGTTCTAGGACTGTATCCTATACGTATACTTATCCTTAGGGAAATCCCTATACATACCTTAGAAATATCTCTTGGGATCTCACTAACGTTTTCGCATCCTAGTTTCCAAAGGTTGACTAAACCTTTCCTCTGATACCAACTGTAGAGACCCGAAGCTTATCGTACATGGACCTTACATTACTTTTTCGGAATACTTAGTACATAACGAAAACACACACACAAGGACCGTAATAGTTTAGTGTCTTTGGAAACTCGGAATATAATCTTCTAATCATGGTGAAAGATCTTCAACATCTCCCATAAAGATCTTCCTTATTTATACCTAAAATCTTTCTTTATATCCTGGGGAAAAGAAAACATAAAACGGTGAGATCAAATGCTCAGTAAGGGTAAACAAAATAAATATCAATCACATCATATTCATAAGAACATAACATTTTGGAAATCATAACCTGAAAAAGAGAGCATAATTTCATAACATGGGATAAATCATAGTAGTGAAATGAAATCCCAATAATCATAACATAAAACATGAAACTTTGTGTCATACACACATAATCATAGAGAATCATTTAGTATTAGTGAAGACTCATTGCCAAGAATATCTTAGTGGACAAAGTCCATTTCTGAACCGAGTTCACTCCTCGTTTCAGTCCTGTTTCACTGAACTGGTTTAACCTGACGTTCCAGCCATGTCTATCTCATGAGATATAAAATCTTTACCCAATTCATTGGAGGGAGATATAGGTCCCACCCATCTCATAATGATACCATTCTTATGTGTGCCGCAAAATCATAAATCATACATCATTACATAACCCATGTAATAAAAATGGAATTCTTAAACATCATGACATCATAAAACAATTCATATAAGATAAACGAATTCATAAAAATATTTCCATCACAACATAATCAAATCCATGTAATAATAGGGATGGAAACAAAACCCTATATTATATTAGATGGAAAATAATTTTGATAAAACTCTTGAACTCCATTCTTGAGGAAAATATCCTTTCTACTTCAAAAAGATTTTTCCTTTCTTAACATGTCATACAATTTTTAAACTAAACAAAGTTGATTAAAAATAAACTTGAAAACATGTAAAGGAAGCTTCTTGGAAATAATGTTTTAAAAATCCATTCATGTCGTATATGTTAAAAAAACATTCTTCACGTACTTTTTTCAGAAAAGTCAAAAAGTACCTCGTACGAAAAACGACAAAATATTCCTTTAATATCTTTTACTAAAAACTCACCAAAGGGTAAAATTGGATATAAACAATTTTAGGTGGATGTAAATAATATTACATATTGAGGAAACATGGATGTGGATGATAAAATACACCCCAGTAAATTTCAAAGTATAAACAATCTCGGATAAAAATATAATTGTGATATTTCCCTTACCTTAGGTTCAATTTGCTTCGTATGTGTCCGAACCGCCTGTATGATGATTTAAATAATGTTATTGACTTATTCCAGAATCATACTAATTGTTATTATATTATATATGGTTCACTTATGACTTTGTATTACCCGTTATTTTATAAATTCCATGTTAAAGAGCGTTTTGGGTAAAATTGTTTCATTTGTCGTCCGTGTTTTGACTTATAATTATTCATATGATTACTTAGATCATGATTACATAATTCCAGAATATAAAAAATGATTTATATATAATATATATTCAGAATATACATATATATATATATAATAAATCAGTAAATGGAAAGAAATACACCGTTCATGGAGACAGTAGGTCGTACGTACGCATGAACGCTGTTTTCGTTTCCTTATTGAGTTGAATAGAATTAAGTAGATGACATAAATATATATACACATAAATCCAGTATCATTATTTTGTCATATATTTCATTATTACTTATTATATATACTTTATAATCATTCATGAATGGTTAAAGTGGAGAATGAATCTCATCGCGTCGTGGAGACTGTAGTCCGTACGTACACACGAGCGATGATATCGTTCTCATGATCGTGGGACTGTATTGGAGTGTATTTATACTATTTAAGAATCAATATCAAATTAAAATAATCATATATAGTTATTATTTACACCATTATACCCATCCAAGTAAGGTGGTTGTGGAAAATAGATTTCACCACGGCGTGGAGACGGTATTCCGTACGTACGCAGGCGCGGTGATTTCGTTTTCTGTAGGATGGATAGATGGTGAAATAGGGTTGTTTTATAATTATAATGACATATCAGTATATGAGTGATACTTATGTTATTACTTCATAATTAAACATCCTAAGAAGAAGATGTGGAAGAAGAAATAAAGTTGAATGAATCGGTAACGGACATTACCTCTTCTTTGAAGCGCCTCTTTGAGATCTCTTTTTAGGGCACTAAAATTGGTATTTGAGGAAGACCAAAACCTCTAGGATGTTTCTAGAGAAGTGGAGATGATAATTTGGTAGGGGCAGGCCGATCTTGAAGGCTCGATGTGGTGTGAGGAAGAGAGGGAGGGGGTTCCCTTTTATAAGGGAGGAGAGGGGCACCTTTGGAATAACTAAAAATATTATTTTATTATAAAGCCAAATTCGGTATTAAATAGCTCCAAATTGATTTATTTCTAAGATAAGGTGGGTATGGGTCGCAATAATTTCATCCAATAGAATTTAGATAAGTTTAAGTTCCTATTTTAACCTTATCATTTAGATTTAACATTAAGTTAGATAATTTTACTTTTACCGTGTCTTTTTGTGTTCTTACACTATAAGGTTAATAAACCTACTATAAGAAGCCAAAAGAACCCCAATCTGTTTATTGTTAATATATATAACCTTATCTAAGTCATGTTTCCAAACATTATATTTTTAGGAATAAAATAACAATTAATAATATAATATTTGTTTTAAAAACTATTTTATGTCAATTTTGACACTATATTGTAATTAATTTTTGTGAAAATCATAACAGAATGATTAGTTCGAAAAAATTAATTAAATCAATACTAACATGTCATATTAACCTAGAAAATTATTTTAATTCATAAAGAGTCTCAAATTACATTTATTTGGGTATTTATAACATCAATTATGTCAATATTTCATTAATAAGATAATTACTGCATCATCGTTGTGTCATAAATAAATTAAATTATATAATGTCTAAAAATTACAAATAAAATATCATTATGTAGGAAATCTTATTATATTTCTAATGAATATTTATAGTCGAATTTATCTTATGTATACCCTTATATTATAAATAATTTATTTATTAAACATTGATTTTAACTATTTTAACCCTTCTTTAAATAAATTAATAATAAATGTCTTAATCTAATCCAAGTTGGCCTAAATGATCATATTTTATTCCTAAGGTTGATTTTAGTCGAATTACACTTATAAAATATAATTAGAACATGTGTTAGGATAATAATAGAAACATTTTTACCTTAATTACACTATTTACCTTTAACTGTGGTAAAAAAAGTAAAAAGTTACTATTCACCAAAAATTATTTTCATCTCATTGAATGAAATTTTACATACTAACATCAACCGTGTCTCTCGGATTTTTGGAATTCCACTCACAGAAGTGGTAAAATTATGTTTTATGAAAAATTCATTTTTTTAACTACCACTTAGTGGTTTCACTATTCACCAAAAAATGAAATTTTCCAAAAAAATACAAAAAATTAGGCCTAAGCTATATTTGATATTATGAACTCAAAAATGATGTCTATTTTACCAAATTCAAAACATATCAGTTGCATTAATTAATTTAAAAATAAATTCCCGTCGTCAAAACAAATAGCGTGTTCTTAAGAGACAATAACTATCAAAAGATTGACACTTGTTTATATCTGGTTTAAATGTAGAATTACATACAATGACCAACATTGTATTAAATTGTAAAAATATATTCTAAATATACATTAAAACCACTCAAATTAATAATTTATCACTATTAATTATTTCGTTTAAAAAGGATGTTTTTAATTAAAATTTAGTATTTTTCACTATTCATCAGAAAATGAAAGTTATCCGAAATGTACCAAAATTTCACCCTAAACTAATTTCGATATTCCAAATCCAAAAATGAAGTACATTTTGAAAAATAAAATTTCCTAAATTTCAAAAAGTGGTTATTACTATTCATAACTGCTAGTTTTAATAATATTTTAATATCATATCGTTGTTTAGTGAAACTCGTTATTGTGTACTACACGCTATCAGTGAAGGTCGTGATTGCGTGTAATGCAAGTCAAGTCTAGGATGAATGTTGTGAAAGCTCCTTTTGGTGTAGCTTACAACACAAGACATTAATGAAATTAAAAAGAATATTTTTCATAAAATCTCGGGGTGTTACTTGGAATATGGTAGTCATGGACTTTATATAAGTTACGAGAAGTAAAATCAAGTGTCTATGAAGAATGTATACAAATTTATCAGGATTTAAATTGTATTTGATCAATTTTAAGGTGCTTGGTTGTTCATCAAGACTGATATCTAATCAGGATATCATTTACTATATGATAAAGATGAATATATTCATATGTTGATGCTTATGAAAACGTATAGGAAATACGAGTACATGGTGATTCCTTCTCAATAAAATAATAAACCAGAAATATTTATCTATTTCATTAAAATGCTATTACACTGGTGTCTTGACTTATTCGTTGTAATATTCCATGATGATATCATTATTTACTATCTGATAGTAGTGTAATATACCATGCATCTTGATATAGTTATGGGTGTTCATCATGGCCATTTTCTTTAGTCCAAGCCATCGATGATTTTAATTTTTTATTCGTTAGGTGAAATTAATGTGGAATTTAAATTATTTAATGGATATATTAGTGGGCATAGAGAATGTAGATGAGGTCATGCCCTAGATGTGTCTACGGATTGTTTTTGAGATTAGGAAATTAATATGATAAGCGATATACTATATGAATTTTATCATAATCTTATCATTGTTATAGGTACCCATGAAAACAAAAATCATGAAATATGTTAAGATACACCAGTGTGAAGAGGATTTTGGTTATCTAAATTGGACGTTGATGAGCACTGAAATGTTTATTTTTAAATATTTTGAATTGATTTTTCAAATATTTCACTGCATTAGTTGTTTGTTTAGTCAAAATGTTGATACAAAGGATCAGATATTAACATATCAGTTATGTTAGCTACAAAACCATTAGCTGAACTATCCAACAAATGACATGGAGATAACTTTTGTTTTCCATTATATGATGTCTTAGTTACACTACAAAATTTGTGATAGATTTATTGTCTTCATGTACCACTATATCCATTAAAATATTTTGATAAATTGGGTTTTTAGTTTTTTGTATACGTAGAAGGTAGAGTGATTACAGACATTTGACAATGATATAGAATATTCACTATGAAGATGTAACATCATTTTAGAATCAGTTAAACACATGACAAAAATTGATACAAATATTATTTAATGACCATTTGGGTAATTGTGGAACCTGGTATGATTTTTGGATGACATGATGAGGAATAATATTCTGGTCCATGGCTCAATGGAATTTTCCTCATTAGTGAGATTATATTATATAGTTGACTAGGAAGAGACTAATCATGAATCTAAAATAGACTATTTTTGATGGGGGACTAACTATCTTGTGGTAACCTAATAATAAGGGGAAATTTGATAGCGATGATGTGATATTAATATATATGGACAATTTAGATTCCCTGGTTTTATTATAGATGATATGATGATATACTTCAGTACAATAAGGTGTGTGTTGAATCCTACAGAAATTAACATTTTCCATGAATTTAGGTACCAGTTCTGGAGTCTATGTATAATGAGAGACATTGCAGAATTAATTTCACAAGGGTTTATCTACAATATGACAATGTAAAAGGAACTGGGTATTTATGGTTTTCTCTAGATACTTCATATTTCCATGTGGGAATTTTAGTATTTCAGGATGTACAATGCTATGTGCATACCAAGGATCCAATGGATATGGTAAATTATTTAGGAGATATTGGGTTGTCTTACTAAGACTTCTAATTTCATTTAATTTTGAGAGACCATTTTGTGAATGACATGGGAATGTTGTATATTTGTGGGATTATTCACATACAAGGAGTTCCCATGAGAATTTAATTTTAATGAGAAAAATATTTTATTTCGTGGTTTTGTTAGTGTTTATAAAATGATATAGGGACTCATATGATATTATGAATGAGGTACCATCCCTGAAAAAATACACAGTCAGTGTAAATAACTATGATATAATAGGATATTCTTTTGGGATTAGGTTTTTCATTTTAAAGGATCTTGGGATGATCACCAATCTGTAAATTAGTCCACAAAAAACAATAATTTACATAATTCAATTCAAATGACATCATCTAAGGATAATTATGGTTGGCCATGTCATTCACTGTTATTTTAATAGGTGGATTGTGTGGATATAGTAATGTTACCCAATATGGTTCATGACACCTTTATGATATTGAAACTACATCATAGAAAGTTGATCAAATATCAATGGTGTTCTAGGTGTTACACCAAACAATGGGGGATACCATTGGAGTTTTCTACAGGCAATTGAGCACTTTTTATAGAGACTCCTCAAAAATGTCACTAAAATTTGTGAAATGAATGGATTTTGGTTCAATAATATGGTATATTAATTGAGATCTTTGATAAATTTGGACACTTGAGTACTATTTTGATCATCCATCTTATTATTGACTTATTCATGATTTTTTCATATTTCATAGATTTTGTGGTACATGAATTGGTTCACCTAAGCAATGGGCTAAGAGGATGTTGTGATAAAGTGTGAAACATCATTCACGGAATGAAAATCAAAAAATTTAGAATGGATTGAAAAAGTTTAATGTGGGAATACAAAACCACTTTTTTGGATTCAATGGTTTCATTCATGGATTTTGTACAATACCTTGGAGTGGGAGGTATATGTTCTTACTCAACCACACAATTTGTTTGTGAAGAATATTTAAAGGTACATCATATGAAAAATATATCCTTAGAGGGAAATAACTATAATATTAACACTTATTTAATGGAAAAAAGCATTTTAAATTTAATTAGTTCTCCTTTTATCTATTTATTAATATCTGTTTTGGGTTTTTGGTAGATAGGTTTTACTAAAATGTTCCATTGAATCAATTTTTGGAGAGATGGGTTGATACTAGGTCATGTGGTGGTTTTAAAACTACCATATATTTTCTAGTGTAGTACACAAGCTATTTGGTGGGGTTAAATTAGTTCTACATAGATTTGAAGACACCATGAACCATACAGTATGATTCAACTGGAATTGATGGTGGTGTTGGAAAAACCCTAGTGGACTCCCACACAAAATGGATTTCTATGGTCCCTCCTATATAGTGGAGCTTGTACAACTGTGATAAAATTCCTCATACATATTTTAAATCCATTCATTTTTTACATAGATATTTCCTATATATTATCCCAAACACCCAATTTAAAACCTTATGCATTCACCTTTGAGTCTTGATCTCCCCATTTTGTATTCCATTTAACATTTTATGTTTCATCAATATAGTGACTCATGATTTACTAATTCTCTAGGTATGTACAAAAAACTCATATACTTTCTTGAGGATCATATATGGATCTACAATGGATCATTTAATTCTTAGAGGATTTGATGCAAATTTCTACCCTCATTCACAAATTAGTGATGGATCAAGAAAATATATGATATATCTTAATCATTTCTAGATCAATGATTGACTAAAAGAATCATACCAGTATGTGACTGTGGATCTTTTTTTTGACCACTTATCGATGATAGATTACTGATATAACTATAATCTATTAAAAATATCTCCATGATCTTTCTAGATCTAATGGTATATATATCGATTCGTTTTTGTTGATTGATTGTGACATCAACATTTAAAAAAATACCCTTAACCCAATGTAGATCAATCATGAATGGTTTATTTTTCTAGGTCAACGATTTTAGATCAATCATCCAGACAGCTTATTCGTTTTCAGTCTCTTCAATGATCTATATTATAATAATTTATTATTGATGGATCATTTTTTTCGTAGATCCATGTTTTTATAGTAGTTTTGAAATTGGCTTCTTGATAAGATCATTAAATGAAAATGGATAATGTCTTCAGAATCCTCTTCATTCATATATCTTGAAACAAGAGGCATTGATAGATTCTATGAGGTACGTGATTCTAGAAATAACCTCCAAAGAATACTTTTTCATTGGCACAATTTTTAAATACAATTTAATGATAAATAATTTCCCACAATAGGAAAAATTAATGTGAAAACTCATTATCTATGGGTTTTCAAATATATTAGATCATTGATCCTTTGATGAATATTGGGGTAATTCAACTCCAATCAAGAGGTATAAACATTAATTTTCATAATCATTTTGTCCCATTGTATAATTTTATTACCTTTTTAGTTTTCATTGTATTTAATTTTTTTTCAATGAATGTTTATTATCAGAACAATGTTCATTTATTGAATTTGAATCTCATATATTATATAGAATTCTATGTTTATACCTGATTATCTCCTTTATCATGTTTTATTTTGATCATAGGTATATGTATATTGGTACAAATTCTCGTGATAAAATTTTATGTTTTTTTTATTCTATGCCATATTTTGTGTGATTACTATTTTTTGTGATAATTTATATATTACATGAAGTATATAGATCACTATTATATACAACCCTTTATAGTGGGAGTGGTAATTACATGTTATTATAATGGTTATGGACCAGAACACAACGTCTGATGATTAAAAAATTGAGGTTAAAATAGCGCCTGTAGTATTGGGGGTACAATGGTCTTGTTTTATAAACTATAGAATATATGACATAGTTTCACTTAGGGACATACTAGAATTTTGGTTAGATGTTTTCTCATTGTGGATGGATATGACAACGTAACATGTGACAGGTAGGAGATATGTTCACCTAACTTGTGGAAATATCTTTTTCACTGCTAAAAACCATATGATTTTTCTTCTACAAAAGTGATGATTTACATATAGATGGGGTTTTATATGGCTTGTACAGAATAATAGTTTTTGAATTTTTTTTATGATTACCTTCACATTGACTTATATCATTGATGAAACTATTTGTATATTATTACACACATTAAAAATTGTTTGGTGGTTTCTACTGGGTTTTATTAATCTCACCCTGATTCAGTTTCATGATTGAGGTGAAACAATCTCGATTCATGATCCAGGTAAGGGAAAGGGGCCTACAGTTTATTATTGAGTTACAGAGAATGGAGATAAAAGTAGTACCAAGAATGAACACATATTATTTCCATAGAATATAATTTATTTATCTATGTTTAATCTACATACTCTAGTTTGGAATGTCACATGGGAAACTTGTTAATTTACTTTTATGACGAGGGTTCCATTTTTTATACAACATTATGATACATATTAATTATCATGATATATAGATTATTATATTTTGGATATATTTTTGGTGTATGAAAAAAATTTCTAAGGCATAGATTCCCCACATATAGTGTTTGTAACCAGCTCTTATTCATCATCCTCTTTCTTGTGGGGATCAATTTGTGTTGTTTTGTGGAACTCCAATATGCGGCTGGTGGTTCAGGACAAGGATTACTATATTATTATTTCAGTAGATAATATTTTTACATGGATGTGTTTCTCATCATACACATTATATTTATTAATGAAAAATTTTAGCCATATTTTATAATTTCTGGAAACATATGATGATATATCAGTGTAAGGATGACTATGAACATCCGATGAAGACTAATTCTATTATAGAGATCAGGAAACCAACAATGTCTCATACATGATTCCACACATCCAATTACTCATATCAGTTGAACTATGTAACATTAGTCATGCCCCCACATATGATAAAAAAATCTGACTAACAGGGGTGGAATATTAAAAAATCAAGGGGTGAGTTTATTTTTTTTGTAAGAGTGAAAAATAGTTGATGTAAATGAAAATTCATACAACACATTTCTTCATATTAGAATATCCAAGAAATGTCTTAAATATTAAAATATAAACTATGAAAAAACCATGATGATATAACATACAATTAAGGTTTTATATATACATGTCAAACCTAAAAAAAATCAGCATATAGTATAGAAAAGAAAAAGATAAAATACTATATGATTTCCAAAAGAAGCATAGCCTATAACCTGACACCAATTTCCCAAACCCATCCTTAACAATGAATAACAAATTTATCATTGGGTCTATTCCCTTGTATGGACCTACAATCAAGAGTCTACTCTAATATAAAACTAATATGAATGTATGTTATGGGAATAACCAATAGGCCACCACCACAAAACCCCCTAAAAATTCTCTATAATTATATAATTAAATATACTTGTGAAATAACTTGACAATTTATGGTGCTAGTAAAATAAATAATAATATTCTCTTAGAGTGGTATCCACAGTGACAACAAAGGCATGACCCATCTGGTTTTATCTATTTTGGATGTGTCTAAGCAATGACCATTACCAAATCATCCCGAAAAACTAAAAAATGTATCATTAAAATAAATAATGGAGTTTACCTTTTAATTATCACATGACCTTTGAAAAACAATGTTTCATTATATGTATCCCAACACTTAAAAAGAAGGAATTTGGGATATGGATTCTCAATAATGCCTATCAGGCTATTTTAATTAAATTTTCTCAACATATCCTCGAGAATATTTTTCCTTTTTTCTCATGATTCAAAAATTAATCTCACCAAACAATATAAAATATTCAATTACAACTCCAGTTTTTCTTAAAAATTACCATTTTCATCGAGAAAAGTTTTATCAGTTCATGGAAGATTATTCAATAAAACCCAATATTCCAATTATTTATGTTCATTTTTTAGGTAATATATATATATATATATATATCTAAATATTAATTAAAAAAATTTAAGTTAAAGTTATCAGTAAGGATGTTCCATTAGATCCCCACTTCATAGGGATCAATAAAACATTTAATACCAATCCAATTAATAGTAATTTAATATGGAATATATTTAATTATTGTTATAGTTGATGCTCAAAAGGTTGGAATTACTACAAAACACATGAAATTATAGTATATTAAATTCCATATGGAAGAACTAGGGACCACATAAAATAATTATAGGGTAGTCCAATCATTATATTTTGTACATTGTATCAGCATAAAATGAGAGAAATTAAAAATAAGAAGAAAATATTTGATATAGGGAATATTAAATAAAAGAAATATTATATCACCCGCAAATATATAAAATTGACGATAGGAAGGAAAAGGATATGTACTAATACCTAAAACCACAATTTCCAATTGATGGCACTCCAAATAGGAATGAACAATGTTTGAAGTACCCATAGTCATGAGAGAAGATAGGGCTTGAGATCAATGGGATTTTTTGAAATAATGTGTCACATATATATTTAATTATATTGAGGTTTGTATTGGAGGGTTTGTATGTTTTCAATTTTTAAATTGGTTCATAGTTTTTTTGTACAGTTTAATAAACCATGAAAGAACTATGATTACCTAACTATCTAAAACATGTACTCTTTCACGATTATCGAACGTGTTTATCGAACCAAGTTCAAGAAATGAAAAATTCCCACCAAATTATCCACATATATTCACATGATTTACATGAACTACATGTGTGTTTATAAAACTATGTGCCTAAGAAAACAAGGAGGCATAGTTGGGGTGTAAAATTATTATTAACTATGCATTAACCATCTACCCCCATATACTACACTAAAAGATAAAATAATTAGAATCGATCATCCATGCCAGCGATACTTCCCCAACTCTGGAATCCATTCATTAAAGAATAATATAAAATTATTTCAAAGGAGAAAATCACATAACTAAAAAGATATACACTATCTTAAAAACTCCCATCCATATATCTACTCATCACTGAGTTAGACTCCAAAAAGGTACATTGCATCACTTAAGTAACACATAATAAACTAGATACAATCATTATATTAACATTACAAGGCCAACTACCAATTACGTCAATGCTATTTGATATCACATACCCACAATCCTATCATTCCATTGAGGGATTTCATTCTAAAGTCTATGTTATAAATGGCACATTCATCAATGGATAATAATCTAACTCAATATTATCAATATAAAAGTAATTATATGAATATGGATGGAATCATATAACCCAGGTGACATAAAATAGAACAACCATAGATACATATCATGGATGATGTTTTAGTTTGTATAGAACAACAATAAAATTATATATAAACTCAAACACCCCTACAAATCACAGTTCATACTTACCCAACTTGGGAATTTGCTGTTTCAGAAGTCAGGTGGTTGCATGTAAGACAAAACTTCTCCAACCTCAAAGAAAACTAGAATTTATCATGACATTAAATAATATATTCCTACAATTTTTGGGAACAAATTACTTATTTATCATCTAAATCATCTTATTGATCTCTTATAAGATTTTCTACAAAATGTTGGATAACTCTCTAGCCTCTAACTAGTACAATGGGGATCAGCACGACCATTCATGTTTTTATTTGTTGGGATCCCTTAGAATAGATGCATGGATAATTATTAATTATTAAAATATCTCCTTGTAAATATTTTTTCCCAAGAGACGCCAAATTTTTTGACACATTCTCATTCCATATCCTACAACACCAATATATCATGATCTAATTACCAATTTATCTATGGGTGTTAATTCCTATTTAAGTTTACTTATGTTCTTAGTTCCATTATGAATCCCAAGAAAAACATGGAGGTCAAATTGGAATCCTAGATAATGATTATTATATACGGACCCCATGTAATCATACCACCTCAATAATATATAACCATCCATGCCCTAAAAAGTGAGGATTTCATGATTGGTAATAAACTATCGAATTTTGTTAAATAATCCATGATCACACAAAAATATTCATTACCTTGAGATGTCTATAGTAATATAATAAAAAATTCATTTATATCATCATGTCACACACATTTTAGAGTGGCTAATGACTTTGTAAGATTGGTTGGTCACTACCGCTCAACCTTAACTTGAATATAAGTGGAGGATCAAGTAGAGAATCCCACATTTCATTCATGCATTCATGTCCTATAATATTATCTATATGCATTATAATACATCTTGATCTAACATAGATGCATATCCCTATTCTAGGAAATTAATTCCATCATTATATCCTTTCACTTCCATGTAATGACCAACACACATCCCTGAACATAGATAAACACATATGAATCAATAAAAAAATCAAATTGTGTCTCTCCATGTTATATATGATCCCTTTTCCCCCATTATTCTAAGTATGAATGATAACAATATTTCACTCTATGGTGATGTAATTAAGAAATAGATAGGGAATCCAATGTTGTTATTTCTACTACTCAAGGACATACCATCACAACTTGGTATATAATGTAATATTTTGGAAATATCAATCGGATTCCTTAACTACCATGTTATATGTTTTCTTGACTCAATGCTTCTACAATGATACTCTACTTCCAATGGGTTTATTCCATATCAAAATTGAATCAATCTATGTACTAAACTCATATCTTCTGATGAAATTTGAGGTCATATTATGTGGAATTATACATTAGAATTTTAGGTTTTTTGTATTCCATAATTCGCATTCCCATAAGGTAGTGTATCAAAAAAATCAGGGAATGATCCAAAATAGAAAACTCAAGATCAAGAATCAAGTATATAAATAAATGTATCATTATATTTCTAGTTCCATAAAAGTCTACAATCTTATCCTACATTATTTTTTACCAATGCAAATTTATATGAAATCCCAATATAGATTTTAATTACTTTCTTGATTTCATAATTACATATCTATCAAGTCTATCAAAATCATCTTCTACTTCTTGAACAATACCTTATAAGAATAAAAAAAATAAAACATCACAGAAATCATGGTATGGAATGTCAGTGGAACTAACCAATGTGGTTGTGCTGAATAAATACACATAATTATCCATTCAACACTAAGAATCTAAGAATTGCTATGATTTTCCTATATTTACACCATGAAACCATGGCCTCTATCTTATTAGGGTAAACTAAATCCACTCACTCTATCATTAAATTCACGATGAAATGAAATCTATCTAGATATTACAAAAATATAAAGAATTTGGAATATAGATGATGCCCTCATTGGGTGATCTATACTAACTATCAATGAAGAACATGTACCTACCTTATCCTAGTGTATACAACGATGTCATCAATGAACACATTAGATAATGGTTATAAATAGGGATGGGAGACCACATTAAACAAGTACATGAATACATTTGGTGAATTTATCATCTCAAAAAACCATTAAATGGTATCGATAAAGGTCATTTATACTCCTAATTTATTTTAAAAAAAATGACATTGTGTTTAGCTTCATCAGAAGATACCTCGAGTATAAATTGCATTTCATAAATCTGGGTAACCATTTAGTGGGTTGAATAGTTCTTCAATAACATGAAATTGATTAAATTTTTTTTCCATTTCATGTTTATTATTTCAATAGTCCATATATAATCCCAAGGATTCCATCATTTTTTGAAAACTAAAATGGATACCCCTCACTATAACATGGTAGGATGGATGAACCCTTTCACATTCAAGTCATCTAGGTATGATTAAAATTCTTATAATACTATTTGATCCTCATAATATGGATGAATAAATATGGGAATCATTCCCAGTATAATATTGATATTAAATTATATCCCATTATCAAGAAATAACCTTGAAAATCCTTTATAAAGGCAAACTAAAATAGAATGACCATAAAAGGATACGTTACCTAGTGTGTCTCTCGATTTTCAATGACTAAAATAGAATCGTAAATTGTGTCTCCACCTAGATTTTAATGATCATTTCTAGCACTAAATGTTTTAACGCCCCATTAATCAATATATTCAAATTTATTTCCCTTAGGGGAAATTAATGAAACTTATCAATAATAATAATCTATCATCACATGATAAGAAAAATTCTGTTATATCCTAAGGATTACATCAATTCCACAAAAATCCAGTATGAATAAATCTTTAATAAATTCAAAATAAATTGAAAATAATAAACAATATGAGCACATGTAATGTCATTTTGAATTAATATATAACAGATCTCCCATCCTTAACACTCCACAGATGCACTCCACACCTTGTCCCAAAACACTATTGATATAAGAAGAGAGTAAATAATGTAAGGATCATGTATACAATAAAGAAGTTGTGAGGATTGCAGTCAAGAGTTCAAACCCACAAATTGTAGTTAGCTAATTATATTGATCATTTACTGAAGACTCACCCAATTGTAACTATACTGAAACATCACCCAATTATCTAACATAAATTCCCTTATTCTCATTCCCCATCATCATCTCATACACATATAATTTGGATACTAGAACATCATAATGACTTGAGTATCCAGTGTATTCCCAACAACCTAAATTATGAGGTGCAACAAAACCTAGATTTAAATTTTTCACCTACCAATATCCTATCCCATTTGGAATATCCAAAATGATGCTGTAAAAATATCATAGTATTCCTATATTTTATAAATAATGGATCACCTACTATGGCCATCAAAAATTCTATTTTAGATGTACGATCCAACAAAATTATTTATCAAAACCACTATTAAACCCTATGATGAATGATAATATTAACTAGTTAGTTTAAGAAGGAACTACCACTCTAGTGTGACTCATATGACCAATAATTCGTGTTACATTAGGCCTCACCACCTCTATCAACCCAAAATAAAAACATTCCACCACCATGACCAAAATTAATGATCCTCTCAATAACTAGGGATAGGATTATGATATCATTAAAAGTATATATAATGAATAAATTTATATGAGATTTGATCATTTATTATAAGGAGTCCCTAATTTACTTATTCATGATGGCCTCATCATTAGCTGATGTTGGAGAAATAATAATTATTTTTTAATTCAGAGGAATAGTTATTAAATATGATACCCCACTTCATTGGTTTCAAAAACTCAATTAACATTTCGTATCACAATATTTGGAGGAATAAATTATAGAAATTTCGTTTCTAAAATTCAACCATGGTCAATCTAACCAACTCATCACCCAAGTGAATTAGATACAAAAAAAATTCACAAGCCCTCACAACATAGAGTATTCTAGTATCAACATCTTATTAAAATGGTGTTCAGGTGATCATTAATCGTATTAATTGATTCTATACCCATACCAATTTATTTTGGATGACCCTCTCCTAGAAAAAAATTATTTTCCTTTCAATAAAAATCATCGGTATGGTCTATCATGGAAAACCATGTTTGAGGATCCCCCTCAACAACGTTTAGACTAAAAATAGAAGTCTCTCATGAAACTGATCATCCAATTCCTGATGAAAAACAATATATGGATCTTTTTTACCCACAAGTGAGTCTTGGTCATACACAAACTCTCAATGTGGGATTTAATTTCTATGAGCTTTCATAATAGTAAAACTCCAACTCAATGACCACATAATAATTCCCAAGGAAACTATAAAATAAAAAATGATTGAATGTCATGTATAACATCATTCTACACCATTTATCAACCCATATGTTCCCACAAAACATGGAATCCTCTAAATCTATTATAGTCCCATTAGATAATATATGAACGTTTCCAATCTATTTCACAATTTAGTAATGCAAACATTCATCAATTTTTCACATTTCATAGAGTTTTAAATAAAATATTTTCATATTTTTAATTGCATTGATTCCCATGTATGTATTAGTTAATGTTCCATTTTCATGATATGTGGGAGGAATCTCTATATGTTTCTTAATGTATCTTTATTTAACTAAAACCTTTGTTTAGTATTCCACCTATATTTATTTTTTTAAAAAGAACTTCCTCAGGATTTTGGTCATTTAATACCATACTAAAAACATATATGGTAATTTTGCATATAAATTAATTCTTGAATATGAAATGAGCACACCACTAGTATACATAAGTAGGTATATATATACATATCAATCAATAATATAATCAAATAGATGTTATGTGACTCATATTTTCTTTATATAATGAATGTTGACTCACACATTCCATTCCAATTCCAGTCCAAAATATATAATAACTAAATTCAATAAAAAATATACAAGTTCATCACTCAAGGTGAAGTAGTAGTACAATAATAGGAAATTTTCGTGAAAATACTATTATACCGATATAATAGTTTTTTTCAACATTTGGGCCAGATACTCCCTTGAATGAGCTATTTACCAAGCCTTGACATGTTGTATTGTCTGATCCATAATTCCCAAATATAAATATACAGTAGATGTATTTGATACTTAATTGTAATATTCAAACCTTGAATCTACTCAATCTGTTTCACTTACTAATGCATCCACGTAACCTCAATCATATCTCCACAATCTTTAGCAATTTCTAACTAAAAACATGGGTCTTTTATAGTACCTTATAGAGACTATACCCTTTTGTATGAGTGAAAAACATTGAATTTAATATAAATATCAGCAAAATATGAAATAATAGGTGAAGATATATAAATATTCTAAATCCATAATCATAAATAATGAAGCATTTAGGATGATATATAATACACGTTTGGCCTCATAAATACAAGTCCATCAAAACCAATAGGGACAAAATGTATAAAAAGTGAAGAAGGGAAAAATGGAATGATTCCTAATAGTGTTATAAGGTCAACCCAAAAACAAGTATCCAAACTCCATCTATACAAAGTAATAAATGATCACTAATTTGGTATTTAATTATTTTATATCCTGAATTCTAGAACTCATCTTGGGGACCAAAATTAAATAGAAACAGTGTGAAAATTAAAATAGGTAGGACATAACAAAAGAATCAATGAAAAAAAATCCATATATAGAATATAACATCACGAATTAGTTCCAAAATAAGTCAATTTACTCTAATTGAAAAGTAAATAAAAATATGCTCAAATCCAAAGAACCATATTGACACCAAAGGTAAAACCAACCAACTTCTACCAATGTCATATGTCTACAAGAACATCGCATTATTTTTCCAACCATTTTATCAAAATAATGTTCCATGAATGAATATTTGGGTATTGAAAAGATGTCCATATCAACAATATCATTATATTATATATATTTTTGTTATCAAATCAATTCCTTTGAGGTTGTTTTATAGAAGTATCCTAATATTTCTTCCAAGAGTCTTCTCAGTAATGTGTTTCAAAACAACCTTGTAGGGAAATTTCTTTTGTCTCGTGAATTGAAAATTCATCTCACACATAGATCTACTATATATTGGTACGACACTACACTATAATTTAAAAATATAATTTTGTTCAAGAAAGTCATTATCAGTAAATCATTCATTGTCTAACCACAACCATAATCCAATTATCATAATGTTAATTTGAATTAAAAAAAAATTCATGTTTTAAAATTTTATTATTATCATTCAAGGTGATGTAATCAACATGGTAACTTCATTGAAGTACACCTTATTGTGATTCACCAACACATGGAATAGGGAAATAATTCAATGCAATGTTAAAATGAAGATATTTAATTAATGTAAGATTCGATGATAGGTATGTAGGTGAAGTTATATTTTAGGATATATGAATGAAAAAAACTAGGGATATAAAAATTTTAGTTTGGATTAATCTAATCATCAATTTTTATCATTTAGAATACCTTATAATGAGGAGAATTGAAAATAAGTAGGAATCCATTAAAATATTTATAATTTAATAAAACAGTGTAGATAGATTAATATGATAAATAACATTCAATAACTCAAGGATGATGGCCTGAAGCCATAACATAATTATTCAATCCTAAATAAAGAAACTCTATATGAGAATTTTTTTTTAAGAAACACCAATATATAAGGGTGAGAATGGACATTGACATGGTGAATTTTACATCAAAAAAATGATAAATGGGTTAAAAACAATTTATATTTGAATGTATTATTATTTAATATTAAACATTTTAACAGGGTATAAAATTTGGTAACATGGTTTGATAAACTACCCAATAAAATTTCTATCCTCATTGGACGTAATATCTTATTCCACATTGTTGTGACTCATAGTTCAAAAAATATTCCCAAACCTTGTGAAATACCTGTATAATTTTTTATTGATATTTATAAGTTCTCCAATAACCCAAAATATGGTTAAAAATATTTTTTAATAGAAAAAGAACCACATTTTATGGAAATTGTTAGTAGTAGCGATGAGTTATCATTTTTTCCTATGCCATAAATACATAACATGGATATTTTGAGCACTGATAATATATGTAATTCAGGAGGCCTCCCATACTTTAGTAACTTCAAACAAATGTAAAAACTAAATGATTATATAAAAAATAAAGTATAAATGTTACACAAAAATGGGAATGGTATCATAATAACCAATTACGGGGTATTTTTAGCTCAATTTGTCAGATAAAAACATAGTTTTAGGGATAAATCAATTATCAAGAAAAAGATAAATTCCCTATGATGGTAACTGCCAAATATCATATGAAAAAATATATTGGGCGATGATAATATTTTAAAAAAATTATCTATTTTAATTATTTACTGATAATTAAAATATTAAGGATGAAATTTATTTTCTGTTGGGGAATTTATAAACATGATTATTTATTAATCTTCAATTTATAATATTGTTTTTCTAATACCTTGATTAACACAGAATAAACAAATTGAAATAAATTTTACTAAATTATTGAGATTAATCACAAAAAAATAAAATTAAACAATGAATTAAATATTGTATTGTTTCCCTTGAAAAAATAATTATTGCACATATGATTACCTGTATATTCTATTATTTTAATAATAATATGAATATACAATCAGAAAATATTTTATCGTCTACATAAAATTGATGTGAAAAATTTGTAGATTTTCCACTATATTTAAAATGGAATATCAAACACCTACCATGATGAGAACATTTAAATTCCATGGTGGTATTCTATAATATATTTCAATGGACAGATAATATTCAATTATGGGAATGTTAGAACGAGAAGGTCATGTGTGAGTGATTATAAGAAGATGATCCATCTTCTCATGATGTTCAGAATTGG